>CM060924.1:14149943-14753579 GCA_030737875.1 Allium sativum
ACTTAACCTTTTTCTTTAGAAAATGAATAGCCAAGTATAAGAGCGGAGTTCATCTCCTAACCATTAGTAGGTAGGTTTCCTTTACTTTCCCTAAGAGGAAAAAACAAGGTTTATATGCATAGTGAATCTTTAACGGGGATGACTGTGCCATATAACTCACGCGTTTCTTCAAATATTTCAAAGTAAGATTTTATCCATATTTGATAGTTGGTAATTTAACTATCAAATAACACATACAATACGAGAAAATGTTTATGTTGTATATAACGTAGTTGTATACACAATTATATGATTTTTGTTTGATGATAACAAACAAGCATATATTATTTTAAATGTGTTTGTTATTGTACAATTACATTACATCACAAACAGGAATATAATATTTATATTTAAATGAAATACTACTATACGAGAATTCAAATATTGAAACAGTATTATATTTAAATATAATATTTTATTTCAATGGTCAAAACAGTACAAATATATAAACTCCACTATTTGTACATTTTAATTTCAATAGTCAAAATAGTACAAATTTATAAACTCCACTATTTGTACATTTTACTGATATTCATCATTGTACAATCAATTTCATAATATACAAGGCCCCTCACTACAGACTCACTATAGACACTCGATTATACAGTCATTCACTCAATTTACATTTCATATATAAAGACACACACTGGCACTCTGTTCTTCAGCTTCATAATCTTCACAGCTGTCCGTCTGTACAGTCACAGCAAGTCCAGTCTTCACGCTTCCCTGCCACATATGAAAGAGACCCACAGTACACTGCAATAGGAATAAAACTGCAAACATAAATTTTTATTTTAAAAATTTATTTGCCTCGGAATTTTGGTGCGTTTCTCATCATTTTTTCATGACTTGATCTGATATGTGAATGTAGCACGTATACGATACATGTATACACATACATGCGTATGTATATACACATATTTTTGTGAAGGGACAGGAAAATCTATTCTGGATGGCTGCATGTACACACGTGCATATATATACATGTGTGCATTGCCTCGCCAATCCAGTGTGCAATTAAGGAGCAACCACGTGGACCATCTCGACTCAGTGCAACACATATTAAAGTGGTCAAGCAGACTCATCAATGGTAATGGAAGTTTCACAACAGGCCAGAGCGTGTGTGCAAGTATACAGGAAAACTACAAATAAAATTGTAAAGAAGCATAGGACTACTCAAGCATTGTGAATCAGGGAAGTAAATAACACACTCAACAAGCAAGTGTCAAGATTGCTTTTGATGCAAAGTATAGCCAAATCAACATGGACTATAAATGTACATAAATGAAGATCAAGCTTAGGTGGTTCAACATAAAATGGTGCATGATGTAAAAAAGTAAAGTGGATGAGCAACATATTACAACAGCAAGTGTTCGTGCATGAATGGTGATCGTATGCAAGCATCAAAAATGGATCAGTTCATGTATCGGTCGAGCTCAACAAATGATCAAGTCAGCATGTACTGATTTCAACTGTATACAATTCAGGATCAAAAAACAATGGGAAGAAAGCATGCTCAAGGAACATGTGCAAATGGTTCAAGTAAAACAGTAAGTGACGAGCAAATGACAGGTGTTCGAGACATATACATAAGCATGAAACACATGCAGTTTTCATTTGGAAGCTCAAATGTCAAGATAAAAGCCTAGTTACAAACATACATAGCCAGTGGGATTCACAAGCAGTGGTTCAGCATAGTCGAGTGTGGAACATACTCAAAGTGAATAAGCAAAATGGTGTTTCACATACAAGATGGTGACACACAAAGCAACAAGAAATTATGGCAATAACTCATGGGAAAACTAGAATATAACAACAGCACAGTGATGAAGCCCATGCATTCATAAGCCAGCATGTATAGATGTCAATTTATTTCTGAATTGCATCTTAGTAAAACAAGTGTGCATGGTGTGTGTGGACAATATAACTGAAAGCTTCTGTTTCAAAATCAAGCATGGATGTGCTTTCAGGAAACAACAAAATAATCAGCAAATAAAATTTAAGGGAGGATGTCATTTCTGGAATGTTATCATTTTTTGGCAAAGAGACAAATATCAATTCAGTATTTCCAGATTCAGAGGGTCATGGACAAGTCTACATTTATCAGCAAATAATGGAAACTTTGTGAAATCATTCAAAGCCGTAGAAGATCATACAAAATGAAAATTGGCAAGTCTTTTAATGTGCTTGAAAACTTTCCAGTTTTGACAAAGCAAATTCGGCAAGGAAATATTTCTTTCCAAATATAAGTTTTTGGCAAGAAAGTTCATTGATTTTTTTTTAAAAAGTATTCAATGTGTTCTTGGCAATTTATAACTCCACATTTCGAAATCATGTCAAGATTAAATCTCTTGGGCAATATTTGTCGATAATCATGTAAACCAAATCACATGTATGATCTCAGGAATAGATCAATCAAGCCACACAAGCATTTTAATTCATATTCAGTCGAGAATTCAAGCCGAGGCAGCAAATAGGTGTAAACAAATCAGCTGATTTTATCAAGAGAATTAAAGAGAGGAAACTCATAAATCAGGGACAAATCATTCAACAAAATCAGGCCAAGCCATTTATCATGAAATTAGAGACTAGAGTTTCGACTCTACCTTATAAAAACCACATCATCATCGACATTCTTTTTATCGAAAACAAGAGCAAAAATCAAAAAGTAAAAACTTAGAGAAAACTCTCAATTTTTTCAATTGTTTTTGATAAAGCAATTTCCACATCGAAGAATTACATAGCCACAGGGACGAAAGCATCAGAGAACTCAATTTCAACAAGTCATCGTCTTCGATTTTGGGATTTAGCTGAAACCCTAATTTTTTCCCTTTAAAGCCAGCCGCCATTCTCAAGAGGCATAGTGAAAGAGAATGGAGGGTGCACCAATTTTGAAGGAGGCCGACCAATTTGAAGTCCATTATAGTGAAGGGGGAAATTAATTTGATTTATATTAATTAGGGTTTTCAGATTTGTTTATTTCTATTGTACTTATTATTTTTTAAACCATCAAATAGTTCTGGACTCTGTAAATCTAGTACTTTACTAGAGTCTGAAAAATCTAGGGTTACGAGTTACAGGGTTTGTAATTCGGGAAAATCTGGTTGAGGGGATATCGGTCAGTCTAGGGTTTTGAGAGTGGGATTAGAATAGGAGCGAGAGGTTCACGAGTGTACATAGTCTGTATGCGGGATTTGTTCTTTTACCTAGTAGAAACCTTAGGAATGCAACAGTAGGCAGGTTTTTGCCGAAGCTGGGTATCTTTGTGTGTGATTTATTTTTTGCACTTTTATTTCTACTGCATTCTGTAATCTGTTTATTATTTTAGTATCCCGTAAGTTTTGAACTCTGTGAAATTTTGTAATAAACCCTATTCACCCATATCTAGGGTTAATTTAGATGTAACAAGTGGTATCAGAGCAGGTAATTTTGTTAACTCTAGAGTCATGGGTAACCCTAGTTGTCTGTCCATAGAGAGTGAGTACAGTCGTATTCCATCTATTTTTAATGGTACAGATTTTTTAAATTGGAAATCATAAATGAAATCCTTTTTAAAATCTATTAATATTGAATATTGGAATATTATTGAACATGTGGGTGATATGTCAGATAAGAAAAATAAAGTTGCTATTACTCATGCAATGTATATTATATGTTCTTATCTTAGTAATGATCAATTTACATTTATTTCTCATTGTTCATCTGCATAGAAAATTTGGATCACTCTCGATTCAAAGTATGGACTAAAGGGAGACAACTGCTCAAAACCTCTCAAGATCAACTCAGATTTAAATATATGCTTAACAGGTCATGTAGATGAAATTTCAGATGGATCGGATGATGGAGATTCAAAAGATGAAGAAACTGGAAATTTTTGTTATGAAGATCTAATTCATATGTGTGTTGATTTAACTAAATCTGTTGATAAACTCCAACTGAAAATTAAAACTTTGAAATTTGAAAATTTTGAGTTGCAACGCAAAATTAATGATTTGGAATTGAAATTTGAAAGTAGAATGTTCTAATTCTATGTGCAAAAATTGTTTGAATTTGGAAAATAATCTTGCTCATCTTAAGAAAAATTTTGAACAGCTTGAAAACCAAAATTTGATTTTGAAAAAAAATGAGGATGAGCAAACTCATAGAAACTATTTTTTGCATAAGTAAATAGATAATTTCAAGACATATGACAATCCCGTATTTGAAATTTTTGAAAAAGAAAAGTTGTTAGAAACTGAATCAGCTTTGAAAGAGCTTGAAACCGAAATTGGAAAATTCAAGATTTTTGAAAAACAACAATTTGAAAAGCAAATTCAGTTTGAATCTGAGATTCCTAAATCCAGGACCAAAATCAAGATGCTGGAAAATGAAAATTTGACTTTAAAACAAAATGATACTAAAAAGAGAAAGATCAGCATTAATCGTTGTACAAATCTAATGAAAGAAAATTTTGATCTTAAATCTAAAATTCAACAACTTGAAAAACAATGGCTAAATTTTCTTGTGGTGAAAAATCTTTGAACATGTTGTTGAAAAATCAATTTTCATCAGCAAAAAAAGTGGCCTTGGTTTCTGGAAATAAATGCTCTTGAATGACGAATATCAAATGATTTAAAAAATCCTTCAAATTGCTTTAGAAAAGATCGACTTGAAAATTTGAACTCTGAAAATTTCAAAGGGTTTTTAAATCAAAAGAAAAATGTGAATTTGTTTTATAACAAACCATTTAAACAATCTTGGATCCCAAAAGAAAATAATACGGGCTTTGTTAAATTCAAACAGTTTTGGGTTCCTAAAGGTACAAAGATCGATTCGAAAGGATGGTTATACAAACAAGTTTGGGTAACGAAGGTTCAACATACAACTGTGAGTGGTTTTACAAATTTTGTTAGACCACTTGATCCTATCAACAGTTAGGTACCACAGGAGGCTAAGGAACTGAGTTACGAAAAAGAGATTGAATTCTAGCTGTTCCATTTTTCTATGTCATTCAGAGTTCCTTAGCCAAGCTTGATGAGTAAGAGATTTAGGTTTACATTGTCTTCAGGTATGATTTCTAACTTCATCTTTGTAAATATTTATTTTGGTGTATTCCTTCTTTTACCCCTTCTGTTTATTTTCTTTTGTTTGTTCTAATTTGATTTGTCACTGTCATATCCTTCTTATTCTGTGCTTTCTTAACTTCCAATTGCAGTACTCATGTTCTTCTGAAAATTCACTTAATTTGAATAAAACCCTCATGTTTTAACCATTTCCAGATCTTGAATTTAATTTTGTATATTTGTCTGCAATTTTTTTGAAGTTTGTTTTCTTATCCATGAATTCTCTACAGTGCAGAAGCATTCATATCATATCTTGAACACTGTTATTTTGAATTCTAAATTTTTGAATATTTGAAAATTTAATGAAGTTTCACACACCTCTGCTGTTTTGAGTTTCTTCTAATTCATTTTAGAAAAGCCTTAAAATATTATACTCATTACAGCACTCTGCTATTTATCAGTTGTGATAATTTCATTAATTTTCTGATTGGCTTGGATATTTTCGATTGTCTTGAACCATAGTGATACATCTTGAAATTCATCTTTATTCATGATTATTATGATTGAAATATGTTTGTTTGAAATCATTTTAAATTCCTGACATTTTGAATATTACACACCTCTTAAATTTGTAATTATCAATCTCTGTGTGAATGATTCATTATATCTTAAAACTTGACATTGTTTCAAGTGATTTTAAATAACTTCTGTTCATTTTGGATCATGAATATTTCTCAAGCTTGATGTAAATGATATGAAATTTCGCTTGTGCTTGTCAGTCATATTCTTGTGAAAAATTCTGTGAAAATATGTTTTTGTACTTCACTGTTATTTCATGATCAACTGGCTTGAATATTTGTTTGAAATCATTTGAAATTATTGATTTCTTGAATCTCACACACTTCCTGAATTCGAAATCTACAAAACGGTGACCGATTCATTTAATCTTGAGATTTTCATATTTCCTCACTTGATTTCAAATAAATCATGTTTTTGGATCATGAATCACCTTTCATGACCATCAGTAATTTTTGTGATACATCTTCTTGTCAAGTCTGCTTTGAAATTGATTGTTGTGCTGCTCTGATATTGATATGGATTTTTTTTAACAGCTTGCTTTGGCAAATATTTGACTGCTACTCTGATAAATATGTCTAATTTGTTAGTCGTGTCTGATTGGGCTAAATGATTGAATTCTGATGTCTAGGATACTCTTGTTAGTCACCCGTGTCATATTTCAAATTCTCGTTGTACTGATGCCAGCAAGTGATATCAGTTTTGTTGTGCCGCATTTAGTTTCTCATCCTGTTTATATTTTTTTTAATCCCTCATGTGTCATGTAAATCTTTCTTATTCCTCTTGTAACAACCCGAGTTTTAACGACGTGTTAAGATAATAATCAAGGCAGAATTAAATTGTTGAATAAGAATCAGGTAAAACGGGTTACGCCATTGCGTTCCTCTCGGAAAAATACGCGAAATAGAGTCCGAAATTTTGTAAATCGGAGTCCGTATGACCGAGATATGGCCTCACAATGTTTCATGAAAATTCGAATTTCAAAACAGATTCAAAATTTCAGATTTTCAGGGTAGGCGGGAAAAATCCCGCCTGGGCCAAGGCGACCAGAGGGTCGACCTGGGAGTCCACCTGGTGGGCCCCAGGTCGACTGGGGAGTCGACCCCAGGGTCGACCTGGGTGTCGACCTGCTTGGTCGAACCCAGGCTGTTTTGGTGCACCAGCTTGGCTTTTGGCTCGGTTTTGGAGGCTTGTGACGTTTTTTGAGGGCTTGGATCTATTCTAGGGTATATCCTACGGCCTAAACTACTCCTAACATCTATAAAAAGACCCCTAGACCTAGCCTAAACCCTCACAAATCACTCTTGCCACGAAGTGCTGCCCAAATGTCCAGTGATCATGGCCTCCATCTCCAACTCCAAGAGCCTATGCATCCAAACTAGTTCCAAATCAAAAGATGCAAGCTTGCTACACCAAATCTGTAACACCCCACCTCCGTTAAGGTCACTCACAAAGGGAATGCCTTAACTTTGATGGAGCATTTTAGTAAACAGAACAGAAACTTACAAGACAGATAAAACAATACTTGAAAAATTTTAACTTTATTACAGCGGAAACAGAAATTAATATGGTTACATCCTTTCAATTTCAGAATTCAAGTCCAAAATATCAGTCTTGTACAAAAGCCTTCAAAATGCATAGTTTAAAATCATAATCCCCATGGAACGGAAGCTATACAGAGCCAAGCCATACTTTAAGCACTTCAAGCAAAGAGAAATCCGGAGCAAGCTAAAGTATTTCCCTCCTTGGATAACCTGGGGGGGGGAACGGAAGAAAGGAGGCGAAACAACAAGGGTCAGACAAAAAGTCTGGCAAGTCCAGTGACTTTCAGCATATGAACAGATAATAATAATATGATATGAACATAAAACTGGATGTGAGATAACTATAACAGGTGTAGCAGATATAACAGAAAAACAGAATGATATAAACTATTGTTTTACACTTCTCTGCACTAATACTAGTATAGCAGAATTAGGTGTCACCCTAATGTCTAAATTGAAGCAGGAACGGGTACAGAATACTTTAACAAGAACAGAATGCTAATAATGGGCCTTTAGTACCCGATCAGAAACAGACAGAAGAAGAAACAGATTTATCCCTATGGAGACAGAATGTGGAATTAGGTGTACACTAGTAATGGGCCTTTACCACCCGAACAGACGGTACCACACAGAAACAGACAGGTGTTACCACCCAACAGAAACAGACGGTACCAACAGAAACAGACAGAACTAAGCGTACCCTAAAACCCTACCCCAAGCGATCGGCTCCCTAATACATAAATATCCTGTGTCGGCCCCACAGTAGGGTGTATCACTCCATAAAGTGACAACCAATTAGCACAGACCTATTTACAGATGTCACGGCGTCTTACATCCTCAGAGGCAGACCGGGATCCATGCACGCACATGACCCGGTTGGAACGCACCATCAACACCCCTCGCCATTATCAGAATGAACCACTTATAATTAGTTCAGTAAGCGTGCCCGGACACTACCTACTGTTGGGTCAAAGTTTTGATACCAGAAAGGGTTACTGACTAATATGGGTCCCAAACAACAGATAACACAAGTAATTCCCCTCCTAACCTTGTGTCCCCAGACTAACAGATTTCAGATTGACTTGTTTACAAGTTCATACATACAGAATTCAGATTTACTAATAAGTTAACAAGTTTTCAGACTAACAGGTCAGATGTACAGATTTTTCAGATTTGTCTAACTTTGTATTGGGCCTACAGATTCATGGACGGGTTTTACTACATCTATTAATCCCTTTGGTTTAACCCTATTTTCCCCAATACGTTTTTAGACGTCATTCTTATCTTAGATTTTGCATTAATTAATTATTAATGCACAGACCTCTCACATTAGGTCGGTAGCTTGTGGCCGCTGGATATGCCGGGCGGTTCCGGGCAGACTTCTGCCACAAGCCAGACCTAACCTCGTGTCTTACGCATGTTATGACTAACTTCTCACATTAGAACCTATTGTTTGCGGCCACTGGATGTGCCGGGCGGTTCCGGGCAGATTTACGCCGCAAACTCATTCTAACCTCGAGTTAGCCATGTTTATCTTTGCGGCCAATTAATTAATAATTTACCGTTTATGCGCACGCCCAATATATATACCAATTCAGATTATATCAATCACAGGATGATTATATCAACATAGCAGATAACAGATTTTATATGACTTAACGGATTTAACAGATTTAGCAACTTAGCAGATTTTGGCATATAATAGGTTAGGCATTTCAACCGACAAATTTAACAGATTAGGCATTTCAATCTAATTAGCAGTCTAGGCAATATAACATAACTAGTAGTTTAGGCAACTAGACAAATTAGCGGATTTAGTAAATTTAATACTCCTAAAAGTTCTATTTACATGCCTTGCCCAATCATAAATTGGCCTAAATTCATATGCTTACATAATTGTCATGATTCACAACATATACTCCATGTTTGCACAAAGTTACATAGCACAGAATATGGACATAATTTGCCATATAACATATGTTCCAATTTTTGTTAAACTAGCATTTTACAGCAGATTCACATATAAATTATACCAAATATAACCATTAATTCCAATGCATGCCATATATCCAAAAATCCCTATTTAGTTGTAATCTAATTAATGCAAATCTTTTACACCTAAGCTTCCATATCTTCTTCTTTGTAAGCCATGAATCATTATGCAAACTATACCCAACAATCTAAATCTTTAAATCATATCTTCTAAAAATCAAATCTTGACTTTTATATTTTGTCCAAAGTCTCAAATCATATGTAATCTTACAGTGGTTCCTCTTCTTCTTTTATCACAGAATATGCATAGGTCTAAAACTAGTTTATAACATATGCTTATTTTTCTAATTAATTACAGATCTAAATAACATATGTTCATTTCTCTAATTAGTTACAAATCTAAATTACAACATACTCTATGCATGCAATATATAAATTACATGTTCATAGCCAAATTTATGCATCCAATCCCAAGTCACATGTCCAATATATTTTATGCTTCATATCTAAAGTCATACGTTCAATTCAGTCTTGTCAAATTTCGCATCATTCATTAATTGTCCCAAATTTTTGCGTTCATACGTTAATCTCTTTATGAGATTGGGCACAGGCTCGTGGTAGCCTGGCTATAGAAACAGAAAAGAAGAAAGGAATACAGAACAGTCACAGAAAACAGATCCAACAGAAGAGAATATATATATACAACCTCAAACTCAGTTTTAAATGCATATCAAAATTATAATTAACGTTTATAGCGGAGAATAACTGTACTTGCCTTGATTGGATTAAAGAAAGAACTTTAACTTGTTGTAGAATCTTTGCAGAAACTTTAATCTCTAGTTTGAATTGAGTTGCTTAGGCTGATGTTGATTATCTTCTAGTTTTAATTCCAGCAGAGCAGAGACGCCATTTTTATTTTTAATTAGAAGAAGAGAGCAATGGAGGCTAGAGAATTGTGTAAGAAACCTAGGTAGAGTCTAGAGTCATTTTATAGAGTTTATGAACTGATTAGGACCATCGATGTTGCTTGGATTGATCGTAGCCATTCATTCGCAAGAGGGAACAATTAGAGCCTGCCACCTAGCCCTAATGACAAAGCAGACCACAGAAAATCGACCAACATAGAATAGGCCAGCCAGGGTGGACTGGGTTCGACCTGGGTCTGGACCAGGTCGACAGCCCTGTCGACAGCCCTGTCGACCTGGCTAGACCAGGTCGACAGCCCAGTCGACCTGGGTGTCTTAGGCGGGAATTTTCCCGCCCTGGCCAATTGGGCCCGATTTTAATTTTAAACTTAATTCAGAAACTTCCGGAGGCTATATCTTCTTCATACGGATCCGTTTTTCGAAAACTCGGACTCTATTTCGCGTATTTTTCCGAGACGAACACAATGGCTTATCCCGTTTCCCTTAGTTCTTTGATTTCAAATTAATTATACTTTAATTTGTTAATTCCACAGTTGTAGAATACACGGGGTGTTACATTCTCCCTCACTTAAAAGGATTTCGTCCCCGAAATCTTCAAGTTAAGAAGAATGTGTCCTACCATCCAATCACCCATCTACTCAACCATCATCCACAAGCATCCATTGTCCCTAGAAAACTTCTAATGTTGTATGAACATATGCAAAAGTGTGTGTATATGTTCATTATCTAATGCAAAGATCAGGCGGTCTACTGATTCAGTTGACCTCCTTAATGCGAATTATGTCAGTGCCATGAGTTCAACATGTATGCAATAGAATTCTGATGATATATATTATTTCTGTATGAGTGCACAACCATTCACTCAAATGCAACATCCATGTGCTGAATCAACCATTTTGCATCCACAAGAATTGAAAAATGCTCACCCATCCATATGCAGTATGAGAGTGTTTTCGAGCCGATCTAGTGCCTAGTGTGTGTATATGCATCCACGGGCAACCACTAGCAACCACTTGCATCCACTTGCAACCATCAAACATAACATGTCTCAAACACATGTTTACACCCATTAGTTTCTACCTAAAGTTCAAATATTCGATCGATAGGATACAGTCGAATGATGGAAGCGAGTACAGATAGAACGAAAATTTGGTTCCCATTAGGCATGGGTCCTAAGTATCGGCCCCAAAGACCGAAACCAACATCAAATTGACACCCTACGAAAATTCAGAATGTATGCGTAATACTTGACGCATAACACAAATATCCCTCAAACCCCAGTCTCAAACAGATGATCCATGGGTCTGAGTCTATAGCGGAATTCAGTAATAATACTAGCATTAAAGTGCAGAGTATCGATTACAAAATCAAAATACCAAAATCAGAAAAAGTCACAATCAGATAAAGAAATTAAACCTAATATAAAAATTTTCCTATTTCTATCCTAGCCACTAGCCTCAAGAGTGTTCGCCTGCCCTCCTTGTCCTCGTCTCTTCGGGCAGTCCCTAGTGAAGTGTCCCATCTCCCCACAGTTGAAGCAAGCGCCCTTCCTTTTTCTGCAATCCTTGTTCAGATGAGTTGAGCTCCCACAAGTAAAGCACTTTTTCCCCTTCTTATCTTCAGGCTTCTCATCCTTCTTTTGTGTTTCCTTTTTGGGCCCCGCTTTCTTATTCTGTGGTTCTTCCTTCTTTGTCTCTTTCGGGCCCTTGTCTTCCTCGTGCAGTAGTGCCATATCCACCAATTTCTCGTAAGTTGCTCCCATGGGTACATGGGTCATGGCTAGGCTGTGCAGTGGCTCATTCAATCCTTTAACAAAGCGGAGAGCCTTTTTATGCTGAGTGTTGACTAAATTCAATCCGAATCTTGCTAGTTGGTTGAACTGGTTGACGTATTCCTTGACCGTCATACTTCCTTGCTTAAGAGACAAGAACTTTTCCAATTGTAAACTTCGTTCAGCTTGCGAGAGGAATTTTGTCTCAAACCTTGTTCTGAAATCCATCCATGTCTCAACCGGCCTCTCGGCGTTAGTGACTTCCCACCAGTAGTGTAACACCCCGTGTATTCTATATCTGTGAAATTAACAAATTAAAGTATAATTAATTCGAAATCAAAGAACTAAGGGAAACAGGTTACGCCATTGCGTTCTTCTTGAAATTCTGCTTGAGATAGAGTCCGAGTTTGCGTAAATTGGACTCCGTATGAAAAAGATATCCTTAAATTAAAAATTACAGCAAAACATGGAAAAAGAGGAATGAGAAAAGAATAATGTTTAGCATTGTTCTAACTTTTGTAAGCAAAAGACTTAGTAGCTCATTTGGTTGGAACACATGACTTGCATACAAGAGGTACAGAGTTCGATCCCCGCCAGCGCCTTATTTTTGTTTTAGGGGAATGGCTTAAAATAGCCTAGTGTGAATGCAGTTCAAAAAGTGGTTTAGTGTGAAAATGGGTAATTGGGAAGATAGATAAAAAAAAAAGAAGAGAAATATATATATATATATATACATATACGTATACATACATATATATATATATATGACATGTACGTATCATGAGGCGTATGTTGCGCATTTTTGCCTGCCAAGAATTGTTTTTTTTATAAGTGGCCTTCTCTAATTGGATTCATGACAAATTAAAGGAAAGAAATATTTAACATATTCGTACATATGTGCATTTATGTCATAAACATACAAATTAAATAAAGATGTGTGGATGCAAGCAGTGAAAAGAAAGGTTTATGCATAATATTTGTATGCAGTAAATGGGGATTTTCAAAGAGGAAGAATATGAATAGGTTAGACTTAATTTTCTATTAATAGGAATGTCATTTATAAACCTGCAATTGACATCAATGTGGCACTGAATAAGAAAAATATGGTATGTGATATTATTTTGTGAACATAACATGCAAGCATATTAATATGACGAATATTTATCTGACATTTAATTTAAAGATATGTCAATAGGGCATTGATTTGAAAACATGCTATTAACATTTATCTGTACATGTTAATTTGAGAAATATATAAATATGTTGAGAAATATATAAATATGCTAATTTACAATGAAAAGGATACATTAATATTGTCATTCTTGTTAATTGACATGTATATATGAATAATTAATGTATACGGTAAAAGGAAAGATGTATCTATTAAATACGTATTTATGTTTGATGGATTGGCAATAAATAATGAATGTTGATAATGTACATTAAGGGAGTAATTATGGCATAAGTGTGTTAGGAATTATTTATATATAGAATTTGTCCTAAATGAGAAATGTGTACATTGTAGGAAATATATATATATGCTAAAACATGGAATTGCATGTAATTGGCCTCTTTTGAAATTGATGGCCTTGATTTACCCTAGCATCATCGGACGGCTCAAATTAACTTGCAACTCTATAAAAATGACCCTAGACTCTACCTAGGTTTCTTGCACAATTCTCTAGCCTCCATTGCTCTCTTCTTCTAATAAAAATAAAAATAAAAATGGCGTCGCTGCTTTGCTGGAATTAAAACTAGAAGATAATCAACATCAACCTAAGCAACTCAATTCAAACTAGAGATTAAAGTTTCTGCAAAGATTCTACAACAAGTTAAAGTTCTTTCTTTAATCCAATCAAGGCAAGTACAGTTATTCTCCGCTATAAACGTTAATTATAATTTTGATATGCATTTAAATCTGAGTTTGAGGTTGTATTCTCTTCTGTTAGATCTGTTTTCTGTGACTGTTCTATATTCCTTTCTTCTTTTCTGTTTCTATAGCCAGGCTACCACGAGCCTGTGCCTAATCTCATAAGAGATGAACGTATGAACGCAAGTTTTGGGATGAATGATGAGAAATTTGACAAAACCAAATTGAATGTATGACTTTAGGACTGAGGCATAAAATATATTGGACATATGACTTGGGATTGGATGCATAAATTTGACTATGAACATAAAATTTATGCATGTTGTATGCATAGTTATGTTGTAATTTAGACCTGTAATTAATTAGAAAAAAATAAGCATATGTTATAAACTAGTTTTAGACCTATGCATATTTTGTGATAAAAGAAGAAGAGGAACCACTGTAAAGATTACATATGATTTGAGGCTTTGGACAAAATGCATATAAAAAGGCAAGATCTGATTTTTAGAGGATATGGTTTAAAGATTTATATTATTGGGGATAGTTTGCATAATGATTCATGACATGAAAAGAAGGAAGATATGGAAACTTAAGATTTACTTTAACTAGGATATCTATTATTGTAATTACACCTAAATAGGGATTTTTGGATATATGACATGCATTGAAATTAATGGTTATACTTGGTATAATTTATATGTGAATCTGCTGTAAAATGCTAGTTTAACAAAAATTGGAACATATGTTATATGGCAAATTATGTCCGTATTCTGCGAGTATATGTTTTGAATCATGACAATTATGTAGGCATATGAATTTAGGCTAATTTATGACTAGGCAAGGCATGTAAATAGAACCTTTGGAAATATTAAATTTGCTAAATCTGCTAATTTGACAAGTTGCCTAAACTGCTAGTTTTGTTATATTGCCTAGACTGCTAATTAGATTGAAATGCCTAATCTGTTAAATTTGTCGGTTGAAATGCCTAACCTGTTATATGCAAAATTCTGCTAAGTTGCTAAATCTGCAAAATCCGTTAATTCATATAAAATCTGTTATCTGCTATGTTGATATAATCATTCTGTTATTGATATAATCTGAATTGGCATATATATTGGACGTGCGCATAAACGGTAAATAATTAATTAATTGGCCGCAAAGATGAACATGGCTAACTCGAGGTTAGAATGAGTTTGCGGCGTAAATCTGCCCGGAACCGCCCGGCACATCCAGTGGCCGCAAACAATAGGTTCTAATGTGAGAAGTTAGTCATAACATGCGTAAGACACGAGGTTAGGTCTGGCTTGTGGCAGAAGTCTGCCCGGAACCGCCCGGCATATCCAGCGGCCACAAGCTACCGACCTAATGTGAGAGGTCTGTGCATTAATAATTAATTAATGCAAATCTAAGATAAGAATGACGTCTAAAACGTATTGGGGAAAATAGGGTTAAACCAATGGGGTTAATAGATGTAGTAAAACCCGACTATGAATCTGTAGGCCCAATACAAAGCTAGACAAATCTGAAAAGTCTGTACATCTGACCCGTTAGTCTGAAAACTTGTTAACTAAATTTGTGAATTAGTAAATCTGAATTCTGTATGTCTGAACTTGTAAACAAGTCAATCTGAAATCTGTTAGTCTGGGGACACAAGGTTAGGAGGGGAATTACTTGTGTCATCTGTTGTTTGGGACCCATATTAGTCAGTAACCCTTTCTGGTATCAAAACTTTGACCCAACAGTAGGTAGGGTCTGGGCACGCTTACTGAACTAATTATAAGTGGTTCATTCTTATAATGGCGAGGGGTGTTGATGGTGCGTTCCAACCGGGTCATGTGCGTGCATGGATCCCGGTCTGCCTCTGAGGATGTAAGACGCCGTGACATCTGTAAATAGGTCTGTGCCAATTGGTTGTCACTTTAGGGAGTGATACACCCTACTGTGGGGCCGACACAGGATATTTATGTATTAGGGAGCCGATCGCTTGGGGTAGGGTTTTAGGGTACGCTTAGTTCTGTCTGTTTCTGTTGGTACCGTCTGTTTCTGTTGGGTGGTAACACCTGTCTGTTTCTGTGTGGTACCGTCTGTCCGGGTGGTAAAGGCCCATTACTAGTGTACACCTAATTCCACATTCTGTCTCCATAGGGATAAATCTGTTTCTTCTTCTGTCTGTTTCTGATCGGGTAGTAAGGGCCCATTATTAGCATTCTGTTTCTGTTAAAAGTATTCTGTACCCGTTCCTGCTTCAATTTAGACATTAGGGTGACACCTAATTCTGCTATACTAGTATTAGTGCAGGGAAGTGTAAAACAATAGTTTATATCATTCTGTTTTTCTGTTATATCTGCTACACCTGTTATAGTTATCTCACATCCAGTTTTATGTTCATATCATATTATTATTATCTGTTCATATGCTGAAAATCACTGGACTTGCCAGACTTTTTGTCTGACCCTTGTTGTTTCGCCTTCTTTCTTCCGTTTCCCCCCAGGTTATCCAAGGAGGGAAATACTTTAGCTTGATCCGGATTTCTCTTTGCTTGAAGTGCTTAAAGTATGGCTTGGCTCTATATAGCTTCCGTTCCATGGGGATTATGATTTTAAACTATGCATTTTGAAGGCTTTGGTACAAGACTGATATTTTGTACTTGAATTCTGAAATTGAAAGGATGTAACCATACTAACTTCTGTTTCCGCTGTAATAAAGTTAAAAAATTTCAAGTACTGTTTTATCTGTCTTGTAAGTTTCTGTTCTGTTTACTAAAATGCTCCACCAAAGTTAAGGCATTCCCTTTGTGAGTGACCTTAACGGAGGTGGGGTGTTACAAGTAGGAAGCTTCGTCTTTGAGCAGCCATACTGCCAACGGTACCTTCTGCCTATCGTCCACCTCGAAGATAACGAATAGATCCTCAGTTTCTTTAAGCCAATTCCTTGCTTCTACGAATGATTCAGTTCCTTTGAAATCCTTCCCACCCATGGCCCTAAAATCTCTACAGATTTTTGAGAAAGCAATAACACGAGGAGAGGGTGGAGGAGGGGGATCATTTGCTGGACCTGCAGCGGCGGTCCTAGCCTCAAGATATTGACGAAACCAACCGGGTACATGGACACCCTCTGGTATCTCAGATGCTTCAGACATGCTGAAACGAAAAAGGAAAGGTTCAATACAAAAAAGGACTGAAAGAAAGATATATGGCTCTTGGGGATCATGTTTTTCAAAGTAAGCTTTATTTTTGAAAATACTTCCTTTCAAAACCTTTTTGAAAATAGTTTTCAAAAACTTTACCCAATCTGGTAACCTTCAGCTCTGATACCAAGTGTAACACCCCACCTCCGTTAAGGTCACTCACAAAGGGAATGCCTTAACTTTGATGGAGCATTTTAGTAAACAGAACAGAAACTTACAAGACAGATAAAACAGTACTTGAAAAATTTTAACTTTATTACAGCGGAAACAGAAATTAATATGGTTACATCCTTTCAATTTCAGAATTCAAGTACAAAATATCAATCTTGTACAAAAGCCTTCAAAATGCATAGTTTAAAATCATAATCCCCATGGAACGGAAGCTATACAG
Organism: Allium sativum; assembly: GCA_030737875.1. Lineage (NCBI taxonomy): Eukaryota > Viridiplantae > Streptophyta > Magnoliopsida > Asparagales > Amaryllidaceae > Allium > Allium sativum. Next base: position 14,167,282 of record CM060924.1, read on the forward strand.
AGCCAAGCCATACTTTAAGCACTTCAAGCAAAGAGAAATCCGGAGCAAGCTAAAGTATTTCCCTCCTTGGATAACCTGGGGGGGGGGGGGAAACGGAAGAAAGGAGGCGAAACAACAAGGGTCAGATAAAAAGTCTGGCAAGTCCAGTGACTTTCAGCATATGAACAGATAATAATAATATGATATGAACATAAAACTGGATGTGAGATAACTATAACAGGTGTAGCAGATATAACAGAAAAACAGAATGATATAAACTATTGTTTTACACTTCTCTGCACTAATACTAGTATAGCAGAATTAGGTGTCACCCTAATGTCTAAATTGAAGCAGGAACGGGTACAGAATACTTTAACAGGAACAAAATGCTAATAATGGGCCTTTAGTACCCGATCAGAAACAGACAGAAGAAGAAACAGATTTATCCCTATGGAGACAGAATGTGGAATTAGGTGTACACTAGTAATGGGCCTTTACCACCCGAACAGACGGTACCACACAGAAACAGACAGGTGTTACCACCCAACAGAAACAGACGGTACCAACAGAAACAGACAGAACTAAGCGTACCCTAAAACCCTACCCCAAGCGATCGGCTCCCTAATACATAAATATCCTGTGTCGGCCCCACAGTAGGGTGTATCACTCCCTAAAGTGACAACCAATTGGCACAGACCTATTTACAGATGTCACGGCGTCTTACATCCTCAGAGGCAGACCGGGATCCATGCACACACATGACCCGGTTGGAACGCACCATCAACACCCCTCGCCATTATCAGAATGAACCACTTATAATTAGTTCAGTAAGCGTGCCCGGACCCTACCTACTGTTGGGTCAAAGTTTTGATACCAGAAAGGGTTACTGACTAATATGGGTCCCAAACAACAGATAACACAAGTAATTCCCCTCCTAACCTTGTGTCCCCAGACTAACAGATTTCAGATTGACTTGTTTACAAGTTCATACATACAGAATTCAGATTTACTAATAAGTTAACAAGTTTTCAGACTAACAGGTCAGATGTACAGATTTTTCAGATTTGTCTAACTTTGTATTGGGCCTACAGATTCATGGACGGGTTTTACTACATCTATTAATCCCTTTGGTTTAACCCTATTTTCCCCAATACGTTTTTAGACGTCATTCTTATCTTAGATTTTGCATTAATTAATTATTAATGCACAGACCTCTCACATTAGGTCGGTAGCTTGTGGCCGCTGGATATGCCGGGCGGTTCCGGGCAGACTTCTGCCACAAGCCAGACCTAACCTCGTGTCTTACGCATGTTATGACTAACTTCTCACATTAGAACCTATTGTTTGCAGCCACTGGATGTGCCGGGCGGTTCCGGGCAGATTTACGCCGCAAACTCATTCTAACCTCGAGTTAGCCATGTTTATCTTTACGGCCAATTAATTAATAATTTACCGTTTATGCGCACGCCCAATATATATACCAATTCAGATTATATCAATCACAGGATGATTATATCAACATAGCAGATAACAGATTTTATATGACTTAACGGATTTAACAGATTTAGCAACTTAGCAGATTTTGGCATATAACAGGTTAGGCATTTCAACCGACAAATTTAACAGATTAGGCATTTCAATCTAATTAGCAGTCTAGGCAATATAACATAACTAGTAGTTTAGGCAACTAGACAAATTAGCGGATTTAGCAAATTTAATATTCCTAAAAGTTCTATTTACATGCCTTGCCCAATCATAAATTGGCCTAAATTCATATGCTTACATAATTGTCATGATTCACAACATATACTCCATGTTTGCATAAAGTTACATAGCACAGAATATGGACATAATTTGCCATATAACATATGTTCCAATTTTTGTTAAACTAGCATTTTACAGCAGATTCACATATAAATTATACCAAATATAACCATTAATTCCAATGCATGCCATATATCCAAAAATCCCTATTTAGGTGTAATCTAATTAATGCAAATCTTTTACACCTAAGCTTCCATATCTTCTTCTTTTTAAGTCATGAATCATTATGCAAACTATACCCAACAATCTAAATCTTTAAATCATATCTTCTAAAAATCAAATCTTGACTTTTATATTTTGTCCAAAGTCTCAAATCATATGTAATCTTACAGTGGTTCCTCTTCTTCTTTTATCACAGAATATGCATAGGTCTAAAACTAGTTTATAACATATGCTTATTTTTCTAATTAATTACAGATCTAAATAACATATGTTCATTTCTCTAATTAGTTACAAATCTAAATTACAACATACTCTATGCATGCAATATATAAATTACATGTTCATAGCCAAATTTATGCATCCAATCCCAAGTCACATGTCCAATATATTTTATGCTTCATATCTAAAGTCATACGTTCAATTCAGTCTTGTCAAATTTCGCATCATTCATTAATTGTCCCAAATTTTTGCGTTCATACGTTAATCTCTTTATGAGATTGGGCACAGGCTCGTGGTAGCCTGGCTATAGAAACAGAAAAGAAGAAAGGAATACAGAACAGTCATAGAAAACAGATCCAACAGAAGAGAATATATATATACAACCTCAAACTCAGTTTTAAATGCATATCAAAATTATAATTAACGTTTATAGCGGAGAATAACTGTACTTGCCTTGATTGGATTAAAGAAAGAACTTTAACTTGTTGTAGAATCTTTGCAGAAACTTTAATCTCTAGTTTGAATTGAGTTGCTTAGGCTGATGTTGATTATCTTCTAGTTTTAATTCCAGCAGAGCAGAGACGCCATTTTTATTTTTAATTAGAAGAAGAGAGCAATGGAGGCTAGAGAATTGTGTAAGAAACCTAGGTAGAGTCTAGGGTCATTTTATAGAGTTTATGAACTGATTAGGACCATCGATGTTGCTTGGATTGATCGTAGCCATTCATTCGCGAGAGGGACCAATTAGAGCCTGCCACCTAGCCCTAATGACAAAGCAGACCACAGAAAATCGACCAACATAGAATAGGCCAGCCAGGGTGGACTGGGTTCGACCTGGGTCTGGACCAGGTCGACAGCCCTGTCGACAGCCCTGTCGACCTGGCTAGACCAGGTCGACAGCCCAGTCGACCTGGGTGTCTTAGGCGGGAATTTTCCCGCCCTGGCCAATTGGGCCCGATTTTAATTTTAAACTTAATTCAGAAACTTCCGGAGGCTATATCTTCTTCATAGGACTCCGTTTTTCGTAAACTCGGACTCTATTTCGCGTATTTTTCTGAGACGAACGCAATGGCGTATCCCGTTTCCCTTAGTTCTTTGATTTCAAATTAATTATACTTTAATTTGTTAATTCCACAGTTGTAGAATACACGGGGTGTTACAAAATCGAGGGTAGATCAACGTTGCTACGCAAATTCCATGACGATTCTTCAACAAAGGAGCCACCTTTCTTCGTCAAGATGATTCATGCTCATTCTCTAAGCCTCGCTATGTAAGTTCTTGCTACTTTGAGATTTAAACGGTGGTTCTAATGTGACATGGGATAATATGCGATGTAACATGAGTATGTTAGCCTATGTGAACCTATTTCTATGATCTATGACTTTAGGCTATGTTTTAGCAACTAAATCATGTCACACATGTTACATTGGGCTTAGATTGTCATGCAATTTCGAATCTTTACTTAGAAAGTGTTAGCATGAACCCTTGGGAACCATTTTGACTTGTGAATTACTTGCATGAATGCGACTTGGGGCTTATGCATGCTTGTGGCCAATCCCTTATGATGTATGCATGCTTGTGGCCAATCCCTTATGATGTATGCATGCTTGTGGCCAATCCCTTATGACATTATGCATGCTTGTGGCCAAATCCCTTATGACATTATGCATGCTTGTGGCCAATTCCTTTTTGATAGTATGCATGTTCAAGGCCAATCCCTTTATGATACCATGCATGTTTGAGGCCAACCCCTTTGTGGCATCGTGCATGTTTGGAGGCTAATATGTTATCATAGTATTTATACTATGTTGACTCGCTTTCACTTGCGTTGGAAAACACGATTTTTGGGTAGTTAGGCAAACATGAATATGACACGAAAACTTGACTTGAAGTTGCACGAAAACTTGACATGGGGTTGCATGGAAATGTGACATTCTCGATACACTTGAATGTGGACATGACACGTAGGAAGACAAGAGACATGAAAGCTAGACATGTAGGGGTAGTAGGTGTAATAAGACACTAGACAAACATGAAAGTGACCAACTCGAGGTTGGGTTGAGTTTGTAGCGTAAATCTGCCCGGAACCGACCGACATACCGGTAGCTACAAACAATAGGACCCAATGTGAGTAGTTGGTCACATCGCGCTTAAGAACCGAGGTTAGACTAGGTTGTGGTGTAAAGCTGTCCGGACCCGCCCGGCACATCCTGTAACCACAACAAAGTCTAATGTGAGAGGTTGAGGTGCATTAATTTACTTAATGCCACATGTTAAGGTTAAGTTAATTTGACTAGTGACACTTAACCAATATGACATGAATGGGTAGGTTAAGTGGGACCGGACTTTATCTCTTAATGACACTTAACCGTATAATACAGTTAGGGGATAGGGTTAAGCTAATCTATACTTAACTAATCTGACACGGCAATTGGACGGGGTTAAGTTAGCCAACACTTAACCAATCTAAACATGGTAACTCGATGGGGGTTAAGTTAACCAACACTTAACCAGTCTAAACATGGTAACTTGATGGGGGTTAAGTTAACCAACACTTAACCAAGCTAATATGATAACTCGATAAGGCTAAGTCACGAACCGCTTGAATACATTAAACCGATTTGACTCGATACTTTGATGGGGTTAAGTGAATCTATACTTAACCGACCTAAAATGTAACACCCCACCCCCGTCGGGCCCACTTCCGAGGAGGCGGAACGACGTTGGCGGGGCGTTGGGTACAAAGGGTAAAACATGCACAAAGATATCACAAGACAGAACATATATAGTAAAACAGAGTAAGTAAAGCAGCGGTAGAAAATAAAACCAACTTCTTCATTTCAAAACCATAGTTAAGTACATCAAAATACTAGATCATCATTTTCCAAATACTATAAGTCTAGAAACGTGGAAACAAAATACATAAAACAAAACATAAAGTACTAATCCCCAAAGAAACAGTAGTGTCGCCAAAAGCATAGCTCAAACCATACATGAACTGTCTGGAAAAGCAAGCAAAGATCCAAGCTAGGTGCTAATGTTCCCTCCTTGAGAACCTGGGGGGGGGGGGGGAGGAAGACAAAGAGGCGAAAGAAAACGGGTCCGTCAAAAAGACAGGTAAGCCCTAACTACTATCAGTGTAGAAACTAGTAAAGTTAACATGACATGAGAAAACTGAGATGAAACCTGTGGGTGGAAACTAAACTGACCATGGTAAATAGTCAACAAGATAGGTCAAGTGTGGCATTGTATATACCAGATTAAGTTGTACCAAGTCTACTAGTATTCTAATCCATATCAAGTAAAGTCAAGAAACGAACCCTTGGCCCAAAATCACGAGATGACCCAAATCAAGGTCCAACAATACGGTCTAGTCGATCGGCTCCCTATAAGCCTAACTCGTCGTGTATCAGTGTCATACGGCCCTAAATCGCGAATGTAGTCACTTGTGCTAGGTCCACCCTAAGAGTGTATCAATCCCCCAGGGTGTCAACCACTGACACGATTCAAGTCACACAAGTCAATCTACTGGTGCCCTGTGTCACAACCCGGACTCATGTGCGCGACAATGTCCGCCCGAACCAGTGCGCCAATTTAGCCGTCCCTTTTGGTCCCTTACATTCAGTCCAGTAATCGTGCCCCACCCTAGCCTAGTCTCTAGGGTACAATGATACATCAAGTGGGTTACTGCTGAAAAGGGCCTCGCAACTAGGGTTTCCTAATGGGCTAAATGTGGTTAACCCAATCAAATCAAGTATCAAGTTGGTTAAGGGTATCCAAGATTCATGACTTAACCCTATCATATCATGTATCAAGTTGATTAAGTATACCCAAGTGGTTTATGACTTAACCCTATCAATCAATCGCGTTCAATTGGTTAAGTATTCAAGTGGTCCATGACTTAACCCTACCTTGTGGCATTAATTAACATAATGCACCCAACCTCTCACATTAGACTTCGTTGTGGTTACTGGATGTGCCGGGCGGGTCCGGGCAGCTTTACACCACAACCTAGTCTAACCTCGGGTTTCAAGTGCGACATGACCAACTACTCACATTGGGTCCTATTGTTTGTAGCTACCGGTATGCCGGTTGGTTCCGGGCAGATTTACGCTACAAACTCAACCCAACCTCGAGTTGGCCATTCGTATTTTCTAAGTGTCATGTCAATAATCATGTTTTCAAGCATAATCACATGTCAACTTTTATGTCCAGCTTTCAAGTCATGTTTCATGTCATTTAAGTTTTGCCTAACTACCCATAACGTATTCCCCATCGCACGTATATTCGCATCAACACAAATAGATCAAAGAGGGAATATGACAAGGCGGGCTTAAGGTGGCAAAATGGTCACAAGTTAAACGTGGTGGTATTGAGGCAAAAGGGTTACTACATAACTTGCATATAGGGTTATTGGCCTCAAATATGAAACTAGCATACAGGTGATTTTGCCATAAACATAAGACTAGCATAAAGGTGATTTGGCCATAAACATGAGACAAGCACAAAGGTGATTCGGCCATAAACATGACAACAACTATCATAGGGTGACTATCCTAACTTGCATAGCAAATAGGTCCAAATGTCATCATATGCATGCTAAGGAACATGAGGGGTAAGGTTTTGTAAACATGCGTATACCAAAATCCATTTCATAGCATTCTTCCCAAAAGTCAACATGAACGTTACTAGGTTCATGATAGGTAAGTATTAGGTCCATAAACACAGATCAAAAAGGTCAAATAGATCTATGCATACATTTCAAGGCAAGCATAACACAAAGAGGCATCATTTCAACTTGCTACATGTCACATTAAGTTCATAGTTTAAATCTAATAGTAGAGTAGGGCTTACAATCCGTGGTTATGCGATCTAGATTGATATAAAATAAGATTGAGACGAAGACACACTAGAAAATCCGCAAATAAAAATAATAAGCCCCACTCCAAGACTTAAAAACAAGAAGAAATAGCTCCTTATATTAAGAAAGATGGCTCCTTTGACTTTGGATTCAATTTAAAACACTCAAGCTCTCATGATGAAGATGGAGACCATGATTAGGGAGTATTTGGGCAGCACTTAGTTGTAGGATTGATTTGTTTGAGTTTAGGTTAGGTCTAGGGGTCTTTTTATAGAGTTCAGGATTAGTTTTAGCCACAGGATTAACCCTAAATCAAATCTGAGCCATCAAATCACGTCACTAGCCAACAAAACCTGACCCAAAGGCTAAAACTGGTGCACCAGGACACTCAGGCCGACCGGGGAGGTCGACCCCCAGGTCGACACCCAGGTCGACTCCCCAGTCGACCTGGTGGGGGGGAGGTCGACTCCTAAGTCGACCCCCCAGTCGACCTAGGATGGGCGGGAATTTTTCCCGTCCAGTCTGAATTTGAATTCTTGGGCTGATTTTGAATTTCTGAAATCTTCTTTGGGCCATAACTTGGTCATATGGACTCCGATTTACAATATTTCAGACTCTATTTCGCGTATTTTTCCGAGATGAACGCAATGGCACAGCCCGTTTCCCCTGATTCAGATTTTAAAATTTAATTCTGCCTTGATTTACGTGTTAACATGTTATTTAAAATACGGGTTGTTACATTCTCCCCTCCTTAAAGGATTTCGTCCCCGAAATCTTCAAGTTAGGAAGAGCGTATCCTACCATCCATTGTCCATCTAGTCAAAACATCATCCACGAGCAAAACATTGTCCTTAAATGATTTCTAATGCAATATGAACATATGCAGAGGTGTGTGTATATGTACTTATCTAATGCGAAAAATCAGGCGGTTACTGATTCAGTAAACCTTCTTAATGCAAAGTATGTTCGTGAAATGAGTCCATATGTATGCAAATTCCTATCATAATTTATAGTCTCTATATGAGTGCACATAACATACATCCATATGCAACATCCATGTGATAGCATAACAAGTTTCATCCATGAATAAGCATAAACACTCATGGATATGCAACATGAAAGTGTGTGAGCCGATCTTAGTGCCTAACGTGTATCATGCATCCACGAGTAACCACTTACAAATACTTGCAACCAGTTGCAAACATCAACCATGACATGTTTCAAATACATGTTTCATCCAAAGGGTTTTCTACCTAAGGTTCTCATGACAAGATTAACGACATAACAAGATAAACATGGATAGAAAAAGTAAGATATGCTGAAAGAGATCGAGAATGTACCCCCAGAAGGTTCTGCTGGTGTGCCCTGCCCTTGCTTCTTAGGGAAGTCCTTGCTGATATGTCCATTATCACCGCAATGGAAACACTCGCCAAACTTCCTCTTCTTTTTCCTACAGTCCTTGACTATATTTCCAGTGATCCTACAGAAGTAGCATTTCCTCTACTTTCTTGACTTGTTGTCCTTGCTGTTTTTGTTCTTGCCTCCTTTCCCGGAATCTACCTTCTTGCCTCGAGACTCATTCGCCTTGACCTCCTTTTTGCCACTCTTATCTTCTTCTTCTTGAAGTAGGGCCATATTCATCAAACTCTCTAAGGTCGCCCCCATGGATATATGAGACATGGCCAAACCTTGCAATGGCTCGTTCAATCCTCGAGCAATGTGTAGGGCCTTCTTCTGGGCTGTGTTAACTAAGTCTAAACCGAACCGAGCAAGTTGATTAGACTTATCCACGTATTCCCTAACGGTCATGTACCTTTGCTTCAGTAATAGGAACCTCTCCATCTGAAGGTTCTCTTCTATTGATGATAGAAACCTCAGTCCAGACCTTCTCCTAAAGTCATCCCAAGTCTCAATTGGCCTAGTAGTGGTGGTGACTACCCACCAATAAGCAGATTCCTCCTTCAATAACCATACAGCCAACAGAACTTTCCTATGATCTTCTATATCTAAGATAGCGAAGAGGTCTTCAGTCTCCTTTAACCAATCCCTTGACTCTTCAAAAGTCTCAGTCCTTACAAAATTCTTGCCACCCATCGCCTTAAAGTCCTTGCAAATCTTCGCGAAATCCACTTGTGGATGCTGAGGAGGATGAGGAATATTAGCCACGGGAGGAGGAGGAGGAGTATCTGCGGGGCCGGCTTCGGTTGCCCTAGCCTCCATGTACCTCCTAAACCAAACAGTTACTTGTACGCCTTCCGGAATGGTAAAATTATCGGCCATACTAAAAAAATGAAAATCATAGATTCTGAATGAGGAAACGATGGATAGTGCTAATGACTTTTGGGGAATAGCCTTTTAAAATAAACTAGACTTTTTCTTGGAAAATACTTCTAATAATCGGTTTTGAAAATAGTTTTAGAAGGTTTTTGAACTTTTCTTTAAAAAAAACTTTTGCCCGGTCTCATAAACCTTCTGCTCTGATACCAAATGTAACACACCACCCCCGTCGGGCCCACTTCCGAGGAGGCGGACCGGCGTTGGCGGGGCGTTGGGTACAAAGGGTAAAACATGCACAAAGATATCACAAGACAGAACATATATAGTAAAACAGAGTAAGTAAAGCAGCGGTAGTAAATAAAACCAACTTCTTCATTTTAAAACCATAGTTAAGTACATCAAAATACTAGACCATTATTTTCCAAATACAATAAGTCTAGAAACGTGGAAACAAAATACATAAAACAAAACATAAAGTACTAATCCCTAAAGAAACAGTAGTGTCGCCAAAAGGATAACTCAAACCATACATGAGATGTCTGGAAAAGCAAGCAAAGATCCAAGCTAGGTGCTAATGTTCCCTCCCTGAGAACCGGGGGGGAGGGAAACGGAAGACAAAGATGCGAAAGAAAACGGGTCAGTCAAAAAGACTGGTAAGCCCTAACTACTATCAGTATAGAAACTAGTAAAGTTAACAGGACATGAGAAAACTGAGATGAAACCTGTGGGTAGAAACTAAACTGATCATGGTAAATAGTCAACAAGATAGGTCAAGTGTGGCATTGTATATACCAAATTAAGTTGTACCAAGTCTACTAGTATTCTAATCCATATCAAGTAAAGTCAAGAAATGAACCCTTGGCCCAAAATCACGAGATGACCCAAATCAAGGTCCAACAATACGATCTAGTCGATCGGCTCACTATAAGCCTAACTCGTCGTGTATCAGTGTAATACGACCATAAATCGCGAATGTAGTCACTTGTGCTAGGTCCACCCTAAGAGTGTATCAATCCCCCAGGGTGTCAACCACTGACACGATTCAAGTAACACAAGTCAACCTACTGGTGCCCTATGTCACAACTCGGACTCATATGCACGGCCATGGTCCGCCCGAACCGGTACACCAATTTAGCCGTCCATTTTGGTCCCTTACATTCAGTCCAGTAATCGTGCCCCACCCTAGCCTAGTCTCTAGGGTACAATGATAGATCAAGTGGGTTACTGTTGAAAAGGGCCTCGCAACTAGGGTTTCCTAATGGGTTAAATGTGGTTAACCCAATCAAATCAAGTATCAAGTTGTTTAAGTGTATCCAAGATTCATGACTTAACCCTATCATATCATGCATCTAGCTGGTTAAGTATACCCAAGTGGTTTATGACTTAACCCTATCAATCCATCGTGTTCAATTGGTTAAGTATTCAAGTGGTCCATGACTTAACCCTACCATGTGGCATTAATTAACTTAATGCACCCAACCTCTCACATTAGACTTCGTTGTGGTTAATGGATGTGCCGGGCGGGTCCGGGCATCTTTTCACCACAACCTAGTCTAACCTCGGGTTTCAAGTGCGACATGACCAACTACTCACATTGGGTCCTATTGTTTGTAGCTACCGGTATGCCGGTCGGTCCCGGGCAGATTTACGCTACAAACTCAACCCAACCTCGAGTTGGCCATTCGTATTTTCTAAGTGTCATGTCCATAATCATGTTTTCAAGCATAATCACATGTCAACTTTTATGTCCAGCTTTCAAGTCATGTTTCATGTCATTTAAGTTTTTCCTAACTACTCATAACGTATTCCCCATCGCACGTATATTCGCATCAACACAAATAGATCAAAGAGGGAATATGACAAGGTGGGCTTAAGGTGGAAAAATAGTCACAAGTTAAACATGGTGGTATTGAGGCAAAAGTGTTACTACATAACTTGCATTTACGGTTATTGGCCACAAATATGAAACTATCATAAAGGTGATTTGGCCATAAACATGAGACTAGCATAAAGGTGATTTGGCCATAAACATGAGACCAACATAAAGGTGATTCGGTCATAAACATGAACACAACTATCATAGGGTGATTATCCTAACTTGCATAGAAAATAGGTCCAAATGTCATCATATGCATGCTAAGGAACATGAGGGGTAAGGGTTTGTTAACATGCATATACCAAAACCCATTTCATAGCATTCTTCCCAAAAGTCAACATGAACGTTACTAGGTTCATGATAGGTAAGTATTAGGTCCACAAACATAGATCAAAAAGGTCAAATAGATCTATGCATACATTTCAAGGAAAGCATAACACAAAGAGGCCTCATTTCAACTTGCTACATGTCACATTAAGTTCATAGTTTAAATCTAAGAGTAGAGTAGGGCTTACAATGCGTGGTTATGCGATCTAGATTGATATAAAATAAGATTGAGACGAAGCCACACTAGCAAATCTACAAATAAAAATAATAAGCTCCACTCCAAGATTTGAAAACAAGAGGAAATAGCTCCTTAGATTAAGAAAGATGGCTCCTTTGACTTTGGATTCAATTTAAAACACTCAAGCTCTCATGATGAAGATGGAGGCCATGATTAGGGAGCATTTGGGCAGCACTTAGTTGTAGGATTGATTTGTGTGAGTTTAGGTTAGGTATAGGGGTCTTTTTAAAGAGTTTATGATTAGTTTTAGCCATAGGATTAACGCTAAATCAAATATGAGCCATAAAATCACGTCACTAGCCAACAAAACCAGACCCAAAGGCTAAAACAGGTGCACAAGGTCACTCAGGCCGACCGGGGAGGTCGACCCCCAGGTCGACACCCAGGTCGACTCCCCAGTCGACCTGGTGGGGGGCAGGTCGACTCCCAAGTCGACCCCACAATCAACCTGGGCTGGGCGGGAATTTTTCCCGCCCAGTCTGAATTTGAATTCTTGGGCTGATTTTGAATTTCTGAAATCTTATTTGGGCCATAACTTGGTCATATGGACTCCGATTTACAAAATTCCGGACTCTAACTCGCGTATTTTTCCGAGACAAATGCAATGGCACAACCCTTTTCCCCTGATTCAGATTTTAAAATTTAATTCTACCTTGATTTACGTGTTAACATGTTATTTAAAATAAAGGTTGTTACATAAAATGATAATAGGATAGGGTTAAGTCATGAACTACTTGATATACTTAATCAACTTGACACATGGTTTCATAGGGTTAAGTCTTGAGCTTAGAAACTTAGAGAATTATGACATGATTCGTGGGCGGGTTAAGTCATTAACTTGAATGACAACACTTAACCCATTAGACCAAAACCCTAGTTAGACGGACCAGGTAGAAAAACATAGTTAACAAGGATAACGGGAAAGGAAGCTTAGTGATAAACCTTAGTTTAGGATAACTAAGCAATAATTCTTAGCCAAGGACACGGGACCAGTTCATAAATAGATGAGTAACCTGATACAGTAGGTCATCGCTTAGCTTACGAGGGGGAGCGAATTATCTGACTTAGATAAAGGCTCCAACGAACTGGGTGACGAAGCGGTAGCTTCGGGGGACGTGAGGGTACTCTTGGTACCCTCTGTGAGGTTGCAGATGATCCTCTTGGGATCACAGAGGTTAAGGTCTACGGTAGAAGAACCAAGGGTATGCCTTGGTTGCTGTCCGAGCAACCTAAAGACTGGGGTGGATTAGCGTGGAGTCGGTGGTTCTTGTTTTTGCCTTGGATAGCACGTCGTCGACTACCTACCATCTTGAGTCAATCGTGTACGTACGGAAAGGCAGAGAACTCCCAACAGACCATATACGTGCTATCGAGTTATGGGTGAGGTTGGCCAATAGGGAAGTGGGGCATTAGGTGGCCGTGAGTGTAGTTCTCATACATGATCTTTCTTGGATTGCCTTTCAGTAGTTGAGGGAGGGGTCACGTGGGACCATAGCCACGGGTACAAAAACAGACCTGGATATCTGCATCGGCAGATGATTTAAAAGCTCCCGACCGAGTTCCGTATTTCTCGATTTGCCCTGGCACAGGACTCGGATGGCACATTGAGAAAGTTGTGCACCTAGACATGGAAAAACGATTCATGATACATACGTGGGAAAAAGGGCGTGGTTGACGGGTAGCATAATTCCTAGCAGTCCTGGGTGGCTAAAACCCAAACCAAGTTACGGAAACGTTCATTAGGTAACATAATCCCTAGTGGTCCTAGGTGGCAAAAATCCTAGTTGAACACGCGATAATTCAGGCTAAGAGAACCTAGCTAGATCAAGGGTAACAGTCCAAACGATTTCAAGGATAAAATGGTACTACGTTGAAGTAGTGAGAAAGCCTGTACGAGGTACGGCGAAGGACTGGACTTATACATGGAAACAACCTCACGAGTGGGGAAAACCTACATATGCCATATATTAGGTTGACATGGACCATTACATGACATTGGGAAAGGGACATTCATAGTTAACGTATGACACGGGTTGGGATACTAGTACGGAGGGTGCAGAGTAAATATACACGATAGACGCCGTGGGATGTTACACATGATAGATACCCTGGGATATTATACCTGATAGAAACCTGACGATATGTTACCTCGACTTGTCTTGATACCATAGTTTATCATGATACGTTAGTTCATCTTGATACCGTAGTTCATCCTGACACCCTGGTGTAGTTTATCTATCTTGTCATCATCCTTATGTTTACTTTCAGTTTATGCATGTCATGTTACCTTTACCTGTTTTTATTTTGGAAGTAGATAGGACTTACCAGTCTTTGTGACTGACCCCGTTTTCCTTCGCCTCTTTGTCTTCCGGTTCCCCCCAAGGTTTTCAGGGAGGAAACATTGTTATTAGTTCTGGACTTCTTCGGCTTGAAGGTCGTCATCTACGGATTGGACTTTCCTTGGCTATGGCTGCTTTACTGTTTTACTTGGGGAATAATTTTATGAAATGTTTTATGCTTCTTTACTATTGCTAGACAGGTTTTGATGTACTCTGATGTAAAAAGGCTTTAGACCTTGTTTATAAAGAAATGTGATTTGGTTTTACTTCGGATATTTTCATATATGTTCTGTCTTGTAATATTTGTATGCATGTTTACCATTGATCAAAACCCCTCCAAGGCCGGTGCAATTGCTTAGAGTGATCCCGGCGGAGGTGGGGTGTTACATTTGGTATCAGCGCAGAAAGTTACGAGACTGAGCAAAAGTTTTCAAAAACCTTCTGAAAACCATTTTACAAACCGTTTACGAAGAAGCATTCTTCAAGAAAAGTTTTACTTTTAAAGGCTATTCCCCGAAGGCCATTAGCACTATCCTTGTTTTCTTGATTAAGTCTCTTTTCCTTTCTTTCCTCTGTCTATAGTCACAATAGTTTTAACTGCGACTAATCTTCTCGTGCTATGAAGTGTTTTCCGTATGATGGAGGTGGTTCTCGAGAGACCTGTCGCCGCGTTACAAGAAAGGATAGTAAGAACAAGAGGATAAAGGATACAAGCTTAAGGATAAGCGACTTGTTGGTATGGCTTTGTCCGCAAAGGGAAATAGGGACAAGATCAGCGAGAGGGCAATTGTACGCTCTCATTTCTAGCGTACCTAAGAAGAATGGTATCGTTTCTGTTAGAGGTTTAGCCGTTCATTTCTATCATCCTGTCCAGACTTTGTTTTGATCATCGCATCATTAAATCTGCTTCGATAGTTGAGTCTCTGCACCTTAGTACTAGCATGGTATAGGATCCCATTTTTGTCCCAAATCTTGTTGGAAGAACGGTCCATTTATCCATGACTTGTTTGGATTTGGGAATGTCTATGCTAAGCGTTGAGTTCAGATGAGATGCCCATGTTCTTGGGCCGTGGATGGATTCTAGGGATAAAGTGGTTATCCAGTAAGGGGTGCCACTCTTGGTTTCGAAAGGAGGGTACTTAGACTCTTGACATGCCTTGGTAATACCCTCGAAGTCACGTGTAACCTTGCGAGTTCTGTCATGGTTAGTTACCTAGAATCTCATGATGCATTTGTTGGTAATCCGTTCGAGTAGAATTCGCCACTAAGGCGAATGGTTCGCTTCGCTTGTGCATGAGTTATAGAGATCACCCTAGTAGGTACGCTTGGAAACATGGATTGGCATCGGTAAACTAGATCCAGAATTCCCTAGTGAATTTTGGAAAGATTGCATGAGTACGCGATTGTGCTTGAGCCAAGTATACTAGGGAAAGAATAAGTAAAGGTGGAACGAGAGGCGACAATGGAATGAGTTCCAACTCATATCTTGGAAATAGGAATCAAGGAGCTACTAAATCATGAAGTTAAAAGATGGTCAAGGCACAGAGGAATTTAGCTCAAGGAAACGCGACTTAGAAGACATAAGGCTAGACACGCGCATCGTATGTCTTTTTAAAGAGTGTATCCTTGATCCTGGGTTTTTCCTGTAGAGCTTGCTTGCATGTTATCTTTTGGTGAATATCCTCTCAGTCCTGTTTCTGTTGCAAACCACGTAAGGAGTTTATCTTGCTTATCTCCTCGATTCTATCGTGAGGAATTTTGGTAGAACCCTATAGATGTAAACATGTATTTGAAACATGTTATGATTGACATGGTTGCAAATGGTTGCAAGTGGTTGATCGTGGATGCGCGAATACACATTAGATACTAGGCCGACTCAGTCATGTTTGATATTGCATATGCATGAGTATTTATACTTGTTTATGGACGAAATTGAATATGTTATCATGCGGATGTTGCATATGACTGAATGGGTGTGCACACATATAGTGTTTATATGTAACAACCCAGAAAATCTGGGCCAGGTTAAAATTTTTAATTTGGCTATTTTAGTGAATTTTGGATTATTTAAAATAAATTATTTTAAATAAAAGCGACTAAAAATCTATTCTAATTAAAAATAGGTAGGAAAATATATTCTGGATGTTAAGAGAGTTTGAATTGCCGCGGCAGTTTCAAATTTTGACTTAAAACTGCGATTGAATATATTTAATTCAATTTAAAAGTACAGAGGGGACGACCCTAGGAAATGTAACTCTGTTTGACAAAACCTCTCGAACAGATGCTGAGAACAGGACCGTCACAGAGTAAAATAAATGTTAGAGCTTGGCTGGCATTTTAAAATAGTCGTAGGGCTGGTTATACAAGGCCATATACACTTGTATGTATTTGAAATAGAGATTTTGGCCCTTAAAAATAGCCATTTTGCAAACGACCTCGGATTTCGACGAAACCACTTTTGTTGGATCCGGAATGTCGATTTATTGCTAGTTGCAAATTTGCAGAATTTTTAGAGTCAGTATGTGAGCGCGACGCAGTTAAACGCGTTTGACCAATTTCAATTGAATTTAATCGAGTGGAAAAAGCCCATTTTTCAAACAGGCTCAGAATTCGACGAGACCAGTTTTGTTGGGACCGTATCGTCCCAACATAGCTAGGTTTATTTTTACAGAATTTTCTGAATCAATATGTGGGCGTGGCGAATTAAAACGTGTTTGGTCGATTTGAATTGAAATGGATCGACCAGAAAAGGGCCATTTTTCAAACGGGCTCAGAATTCGATGAAACCAGTTTTGTTAGGACCGTATCGTCGATACGAAGTTAGAAATAATTTTTTTGCAATTTTCTGGGTTCGTATGTGGCCCCGGTAAATTGAAATGCGCGTTCAAATTCAAAATATAAAGAATTATGTTTTGATTTTGACAAAAACTGATCAAAAAGACCGAATCAGCTTACGAAACATATCCCATTGTGTTCGGAATAGGGGTAGTTAGCTAGGGGCGACAGTCGTTGGGCTTCATTTGGATATCGAGTGAAAAAGTGACTGTATGGAAGAAATTAATTAATTAAATATTTATAATTATTTATATTTCTCCTTAACCCCCCTTCCTATCGTTGACTTCATTTCAGAAAAAACAAAGAAAAAATAAAAAACTGTGCCCTAGCCCCGTAGCTCGCCCACCCGCCTTCGCAGGCGATCGACGCCGTCGCCCGGACCCTCCACCACCTCCTAGCTCCACCGCACCTCCATTACCTCCTCCGCCTTCGCCTCCTTTAGCCACTGCCTTCCCCGTTTAAACCCTGAAACCCTCCTCCCCCATCAAATCGTTCGACGCCTGGCTTCCGCCCACGCCACCAGAGCTCCGGCGAGGCCCCCCTACTGCTGCGCTTCCACCCTGCGACCCCCCTCTCAATCGCAGCCCTCTCCCCTTCCCCCAATTCAAACCACGATCGCCCAAAACCCCTCCAAATCGACGCCACAGTCCACCACCACGGCTCCGCTCTCCTCTAGCCCGCGCAGGCCAGTGCTGACCCCACCCCCAGCGACGCTCCCCTCCCCGTTCGATCAACCACAGTAAGTTTCTTTGTTTTAAATTATTTCTATTTCAGTTTTTGTCTTTGTTTTGTGAAATAATCTTTAAATAAAAATCTGATTTATAAATAAGGAGCATTAGATTTATCTTCAGTTGTTAAGGTAATAAAAATTCGATTTTTATTATAAAGCTTTGATTTTTATTTATTATAAAGCTTTGATTTTTATTTAGTATAAAGCATAGAAGAAAAAGAAATGATTTTTAGAAATACAAAGAAAGTATTTTTATGGATGTATATAAAATATAAGGGAATAATTTTTATTTTTATAAAGAATTGTTTTTAAACTAAGAAGAATTGTTTTTAAATTAAAAAGATAAGATTTTTGAAGATAAATAACGTTGGGTAAAAATAGTGGTTTTTATGTAAGTAGCAGTGTTGTAAAAATACAATCTTTGTATATTAAATCGCGTGGTAAAAATATAATCTTTTCAGTATATATAGCGCGATAAAAATATAATCTTTTTGTTTAGAATAGTGTTATAAAAATATAATCTTTTTGTTCAGAATAGCATTATAAAAATATGGTTTTTACAAGATGAAGGATATTAAAAATATAGCCTTTTAATTTCAAAGTACTGGTTCGAAAATGTAAACTTTATATTCAAGGAAGGCGATGTAAAAATATAATCTTTGACGTACATATAGCGATGATAAAAATGTGATTTTTACCTTAACTGTGTGAAACAGATCTCGTTGGCCACACGAGGAAGAAGTTCTACATAAGAAGAGTCGTGGTGTGGTATTGCTATTGGTGAGAACTCCTCACTCTAAATTTTATTTCCTAGTTAGAAATATATACTAGGATGCAGACGGTGTTTAGTAGCACCCGACACCATTGTCCACAGACCATGGACTTGTTTGCTTGTTGGATTTGATTATTGGGTTGATGGAATTATTTGTTTGAATTGGTTTGTGGTGTGAATAACGAATTGATAATGTGGTTTGTGGTATGAAAAATCGAATCGATAAATTGGCTAGGATTAGACGTGCGCCGTTATAAGGCGAAGGAGTAAGGCTAGGTTAGACCTTACTTAAGATTTTGTGGTGTGAATAACGAAACTGATTTGATTGATATGTGTATGGCGTGGGCCATTATTAGACCGGGGACAAGGCTGGGCCTTATCCCGATTCTAGTATCGTGCCGTTATGCCGCCGAAATTTTCTAAAAAGTGTTAGAAAAATTTAATTAACGAAAAATAAATATTCATATACAAATCAGACGATTTGTTTATGTACACCCATTTTACTGATATGGATTGGGACGATAAATTTTACACATCGCCCAACTGCACAAATAATATTCGGTGTTTGTTGATGTGAAACCCCACACGGGTATTGGGATGATATTTGATGTACACTAGTCCCAATATTTAGTTGTATGTCGATCGATAGGTTGACATACAGTTGTGTTGTGCACTTTGGATGATGGTCGATGATTTATCGTGGCTATTATATACAAGTGTTGTATGTGTTGTGTGGAATCCATATAATTAACATTATATGGTAACTGATTGGGCCTCATTCCAATTTAGAAAAAAAAGAATATAAAGAAATATAAATTCATGTGTTGGAAAAGAAATTTATATTCATGTGTTGGAAAAGAAATATATATTCTTGTGTTGAAGTAAAATATATATTCATGTGTTGACGGTACTCATTTGTTGAGATTAGTCATGTGTTGAAATAAAATTTGCATATTCATGTGTTGAAGGAAATATTCATTTGTTGAATATAATAACGATGTTATTGAAGTATAAAGCCGTGTTGGTTAGATTTGCGCCATTTTGACGTGAACGATATTTTATATCGATTTTATTCGAATATCGAAAAAGAAGTGATTTCAAAAATATAGCGTTTTGAAAATATTATCATTTATATATATGGATGATATGGAATATTCACTTTTGATTAGAATTTGAATATGAAGTTGAAACCGTTTTGAAAACGAATTGAAAACGATTTATAAAATATGTTTTGAAAGGTAATCGACGAAATATATATAATATATATATTATATATATAATGGCCTGAATAGAACGCGCCGCGCCGCGACCATTCGCGAATTTCGACCATTAACTTCGTATTGCAATTGCGGGAGATCCGACCGTCGGATTCTCCTAAAACTGGAACCGTTGGGTTCGTATCGAAAAGAGCTTTCCAATGAATATTAGAAATTTGAAATCTAACGGTTGGATTTGGAGTTACGTCCAAATCAAATTTAGAAAAGGTCGCTGTAAGTGCAGTTCGACGACCGTTATTGGAAATCGACTGTACGGGCCTTGATAAAATTATTAAAAATATCAATAAATTGTCTAAAATCACAATAAGTGAATTGGAAAGAATTGAAGTGAAAAATTCCATTTTTGTGAAGATAAAAATGTACTCTTATCGAAATGAACTAGTTTATAACTAGAATAACGAATAGAATGGGATGTGGATTTGGGTTTATCGTGAACCACGTTTTAAATGACATTTGTTCTTTAATCCAGTTAAAGACAGGATATTGATTTTTGGGAAGATTAAAACTAAGTGGAGTTTTAATGAATCTTTAATTGAAAATCGAGAATGGAGTATCACCAGTTTTGCTCCAAGCGATAGTTGAATCTTTAATTAGATTTGAACGTGAAATGGTAATTAGTTTTACCGATAACACCGTGGTGTTAGATATGGGATATATAGGTTGGGATTGGGAAATAAAATAAATAATTACTTCGGTGTGGTTCGTTAATCCCGACTAGTTTGAATTGATATCCAAGTGAAGATTAAAGAATAAATTTAGAAGAATTTATCTTTGATAAAATTAACGGGAACCTTTCCCTATGAATGTGAATATGGGAATAAAAGAATATCCTGAATTGGAATGAGGCGTATGTTGTGTTTGTGTAACACTTGTTTATTTTATACGTGGGTTATTCAGAAAGGCCGGGTTATACCCATTCTGAATAACTGATTCGACGATAAGTCGAAGATGAAGACGATGGTTGAAAACCAAGGGTCTTCACATCGTTTGGGCAATTACTGATGATCTTGATTGGGCCGTACACCCAAGAGGAGAGAAACAGTTGGTGATCGTCCAGACGTACTTGGAGATCGACGGATATGCGAGGAAAGTGCCTCCGGTTTCGTTCAGACCCAGAACGGACTTGTAAATGGATTGTGTGTCTGACATTGGATTTTATTCTGTGCTGAGTGATTTCTATCAATATATATCTGTTTGGCGGCGGAGAATTTATTCTCTTGCTTAACGCCCTTCTCTGAGACGCATGAACTTAGAGGTTATATATTGATGGATATCAGTCGCATAGTATGAACTGTCGATGTGGCATGCGGAGATGCATGAATCAAGGCTTCTGTTGAAAAGCAAAGTCTTGTGGTTGATGATCAAAGCACAGCCTGTGTGGCATAGCTTTGTGTATGACGTTGATACGCGAGCCTCACACCTCGGTATGAGTCAAAAACGGGATACGGACTGCAGGGAGAACACGACGTTTCTTTCTAGCTATAGGTGGTGTCGGTGCTTAAACTGGCCGACATTTATATACTTTTCACCTGTGTGGTTGTTGGATGAGCCGCCTCGATTTTAGGTCTGTTAGGACCGGGAAACGTGTGTTCAGGAATAATTAATCCTCAAACGTAAGAGAGGACCGACCCTGAAGATCCAAGGGTTACCCAGAGTGTGTAGTCCTGAGACATCTACTAGAGTGTCTCGAAGCGGAGAGGATCTTGCCCCTAGCCTCGACTCATAGATGGAATCCAATTTCCAATACGTGATATTTCGGTTTTGATAGTATAGCCTTGTATTGGCGACATAGTGTTATGGGCCATTCATGCCGCCTATGATTGATACTTATGATTTGAAGTTGTTTTATACACTATGCACTTATAATAGTATCAAATGATTTGTTTTAAACGTATCAAGCATTCTTTGGCTATTATAAGGGAAAACCCTATCCTCCGGCTTGCGTTGCATTGTGTGATGGGACCTGGGTCTTATAATCGCTTCATTTTTCTTTACTTAAGCATTGCGCTATTTGATTTATGCACTGGTATTCTTGGGAGGAAACCCGTTCCGTGTTATACGGCGTGGTCCCTTGATTTACTCTGATTTGAAGTAAAGTTTTAAATAACTGTTTTAGTTCTCACACCAGTCACATGACTGACCTGGAGTTTATTGTTTTAACCTAAACTCTGGGTGCCCTTATTTTCCGCACGGGCAGCTAGTAGTTTTGGTTTTGCAGATTTATCCTTACAGGACCTGGTTTACAATTGGAAACTATACTCGGAAAGCTCTGTATCCGTGTATTCCATCTAGTTTTGATTTGTACTATTTTTCCGCTGCAGTAATGTATTTAAATCTCTGATATTGTCAAATGTATATTATTTATTCATACTCTGTATATTCTTGTATTCTGATGGAATTGTTGTAATAAGCAGTGAAATGTTCTTCCGTCTGTCTTCTGATGTGTACTGTTCTCAAAGAATCCGTCCTTTCCTTCACGGGGAAGTTGCGGGTCCTTACAGTTGGTATCAGAGCTTTGGTTTACAGAGCTCGAGAACAAGACACATTAGAACCAAACGAAAGAATTCATCAGAGATTGGATCGGTAATATCCAATAAGGATGACTCGTTAGAGATAGGATCAGTAGTATCCTAGAACGAGTCGAAAGAGTATATTTTTAAAATAAATTTGAAAACCAACTTTGTTTTGAAAATTTAATTCAAGTATACGTATTTGAATAGTTTACTTTAAATTGATTTGGACAATCCAGTATATATGGATTTTGCATATACGCGTCATGAACGTATATTCAAAGTTTTAATATATTGGATAGGTATAGACTCACATTTTAGACATCCGGGGATGATTCTGATGATGTGGCCACATCGTTAGTATTTATGTTCGTGTGTCGAAGGTGTGATATCTATATATTTCCACTAGACTGGTGTGAGAACCAAAACTAGAATAGGATTTATTGTTGTGATTTGGCATCAAAAACATGATTTTCTCTATTTATATCAAAATTATGAATTTTAACTTCTAATCAACTAATTGATTGCTGATTGTGTTGTTTGATTTTTGTTTGATTAATTAGAATTTTGAACCATTATGCCAAATTGAATCAAATATTGAACAGTATTGAAATTTGTTGGAAATGGCATGCATATACATGTATGTGAAGTATTAAAAATAACCGTGAGTTGAAATAAACCTTTGATTGCTAGAAATATTATTTTAGCTCAGTTTTGCACATATATATAATATGCTGAACAGGGAAATGGATTAGCTGTTGAGTAAAGAATTTATTTGTGTGCCCGACAAATAGGTAAACCTTAATGAGTTGGCTGCGCAATTTTATTATTATATCAACTCCTGTGAATGCCATTGAATGCGGAGTGCTGGTTGTTCTGTGTGTAATTATAAAACGTCACCATAGGATAGTAACACTAAATTTTGAACCACATTTACATGGCATACTTCTTGAAGATAGAATACTTCATCATATACCACATAAACACTTGGAGTTTATGTGACGAGGTTGAAGATTACCATACAAGTAAGAGGCTTGTATGGCGATGACTACATTTCAGGTTGAACCGAAGACAATAAGCACGTCTCTTTAGTAGATAAAGCACAAAAATCTCTTTGTAGGGCGACGAGAATTTATTCTCTTGAGTTTTTAATACACGCTTCCCCTATGACACTAGGATATATCACGATACATATGGACTGTATAAAATATAAAGGTAAATTTTCCAGATTAATAAAAACCCCACACGGGTCTGGAGTTGACAATAAGCACGTCTCTCTAGTCATTAAGGCACAAAATCTTTTGTAGGGAGACGAGAATTTATTCTCTGAGTTTTTTTATACACACTCCCCTATGTGCACTAGAATATATCACTATAAATATGTGTATGCGTTTTAGGATTTATTGGGTACCTAATACGGCCCATTAAATTTCCAAACTGCTCTCCGTACAAAGGAGGTTGTGGCGAAATTTTTCAGAAATTTAGGGTGTTAGCCAAATTTTTGAAGAATTTGAAAAATTCTTAGAAACTGAAAAGTTGAAGAACTTAAGCCTTAATTAAAATAACGAACATTGAGTTGATTTGGTGAACAACTTGTAGTTATTTCCTATTCGAGGACGAAAAGTTTTAAGTGGGGAGGATTGTAACAACCCAGAAAATCTGGGCCACGTTAAAATTTTTAATTTGGCTATTTTAGTGAATTTTGGATTATTTAAAATAAATTATTTTAAATAAAAGCGACTAAATATCTATTCTAATTAAAAATAGGTAGGAAAATATATTCTGGATGTTAAGAGAGTTTGAATTGGCGCGGCAGTTTGAAATTTTGACTTAAAACTGTGATTGAATATATTTAAATCAATTTAAAAGTACAGAGGGGACGACCCTAGGAAATGTAACTCTGTTTGACAAAACCTCTCGAACAGATGCTGAGAACAGGACCGTCACAGAGTAAAATAAATGTTAGAGCTTGGCTGGCATTTTAAAATAGTCGCAGGGCTGGTTATACAAGGCCATATACACTTGTATGTATTTGAAATAGAGATTTTGGCCCTTAAAAATAGCCATTTTGCAAATGACCTCGGATTTCGACGAAACCACTTTTGTTGGATCCGGAATGTCGATTTATTGCTAGTTGCAAATTTGCAGAATTTTTAGAGTCAGTATGTGAGCATGACGCAGTTAAACGCGTTTGACCAATTTCAATTGAATTTAATCAAGTGGAAAAAGCCCATTTTTCAAACGGGCTTAGAATTCGACGAGACCAATTTTGTTGGGACCGTATCGTCCCAACATAGCTAGGTTTATTTTTCCAGAATTTTTCGAATCAATATGTGAGCGTGGCGAATTAAAACGTGTTTGGTCGATTTCAATTGAAATGGATCGACCAGAAAAGGGCCATTTTTAAAACAGGCTCAGAATTCGACGAAACCAGTTTTGTTAGGACCGTATCGTCGATACGAAGTTAGAAATAATTTTTTTGCAATTTTCTGGGTTCGTATGTGGCCCCGGTAAATTGAAATGCACGTTCAAATTCAAAATATAAAGAATTATGTTTTGATTTTGATGAAAACTGATCGAAACTACCGAATCAGCTTATGAAACATATCACATTGTGTTCGGAATAGGGGTAGTTAGCTAGGGGCGACAGTCGTTGGGCCTCATTTGGGTATCGAATGAAAAAGTGACTGTATGGAAGAAATTAATTAATTAAATATTTATAATTATTTATATTTCTCCTTAACCCCCCTTCCTATCGTTTACTTCATTTCAGAAAAAACAAAGAAAAAATGAAAAAAACTGTGCCCTAGCCCCGTAGCTCGCCCAACGCCATCGCAGGCGATCGACGCCGTCGCCCGGACCCTCCACCACCTCCTAGCTCCACCGCACCTCCATTACCTCCTCCGCCTTCGCCTCCTTTAGCCACTGCCTTCCCCGTTTAAACCCTGAAACCCTCCTCCCCCATCAAATCGTTCGACGCCTGGCTGCCGCCCACGCCACCAGAGCTCCGGCGAGGCCCCCCTACTGCTACGCTTCCACCCTGCGACCCCCCTCTCAATCGCAACCCTCTCCCCTTCCCCCAATTCAAACCACGATCGCCCAAAACCCCTCCAAATCGACGCCACAGTCCACCACCACGGCTCCACTCTCCTCTAGCCCGCGCAGGCCAATGCTGACCCCACCCCCAGCGACGGTCCCCTCCCCGTTCGATCAACCACAGTAAGTTTCTTTGTTTTAAATTATTTCTATTTCAGTTTTTGTCTTTGTTTTGTGAAATAATCTTTAAATAAAAATCTGATTTATAAATAAGGAGCATTAGATTTATCTTCAGTTGTTAAGGTAATAAAAAATCGATTTTTATTATAAAGCTTTGATTTTTATTTATTATAAAGCTTTGATTTTTATGTAGTATAAAGCACAGAAGAAAAAGAAATGATTTTTAGAAATACAAAGAAAGTATTTTTATGGATGTATATAAAGTATAAGGGAATAATTTTTGTTTTTATAAAGAATTGTTTTTAAACTAAGAAGAATTGTTTCTAAATTAAAAAGATAAGATTTTTGAAGATAAATAACGTTGGGTAAAAATAGTGGTTTTTATGTAAGTAGCAGTGTTGTAAAAATACCATCTTTGTATATTAAATCGCATGGTAAAAATATAATCTTTTCAATATATGTAGCGCGATAAAAATATAATCTTTTTGTTTAGAATAGCGTTATAAAAATATAATCTTTTTGTTCATAATAGCATTATAAAAATATGGTTTTTACAAGATGAAGGATATTAAAAATATAGCCTTTTAATTTCAAAGTAGTGGTTCAAAAATGTAAACTTTATATTCAAGGAAGGAGATGTAAAAATATAATCTTTGACATACATATAGCGATGATAAAAATGTGATTTTTACCTTAACTGTGTGAAACAGATCTCGTTGGCCACACGACGAAGAAGTTCTACATAAGAAGAGTCGTGGTGTGGTATTGCTATTGGTGAGAACTCCTCACTCTAAATTTTATTTCCTAGTTAGAAATATATACTAGGATGCAGACGGTGTTTAGTAGCACCCGACACCATTGTCCACAGACCATGGACTTGTTTGCTTGTTGGATTTGATTATTGGGTTGATGGAATTATTTGTTTGAATTGGTTTGTGGTGTGAATAACGAATTGATAATGTGGTTTGTGGTATGAAAAATCGAATCGATAAATTGGCTAGGATTAGACGTGCGCCGTTATAAGGCGATGGAGTAAGGCTAGGTTAGACCTTACTCCAGATTTTGTGGTGTGAATAACTAAAGTGATTTGATTGATATGTGTATGGCGTGGGCCATTATTAGACCGGGGACAAGGCTGGGCCTTATCCTGATTCTAGTATCGTGCCGTTATGCCACCGAAATTTTCTAAAAAGTGTTAGAAAAATTTAATTAACGAAAAATAAATATTCATATACAAATCAGACGATTTGTTTATGTACACCCATTTTACTGATATGGATTGGGACGATAAATTTTACACATCGCCCAACTGCACAAATAATATTCAGTGTTTGTTGATGTGAAACCCTACACGGGTATTGGGATGATATTTGATGTACACTAGTCCCAATATTTAGTTGTATGTCGATCGATAGGTTGACATACAGTTGTGTTGTGCACTTTGGATGATGGTTGATGATTTATCGTGGCTATTATATACATGTGTTGTATGTGTTGTGTGGAATCCATATAATTAACATTATATGGTAACTGATTAGGCCTCATTCCAATTTAGAAAATAAAGAATATAAAGAAATATAAATTCATGTGTTGGAAAAGAAATATATATTCATGTGTTGGAAAAGAAATATATATTCGTGTGTTGAAGTAAAATATATATTCATGTGTTGACGGTACTCATTTGTTGAGATTAGTCATGTGTTGAAATAAAATTTACATATTCATGTGTTGAAGGAAATATTCATTTGTTGAATATAATAACGATGTTATTGAAGCATAAAGCCGTGTTGGTTAGATTTGCGCCATTTTGACGTGAACAATATTTTATATCGTTTTTATTCGAATATCGAAAAAGACGTGATTTCAAAAATATAGCATTTTGAAAATATTATCATTTATATACATGGATGATATGGAATATTCAATTTTGATTAGAAATTGAATATGAAGTTGAAACCGTTTTGAAAACGAATTGAAAAAGATTTATAAAATACGTTTTGAAAGGTAATCGACGAAATATATATAATATATATATTATATATATAATGGTTTGAAAAGAACGCGCCGCGCCGCGACCGTTCGCGAATTTCGACCATTAACTTCGTATTGCGATTGCGGGAGATCCGACCGTCGGATTCTCCTAAAACCGGAACCGTTGGGTTCGTATCGAAAAGAGCTTTCCAATGAATATTAGAAATTTGAAATCTAACGGTTGGATTTGGAGTTACGTCCAAATCAAATTTAGAAAAGGTCGCTGTAAGTGCAGTTCGACGACCGTTATTGGAAATCGACTGTACGGGCCTTGATAAAATTATTAAAAAAATCAATAAATTGTCTAAAATCACAATAAGTGAATTGGAAAGAATTGAAGTGAAAAATTCCGTTTCTGTGAAGATAAAAATGTACTCTTATCGAAATGAACTAATTTATAACTAGAATAACGAATAGAATGGGATGTGGATTTGGGTTTATTGTGAACCGCGTTTTAAATGACATTGGTTCTTTAACCCAGTTAAAGACAGGATATTGATTTTTGGGAAGATTAAAACTAAGTGGAGTTTTAATGAATCTTTAATTGAAAATCGAGAATGGAGTATCACCAGTTTTGCTCCAAGCGATAGTTGAATCTTTAATTAGATTTGAACGTGAAATGGTAATTAGTTTTACCGATAACACCGTGGTGTTAGATATGGGATATATAGGTTGGGATTGGGAAATAAAATAAATAATTACTTCGGTGTGTTTCGTTAATCCCGACTAGTTTGAATTGATATCCAAGTGAAGATTAAAGAATAAATTTAGAAGAATTTATCCTTGATAAAATTAATGGGAACCTTTCCCTAAGAATGTGAATATGGGAATAAAAGAATATCCTGAATTGGAATGAGGCGTATGTTGTGTTTGTGTAACACGTGTTTATTTTATACGTGGGTTATTCAGAAAGACCGGGTTATACCCATTCTGAATAACTGATTCGACGATAAGTCGAAGATGAAGACGATGGTTGAAGACCGAGGGTCTTCACATCGTTTGGGCAATTACTGATGATCTTGATTGGGCCGTACACCCAAGAGGAGAGAAACAGTTGGCGATCGTCCAGACGTACTTGGAGATCGACGGATATGCGAGGAAAGTGCCTCCGGTTTCGTTCAGACCCAGAACGGACTTGTAAATGGATTGTGTGTCTGACATTGGATTTTATTCTGTGCTGAGTGATTTCTTTCAATATATATCTGTTTGGCGGCGGAGAATTTATTCTCTTGCTTAACGCCCTTCTCTGAGACGCATGAACTTAGAGGTTATATATTGATGGATATCAGTCGCATAGTATGAACTGTCGATGTGGCATGCGGAGATGCATGAATCAAGGCTTCTGTTGAAAACCAAAGTCTTGTGGTTGATGATCAAAGCACAGCCTGTGTGGCATAGCTTTATGTATGACGTTGATACGCGAGCCTCACACCTCGGTATGAGTCAAAAACGGGATACGGACTGCAGGGAGAACACGACGTTTCTTTCTAGCTATAGGTGGTGTCGGTGCTTAAACTGGCCGACATTTATATACTTTTCATCTGTGTGGTTGTTGGATGAGGCGCCTCGATTTTAGGTCTGTTAGGACCGGGAAACGTGTGTTCAGGAATAATTAATCCTCAAACGTAAGAGAGGACCGACCCTGAAGATCCAAGGGTTACCCAGAGTGTGTAGTCCTGAGACATTTACTAGAGTGTCTCAAAGCGGAGAGGATCTTGCCCCTAGCCTCGACTCATAGATGGAATCCAATTTCCAATACGTGATATTTCGGTTTTGATAGTATAGCCTTGTATTGGCGACATGGTGTTATGGGCCATTCATGCCGCCTATGATTGATACTTATGATTTGAAGTTGTTTTATACACTATGCACTTATAATAGTATCAAATGATTTGTTTTAAACGTGTCAAGCATTCTTTGGCTATTATAAGGGAAAACCCTATCCTCCGGCTTGCGTTGCATTGTGTGATGGGACTTGGGGTCTTATAATCGCTTCATTTTTCTTTACTTAAGCATTGCGCTGTTTGTTTTATGCACTGGTATTCTTGGGAGGAAACCCGTTCCGTGTTATACGGCGTGGTCCCTTGATTTACTCTGATTTGAAGTAAAGTTTTAAATAACTGTTTTAGTTCTCACACCAGTCACATGACTGACCTGGAGTTTATTGTTTTAACCTAAACTCTGGTTGCCCTTATTTTCCGCACGGGCAGCTAGTAGTTTTGGTTTTGCAGATTTATCCTTACAGGACCTGGTTTACAGCTGGAAACTATACTCGGAAAGCTCTGTATCCGTGTATTCCTTCTAGTTTTGATTTGTACTATTTTTCCGCTGTAGTAATGTATTTAAATCTCTTATATTGTCAAATGTATATTATTTATTTATACTCTGTATATTCTTGTATTCTGATGGAATTGTTGTAATAAGCAGTGAAATGTTCTTCCGTCTGTCTTCTGATGTGTACTGTTCTCAAAGAATCCGTCCTTTCCTTCACGGGGAAGTTGCGGGTCCTTACAGTTGGTATCAGAGCTTTGGTTTACAGAGCTCGAGAACAAGACACATTAGAACCAAACGAAAGAATTCATCAGAGATTGGATCGGTAATATCCAATAAGGATGACTCGTTAGAGATAGGATCAGTAGTATCCTAGAACGAGTCGGAAGAGTATATTTTTAAAATAAATTTGAAAACCAACTTTGTTTCGAAAATTTAATTCAAGTATACGTATTTGAATAGTTTACTTTAAATTGATTTGGACAATCCAGTATATATGGATTTTGCATATACGCGTCATGAACGTATATTCAAAGTTTTAATATATTGGATAGGTATAGACTCGCATTTTAGACATCCGGGGATGATTCTGATGATGTGTCCACATCGTTAGTATTTATGTTCGTGTGTCGAAGGTGTGATATCTATATATTTCCACTAGACTGGTGTGAGAACCAAAACTAGAATAGGATTTATTGTTGTGATTTGGCATCAAAAACATGATTTTCTCTATTTATATCAAAATTATGAATTTTAACTTCTAATCAACTAATTGATTGCTGATTGTGTTGTTTGATATTTGTTTGATTAATTAGAATTTTGAACCATTATGCCAAATTGAATCAAATATTGAACTGTATTGAAATTTGTTGGAAATGGCATGCATATACATGTATGTGAAGTATTAAAAATAACCGTGAGTTGAAATAAACCTTTGATTGCTAGAAATATTATTTTAGCTCAGTTTTGCACATATATATAATATGCTGAACAGGGAAATGGATTAGCTGTTGAGTAAAGAATTTATTTGCGTGCCCGACAAATAGGTAAACCTTAATGAGTTGGCTGCGCAATTTTATTATTATATCAAATCCTGTGAATGCCATTGGATGCGGAGTGCTGGTTGTTCTGTGTGTAATTATAAAACGTCACCATAGGATAGTAACACTAAATTTTGAACCACATTTACATGGCATACTTCTTGAAGATAGAATACATCATCATATACCACATAAACACTTGGAGTTTATGTGACGAGGTTGAAGATTACCAAACAAGTAAGAGGCTTGTATGGCGATGACTACATTTCAGGTTGAACCGAAGACAATAAGCACGTCTCTTTAGTAGATAAAGCACAAAAATCTCTTTGTAGGGCGACGAGAATTTATTCTCTTAAGTTTTTAATACACGCTTCCCCTATGACACTAGGATATATCACGATACATATGGACTGTATAAAATATAAAGGTAAATTTTCCAGATTAATAAAAACCCCACACGGGTCTGGAGTTGACAATAAGCACGTCTCTCTAGTCATTAAGGCACAAAATCTTTTGTAGGGAGACGAGAATTTATTCTCTGAGTTTTTTTATACACAATCCCCTATGTGCACCAGAATATATCACTATTAATATGTGTATGCGTTTTAGGATTTATTGGGTACCTAATACGGCCCATTAAATTTCCAAACTGCTCTCCGTACAAAGGAGGTTATCGCGAAATTTTTCAGAAATTTAGGGTGTTAGCCAAATTTTTGAAGAATTTGAAAAATTCTTAGAAACTGAAAAGTTGAAGAACTTAAGCCATAATTAAAATAACGAACATTGAGTTGATTTGGTGAACAACTTGTAGTTATTTCCTATTCGAGGACGAAAAGTTTTAAGTGGGGAGGATTGTAACAACCCAGAAAATCTGGGCCACGTTAAAATTTTTAATTTGGCTATTTTAGTGAATTTTGGATTATTTAAAACAAATTATTTTAAATAAAAGCGACTAAATATCTATTCTAATTAAAAATAGGTAGGAAAATATATTCTGGATGTTAAGAGAGTTTGAATTGGCGCGGCAGTTTGAAATTTTGACTTAACTGCGATTGAATATATTTAAATCAATTTAAAAGTACAAAGGGGACGACCCTAGGAAATGTAACTCTGTTTGACAAAACCTCTCGAACAGATGCTGAGAACAGGACCGTCACAGAGTAAAATAAATGTTAGAGCTTGGCTGGCATTTTAAAATAGTCGCAGGGCTGGTTATACAAGGCCATATACACTTGTATGTATTTGAAATAGAGATTTTGGCCCTTAAAAATAGCCATTTTGCAAACGACCTCGGATTTAGACGAAACCACTTTTGTTGGATCCGGAATGTCGATTTATTGCTAGTTGCAAATTTGCAGAATTTTTAGAGTCAGTATGTGAGCATGACGCAGTTAAACGCGTTTGACCAATTTCAATTGAATTTAATCAAGTGGAAAAAGCCCATTTTTCAAACGGGCTTATAATTCGACGAGACCAATTTTGTTGGGACCGTATCGTCCCAACATAGCTAGGTTTATTTTTCCAGAATTTTCTGAATCAATATGTGAGCGTGGCGAATTAAAACGTGTTTGGTCGATTTCAATTGAAATGGATCGACCAGAAAAGGGCCATTTTTCAAATGGGCTCAGAATTCGACGAAACCAGTTTTGTTAGGACCGTATCGTCGATACGAAGTTAGAAATAATTTTTTTTGCAATTTTCTGGGTTCGTATGTGGCCCCGGTAAATTGAAATGCGCGTTCAAATTCAAAATATAAAGAATTATGTTTTGATTTTGACGAAAACTGATCGAAACGACCGAATCAGCTTACGAAACATATCACATTGTGTTCGGAATAGGGGTAGTTAGCTAGGGGCGACAGTCGTTGGGCCTCATTTGGGTATCGAATGAAAAAGTGACTGTATGGAAGAAATTAATTAATTAAATATTTATAATTATTTATATTTCTCCTTAACCCCCCTTCCTATCGTTGACTTCATTTCAGAAAAAACAAAGAAAAAAAAAAAAAAACTGTGCCCTAGCCCCGTAGCTCGCCCACCGCCATCCCAGGCGATCGACGCCGTCGCCCGGACCCTCCACCACCTCCTAGCTCCACCGCACCTCCATTACCTCCTCCGCCTTCGCCTCCTTTAGCCACTGCATTCCCCGTTTAAACCCTGAAACCCTCCTCCCCCATCAAATCGTTCGATGCCTGGCTGCCGCCCACGCCACCAGAGCTCCGGCGAGGCCCCCCTGCTGCGCTTCCACCCTGCGACCCCCCTCTCAATCGCAGCCCTCTCCCCTTCCCCCAATTCAAACCACGATCGCCCAAAACCCCTCCAAATCGACGCCACAGTCCACCACCACGGCTCCGCTCTCCTCTAGCCCGCGCAGGCCAGTGCTGACCCCACCCCCAGCGACGTTCCCTCCCCGTTCGATCAACCACAGTAAGTTTCTTTGTTTTAAATTATTTCTATTTCAGTTTTTGTCTTTGTTTTGTGAAATAATCTTTAAATAAAAATCTGATTTATAAATAAGGAGCATTAGATTTATCTTCAGTTGTTAAGGTAATAAAAAATCGATTTTTATTATAAAGCTTTGATTTTTATTTATTATAAAGCTTTGATTTTTATTTAGTATAAAGCACAGAAGAAAAAGAAATGATTTTTAGAAATACAAAGAAAGTATTTTTATGGATGTATATAAAGTATAAGGGAATAATTTTTATTTTTATAAAGAATTGTTTTTAAACTAAGAAGAATTGTTTCTAAATTAAAAAGATAAGATTTTTGAAGATAAATAACGTTGGGTAAAAATAGTGGTTTTTATGTAAGTAGCAGTGTTGTAAAAATACCATCTTTGTATATTAAATCGCATGGTAAAAATATAATCTTTTCAATATATGTAGCGCAATAAAAATATAATCTTTTTGTTTAGAATAGCGTTATAAAAATATAATCTTTTTGTTCATAATAGCATTATAAAAATATGGTTTTTACAAGATGAAGGATATTAAAAATATAGCCTTTTAATTTCAAAGTAGTGGTTCAAAAATGTAAACTTTATATCCAAGGAAGGAGATGTAAAAATATAATCTTTGTCATACATATAGCGATGATAAAAATGTGATTTTTACCTTAACTGTGTGAAACTGATCTCGTTGGCCACACGACGAAGAAGTTCTACATAAGAAGAGTCGTGGTGTGGTATTGCTATTGGTGAGAACTCCTCACTCTAAATTTTATTTCCTAGTTAGAAATATATACTAGGATGCAGACGGTGTTTAGTAGCACCCGACACCATTGTCCACAGACCATGGACTTGTTTGCTTGTTGGATTTGATTATTGGGTTGATGGAATTATTTGTTTGAATTGGTTTGTGGTGTGAATAATGAATTGATAATGTGGTTTGTGGTATGAAAAATAGAATCGATAAATTGGCTAGGATTAGACGTGCGCCGTTATAAGGCGATGGAGTAAGGCTAGGTTAGACCTTACTCCAGATTTTGTGGTGTGAATAACTAAAGTGATTTGATTGATATGTGTATGGCGTGGGCCATTATTAGACCGGGGACAAGGCTGGGCCTTATCCTGATTCTAGTATCGTGCCGTTATGCCGCCGAAATTTTCTAAAAAGTGTTAGAAAAATTTAATTAACGAAAAATAAATATTCATATACAAATCAGACGATTTGTTTATGTACACCCATTTTACTGATATGGATTGGGACGATAAATTTTACACATCGCCCAAGTGCACAAATAATATTCAGTGTTTGTTGATGTGAAACCCCACACGGGTTTTGGGATGATATTTGATGTACACTAGTCCCAATATTTAGTTGTATGTCGATCGATAGGTTGACATACAGTTGTGTTGTGCACTTTGGATGATGGTTGATGATTTATCGTGGCTATTATATACATGTGTTGTATGTGTTGTGTGGAATCCATATAATTAACATTATATGGTAACTGATTGGGCCTCATTCCAATTTAGAAAATAAAGAATATAAAGAAATATAAATTCATGTGTTGGAAAAGAAATATATAGTCATGTGTTGGAAAAGAAATATATATTCGTGTGTTGAAGTAAAATATATATTCATGTGTTGACGGTACTCATTTGTTGAGATTAGTCATGTGTTGAAATAAAATTTACATATTCATGTGTTGAAGGAAATATTCATTTGTTGAATATAATAACGATGTTATTGAAGTATAAAGCCGTGTTGGTTAGATTTGCGCCATTTTGACGTGAACGATATTTTATATCGTTTTTATTCGAATATCGAAAAAGACGTGATTTCAAAAATATAGCGTTTTGAAAATATTATCATTTATATACATGGATGATATGGAATATTCAATTTTGATTAGAAATTGAATATGAAGTTGAAACCGTTTTGAAAACGAATTGAAAACGATTTATAAAATACGTTTTGAAAGGTAATCGACGAAATATATATAATATATATATTATATATATAATGGTTTGAAAAGAACGCGCCGCGCCGCGACCGTTCGCGAATTTCGACCATTAACTTCGTATTGCGATTGCGGGAGATCCGACCGTCGGATTCTCCTAAAACCGGAACCGTTGGGTTCGTATCGAAAAGAGCTTTCGATGAATATTAGGAATTTGAAATCTAACGGTTGGATTTGGAGTTACGTCCAAATCAAATTTAGAAAAGGTCGCTGTAAGTGCAGTTCGACGACCGTTATTGGAAATCGACTGTACGGGCCTTGATAAAATTATTAAAAATATCAATAAATTGTCTAAAATCAAAATAAGTGAATTGGAAAGAATTGAAGTGAAAAATTCCTTTTTTGTGAAGATAAAAATGTACTCTTATCGAAATGAACTAGTTTATAACTAGAATAACGAATAGAATGGGATGTGGATTTGGGTTTATTGTGAACCGCGTTTTAAATGACATTGGTTCTTTAACCCAGTTAAAGACAGGATATTGATTTTTGAGAAGCTTAAAACTAAGTGGAGTTTTAATGAATCTTTAATTGAAAATCGAGAATGGAGTATCACCAGTTTTGCTCCAAGCGATAGTTGAATCTTTAATTAGATTTGAACGTGAAATGGTAATTAGTTTTACCGATAACACCGTGATGTTAGATATGGGATATATAGGTTGGGATTGGGAAATAAAATAAATAATTACTTCGGTGTGGTTCGTTAATCCCGACTAGTTTGAATTGATATCCAAGTGAAGATTAAAGAATAAATTTAGAAGAATTTATCTTTGATAAAATTAATGGGAACCTTTCCCTAAGAATGTGAATATGGGAATAAAAGAATATCCTGAATTGGAATGAGGCGTATGTTGTGTTTGTGTAACACGTGTTTATTTTATACGTGGGTTATTGAGAAAGGCCGGGTTATACCCATTCTGAATAACTGATTCGACGATAAGTCGAAGATGAAGATGATGGTTGAAGACCGAGGGTCTTCACATCGTTTGGGCAATTACTGATGAACTTGATTGGGCCGTACACCCAAGAGGAGAGAAACAGTTGGCGATCGTCCAGACGTACTTGGAGATCGACGGATATGCGAGGAAAGTGCCTCCGGTTTCGTTCAGACCCAGAACGGACTTGTAAATGGATTGTGTGTCTGACATTGGATTTTATTCTGTGCTGAGTGATTTCTATCAATATATATCTGTTTGGCGACGGAGAATTTATTCTCTTGCTTAACGCCCTTCTCTGAGACGCATGAACTTAGAGATTATATATTGATGGATATCAGTCGCATAGTATGAACTGTCGATATGGCATGCGGAGATGCATGAATCAAGGCTTCTGTTGAAAAGCAAAGTCTTGTGGTTGATGATCAAAGCACAACCTGTGTGGCATAGCTTTGTGTATGACGTTGATACGCGAGCCTCACACCTCGGTATGAGTCAAAAACGGGATACAAACTGCAGGGAGAACACGACGTTTCTTTCTAGCTATAGGTGGTGTCGGTGCTTAAACTGGCTGACATTTATATACTTTTAACCTGTGTGGTTGTTGGATGAGGCGCCTCGATTTTAGGTCTGTTAGGACCGGGAAACGTGTGTTCAGGAATAATTAATCCTCAAACGTAAGAGAGGACCGACCCTGAAGATCCAAGGGTTACCCAGAGTGTGTAGTCCTGAGACATTTGCTAGTGTGTCTCGAAGCGGAGAGGATCTTGCCCCTAGCCTCGACTCATAAATGGAATCCAGTTTCCAATACGTGATATTTTGGTTTTGATTGTATAGCCAAGTATTGGCGACATAGTGTTATGGGCCATTCATGCCGCCTATGATTGATACTTATGATTTGAAGTTGTTTTATACACTATGCACTTATAATTGTATCAAATGATTTGTTTTAAACGTATCAAGCATTCTTTGGCTATTATAAGGGAAAACCCTATCCTCCGGCTTGCGTTGCATTGTGTGATGGGACCTGGGTCTTATAATAGCTTCATTTTTCTTTACTTAAGCATTGCGATGTTTGTTTTATGCACTGGTATTCTTGGGAGGAAACCCGTTCCGTGTTATACGGCGTGGTCCCTTGATTTACTCTGATTTGAAGTAAAGTTTTAAATAACTGTTTTAGTTCTCACACCAGTCACATGACTGACCTGGAGTTTATTGTTTTAACCTAAACTCTAGGTGCCCTTATTTTCCGCACGGGCAGCTAGTAGTTTTGGTTTTGCAGATTTATCCTTACAGGACCTGGTTTACAACTGGAAACTATACTCGGAAAGCTCTGTATCCGTGTATTCCTTCTAGTTGTGATTTGTACTATTTTTCCGCTGTAGTAATGTATTTAAATCTCTGATATTGTCAAATGTATATTATTTATTCATACTCTGTATATTCTTGTATTCTGATGGAATTGTTGTAATAAGCAGTGAAATGTTCTTCCGTCTGTCTTCTGATGTGTACTGTTCTCAAAGAATCCGTCCTTCCCTTCACGGGGAAGTTGCGGGTCCTTACATTATATGACTAGGGCTATTTGCATACATGTTGGATTCATGGCACTAAACATACTTTGCATTAGAAAGATCATTCATGCCTGACCATTAGCATTAGCTAAGGAACATATACACACAACCTTTGCATGTATTCATAAAGCATTAGAAGGCTGTTAAGGACAATGGTTGCCTGTTTATGATGTTGTGATTAGATGGATGATGGATGGTAGGATACGTTCTTCCTATCTTAGAGATTTCGGGGACGAAATCCTTAAAGGAGGGGAGAATGCAACAATCCGAGTTTTAACGACGTGTTAAGACAAGAATCAAGGCAGAATTAAATTGTAAAATAAGAATCAGGTAAAAGGGGTTACGCCACTGCGTTCGCCGTGGAAAAATACGCGAAATAGAGTCCGAAATTTTGTAAATCGGAGTCCGTATGACCGAGATATGGCCTCGCAAAATTTCACAAAAATTTGAATTTCAAAACAGATTCAAAATTTCAGATTTTCAGGGTTGGTGGGAAAAATCCCGCCTGGGCCAGGTCGACCAGGGGGTCGACTTGGGAGTCGACCTGGTCGGCCCCAGGTCGAATGGGGAGTCGACCCCAGGGTCGACCTGGGTGTCGACCTGCCTGATCGTACCCAGGCTGTTTTGGTGCACCAACTTGGCTTTTGGCTCGGTTTTGGAGGCTTGTGATGTTTTTTGAGGGCTTGGATCTATTCTAGGGTATATCCTACGGCCTAAACTACTCCTAACATCTATAAAAAGACCCCTAGACCTAGCCTAAACCCTCACATATCACTCTTGCCACGAAGTGCTGCCCAAATGTCGAGTGATCATGGCCTCCATCTCCTACTCCAAGAGCCTATGCATCCAAACTAGACCCGAATCAAAAGGTGCAAGCTTGCTACACCAAATCGAGGGTAGATCAACGTTGCTACGCAAATTCCATGACTATTCTTCAACAAAGGAGCCACCTTTCTTCGTCAAGACGATTCATGCTCATTCTCTAAGCCTCGCTATGTAAGTTCTTGTTACTTTGAAATTTAATCGGTGGTTCTAATGTGACATGGGATAAAATGCGATGTAACATGAGTATGTTAGCCTATGTGAACCTATTTCTATGATCTATGACTTTAGGCTATGTTTTAGCAAGTAAATCATGTCACACATGTTACATTGGGCTTAGATTATCATGCAAGTTCGAATCTTTACTTAGAAAATGTAACACCCCGTATTTTCAATAATCTGTTATAACATAAATCGAGGCAGAATTTAATTTATAAATCTGAATCAAGGGAAACGGGCAATGTCATTGCGTTCGTCTCGGAAAAATACGCGAAATAGAGTCCGAGTTTTCGAAAATCGGAGTCCGTATGTCCCGATTAAGGCCCAATGAAGTTTTCAGAAAATTTCTAAGTAAAAACAGATTTCAAATTCAAATTTGAATTTGGAAGATTGGGCCAGTTGGGCCAGGCGGGAAAATTCCCGCCACAGTACCCAAGTCGACAGCCCTGTCGACTTGGGAGTGGACTTGGTCTGACCAGGTCGACAGCCCTGTCGACTTGGCTGTCGACTTGGCTCAGACGACAAGTCCTGCCTGATGCACCACTTTGAGAATGTGTTGAGCTAGGGGGCCAGATTCGGTTTTGAGGGTTGAGATTGGAACTAGGGTTTAATCCTATGGCCTAAAACACTTGCCTAATCTATAAATAAGACCCTAACCTACCCTAAATCATCATTATTCATCCTAGCAACTAAACTATGGCAAAATCAATCCTCTCATGGCCTCCACTCTCTTCATCAAATTCCTAAATAAATTTCTAAGTGATTTTTCATGCATACAAGTGTTTTTAGACTTGTATGATCATCATTAGCTTGCATTCAACTCAAGTTGCTATATTTGCATCATAAAAGAAGAGTTTTGATCAATCTTGCTTGCATTTTGGGGTTTTATTGGTTGCATAAGGGTTTTCTTACATTTGCTCTGCATAAGCATTGTAAGCCCTATTCCTTTCATACTTAAACTCTAAAGTTAGATGTATGATATGCAAGTTCATTATGATGAGTTATGCAAGTTATCATGTTGTAATATGCAAGTTAATATGCAAGTTTACTATGCTAAGATATGCAAGTTATCATGTTGTAATATGCAAGTTAATATGCAAGTTTACTATGCTAAGATATGCAAGTTATCATGTTGTAATATGCAAGTTAATATGCAAGTTTACTATGCTAAGATATGCAAGTTATCATGTTGTAATATGTAAGTTTGATATGCAAGTGTCATATGATATGCAAGTATGTTATGCAAGTTTGGGATTGTCATATGGTTCATGTTATCATGTTATGCAAGCTTATCTTGAGTATGTGAACATAAAGCTTCAAGCTTTGTGCCAAAGGTTGCATTTTGGCAACATGTAAGTTATCACATTACTTATGATAACTTGCATGTGAGGCTAAATGCGAACTTGTGGCCATTTTTACATGTCATTTAGCACCATGTATCATGAACATGCCAAGTTTGGTTTTATGCATGCTTTTTGGGCCTAAAAATGTAATATGCAAGTGTGTGAACACATGAACATTTCATATGCCACCATGTTGAACTTGTGGCTTTAACACTTTTATGTCATGATTATGCCAAGTTCCCTCTTTCTATCCTTTATGCGCTATTGCGATATGTAAGCGATGGGATTACGTTTGGGGTTGGGTAAACTTAAAAGACATAAAACATGAGCTTGGGAATTTACCTATTAAGTTAGGTCTACCCATTGGGAATTTACCTAATAAGTTAGGTCTACCCAATTGCTTGAAAACTTGTAACATGTTTTGGAAACATGATGGACATGACACTTAGAAAAGATAAGTGTGG
The DNA here is from genome assembly GCA_030737875.1 of Allium sativum. Taxonomy (NCBI): domain Eukaryota; kingdom Viridiplantae; phylum Streptophyta; class Magnoliopsida; order Asparagales; family Amaryllidaceae; genus Allium; species Allium sativum. The sequence goes on from CM060924.1 coordinate 14,207,886, forward strand.
CCAACTCGAGGTTGGGTTGAGTTTGTAGCGTAAACCTACCCGGAACCGACCGGCTTAACTAGTTGCTACAAACAATAGGACCCAATGTGAGAAGTTGGTCATGTTGTACCTTGAACCCGAGGTTAGACCAAGTTGTGGTGTAAAGCTACCCGGACCCGCCCGGCTTAACTAGTAACCACAACAAAGTCTAATGTGAGAGGTTAAGGCGCATTAATTAATTATTGCCTCATGATTAGGGTTAAGTCATGGACCGCTGGAATACTTAACCAAACAAACAGATGTTGTAATCAAGACTTCGATGTTGCAACCTACAGACGTAGGTTGTTCCGTCAACCGTAACTTTTTATCCATTCAGAGTTATAGGAACCATAACCACTCGAAACGAAGCTCTCTCATAGATCTATAGGACTAACAGGTTCCACCCATCTCATCTTTGTTAAGTGACCAAGAAATTCAATCTCAATGACTTTTTGGACAATCGGAAGCTTTTTTAGCTCAATTTTTCACATGTCGTTTTGTTGATCGAAAGGGGGTTGATCGTGGTCGGAAATCGATTTATTATTTTCTGAAATATGATGCACCATGTTATATTTCTTGCTCAATTTTTCACATGTCGTTTCGTTGGTCAAAGGGGGGTTGAACTTGGTCGGAATTTGATTCACTATTTTTCGGAATATGATGCACCATGTTATATTTCTATTTCATCCCCATAAATAAGTTTTAAAAAGTCATACAGTGCAATTTTCGTTTTTCAAATAGATATTGCACCTCAAGAATTCGATGTTGCACCCAACAGACGTAGGTTGTTCTGTCAACCGTAAAACTTTATCCATTTAGAGTTACTGGAACCATAACCAGTCCAAACGAAGCTCTCTCATAGATCTATAGGACTAATAGGTTCCACCCTTCTCATCTTAATTTAGTAGCCAAGAAATTCAATCTCAATGACTTTTGGGAACATCAAAAACTTTTTTAGGTCAATTTTTAACATGTCTTTTTGTTGGTCAACGGGGGGTTGGGTGCAACATCGAAGTATGGAGCGTGCAAAATCTGGTTAAAAATCCAAAATTGCACAATATGGCTTTTTGAAACTTGTTTATGGGGATGAAATAGAAATATAACATGGTGCATGATATTCCAGAAAATAGTAAATCAAATTCCAACCACGGTCAACCCCTCTTTGACCAGCAAAATCGCATGTGAAAAATTGTGCTAAAAATGCTTTCGAACTCCCAAAAGTCCTTAAGATTGAATTTCTTAGTTTCAAAAAAAAGATGACTTGCGTGCAACATCGAAGTCTGGAGGTGCGACATCTAGTTGAGAAACCAAAATTATGAACAATTTAGCTGAAAAAGCTTTCAATGTTCCCAATAGTCATTGAGATTGAATTACTTGGTTACTGAACTAAGATGAGAAGGGTGGAACCTGTTATCCTATAGATCTATGAGAGAGCTTCGTTTTGACTGGTTATGGTTCTAGTAACTCTAAATGGATAAAAAGATATAACTGACAAAACAACCTACGTCTGTTGAGGGCAACATCGAAGTCTGGTGGTGCAACATCTGTTCAAAAATAAAAATTGCACTACATGACTTTTGAAAACTCGCGTATGGTGATGAAATAGAAATGTAACATGGTGCATCATATTCTCAAAAATTGTAAATTGAATAACAAGTCAAAACTAAGATGAGATTACTTTTTATGGTGGTGCAACATTTGTTTGAAAAACCAAAATTGCACTGTATGACTTTTTAAAACTTATTTTTGTGGGGATGAAATAGAAATATAACATGTTGCTACATATTCCAAAAAATAGCAAGTCGAATTCTAACCACGGTCAACCCTACTTTGACCAACAAAATGACAGGTGAAAAATTGCTCTCAATGTTCCCAAACGTCATTGAGATTGAATTTATTCGTTACTGAACGAAGATGAGAAGGTTGGAACCTGTTCGTCCTATAGATTTATGAGAGAGCTTCGTTTTGATTGGTTATGGTTATAGTAACTCTAAATGGATAAAAAGTTAAAGTTTACGGAACAACCTACGTCTGTTGGCTACTACATCGAAGTTTGGAATTGCAACATCTGGTTGAAACCAAAATTGCACTGCATGACTTTTGAAAACTCGTTTATGGGGATGAAGTGGAAATATAACAGGGTGCATCATATTCCATAAAATAGTAAGTCGAATTCCGACCATGGTCAACCCCCTTTGACCAACGAAATAGAAAATTGAGCTAAAAAAGCTTTCGATGTTCCCAAAAGTCATTGAGACTGAATTTCTTGGTTATTGAACTAGTTACTGAATTTAGATCTTAAGATCAGATGTTGCACCTTAACCACAGTTACTGAGATAAAACTCGTTATTGAGCTAAAAAACCTTTAGTCCTATAGATCTATGAGAGAGTTCCGTTTAGACTGGTTATGGTTCCAGTAACTCTAAATGGATTAAAAGTTACGGTTGACGGAACAACCTACGTCTGTTGGGTGCAACATCGAAGTCTTGCGGTGCAACATCTTTTTGAAAAACCAAAATTGTACTATAGGAGTTTTGAAAACTCGTTTGTGGGGACAAAATATAAATATAACGCGGTGCATCATATTCCAAAAAATAGTAAATCGAATTCCAACCGCGGTCAACCCCCCCTTGACCAACAAAACGACATGTAAAAAATTGGGCTAAAAAATCCTTCGATGTTCCCTAAATACATTGAGAGTGAATTTATTGGTTACTGAACTAAGATGAGAAGGTGGAACCTGTTAGTCCTGTAGACCTATGAGAGAGCTTCGTTTTAACTGGTTATGGTTCTTATAACTCTAAATGGATAAAAAGTTATGGTTGACGAAACAACCTGTGTCTGTTGGGTTTAACATCGAAGTCTGAGGTGCAACATATCGTTGAAAAACGAAAATTGCACTGTATGACTTTTTAAAATTTATTTATGGGGATGAAATAAAAATACAACATGGTGAATCATATTCCAAAAAATAGTAAATCGTATTAAAACCATGTTCAACCCCCATTTGACCAACGAAACGACATGTGAAAAATTGAGCTAGAAATATAACATGGTGCGTCATATTCCAGAATATAGTAAATCGAATTCCTACCACTGTCAACCCCTTTTTGACCAACAAAACGACACATGAAAAATTGAGCTAGAAAAGCTTTTGATGTTCACAAAAGTCATTAAGACTGAATTTCTTGGTTACTGAACCTAGATGAGATGAGTGGAACCTATTAGCCCTATAGATCTATGAGAGAGCTTCGTTTTGACTGATTATGGTTCCAGTAACTCTAAATGGATAAAAAGTTACGGTTGACGGAACAACCTACATATGTTGGCTGCAACGTAGAAGTCTTGAGGTGCAACATCTATTTGAAAAACCAAAATTGCACTGTATGACTTTTGAAAACTCGTCTGTGGGGCTGAAATATAAATATAATATGGTGCATCATATTCCAAAAAATAGTAAGTCAAATTCAGACCACGGTCACCACCTATGACCAACGAAACAGCATGTGAAAAATTGAGCTAAAAAATCTTTCATGTTCCCAAAAGTCATTGAGTTTGAATTTCTTGGTTACTGAACTAAGATGTGAAGGCTGGAACCTGTTAGTCCTATAGATCTATGAGAGAGCTTCTGGAGGTGCAACATGTAGTTGAAAATCCAAATTTGCACTGTTTAACTTTTTAAAACTCATTTATGAGAATGCATAACTTTTTATCCATTTAGAGTTACAATAACCATAACTAGTCAAAAAGAAGCTCTATCATAGATCTATAGGACTAAAAGGTTCCACCCTTCTCATCTTAGTTCAGTAACCAATAAAAATGAATCTTTGACCAACGAAACGACATGTGAAATATTGAGCTAAAAAAGCTATCGATGTTCCCAAAAGTCATTGAGATTAAACTTACTGGTTACTGAAATAAGATGAGAAGGGTGGAACATTTTAGTCCAATAGATTTACGGGAGATCTTCCTTTTGACTGGTTATGGTTCTAGTAAATCTAAATGGATAAAAAGTTATAGTTGACAGAACTACCTACGTTGTTGGGTGTAACATCGAAGTCTGGAGGTGCAACATTTGGTTGGAAAAAAATTGCACTGTATGACTTTTAAAAACTCATTTATGGGGATGAAATAGAAAGATAACAAGGTGCATCATATTCCAAAAAATAGTAAGTCAAATTACGACCATAGTCAACCCCCCTTGGACCAACGAAACGGCATGTGAAAAATTGAGCTAAAAAAGCTTTCGTTTTTTCCAAAAGTCATTGAGATTGAATTTATTGGTTACTGAACTAAGATGAGAAGGGTGGAACCTGTTAGTCCTATAGATCTATGTGAGAGATTTGTTTTATCTTATTATGGTTCCAGTAACTCTAAATGGGTAAAAAGTTATGGTTGGAGGAACAACCTACTTCTGTTGGGTGCAACATCGAAGTCTGGAGGTGCAACACCAGGTTGAAAAAACAGAATTGCATTGTATGACTTTTTAAAACTTATTTATCGGGATGAAATAGAAACATAACATGGTGCATCATATTCCAAAAAATAGTAAAGCGAATTTCGAGCATGGTCAACTGCCATTTGACCAACAAAATGGCATTTGAAAAATTGAGGTAAAAAAGTTTTTGATGTTCCAAAAAGTTATTGAGATTGAATTTATTGGTTACTAAACTTAGATGAGAACGGTGGAACCTGTTAGTCCTACAAATCTATGAGAGAGCTGCGTTTTGACTGTCTATTGTTCTAGTAACTCTAAGTGGATAAAAAGTTATGGTTAACGGAACAACCTACGTTTGTTGGGTGCAACAACGAAGTCTTGAGGTGCAACATCTGTTTGAAAAACTAAAATTGCGCTGTATGACTTTTGAAAACTTGTTTATTTGGATGAAATAGAAATATAACATGGTGCATCGTATTCCAAAAAATAGTAAGTCGAATTCCGACCATGATCAACCCCCCTTTGACCAACAAAATGGCACGTGAAAAATTGAGCTAAAAAAGTTGTCGATGTTCCCAAAAGTCATTGAGATTGAATTTCTTGGTTACTAAACTAAGATAAGAAAGGTGGAACCTATTATTCATATGGATCTATGAGAGATATTCTGGAGGTGCAACAACTGGTTGAGAAAACAAAATTGCATTGTATGACTTTTTAAAAATTATTTATGGGGATGCATAACTTTTTATCCATTTAGAGTTACTAGAACAATAACCAGTCAAAACGAAGATCTCTCATAGACCTATAGGACTAACAGGTTCCACCCTTCTCGTCTAAGTTCAGTAACCAATAAAATCGAGCATTTAACAAAAGAAACGACATGTGAAAAACTGAGCTAAAAATGCTTTCGATGTTCCCAAAAGTCATTAAGATTGAATTTATTGGTTACTGAACTAAGATGAGAAGGGTGGAACCTGTTAGCCCTAAAGATTTACGAGAGATCTTCGTTTTGACAGGTTATGGTCATAGTAACTCTAAATGGATTAAAAGCTATAGTTGATGGAACAACCTACGTTTGTTGGGTGCAACATCGAAATTTTGAGGTGCATCACATGTTTGAAAAACCAAAAGTGCACTGTATGACTTTTGAAAACTCGTTTGTGGGGATGAAATAGAAATATAACATGGTGCACCACATTCCAAAAAATAGTAAATCGAATTATAACCTCATGGACTTATAGGTGTTGCACTTTTTTTCTTGGTAGGAATGAGTTGTGATAGAATACGTCATTTTTGTCTCGACGAAATGGGGGGAATATCCATTCCAATGCCAAAAATATTTACCATGTTTAGTAGTTTCTCGATGTCTTCTCTTACATTGCCGAGAATGAGTGGTTTTGTTGAGAAGTTCCGGCTTCTTCTTCCAAGTGCATGATAACCCCAAGGAGTTGTTGGTTTTTTCTACCAATTGGTTCTTTCCCATCCCCAACTCCATGGGGATGGTCAATGGGGTTCATAACTACTCCTCTTACTACAGGACAATTACCTATCCGACACTGCGATCCGTCTCTACCAAACTTTGTTGATTCACCCCAACATTACCCACTTCTCCGACTGTTGCTAAGCAGTTTTTGGATATCATACGGACCTCCCCGTATGGTAATCTTAACGTGGCTGATTTACCCTCTTTTGCGATCAGTTTCGCTACAGCACCCACCGCTTTTAGCTAATTGTCCACCCTTTCCAAGCATGATTTCTTTGTTATGTATGGTCGTGCCTAAGGGCATATCGACCCCACTTTGACCAACGAAACGGCATGTGAAAAATTGAGCTAAAAAAGCTTTTGATATTCCCAAAAGTCATTGAGATTGAATTTATTGGTTACTGAACTAAGATGCGAAGGGTGGAAAGTGTTAGTCCTATAGATTTATGAGAGAGCTTCATTTTGACTGGTTATGACTGTAGTAACTCTGAATGGATAAAAAGTTATAGTTGACAAACAAACTATGTCTGTTGGGTGCAACATCGAAGTCTGGAGGTGCAGCATCTAGTTGAAAAACCATAATTGTACTGTATGAATTTTGAAAATTCGTTTATGGTGATGAAATAGAAATATAACATGGGTGAGTTATATTCCAAAAAATAGTAAATTGAGGTGCAACATCTAGTTGAAAAACCAAAATTGCATTGTATGACTTTTTAAAACTTATTTATGGGGATGAAATAGAAACATAACATGGTGCATTATATTCGAAAAAAGAGTACATCGAATTCCAACCACGGTCAACTTCCCTTTGACCAACAAAACGACAAGTGAAAATTGACCTAAAAAAGCTTTTGATTTTCCCAAAAGTCTTTGAGAATGAATTTTTCGGCTATAAAACTAAGATGAGAAGGGTGGAACCTGTTAGTCCTACAGATCTATGAGAGCGCTTCGTTTTGACTGGTTATGGTTCCAGTAACTCTAAATGGATAAAATGTTACGATTGACGGAACAACCTACGTCTGTTGGGTGCAACATCGAAGTCTTGAGGTGCAACATCTATTTGAAAAACCAAAATTGCACTGTATGACTTTTGAAAACTCGTTTGTGGGGCTGAAAAAGAAATATAACATGGTGCATCATATTCCAAAAAATAGTAAGTCGAATTCCGACCACGGTCAACCCCCTATGACCAACGAAACAACATGTGAAAAATTGAGCTAAAATAACTTTCATGTTCCCAAATGTCATTGAGATTGAATTTCTTGGTTATTGAACTAAGATGTGAAGGCTGGAACGGTTAGTCCTATAGATCTATGAGAGAGCTTCTGGAGGTACAACATCCGGTTGAAAAACCAAATTTGCACTGTATGACTTTTTAAAACTTATTTATGAGGATGCATAGCTTTTAATCCATTTAGAGTTACTATAACCATAACCAGACAAAAAGAAGCTCTCTCATAGATATATAGGACTAAAAGGTTCCACCCTTCTCATCTTAGTTTAGTAACCAATAAAAATGAACCTTTAACCAACGAAACGACATGTGAAAATTTGAGTTAAAAAAGCTTTCGATGTTCCCAAAAGTCATTGAGATTAAATTTATTGATTACTGAACTAAGATGAGAAGGGTGGAACATTTTAGTCCTATATATTTATGGGAGAGCATCGTTTTGACTGGTTATGGTTCTAGTAAATCAAAATGGATAAAAAGTTATAGTTGACGGAACTACCTACGTCTGTTGGGTGCAACATCGAAGTCCAGAGGTGCAACATTTGGTTGAAAAAAATTGCACTGTATGACTTTAAAAAACTCATTTATGGGGATGAAATAGAAATATAACATGGTGCATCATATTCCAAAAAATAATAAGTCGAATTACGACCATTGTCAACCCTCCTTGGACCAACGAAACGACGTGTGGAAAATTGAGCTAAAAAAGCTTTCGTTTTTTCCAAAAGTCATTGAGATTGAATTTATTGGTTACTGAACTAAGATGAGAAGGGTGGAACCTGTTAGTCCTATAGATCTATGAGGGAGCTTCGTTTTATCTTGTTATGGTTCCAGCAACTCTAAATGGGTAAAAAGTTATGGTTGGCGGAACAACCTACTTCTGTTGGGTGCAACATCGAAGTCTGGAGGTGCAACATCTGGTTGAAAAACCAAAATTGCATTGTATGACTTTTTAAAACTTATTTACGGGGATGAAATAGAAACATAACATGGTGCATCATATTCCAAAAAATAGTAAAGCGAATTCCGACCACGGTCAACCACCCTTGGCCAACAAAACGGCATTTGAAAAATTGAGGCAAAAAAGTTTTTGATGTTCCCAAAAGTCATTAAGATTGAATTTATTGGTTACTAAAATAAGATGAGAACGGTGGAACCTGTTAGTCCTACAGATCTATAAGAGAGCTTCATTTTGACAGGTTACGGTTCCAGTAACTCTAAATGGATAAAAAGTTACGGTTGACGGAACAACCTATGTCTGTTGGGTGCAACATCAAAGTCTTGAGCTGCAACATCTATTTGATAAACAAAAATTGCACTCTATGACTTTTGAAAACTCGTTTGTGGGGCTGAAATATAAATATAACTTGGTGCATCATATTCCAAAAAATAGTAAGTCGAATTTCGACCACGGTCAACCCTCTATGACCAACGAAACTCATGTGAAAAATTGAGCTAAAAAAGCTTTCATATTCCCAAAAGTCATTGAGATTGAATTTCTTGGTTACTGAACTAAGATGTGAAGGGTGGAACCTGTTAGTCCTATAGATCAATGAGAGAGCCTCTGGAGGTGCAGCATCTGGTTGAAAAACCAAATTTGCACTGTGTGACTTTTTAAAACTTATTTATGAGGATGCATAACTTTTTATCCATTTAGAGTTACTATAACCGTAACCAGTCAAAAAAAGCTCCCTCATTGATCTATAGGACTAAAAGGTTCCACCCTTCTCATCTTAGTTCAGTAACCAATAAAAATGAACCTTTGACCAACGAAACGACATGTGTAAAATTGAGCTAAAAAGGCTTTCGATGTTCCCAAAAGTCATTGAGATTAAATTGATTGGTTACTGAACTAAGATGAGAAGGGTGGAACATTTTAGTCTTATAGATTTACGGGAGAGCTTCGTTTTGACCGGTTATGGTTCTAGTAAGTCTAAATGGATAAAAAGTTATAGTTGACGGAACTACCTATGTCTGTTGGGTGCGACATCGAAGTCCGGAGGTGCAACATTTGGTTGAAAAAAAAATTGCACTGTATGACTTTTAAAAACTCATTTATAGGGATGAAATAGTAATATAACATGGTGCATCATATTCCAAAAAATAGTAAGTCGAATTACGACCATAGTCAACCCCCCTTGGAGCAACGAAACGGCATGTGAAAAATTGAGCTAAAAATGCTTTCGTTTTTTCGAAAATTCATTGAGATTGAATTTATTGGTTACTGAACTAAGATGAGAAGGGTGGAACCTGTTAGTCCTATAGATCTATGAGAGAGCTTCGTTTTATCTTGTTATGGTTCCAGTAACTCTAAATGGGTAAAAAGTTATGGTTAGCAAAACAACCTACTTCTGTTGGGTGCAACATCGAAGTATTGAGGTGCAACATCGAAGTATTGAGGTGCAACATCTGGTTGAAAAGCCAAAATTGCATTATATGGCTTTTTAAAACTTATTTATGGGGATGAAATAGAAACATAACATGGTGCATCATATTCCAAAAAATAGTAAAGCGAATTCCGACCATGGTCAACCCCCCTTTGACCAACAAAACGGCATTCGAAAAATTGGGGTAAATTTTTTTTTGATGTTCCCAAAAGTCATTGAGATTGAATTTATTGGTTACTGAACTAAAATGGGAATGGTGGAACCTGTTAGTCCTATAGATCTATGAGAGAGCTGTGTTTTGACTGTCTATTGTTCTAGTAACTCTAAGTGGATAAATAGTTATTGTTGACGGAACAACCAACGTCTGTTGGGTGCAACAACGAAGTCTCGAGGTGCGACATCTGTTTGAAAACCTAAAATTGCACTGTATGACTTTTGAAAACTCGTTTATTTGGATGAAATAGAAATATTACATGGTGCATCGTATTCCAAAAAATAGTAAGTCGAATTCCAACCACGGTCAACCCCCCTTTGACCAACAGAACGACACGTGAAGAACTAAGCTAAAAAAGATGTCGATGTTCCCAAAAGCCATTGAGATTGAATTTCTTGGTTGCTAAACTAAGATAAGAAAGGTGGAACATGTTATTCATATGGATCTTTGAGAGAGATTCTGGAGGTGCAACATCTGGTTGAAAAACCAAAATTGCATTTTATGACTTTCTAAAAATTATTTATGGGGATGCACAACTTTTTATCCATTTAGACTTACTAGAACCATAACCAGTCAAAACGAAGCTCTCTCGTAGATCTATAGGACTAACAGGTTCCACCCTTATTGTCTAAGTTCAGTAACAAATAAAATTGAACATTTAACAAATGAAACGACATGTGAAAAATGGAGCTAAAAAAGATTTCGATGTTCCCAAAAGCCAGAGATTGAATTTATTGGTTACTGAACTAAGATGAGAAGGGTGGAACCTGTTAGCCTTAAAGATTTACGAGAGAGCTTCGTTTTGACAGGTCATGGTCAATTTTTCAAACAGATGTTATTAGATTTATAAATCTTAATGACTTTTTAGTTTTGTTTGGTTATATTTCTATTTCATCCCCGTAATATAGTTGATCACTAGTCCTATAGATCTTTGAGAGAGCTTCGTTTTGACTAGTTGGTGGTCCAGTAACTCTAAATGGATAAAAAGTTACGGTTGACAGAGCAGCCAACGTCTGTTGGTTGCAACATCGAAGTCTAGAGGTGCAATATCTGGATGAAAAACCAAAATTGCACTATATGACTTTCTAAAACTTATTTATGGGAATGAAATAGAAATATAACGTGGTGTATCATATTCCAAAAAATAGTAAATCGAATTTCGATCACGGTTAACCCCCCCCCCCTTTGACTAACAAAACGACATGTTACTGAACTAAGATGAGTATGGTGGAACATGTTAATCCTATAGAATATGACTGGATTTAAAATCAATAAAAAAACAGATGTTGCACCTCAAGACTTCGATGTGTTAGGTGCATAACCTGTCAACCACGAAATAGTAAGTCGAATTCAATCAACCAAAAAAATTGCACTGTAAATCATGGTAACTATTGTTAGTGCAAACTACGTTTTGACTTCCGATCACGGTCAACCCCCCCCCCCCCCCCGGTTTGACCAACAAAACGACATGTGTAAAATTGAGCTAAAAAAGCTTTCGATTTTCCCAAAAGTCATTAAGATTGAATTTATTGGTTGCTGAACTAATATTTATAAGAGAGCTTCGTTTTGACTGGTTATGGTTCCAATAACTCTAAATGGATAAAAATTATAGTTGACGGAACAACCTACGCCTGTTGGTTGCCACATCGAAGTCTTGAAGTGCAACATGTGGTTGAAAAAACCAAAATTGCACTGTATGGCTTTTGAAAACTTATTTATGGGGATGAAATAGAAACATAACATGGTGCATCACATTCCAAAAATTGGTAAATCGAATTCCGAGCACGGTCAACCCCCCTTTGACCAACAAAACGGCATGTGAAAAATTGAGCTAATTTTTTTTCGATGTTCCCATTGGTCATTGAGATTGAATTTCTTGGTTGCTGAACTAGGATGATGAGGGTGGAAGCTCTTAGTCTTATAGATTTATGAGAGAGCTTCGTTTTAACTGGTTATGGTTCTAATAACTCTAAATGGATAAAAAGTTATATTTGATGGAACAACCTACGTCTGTTGGTTGCAACATCGAAGTCTGAAGGTGCAAGATCAGGTTGAAAAACCATAATTGCATTGTATGACTTTTGAATACATATTTATGGTAATGAAATAGAAATATGACATAGTGCATTAGATTCCAAAAAATAGTAAATCGGGGTGCAACATCTGGTTGAAAAACCTAAATTGCACTGTATGACTTTTTAAAACTTATTTATGGCGACGAAATAGAAATATAACATGGTGCATCATATACCGAAAAATAGTAAACCGAATTCCGACCACAGTCAACCCCCCTTTGGTCAACAAAATGATATGTGAAAAATTGAGCTAAAAAAGATTTCGATGTTTCCAAAAGTCATTACGATAGAATTTCTTGGTTACAGAACTAAGATGAGATGCATGGAACCTTTTAATCTTTTAAAAGTATGAGAGAGCTTCGTTTTGACTGGTTATGGTTCAAGTAACTCTAAATGGACAAAAAGTTATAGTTTGCGAACTACCTACATCCGTTGGGTGCGACATCGAAGTCTTGAGGTGCTACATCTATTTAAAAAGCAAAAATTGCACTGTATGACTTTTTAAAATTTACTTATGGGGATGAAATAGAAATATAACATGGTGCATCATATTCTAAAAAATAGTAAATCGAATTCCGACTAAGGTTAACCCCCCTTTCACAAACAAAACGACATGAGAAAAAATAAGCTAAAAAGTTTTTGATGTTACCAAATGTCATTAAAAATGAATTGCTTGGTTATTGAATTAAGATGAGATGGCTGGAACCTGATATTCCTATAGATCTATGAGAGAGCTTCGTTTTGATTAGTTATGGTTCTAGTAACTCTAAATGGGAAAAAGTTATAGTTGACGGAACAACCTACGTCTATTGGGTGCAACATTGAAGTCTGGAGGTGAACATCTGTTTGAAAAAATAGAATTGCACTGTACGACTTTTGAAAACTCATTTATGGTGAAGAAATAGAAATATAACATGGTTCATCTATTCCCAAAAATAGTAAATCGGATGACAAGTCAAAACCAAGATGAGATAACTTTTTATGGAGGTGCAACATGTGTTTGAAAAACAAAAAATGAACTGTATGACTTTTTAAAACTAATTTTTATGGGGATAAAATTGAAATATTACATGCTGCATCAAATTCTAAAAAACAGTAAGTCGAATTCCAACCACGGTCAACCCCTCTTTGACCAACAAAACGACATGTGAAAATTTGAGCTAAAAAATTTTTTGATGTTCCCAAAAGTCAATGAGATTGAGTTTATTGGTTACCGAACTAAGATGAGAAGGGTGGTACCAGTTAGTCCTATAGATTTATGAGAGAGCTTCATTTTGACTGGTTATGGTTCTAGTAACTCTAAATGGATAAAAAGTTATAGTTGACGGAACAACCTACGACTGTTGGGTGCAACATCGAAGTCTCGAATTGCAACATCTAGTTGAAAAACCAAAAGTGCACTGTATGGATTTTGAAAACTCGTTTATGGGGATGAAATAGAAATATAACATGGTGCATCATATTATAAAAAATAGTAAGTTGAATTCCGACCATGGTCAACCCCTCTATGACCAGCGATACTGCATGTGAAAAATTGAGCTAAAAAAGCTTTCAGCATTCCCAAAAGTAATAGAGATTGAATTTATTGGTTACTGAACTAGGTTACTGAACTAAGATCTAACTACCAGATGTTGCACTTTGACCATGGTCAATTTTTCAAACAGATGTTATTAGATTTATAAATCTTAATGACTTTTTAGTTTTATTCGGTTGTATTTCTATTTTATCCATGTAATATAGTTGACCGTTAGTCTTATAGATCTATGAGAGAGCTTCGTTTTGACTGGTTATGTTTCCAGTAATGCTAAATGGACAAAAAGTTACAGTTGACGGAACAACCTACGTCTGTTGGGTGCAACATCGAAGTCTGGAGATTCAACATCTGGATGAAAAACCAAAATTACACTGTATGACTTTTTAAAACTTATTTATGGGGATGAAATAGAAATATAACGTGGTGCATCATATTCCGAAAAATAGTAAATCGAATTTCGATCACGGTTAACCCCACTTTGACTAACAAAACGACATGTTACTGAAATAAGATGAGTAGGGTGGAACATGTTAATCCTATAGAATTTGATTAGTTTTAAAATCAATAAAAAAACAGATGTTGCACCTCAAGACTTCGATGTTATGTTGGGTGCATACCCAGTCAACCGCGAAATAGTAAGTCGAATTCCGTCAACCATAAAATTTGCACTGTAAATCATGGTAACTAATATTAGTGCAAACTAAGTTTTGACTTCCGATCACAATCAACACCCCTCCCCTGTTTGACTAACAAAACGACATGTGAAAAATTGAGCTAAAAAAGCTTTCGATGTTCCCGAAAGTCATTAAGATTGAATCAATTGGTTGATGAACTAAGATTTATGAGAGAGCTTTGTTTTGATTGGTTATGGTTCCAGTAACTCTAAATGGATAAAAATTATAGTTGACGGAACAACCTACGCCTGTTGGGTGCCACATCGAAGTCTTGAGGTGCAACATCTGCTTGAAAAATCCAAAATTGCACTGTACGACTTTTGAAACCTTATTTATGGGGATGAAATAGAAACATAACATGGTGCATCATATTCCAAAGATTGGTAAATCGAATTCCGACCACAGTCAACCCCCCTTTGACCAACAAAACGGCATGTGAAAAATTAAGCTAAAAAACTTTTGATGTCCCCAAAAGTCATTGAGATTGAATTTCTTGGTTATTGAACTAAGATGAGAAGGGTGGGACCTCTTAGTCATATAGATTTATGAGAGAGCTTTGTTTTAACTGGTTATGGTTCAAGTAACTCTACATGGATAAAAGTTATAGTTGACGGAACAACCTACGTCTAGTCTTTAGGTGCAACATCCGATTGAAAAACCATAATTGCACTGTATGACTTTTGAAAACTCGTTTATGGTGATGAAATAGAAATATAACATAGTGCATCATATTCCAAAAAATAGTAAATCGGGGTGCAACACCTGGTTGAAAAACCGAAATTGCACAGTATGACTTTTTAAAACTTATTTATGGGGATGAAATAGAAATATAAGACGGTGCGTCATATTCCAAAAAACAGTAAATCGAATTCCGACCACGGTCAGCCCCCCCTCTGACCAACAAAACGACATGTGAAAATTGAGCTAAAAAAGCTTTCGATGTTTCCTAAAGTCATTAAGATTGAATTTCTTGGTTACAGAACTTAGATGAGATGCGTGTAACCTTTTAGTTCTATAGACCTATGACAGAGCTTCGTTTTGACTGGTTATGGTTCCAATATCTCTAAATGGCTAAAAAGTTATAGTTCGCGGAACTACCAACGTCCGTTGGGTGCTACATCGAAGACTTGTGGTACAACATCGGTTTGAAAAACAAAAATTGCACTGTATGACTTTTTAAAACTTATTTATGGGGATGAAATAGAAATATAACATAGTGCATCATATTCCAAAAAATGGTAAGTCGAATTCCGACCACGGTCAACCCCTCTTTTACCAAAGAAACGGCATGACAAAAATTGAGCTAAAAAGCTTTTGATGTTCCCAAAACTCATTAAGATTGGATCTCTGTTTTACTGAACAAAGATGAGAAGGGTGGAACCTGTTAGGCCTATAGATCTATGAGAGAGCTTCATTTTGAAGATTATGGTTCTATTAACTCTAAATGGATAAAAAAGTTACGGTTGACATAACCCATGTTTGTTAGGTGCAACATTGAAGTCCTGAGGTGGAACATCTAGTTGAAAAACTAAAATTACACTATATGACATTTGAAAACTTATTTCTGGGGATGAAATAGAAACATAACATGGTGCATCATATTCCAAAAATAGTAAATCAAATTCCGACCACGGTCAACCCCCCGTTGACGAAAAAAACGACATGTGAAAAATTGAGCTAAAAAGCTTTCGATATTCCCAGAAGTCATTGAGATTGAACTTACTGGTTACTAAACTAAGATGAGAAGGGTGGAACCTATTAGTCCTATAGATTTATGAGAGAGCTTCGTTTTGACTGGTTATGTTACTAGTAACTCTAAATGGATAAAAGGTTATGGTTAATGGAACAACCTACGTCTGTTGGGTGCAACATCGAAGTCTGTAGGGGGCAGCATCTGGTTGAAAAACCAAAATTTCACTATATGACTTTTGAAAACTCTTTTATGGCGATGGAATAGAAATATAACGTGGTGCAACATATTCCGAAAATACTAAATCGAATTTTGACCATGGTCAACCCCCTTTGACCAACAAAATGACATGTGAAAAATCGAGCTAAAAAAGCTTTCAATGTTCCCAAAAGTCATTAAGATTGAATTTATTAGTTACAGAACTAAGATGAGATGGGTGGAACCTATTATTCCTATAGATTTATGAGACATCTTCGTTTGGACTAGTTATGGTCCTAGTAACTCTAAATGGATAAATAGTTATAGTTGACGGAACAGCCTACGTCTGTTGGGTGCAACATCGAAGTCTTGAGGTGCATCACCTGTTTGAAAAACAAAAATTGCACTGTATGACTTTTGAAAACTCGTTTATGGGGACGAAATAGAAATACAACATCGTGCACCATATTCCAAAAAATAGTAAATCGAATTCTGACCACGGTCAACCCCCCTTTGACCAACGAAACGACATGTGCAAAATTGTGCTAAAAAAGATTTCAATGTTCCCAAATGTCATTGAGATCGAATTTCTTGGTTACTGAACTAAGATGAGAAGGGTTGAACCTGTTAGTCCTATAGATTTATGAAAGAGCTTATTTTTGACTAGTTATGGTTCTAGTAAATCTAAATGGATAAGAAGTTATAGTTGACGGAACAACCAACGTCTATTGGGTGCAACATCGAAGTCTAGAGGTGCAACATCTGGTTGAAAAACCAAAATTGCACTGTGTGACTTTTTAAAACTTATTTACAGGATGAAATAGAAAAATAACTTGGTGCATCATATTCCAAAAAATAGTAAATCGAATTCTGATCACGGTCAACCCCCTTTTGACCAACAAAACATGTGAAAAAATTGAGCTAAAAATGCTTTCGATGTTCCCAACGGTCATTGAGATTGAATTTAATGGTTACTGAACTAGGATGGGAAGTGTGGAACCTGTTAGTCCTATAGATCTATGAGAGAGCTTCCTTTTGACTGGTTATGGTTCTAGTAACTCAAAATGGAAAAAAATTATCGTCGACGGAACCACCAACGCCTATTGGGTGCAACATCTATTTGAAAAACCAAAATTACACTGTATGACTTTTAAAAACTTATTTATGGGGATGAAATAGAAATATAACATGGTTCATCATATACCAAAAAGTAGTAAGTCGAATTAAATTGAGCTAAAAAAGCTTTCAATGTTCCCAGAAGTCATTAAGATTGAATTTCTTGGTTCTAAACTAAGATGAGAAGCATGGAACCTGTTAGTCCTATAGATCTATGATAGAGATTCGGTTTTTACTGGTTATGGTTCTAGTAACTCTAAATGGATAAAAAGTTACAGTTGACGGTAGGACCTACGTCTGTTGGGTGGAACATCGAAGTCTTGAGGTGCAAAATCTGTTTGAAAATCAAAATTGCACTATACGACTTTTGAAAACTCATTTATGGGGATGAAATAGAAATATAATATGGTGCG
The DNA here is from genome assembly GCA_030737875.1 of Allium sativum. NCBI lineage: Eukaryota > Viridiplantae > Streptophyta > Magnoliopsida > Asparagales > Amaryllidaceae > Allium > Allium sativum. The sequence continues at coordinate 14,225,360 of CM060924.1, forward strand.
TCATAATCCAATAAATAGTAAATCGAATTCCAAAAAATAGTAAATCGATTTCCGAGCTCGGTCAACCCCCCTTTGACTAACAAAATGACATGTGAAAAATTAAATTAAAAAAGCTTTCGATGTTCCCATAAGTCACTAAGATTGAATTTCTTGATTATTGAACTAAGATGAGAAGGGTGGAACCATTTAGTCCTATTGTTCAATGAGAGAGCTACGTTTTGACTGGTTATGGTTCTAGTAACTCCAAATGGATAAAAAGTTATAGTTGACGGAACAACCTGCGTTTATAGCCTGTTAGTCCTATAGATCCATGAGAGAGCTTCGTTTTGACTGGTTATGGTTCCAGTGACTCTAAATTGATAAAAAGTTACGGTTGACGGAAAAACCAACGTCTATTGGGTGCAACATCGAAGTCTGGAGGTGCAACATCTGGTTGAAAAACCAAAATTGCAGTGTATGACTTTTTAAAACTTATTTACGGGGATGAAATAGAAATATAACGTGGTGCATAATATTCCAAAAAATATTAAGTCGAATTCCAATTACAGCCAACGCCCCTTGACCAACAAAACAACTTGTGAAAAATTGATCTAAAAAATCTTTCGATGTTACCAAAAGTCGTTGAGATTGAATTTATTGGTTACAAAACTAAGATGAGAAGGGATGAAACTGTTAGTCCTATAGATCTATGAGAGAGCTTCGTTTTGATTGGTTATGGTTCCAGTAACTGTAAATGGAAAAAGTGTTATATTTGACGGAACAAGCTACGTCTATTGGGTGCAACATCGAAGTCTTGAGGTTTAACATCTATTTGAAAAACCAAAATTGCATGGTATAACTTTTGAAAACTCATTTATCGGGATGAAATAGAAAAATATAACATGGTGCACTAGATTCCAAAAAACAGTAAGTCAAATTCTGTCCACGGTCAACCCCTCTTTTACCAACGAAACGGCATGTGAAAAATTGAGCTGAAAAACTTTCGATGTTCCCAAAAGTCATTGAGATTGGATTTCTTGGTTACTGAACTAAGATGAGAAGGGTTGAACCTGTTAGTCCTATAGTACTATGAGAGAGCTTCGTTTTGAACGGTTATGGTTCCAGTAATTCTAAATGGATAAATAGTTACGATTGACGGAATAACGTAGGTCTGTTGGGTGCAACATCGAAGTCTGTAGGTGCAACATCTGGTTGAAAAACCAAAATTTCACTGTATGACTTTTTAAAACTTATTTATGGGGTTGAAAAAGAAATATAACATGGTGCGTCATATTCAAAAAAATAGTAAATCGAATTCTGACCACGGTCAACCCCCCTTTGACCAACAAAACGACATGTGAAAAATTGAGCTAAAAAAGCTTACCATGTTCCTAAAACCCATTATGATTGAACTTCTTGGTTACTGAACTAAAATGACAAGGGTGGAACCTGTTAGTCCTATAGATCTATAAGAGAGCTTTGTTTTGACTGGTTATGGTTCCAATAACTCAAAATGGATAAAAAGTTATGGTTGACGGAACAACCTACGTCTGTTGGGTGCAACATCGAAGTCTGGAGGTGCAATATCTGGTTGGAAAACTAAAATTGTACTGTATGACATTTCAAAACTTATTTACGGTGATGAAATAGAAATATAACATGGCGCATTATATTCCAAAAAATAGTAAATCGAATTCCGACCACGGTCAACCCCCTTTAATCAGTAAAACGACATGTGAACAATTGAGCTATAAAAGCCTTCCATGTTCCCAAAAGTCATCGAGTTTGAATTTATTTGTTACTGAACTAAGAGGAGATGGGTGGACACTATTAGTCCTATAGATTTATGACAGAGCTTCGTTTTGACTGGTTATGCTTCTAGTAACTCTAAATGGATAAAAAGTTATGGTTGACGGAACATGAAACACCCCACCTCCGTTAAGGTCACTCAGAAAGGGAATGCATTGACTTTGGTGAAGCATTATAGGTAAAAGATACTGATAATTTACAAGACAGACATACAAACAGCAGAAAAACTGAAATTATTTCATAAGCGGCGTGGTTCAGTCAAAACATTATAACCATTGTCTCAAAACCCAACTTCCAAATTATTACAATAAAACCTCTATCTTGATTTAAAACTCCAAATACATAGAGAAGCATAAAACAGTAGTAAAGCGGCATAAATCCCGAATAAAAGTGTAACCATAGCCATAGCTGTGACGGCCCGCCCCGTACTAGCCGACATTTCCTTCGAGAGTGCGCTGTACACATGTCCAACTAGCACAGAACGGTCGTCAGAAGAAAAGAAAGAAGATAAAGAACTAACAAAGAACCTGTAGAATGCCTCACAGCACATGGAGCAAAATATAATAATAATATAATCTTGACATAAAACAGGCGAGACAATGCATAAGCTGAAAACTAAACCAACATAGCAGCGGAAATCCAAATACAGCTGATGATCCAACATCATTATTACAACTTTAAAACTGTCTCTAAAGCAAAAGAAAGCTAAAGCAGAAGATGCACTACTAATGCCCAAGCAGTGATCTTCAACTACACAGGGAGAATATCTATATGTATCATACGTGGAAGCCTCCTGCTCATCTCTGGTACAGCTACTCGTACATCACCACCTAACGTGTCCCTAGTCTACTCGTGTGAGCACCCAAAGTAATAAGAAGAGACATAAAACTCTGGGTCAGACGAAAGTCTAGTATGAGTGATAAGCAGCAAACAAAACAGTAACAGGTGTACTAAACCATACCTGAACCTGGACCTGCAACCAAAGAGTTAGCACTACATAACATACAATACTCTAAGGTGCCAATAACATATGGTGTAAAGAATACGGAGGTGGGTGTGCATGTCATAGTGATGGCAAACAATCCATCATAGAAACCATCCTTACATCTCTCACTCAGTGCGTAAAGTATACGATGTCCACCACTACCAAACACTAGACCAATCGAAGTAGTGACGGAGTTCGACTTGTACAACTACTGGTACCACCAAGCTTACCCCACAGAGTCATGACTAAATCTTTACAAATGACCACGCTTCATTGGTCTATAGCCCATTAGTCATACCTAGGCCACTGTGGCCCTGAATCCGTCCACATACCTCCCATATATAGTGATCCAGAGTCATAGACATCGACAACCCCTTAGCACACGTCCCACAACAAAGTCCAACTCATGAAGTTAACTCATTGGTTCCAAACTGGATCCTGAGTACAAACTTCTCTTTTGGACTACCTTTGCATCTCGGGTTTTGGTCATCATCTTCTCCGGATCGGTCTTCACTTCACCTTGCTTCGGATCGTGGTCATCACCCTCGCTCGGGTCGGGTTGTGCTCCCTTCATTGCATCGGGTCGGTCTCCATCATCCAGGTCGTGGCACTTCATCAGCTCGTGGGTGATCTCTGCCCTGGGTCGGATCGCGCCTTCTGGTCGGGTCGGGGTACCTTAGCGCTCGCCAGTTCGTGACAACCTATTGGGTTCGGGTCGTGATCTCCAAGGCTCGTGGCATTGACTCGTGATGGGTGTGCTTCACGGCGGTTCGGTTCGCGCTTCCATCATCGGTTCGTGAATATGCTTCGCGAGTAGGGGAGGGCGATCCGATCCGATCTGGTGCATTTCCTGCACTTTTCCAGCAACTCTTCAAGTGACTGTTTTACGCCATACGACGGCGTTTTCGACTATTCTAACTGTTCTAATCAATCACAAAGCATACCATATAGTTATAGAAACATAAAGAATTGACCATAAACATCAAAACAACAATATGATATGTTAAAACGGATCATACATAGTCAAAAACCCCACATTTTCCCTTAAGTATGTTTAAGCAAAACTAATAATAGGATTAGCAAAACTTAACCAAATTAACCCAAACTTCTAACAGAGGCATGAAATATTATTTCGAATTTTTAGATTATTTTTCCAGAATTTTATCATGTTTAATTTCGCTAATTAACCCTAATCACCCAAATTAACTGTAATTAGTGTCAAAACAATGCTAATCACTCGCCTTTGCCACAATTAAACTTTAGATATGAAATGATTCTCTGTTTGGATCGAATTCTAATGTGTTTCAGCAACTCTCTCTCTCTGATTTGGTGCTAATCTCCCTTGATTTGATGTATTTTAAGCCAAAACTTGATTAAGAAGTGATTAAAGGCGATTCTATACATTGGAGGCCATTATTAGGGGTTCTATAATGTTTGTGGCGGCTGGGAAAGTGACAAAAACCGAAATTTTTAACCCTAACAGCCCTTAAATACTCCTAAACCTGAAATCCCCCATTGGGCCTAGCTGCTGATCACCCGGTTCAGCCCAATTAGATGTTTTTAACCCTCTAAACCTTAATTCAGCCATATCTCCCAAACGGTAAGTCCGTTTGGCTACTATGATCACTCTAAGGAAAGAGAAACCATCATCCGAAGCTAAAGGCAATGGTTTCTAGTCAAAACTCCTTACCAATCAAAAGTTATGGGCGAAAAAAGATCAACTAGGGGCAAAACGATCATTTAAAAATCGGCAAAAATAGTGAACATGGGAAATAACCCCAATAGTCGTTCCCCAAAAGTACATGACCATACGACTTCACAAGAAAAAGAAATAAATAGTCTATGATCTTCTGATACGTAGATTGCGGGTCGTTACACTCTCCCCCCTTAAGAAATTTCGCCCCCGAAATTCTTCAACCATAACATACAAAGATATCCCACATGCCCACCAGCCATTTATAAACATTCAAACATACATAGCAAACAAAACAAGCCTATCCTAACATGCGGAATAACTAGCGAGGGAATACTATACTAATTTAAAAACCTTACCAGGCAAAGAGTTCTGGATACTTCTTCCTTATGTCCTCCTCTGTTTACCAACTACAATCTTCCTCATTCTCACCCCACTGGACTTTGACTAATTTCACCGCCTTCCTTTGAAGCTGCTTCGTATCGTTCCCAACGATATGCATAGGCCTGCGGTTCCCAACCGCCTTGGGTTCAACCTCGATATCATTCAACTGATCAGGTGAAATAGCCACATCGGGGTCATGCACAAACTTCCTTAACTGGGAAACATGAAATACGTTATGAACTCCCGCCATCTTGTCTGGTAATCCAACTTCATATGCTAAACTTCCAACTTGCTCGAGAACTGGAAATGGACCAACAAACCTTGGTGCTAACTTGCCTCTTTTACCAAAACGAATCACACTCTTCAACGGAGATATCTTGACGAATACCATGTCACCCACGGAGAACATCAAATCTCTTTGTCTCTTATCAGCATAACTCTTCTGTCTATCTTGAGCGGCCTTTATTCGTTGTTCAACAACCCTGATCTTGTCCGAAGTTTCTCTCATCATATATGGTCCAAGCATAAACTTCTCAGCGGTTTCTAACCAATATGATGGTGAGTTGCAAGCTCTTCCATACAAAGCTTCAAATGGAGTCATACCGATACGGGACTGATAACTATTATTATAGGCAAACTCTACTAGATGTAAATGCTCATCCCATGATCCAACAAAATCCAATACGCAAGCTAGCAAAAGATCTTCTAACACTCGATTCACCCTATCTGTCTGTCCGTCGGTTTAAGGATGATATGCGGTACTGAGATGTAATTTTGACCCTAACACCTCTTGTAAGCTCTTCCAAAACCCACTAGTAAATAATGGATCTCGGTCACTCACAATGCCTTTTGGTACTCCATGAAATCTCACTACCCACTTCATTTACAGTTCAACTAACTTAGCTGCCATTCTATTTGACTTGACTGGTATAAATCTTGCGCTCTTGGTCAATCGATCTACAATTACCCAGATACTATCATGACCTGATCTAGTCCTTGGTAAACCATTAATGAAATTCATTGAGACTTGCTCCCATTTCCATTCGAGGACTTCCAAGGTTGTAACAAATCACTCGGCTTCTTTTGCTCAGCTTTGATTAACTGACAACTCATGCACTTGGATATAAACTTTCCAACGTCTATCTTCATCCCTTCCCAGTAGTAGGTCTGCTTCATGTCTCGATACATCTTGTTACCACCGTGATGTATAGTTAACTTTGAGTGATGACATTCTCTAAGCACATCATCTCTCAATCCATTCACATTGGATACAACTAATCTTCCATTCTTTCGAAGTCATCCATCTCGATCTAGTCCATACTTGCTCATCTTCTCACCGTCGATACCCTTCTCTAACTTGGAGATGATGTCCAAAAGGTTAGGATCCTTCCTCTGACTGGAACCAATCCGCCCAATTAAAATCGGTTTGATCGACAAACTTGCTAAAATCTGTGGATCCAATTCACATTTAGGTCTGAAATCATATCCTGCAATATATTCCAGTTGCTTCCATTCCATAAACATAGCCCCTAAGCTGGCATGTCTTCTACACAAGGCATCAGCTACTGCATTGCCTTTTCCAGGCGTGTATGCGATATCAAAATCATATGAAGCCAAAAACTCTAACCATCTTTGCTGATGAAGATTCAAATCCTTCTGAGAGAAAAGATACTTCAACGATTTATGATCAGTAAACAACTCGAATCTTTCTCCAAAGAGATAATGTCTTCACATCTTTAATGCGAATACAATCGCTGCCAATTTCAAATCATGGGTAGGATATTTTTTCTCGTGCGGTTTTAGTTGCCGACTAGCATAAGCAACAACCCTACCACCTTGCATCAGTACAGCACCTAGTCCGGTACAACAAGCATCTGTATATACTGTCATCTCTTTACTCCCATTAGGAATGACTAACACTGGTGCACTTGTCAACTTTTCCTTTAGACTCTTAAATGCATTCTCGCAATTTTCGTCCCAAATGAAAGCTTGATTCTTCTTAGTCAACTGATTCAATGGTGTTGCTATCTTGGAGAAGTCTTGGATAAACTTACGATAATATCCAGCTAATCCCAAGAAACTTATTACGCCTGTCGTGTTCTTGGGCGTAGAACAATCTTGTACCGTCGCTACCTTCGCAGGATCCACAACAATACCATTCTCTGAAACAACATGGCCCAAGAATCTCACTTCCCTCCTCCAGAAGTGACACATAGAAAACTTTTCTTTCAGTTGGTGTTTTCTCAACACTTCCATCACCATCCTCAAATGCTCCTTGTGTTCTTCCTCTGTCCTTGAGTAAACCAAGATATCATCCACGAACACAAGAAAAAACTTATTCAACTAATCTCTGAATACCCTATTCATAAGATCCACGAAATATGCTAGCACATTGGTCAGCCCAAATGGCATAACCAACCACTCATAAAATCCAGACGGCGTCCGAAATGCCGTTTTATTTATACTTTCAGCTTCCACTCTAAGCTGATGAAAACCTGTAGCGAGATCCAACTGGGAGAACACTCTTGCTCCACTCAACTGATCAAACAAATCATCTATTCGCGGTAGAGGATACTTATTCTTCCTCGTCACCTTATTCAACTCGCGGTAGTCTACCCACAATCGAAGGGAACCATCGGCCTTGGTAGCAAACACAACTGGTGCTCCGCACTCAGAAACACTTCTTCTAATAAATGCCTTCTTCAAAAGATCGCTGACTTGCACCCTGAGTTCTCGCTGCTCCCTTGGTGCCATACGACGAAGTGGCATCACTATAGGTCTGGCATCTTTCACTAAATCAATACAGAACTCAATCTCTCGGTGTGGTGGAAGCCCGGTCACTTCCTCGAAGACGTCCAGATACTGGCCAACCACGGGCACATCCGACAACTCATCATGCGGGATGTCGAGGGAATTTAGAAAACTAGCCATTACTCCATCACTAGGTAGACCACCAAATACTACCGTCCGCTCATCATTCGCTCTAACTATCACCAAAAGCCCTCACAGTCTACCACCACCACATATCTCTAGAGCCAATCGACTCCCAAAATAATGCCAAAGCCAGTAAAGCCCAATACAAAGCAACCACAAACATGCATCCATGACTTGATAAGACCACATTACGACAAATCATACTAAGGCTAGTCGAACCACCGATCGGGTATATCACTACTAAAGGTCTATCGACTATCTCGGGCTCCAATTCCAACCTATCTACCAGGTCACTAGATATGAAAGAACTGGAAGCTCCGGTATCAAAAAAAAACTCTAACAGGAACATCATAAACAGAAAGCATACTTTGGATAACAACATTCTTTCCCTTCTCCGCCGTAGTTGGGGCATTCGACGAAGAAGGAACAGCACTGATAGCATATGCTTTCACGATCTGCTTCTCTTTCAAAGGTTGTGGACACTTATCCCTTTGATGTCCGACTTGGCCACAGTTGAAGCACTTCCTGTCTGCTGGCTTGGCTCGATAATTATTGGCATAATGGACTTCTTACCACAGCTAAAGCACTCAACATCTTTCTTACTCTTTTTCTGGCCATCCTTAGCTTGGTTCTGTTTTCTCTTATTATGAGGACCATTCTTGCCTCCATCGCTAGCTTGCGGCTTTGGTTTCTCTGCAGATGTAACCTCAGTCTTCGACCTAGGGTAAAGACTCTCTGATCTTAAAGTTTTCCCCACAAACGATTCAAACGTCTCATCGATGTGGTTAATAAGCCTTTCCCCTAAGTATCCATCCAAACTAGTTATGATCTTCTCGTTCTACTTCTCGGCGGTATCAATCAAAGATAATCCATATTTCGATAAAGTATCGAACTCAGCAACATACTCTGAAACTGCCCTTCCATTCTGCTTAAGCTCCAGAAACTTCCTAAACAATTCTGACTTCTGAGCAGGTGGTATAAACTTATCGCTAAAGCGAGCCTTAAACTGATCCCATGTAATCTGATCCTCTGGAGTAGCTGCCTTTATAGCATTCCACCAATTATTGCCAGTCCTTGCAGCTGACGGGAAGCTAGCTTCCTCTTCATAGCATCTTCAATACCCAAGTCTTCAAAGATATGTTCACAGCTATCCAACCAATGCTGAACATCCATAGCCTACTCCGTTCCATGGAACGGTTTCCCACCAAGACTAGTATAATACTTGTTAAGCTTGGTGAAATCGGCCCTAGGCGCCTGCACCGCTACACCACCACCGTTAGCAACATTAGGAGCTGCTCCCTGAACATCCCTAAGCATCTTCCTCATAAAGTTAGTGAACATCGTCCTCATGTCAGGGGTGTTCCTATCATTAGCCCTTGGCCCCGTGTTCCTCAAGTTATGGCTCATCGTCTCATCTGTAATGAGAAAATGATTAACCATATCCATAGTGGTGCCAATGCAGTACGACTCTAGCCTTAACTATACACTAATAGTATATATATAGCTTTAAAAACCAAAATAATCCCAAATACGCGCTCTAATATACATATACTATCTCTCCTTGATGACTTCCCTAGCTTAACTATGCAACTGAGCTCTGATACCAAGCGTGACGGCCCGCCTCGTACTAGCCAACATTTCCTCCGAGAGTGCGCTGTACACATGTCCAACTAGCACAGAACGGTCGTCAGAAGAAAAGAAAGAAGATAAAGAACTATCACAGAACCTGTAGAATGCCTCATAGCACATGGAGCAAAATATAATAATAACATAATCCTGACATAAAACAGGCGAGACAGTGCATTAGCTGAAAACTAAACCAACATAACAGCGGAAATCCAAATACAGCTTATGATCCAACATCATTGTTACAACTTTAAAACTGTCTCTAAAACAAAAGAAAGCTAAAGAAGAAGATGCACTACTAATGCCCAAGCAGTGATCCTCAACAACACAGGGAAAATATCTATAAGTATCATACGTGAAAGCCTCCTGCTCGTCTCCAGTATAACTACTCGTACATCACCAACTAACCTGTCTCTACTGTGCTCGTGTGAGCACCTAGAGTAATAAGAAGAGACATAAAACTCTAGGTCGGCCAAAAGTCTGGTATGAGTGATAAGCAGCAAACAGAACAGTAATAGGTATACTAAACCATCCCTGAACCTGGACCTGCAACCAAAGAGTTAGCACAACATACCGTACAATACTCTAAGGTGCCACTAACATATGGAGTAAAGAATACGGGGGTGGGGTGTGCATGTCATAGTGGTGGCAAACAATCAAGCATAGCAGCCATCCTTACATATGTCACTAAGTGTATAAAGTATACGATGTCCACCACTTCCAAACAATAGACCAATCGAAGTAGTGACGGAGTTCGACTTGTACAACTACTGCTACCACCAAGCTTACCCCACGAAGTCATGACTAAATCTTCACAAATGACCCCGCTTCATTGGTCTATAGCACATTAGTCGTACCTAGGCAACTGTGGCCCTGAACCTGTCCATGTACCTCCCATACATAGTGATCCAAAGTCATAGCCATCGACAACCCCTTACATCGCGTCCTGCAGCAAAGCCCAACTCATGAAGTTAAGTCGTTGATTGCCAACAAGATCCTGAGTACAAACTTCTCCTTTGGACTACCTTTGCATCTCGGGTTTTGATCATCATCTTCTCCAGATCGGTCTTCACTTCACCTTGCTTAGGATCATGGTCATCACCCTCGCTTGGGTCGGGTCGTGCTCCCTTCATTGCATCGGGTCGGTCTCCATCATCTAGGTCATGGCACTTCATCCACTCGTGGGTGATCTCTGCCCTCGGTCAGATCGCACCTTCTGGTCGGGTCGGGTCGGGATACCCTAGCTCTCGCCAGTTCGTGACAACCCATTGGGTTCCGGTTGTGATCTCCAAGGCTCGTGGCATTGACTCGTGATGGGTGTGCTTCACGGCAGTTTGGGCCGCGCTTCCATCATCGGTTCGTGAATATTCTTCGTGAGTAGGGGAGGGCGATCTGATCCGATCTGGTGCATTTCCTGCACTTTTCCAATGACTCTTCTAGCGACTGTTTTATGCCATACGACGGCGTTTTCGACTATTCTAACTATTCTAATCAATCACAAAGCATACCATATAGTCATAGCAACATATAGAATTGACCATAAACATCAAAACAACAATATGATATGTTAAAACGGATCAAACATAGTCAAAAACCCCATATTTTCCCTTAAGCATGTTTGAGCAAAACTAATAATAGCATTAACAAAACTTAACCAAATTAACCCAAACTTCTAACAAAAGGCATGAAATATTATTTCGGATTTTTAGAATATTTTTCTAGAATTTTATCATGTATAATTTCGCTAATAAACACTAATCACCCAAATTAACTATAATTAGTGTCAAAACAATGCTAATCACTCACCTTTGCCACAATTGAACTTTATATCTGAAATGATTCTCTGTTTTGATCGAATTCTAATGTTTTCAGCAACTCTCTCCCTGATTTGGTGCTAATCTCCCTTGATTTGATGTATTTTAAGCCAAAACTTGATTAAGAAATGATTAGAGGTGATTCTATATGTTGGAGGCCATTGTTAGGGGTTCTATAATGTTTGTGGTGGCTGGAAAGTGACAAAAACCGAAATTTATAACCCTATCAGCCCTTAAATACCCCTAAACCCGAAATCCCCCTTTGGGACTAGCTGCTAATCACCCGGTTCAGCCCAATTAGTTGTTTTTAACCCACTAAACCTTAATTTAGCCATATCTCCCAAACGGTAAGTCCGTTTGGCTACTATGACCACTCTACGGAAAGAGAAACCATCATCCAGAGCTAATGAAAGTGGTTTCAGGTCAAAACCCCTTACCAATCAAAAGTTATGGGCGAAACAAGATCAACTAGGGGCAAAACGATCATTTAAAAATCGGCAAAAATCGTGAACATGGGAAATAACCCTAATAGTCGTTCCCCAATAGTACATGACCATACGAATTCAAAGAAAATAAATAAATATTCTACGATCTTCCGATACGTAGAACGTTGGTCGTTACAATAGCCCAAGAAAAGAGAATTCAAGCAATACATCGACTCTCTTCAAGCTGGAAAAGGTCTGAACTACGCCGAAGTATTCCCCCTCCATGTGGACCTGGGGGAAACAGAAGAAAAGAAGACGAAAAAAAACGGGTCAGACATAAAGCCTGGTAGGCCCAGAGATTTTCAACATGTAAACAAGAAAAAAGATAGTGACATGAATAAACTGAATATAAGACAATACCATAGTTGCAAGATAACATAAGACAAGATAAGGCAAGATAAACTGAATATGCTATCGCACCCATTTCTATTTCTCTACACCTACTAACAATTGTTTCAACTAGACTCATGTGTTCATAATAAAATTATCCCTTTATCGATCGGCTCCTACTCGCATGTATTTATTACTTGTGTCATTCGGCCCCGATTGCTTGTGGATACCTGTGCTGGTCCCATCATGGGGTGTATCAATCCCTATAATGGCAACCAGACACAATTCAAGATGCATAGTGTATAACTATTGATGTCCAGTGACTGATTTTTCCACTCCGGAGCACGTGCACGCCCGTACTTCGTCGGAACCTACACTGACGCACCACTTGCCGCTATTTTGACTGCTTATAATCGGCCCAGTAATCGTGCACCGCCATGCCTAGTTCAGGATACCGTGATACATCTATGTGGGTTACTGCTGAAATGGGTCCCAGTTACTAGGGTTCCTTAATCAACATGTTATAACGGTTAAGTGTTTTAACCTAACCCCACCCATTTGTTTAATTAACATGTTGTATTGGTTAAGTGTCGCCTATTCATATGTTACTTAACCTTACCATTCTTAGCATGTCTGTTCATTGGCATTAATTGATTTATTAATGTTCCAAGATCTCACATTAGAACTGGTTGTTTGCGGTTGCTGGATGTGCCGGGCGGTTCCGGGCAAACTTCTACCACAAACTCATTCTAACCTCGTGTTTTTAGGCTTGATGCGCTAAACTCTCACATTAGATCTTTTGTTGCGGTAGCTGGATGTGTCGGGCGGTTCCGGACAGTCTTACACCGCAACTCAATCTAACCTCGGGTTAGGCATGTTCATCTTTATCTAATTTACATATTTAACATTCATGCCCAAGTCTAGATTTTTGTATGCCAATTATCCACAAGTGTATTCAATTCAAGTTATGTTCATAATTACCATCTAAATTATGCCCATAATTTCCATGTATGTAAGCTATACCAATTTATGTCTCCAGTTAATTACATGTTTTCTAGCCAATTTATGCCAATTCACAATATCCAATATTTTACATTTTTTCCAACGTCCCCACGTAGTTCGTACGCAGAATTCATGTAATATGTTATGCTCGCAATTAGCCTAACTCATAAGAAAAGGGAAAAGAAAGAGACATATAACGTCCAAACTGGTATAAAACAATACTAGATCAATCTAAGCATGCGTAACATAAACTTGGCATGGAACAACATAAATCTAATTAAGCATATAAACATGAACTAGCATATAAGATGGATCCAATTAACATTTGCAATAGGAATTGACATAGATCTAAACATATGAACTGGCATGGATCTAAACATATAAGCATAAACTTGCATAGATGAATATAACTTGCATATATGAACATAACTTGCATACAAACTTGCATAGATCAAAACATAACTTGCACATAAACTTGCATATATGAACATAACTTGCATATAAACTTGCATATATGAACATAACTTGCATATAAACTTGCATGGATCAAAACATAACTTACATATAAATTTGCATAGATCAAAACATAAAGGAATCACCAATTTGATGTACAACACGATAGGTTCAATTGTACCAATCACAGTAGTCTCATAGGCATAGGTAATTTCAGATTTTACAAAAGGATAAGCATGAATCAGAATTGATTATCTTACAATTAGGCATAGTTCTAGATTCGGTTCATTACAAGTCATGATTTCTATTATATGTTCAAATCTGAATAATAACTGAACTTACAGTGATAGGATTGGAAAAAGAGAATTATTTGACGGTGTAGCAATTCTAATCTTTCTTTGTTGATTGAAGAGGAAACCTTTCCTTCAATTTGAAGTTCTCTAATTTGATTTCTAGTTTGGAGAAGAAGGAGGCTAGGCTAGTTTAGAGATGAACAGCTGATCGTCGCTTTCCTATGAATTAGAAAAGCGCGACATTTAAATTAAATTCTGCAAGCATACAGGTGTGTAGCATACAGGTCGAACACAGGGAGGTGGATTAAATAAAATTATTTATCTAATCTCTTGGGCGAGTTAGACAAAACTTTGGAGGTTGATTTTGAAAATAAAACAAAACAAAATTAAAACTGTAATTTGATTCAGAACAGATCTAACTGAACCGACGATCAAATCACAATTTCAACGGAAAAGCAATGAAACTATGAATCAGATTCAAATCTAATCAAATCCAATTTAACCTATGAACGCGATTAAAATACAGAAAATAAAAGTGCAGAATATAAATAACAACAGGAAATAAAATTAGGATTACCGCTGAATCTAATCAGACGGTCAATCACTAATGAAAAGAAATGCAAAATACAAATAGTGTTCTACCGAATCTAATCGTGTAGACAACACTAATTGCTAAGAAATAGAAAATTGCACAAAATAAGAAGAAAAATTAGTTTTATTAACGAAGAAGAGAATAGAATGAGATATAGGATAGGATAGGATATTTGTTACAATGGGTATACATGTGCTTTTATAGGTGAAATTGGCCAAACGCTAATCAGATTTGTATGAATATATAGGCGTCTTTTCCAAGAATTATTGTCATATCACATGCCTTTCTTGACTAAGCTTGTTTGGAAATAGTCTCTAAGAATATCTGCGCATATCATGGTGAATACCTTCCATATCTTCCAAATCTTCCATGTGGCTAATTGATTGATAAAAGATTTGCATGTGATTAATTCTTCCAAACATGGACTCATGTTAGACTCCAAAAGCATATAAGAAAAATCTTCCATATCTTCCATGTGGCTAATGTGAACACAAACATCTTCCAATGACATCTTTTGAGATCTTTTCTACCATTCTTCTTCTAATGTGACCAATGTGAACACATCTAGTCTCCAATGAAAGATCTTATGCAATTCTTCAAGTAAATGGCATTTATTCTTCACTTTTAAGGATGATGAGGTCTGGTCAACATATCTATAAAAACAACAAGAAAATACCCAGCGTAACATTTATTTATATACAAAAAAGATAAAATATAGGTGCATAAATTAACATATTTCTATGCTGATCAAATACCCCCACACTTATCTTTAACTCGTCCTCGAGTAAAACAAAAAAATGAAAAACTAACTAGATAGGTCACACTTTCGTAGGAAACACGATTGCCTTGAGTGTATGCAACAAGCCGTTAAACCTCTAGGTGTCCCTAGTAGGACGAGTAGTGTCTCGTGAGGGTTTTCAGCGGATACTACCCACAAAATCCAAATGCAGTATGCTATGGTTCTAATGAATGCAGAGGACTTATGCAATTGAAAACAAAAAATGAAAACAAGATTTGTTTCTGAAGTGGTACAACAAATTAAGTTAATAGTTTCTAATCAGTTGATTATACTTTAAATACTTCAACTTGTCACAAAATTTCAATATAAATCAAGTTTTCAAATGTTAAATTCCAGTTTGGCCAGTTAGTTCGGTCGATAACATAGTGCAGCCATTAAATAAATTCTTAGTTTGCTTGGCACAGTTTGTAAAGTGGTATTATTATTTTCTCATGTATGGCTAGTCAAATCAATAAGTTCAAGAAGTGTTTGGGCATCATCGCTTATTCTTTATTCTATAAAATTTTAAAATTTATGATTAAGTACATACACCTAACTTAGAAGACCAAGGTTTACCATCCATGCACTGCCTCGCGGACTAACGGAGAGTGGGTAAAGAGCTTGGTGGATTGTGCAGGCCGACTTTGACTTTGTCAACAACGTGTCGGTAATCCTTAGGTGTCCAATCTCATAAAATGAGACCAAGATATTCCAATGCTGACTTTGTAAACAACATGTCGGATAGAGCTTGGCGGGTTTGCACACAAACGCTTGATATACAAGCAATGTTGGATACCCTTGGATTACTGTTATTATTATTGAAAATATAAGCACAAAAGAGAGTTACGCGAATTCAACTTAACACAACTTAGTTTTAAAAATTCAAAAAGCCAACATAAGTCTTTTAAGTCCTTCACTTATTTAAACAAAGTCTACAATATAGAATAGATTTCATGGCCATCACCTAAGAATCTCCCTATGTACCGGTTACACTATAATCCCTCAAAATTAAACTTTTCATTATATTTCTTATTCGATCTAAGTTGAGAGAAAAAAATTCTATCAACTGGAT
The DNA here is from genome assembly GCA_030737875.1 of Allium sativum. Classification (NCBI taxonomy): domain Eukaryota; kingdom Viridiplantae; phylum Streptophyta; class Magnoliopsida; order Asparagales; family Amaryllidaceae; genus Allium; species Allium sativum. The sequence goes on from CM060924.1 coordinate 14,241,589, forward strand.
AAAAATTGTAAACTTATTTTGTTGTATCAATTGAAAATGAGTCGTATTTTCCCAAAAAAAAAAATTTATGGTATGTTACTACGATATAAAATGTATGATGGTCCTACTTAAATGGATGAAAATAAAAAGAAAGAAAAACAAAGAAAAAATGGAAATGAATGAAATGCAGACTCCCCCCCCCCCCCCACAGTTGGACAAAACAGTGTCCACACTGTGAACGTTTCCTAAATTTGAAAGATCGTACCCAAAGTTGGATTAAATGTAAAACGATTTGTAAAACGAAATGCAATTTGACTATATGTATGAAAGGATCATATATACAATGATATATGTGTTTGCGATGTATGCGATGCAAAGAATTCCACCAACGTTTTCCCCCACACTTGGTTCTAGCCCGATGAGTTCCATTCCCACTATGTCTAGGCATGTTTTCTAATAAGCAAAGGTTTTTGAAAACCATCTCATCTTTAAACCTAGATTTATAGTCCAAAAGATAAATGTCTAGGGTCATCCTAACATGAAGTTTTTCAATCAAGCTAACATTCCAAAAATGGTTCATGTGTTCAACAAATTTATTAGTGTAATTGTTCAAAAATTTGTGATCGTATATAAATTCAGTGAAATTTGAAATCGAAGTGTTGTTCAAGACTATGTGATCACATTTCTCATCATTAATTGATAACGTATTTTCGACACTGACAATGTCAAGTTCGTTTGAAATTTTCTCAAAGTTGAAATTTTCGAACTCGTGACATGAATCAACTTCTTCCTCATTTGGAAACTCATCCTCGTACAATCCAAAGAATTCATGTTCATTAAAATCCTTTTCCAATTTTGAGTTGAAAAATTCAACATTTTCATTCTGTTTAATTTCTAGAATTTCAAGTTTTTCACAGCCTGAAAGAGGAAGATCAAAATCTGAGTTTAAATCTTTTTCCTGAAAAGAGTTGAAATCCAAATCATTTACTGAATTTTGAACAACTTCATTTAGATCGTTATTCTCAATTTCCAAAGTTGTAATCTGAAAATTTTCAATATCAGTAAAGAATGGATTATTTTCTGATTCATCGCTTGTTTGAATTTGATTTTGTTGCTCTCGTTGTTCTTTCAAAGATGTCAATAAACAAAGAAGTTCATCAGCCTTTTTATTTAGTCTTTCTTCCCTCACTCTAAGAATGTTAAGACGATCGTTGATTTGAGAGCTCTCGTTTTGGATTTCTTGATTCTCAAAATTATCCGAGTTTTCAGAAAATTGACATTGATATTGGAAATCATTTTGATTTTGAAAATTAGGTTCGTAACCGAAACTGTTGAAATTCGAAGGAAAATTGCAATTTTGGTTAATCTCAAGATGTGGATATGGGTTGTAATTTTAAAAATTATGATCGATTTGAAAATGATTTTCAAAATTATTTTCGAATTGGTTTCCAACCCCATATTGGTGTGGATCAAAGCTATATTGGAATTCAAAACTATTTTGATACGGATGTGGCCCATAATCGAAACTATTGAAATTTGAGTTGAAGTTGCCATTTCGATTATAATCCTGATTTTGAAATTGTTGGTCATTTTGAAAATATTGAAAATTGTTGGCATTTGGGTCGCGAAATTTTGGAAAATTCTGCTTCATGAGTTGTAATTCAAAATCATACTCTTCAAGAGGACGTCTACTCCGATTATTATCCCACATATCTCTCAATGATTTTTTTGAATCAGACATTTTAAAGAAGTCACGGTAAGACAGAAATTATTCTCGCTTTAAAATAATATAAAATACTAAGGTGTGCTCTATTAATTAACTGACTCAATTGGAAGGGGGAAGAGGGTCTTATGGTCGTTCACATATAGTATAAATACTAAGGGATACGACAAATGTTTTACGGGTAGTATGCAACCTCTTTTGCTAATAGTTCAATAAATTGAAATATTATATATCCGCGATCCAATTATACGAGACAGTCAACTTCACAAAACACCACTTTTCAATTATATTATTTTGAAAAATCAAAATTTTATTGTTGAAAAACGATCAGATTGATGATAGTAGCAATGGAAATTCGTTCCTCACCAAATATATTCAGAAAATTCAGTCATAGAACAGTCACAGAATAAATTGCAGAAAATTAAAAATTGTACATAGCATGGCGCTGCCCCTGCAGAATTTTTTTACAACAATTGTCTATATTTTTTTTTGCAGCAGAGCACCTGTAGAGTTAAAAGAAATTTACAGTGGGGTATGGCTGTCCATCCAGAAAAAATGAGTAGCGTCAATGATTGAAATCTCATTATTTGCAATTTCTTTTGATTTCTGAAATCTTGATTTGTTGCTTGAACTCCAATCACCTTGTCCTTAGTTCAAATTTTTTTTTTTTTGGTTTTTTTTTGAATGAATTGAATAACGAAAAAAAGCACAAGAAAAAGAAACAAAGGAATTAACAAAAAAAAAGCTAACTTTTTGGAGAAGATGGTGCTGAAGTGTGGATTGAAAAAAAAACTGTCGTGAAATGAGATTATGTGAGAGGAAGGGGTTTTTGATTTGAGGGAAGAAATGAAGCAGGGAAAAATAATTGAAAAAAAAAGAATCAATCTTTTTATGACCTTCCTTTTTTTTATTATTGTTGAAAAAGTGGACAAATAGGAAAGAAACAAATGACAAAAAAAAATGGGAAGAGAGATTTCAGGAAAGAAAGAGAATTGTAAAGGAAGGAAGGAAAGTAATTGTAAAAGATTTGGAAAAGAAATTGAGGAGGGAAAGCAATAAAAGAGAAGACAAAAATAGAAAGAATTTTTTTTCTTTTGTTTATTGTTGTAAAATTAGAAGAGGATTTTTTTTTTTTTTTTGAAAAGAAAGGGAATTTGTAAGAGAAGAAAAGAAATCAAATGTATTGAGAACAAGAAAGACAAAAGAAGAAAGGAAAAAAATTTGCAAAAGAGGAATCTTTTTTTTTTGAAATTTGTAAAAAGAAAAAGAATGTAGATGATTGGGAAGAAAGTGGAAGGATGGAAAGAATAAAGGAAAATTGAAAGTTTTTTTTTAATGAAGGAGAGAGCCGGAAAGAAATAAATGAAAAAAAAAAATGGAAAGAGAGATTGTAGGAGGTGAATGAGAAATGCAATTGGAAAGAAATAAAATAAAAAAAGAATGCAAGTTTTTTTATGAAAATTTGAACAAGAAGAAAGGGAAAGAAATGAATGGTAAAAACCCAAACAAAAAAAGGAAAAAAATTAAAAGAGGAAGGAAATAAGAGAAAAAAAAAGCAAGGTTTTTTTTAGTAGAGAGGAAGGGTAGAAGAAATTGAGGAAAGAAATAAAAGCAGACAAAAACAAGAAAGAAATCAAAGTAGACAGAGAAGAAATTGCAAAAAAAAATTTTTTAGAAAGTTGTAGACAAAAGATGGAAACAAATAAAAAGAAAAGGAAAGGGAAAAGAAAATTGTGAAAATCAGCAAGGTTGTAGAAAGATGGAAAGAAATTTAAGAAAAATTAGCAACTTTCTTTTTTTGTATATATTTTTCTTCTTCTTGAAGGAATTAGATTGGAAGAAATGAAAAATAAAAAAAAGGAAAGAAATAAATGAAAAAAAGAAGGAAAATTAAAAGAAAAAGTGGCAAGATTTTTTTTCCTTGTCTTAGAGATTATGATATCAATATGTGATACACAATCAACTAATCAAGATTTTTATCTATATATATCTACAAGAAAACAATAGGAAAATAAAAGAAAATTTGGCAAGATTTTTTTTTTTACAAAATCAAACAAAAAGAAAAAAAACTAACACGAGTCAGAAATTAAATAAATAATAAAATTCAATTGTTACCTCACCGACAACGGCGCCAAAAACTTGATCGACGCTAGTCTATGAATTAGAAAAGCGCGACATTTAAATTAAATTCTGCAAGCATACAGGTGTGTAGCATACAGGTCGAACACAGGGAGGTGAATTAAATCAATTATTTATCTAATCTCTTGGGCGAGTTAGACAAAGCTTAGAGGTTGATTTTTTTCGCAAAGCAAAATAAAAACTGAAACTATGAATAAAAGATGCAATTAAATTCACTACAGATTCGAATTTAATCGGATCTGTAATAAATTCAATGATTAAAATAAAATAGAACACTGGAAATAAAATTGCAGAAAAGAAATCAACAACTGAAAATAAAAACTAGGATTACCGCTAAATCTAATCAGACGGTCAATCACTAGTAAGAAAAATAGAAGCAATAGCAGATTGTGTTCTAGCAAATCTAATTGACTAGACAACACAATTTGCCATGAAAATAAAATGCAGAAACTAAAGAAAAGGAAGCTTTATTAAAACTAAAAGAGAGTACAGAAGAATTGGATGATTTTTACAATGGTTACAACACATATTTATAAATGAGAATGGGAAAACCACAATTAAGTCTATGAATAAATGGGCCTCCTCATTCTTGATTATCTCTTGCCTTCCTTGACTAACTTGATTGGAGAAAATCTGGGCATATCATGGTAAATATTTTCCATATCTTTCAATTCTCCCATGTGGCTAATTGATTGATAAAAGATTGTAATTAATTCTTCCAAACAAGGACGCTTATCAGACTCCAAAGGCAATATAAGATAAAATCTTCAAAATTGATTTTTCTTCTTGGCAACAATTCAATTAGAAATTCTTCTAATTGAAATTGAATGATTTGAATTTAATTCCATGATAAGAATATGGCTATTGCTGAAATGTTAATTGGTGCACATCATACATACACATGAATATGTGTATGTATATATATAACATAACACTAATCCAAATATTTCTCAAAGCAAAGGGCCAATGTGAATGCGCTCCGTTTCTTTGGCAAAAAGTGAGCTTGATGGGGTTCGAACTCAGGTCTCTTAGCACCAATTCCTATGCTTTTACCAATGAGCTACTACTTCTTTTGCAATTGAAATGAATTTGATGTGAGGAAGTATCTCTTTCTTGTAGTTGGCCTTTGATTTGAATTGAAGGAGGCAACGCTTGAAATCTGTAAAAACACATAAAAAAATACCCAAAGTATCATTTATTTATTTACAAAAGATAAAGCATAAGAGTCATAAAATAAACATTTTTCAATGTCAATCAACAGCATGGAGGCTTAGGAATGAATTTAGTTTAGATTAGGTTAGATGTGATAATATAGGAGTACAGGATTAATAAGAGCCTTTGGATTAGTTTAGGTTCAATCTAAACAATCCAACTCACCAAGACACATCACATGGCCAACCAGAAAAGGACACATAAGCCCTAAAACACCAAAAATCGTCACTGTCCAGAACAGTCAGTAAGGGTCGACCCCTACAGGGGGGTCGACACCCTCTGGCGGGATTTTTCCCGCCCACTTATATTTGCTGGTTTGAATTTCGAGTTTTGATTTATTAATTATTAGTTTAATTCTGACTTAAACTTAAATCTTCTAAACTCCATAACTTCTTCATACGGAGTCCGATTTACGCAAACTCGGACTCTATCTCAAGTAGAATTCCGAGACGAACGCAATGGCGCTAACCATTTTACTTAATTCCCACTTTTAAATTTTAGTATCTTTTAATTTTTTATTTTAATATTCATAGAAAATACGGGTTGCTACATTCTCGCCTCCTAAAAGGATTTCGTACCCGAAATCTCCAAGTCAAGAAGAATGTATACCCTACCATCCAACATCCATCTACTCAACCATCAATCATAGGCATCCATTGTCCTTAAAAATATTTCTAATTCTTTCATGATCATATGCATAGTGTGTATATGTCCTTATCTAATGCAAAAAAATCAGGCGGTCTACTGATTCAGTTGACCTCCGTAGTGCGAATTATGTCGGTGCCAAGAGTCCATTATGTATGCAATTATTCTTAATCGTACTTTATAACTTCTACAAGAGTGCGCAATCATTCATACAAATGCAACATCCATATGATAACACATCAAGTTTCAATCCATATACAAATACATATATGCATATGCAATATGAAAGTGACTGAGCTAATCTTGTACCTAATGTCTGTGTATATGCATCCACGAGCAACCACTTGCAACCACTTGCAACCATTAATCACAACATGTTTCAAATACATGTTTACATACATTTGTTTCTACTTAAGGATCAAGAATAGGACCGAAGAGATATACTTAAAAGATATATACAAGCATGCATAAACTTATGGAAAAAGAGATCAAGAATCTACCCTAAAAAAAGGGTAGGCTGCGCGTATCTTGTCTTCAGTCTCCCAAGTCGCATCTTCTTCGGCGTCACTCAGATTGTACTTTAACTAGCTTGACCTCACGATTACGCAGCTTTTTAACTTCTGTTCCCAAGATACGAGTTGGAACTCTTCTCACCGTCGCCCCTTGTTCCACTTCTACTTCCTCTAGTATGCTTGGCTCCACAACTTCCGCAGACTCATGTAAGCACTTTCGTAGATGAGAAACATGAAAAACATTATGAACTCCAGCCAAACTTTCGGGTAGCTTTACTCTATAGGCCATCGTCCCAATCCTCTCAATGATAGGAAATGGCCTTACAAATCTTGCTGCCAATTTTCCTACGGATCCAAAGCGAACGACATTTTTCAAAGGAGATTCTTTAAGGAAAACCCAGTGTCCAACCTCAAACTCAAGGTCGGCCCTTCTTTTATCCATGTAGGACTTCTATCTATTTTGTGCGGTCTTCATTCGTCTTCGTATCAAGTCCACCTTCTCTGAAGTTACTTTGATCATGTCGGGCCCAAGTACGAACTTGTCTGCAGATTCCCACCAACAAGTTGGAGATCGACATGGTCTTCCATATAAAGCCTCAAAGGGTGCCATGCCTGTGGTGGCTTGATAGCTATTGTTGTAGGCGAACTCCACCAAAGGAAGATGATCTTCCCATGTTCCTCCAAAATCAAGGATGCACAATCTCAAAAGATCTTCTAATACTCTGTTTACCCTTTCAGTCTAACCATCGGTTTGAGGGTGATAGGCGGTGATTAAGCATAGTTGTGTGCCTACAGCCTCTTGCAAACTCTTCCGAAACTCACTCGTAAAGATAGGATTTCGATCACTTACTATGCTAGAGGATATCCCATGTAGTCGAACTACTTCTTTAAGATAAATGGACGCTAACGATGAGGAAGTCCTCTTACTCTTAGTAGGTATAAATTGAGCGCTTTTAGTGAGCCTGTAAACTGTTACCCAAATACTGGTATTGCCCCTTCTTGACCTAGGCAACCCATCTATAAAGTCCATCGAAATGCTATCCCACTTCCACTGTGGGACCTCTAGAGGATGAAGTAGACCACCAGGCTTCTTCTGCTCCGCCTTGACTTGCTGGCATATCAAGCATTTAGAGACGAATTCAGCTACATGCTTTTTCATGTCATTCCAAAAGAAAACCCTTTTTATGGCTTTATACATCTTGTCTCCACCTGGGTGTATGGTCAACTTAGAATGGTGTGCTTCTTCAAGAACTGTCTTCACCAAATCCCTTACTTGTGGGACACATAGTCTTCCATCCCGTCTCAACAAACCCTTATCATCTATGGAGTATCTATTGCGGTGACTAGAAGTCTCACCTATAATTAGCTTATCCATCATATCAACTATCTCAGGGTCTTCACGTTGCGTGGTTCCTATTGTGTCCAAAAGCGTAGGCCACATCTCTAGCGATGCTAACAAACCAGGTACAAACTCAAAGTAGGGTATAAAGTCAAAAGTTGTTATGTACTCCAAGTTTTTCCTTTCTACAAAGAGAGGACTTAAGGTCAGCCTTTTCCTACTTAAGGCGTCTACTACCACATTACCCTTGCCAGGGGTATAAGCAATCTCAAAATCGTATGAGGAAAGAAATTCCATCCACCTTTGCAGTCTTAAGTTAAGATCTTTTTGTGAGAAAAGGTACTTTAATGATTTATGGTCAGTAAACAATTCAAACCTTTCTCCTAGTAGGTAATGACGCCATGACTTAAAAGCGAAAACAATGGAAGCTAGTTCTAAATCATGAGCTAGGTAGTTCTTCTCATGCACCTTCAACTGCCTTCCCCCATAGCAAACTACCTTTCCCTCTTGCATCAGGACAACGCCTAATCCAGTACCGCATGCGTCTGTGTATACTGTAAACATTTTACTTCCACCAGGCAATGTCAGAAGTGGACCTATTGTTAGAGCCCTCTTCAATCGTTGGAAAGCAACATCACAATCCAAATCCCAAGCAAAAGTTAGGTTCTTCTTTGTCAATCTTGTAAGTGGGGCCGAGATCTTTGCAAAGTCTTTAACGAACTTTCTGTAATAGCCCGCTAGTCCGAGAAAATTTCGTACTTCGATTGCATTTCGTGGAATCTTCCAATCTTGTACCGCAACTACTTTTGCGGAATCCACAGCTATCCCTTCTTTGGACACCACATGTCCAAGAAACCTTACTTCTTCCCTCCAAAAATGGCATTTGGAGAATTTTGCTTTCATCCGATGTGCTCAAAGAGTATCCATAACTTCCCTTAAATGCAAAGCATGCTCTTCCTCATTTTTTGAGAAAATCAAAGTGTCGTCCACGAAGACCACTACAAACTTATTAGGGAACTCCCTAAACACCCTACTCATCAAATCTATGAAATAGGCAGGTGCGTTTGTCAAGCCGAAAGGCATGACAAGCCATTCGAAGAAACCATCCGGAGTCCTGAACACGGTCTTATCTATGGTGTGTCAGCCACCCTTAGCTGATGAAATCCAGTAGATAGATCTAGTTAGGCGAAAACAGGTGCTCCTACGAGCTGGTCGAACAAGTTGTCTATTCTTGGAAGTGGGTGCCTATTTCTAACACCCCTCTCGAAAAGCTAAAACAAAGATCTTTTAGCACATGTGGTTAGTGCGTGGTGTCGCTTTCCAGGAGGTCGGGGGTTCGAATCCTGTGGTTGTCACATTTGGCATCAGAGCCTATACCCATCCGGAATTGTGTGTGTAATGATGCGGATGTCAGTCGATGTGGTGCTGATGCAGGTTACATTCACAATGCCTGGGTGGTGAGTGATACGAGCAAACGAGAACGTTGGGCTCTTTAAGGGGGTAGTCTGTAACACCCCTCTCGAAAAGCTAAAACAAAGATCTTTTAGCACAAGTGGTTAGTGCATGGTGTTGCTTTCCGGGAGGTCGGGGGTTCGAATCCTGTGGTCGGGGACTCGAACCCCCAACCTCCTGGAAAGCAACACCATGTACTAACCGCTTATACAAAAAGGAGAGGGGTGTTACAGACTACCACCCTTAAAGAGCCCAACGTCATCGTTGGCTCATATCACTCACCACCCAGGCGTTATGAATGTAACATGCATCAGTACCACACCGACTGACATTCGCAGCATTACACACACAAACCTGGCTGGGTATAGGCTCTAATACCAAATGTGACAACCACAGGATTCGAACCCCTGACCTCCCAGAAAGCAACACACGCACTAACCACTTGTGCTAAAAGATCTTTTTGATATTCATTATAACATGAATAAAATCGATTGATAAACCCGTTCGCGTTAAAATGGCGTTTGCTACTTAATCCGGCTTCACATTTTTCTTCTTCACTGAATATTATTTTAAAATATTTATTATTTTAAAATATTCTTTATTTATTATTTTAAAATATTCTTTATTTTAAAAGAGTATTCATTTTTTAATATTCTTTATATAAAGATATTCTGAATCAGAACGCGACTCAATCAATTAACATATAATTTCAGGTATATGGATTTCATACATCGCATGTATACAATGATAGCGATAAATAATCAATACAAAATCCATTCACAACCAGAGTGAAATTTATAATTGTGTGAGCGTTAAAATAAATAAATGAATAACGCTCAACACGGACTGCCAATCCATCGATTGACATATAGTTAAATATTGGGACTAGTGTATGTCATCCCAACACCCATGTGGGGTTTTCAAGAAACAACAGTTCATCTAAATAAATCATTGGTTGATAAATTAAACAAATTGTAATTCGGTTTGAATTAGTTCTAATATCGCTAACGTAACATTGATCATGTTTTAATCTTTAACATATTTTTATATTTCTAACTAATGATCATTTTAATCATTTCTACATGCACTTCTGAATAAAATGACATTAATATTCTAACATGGCATTTATAATTAAATTGACATTTATATTCCAGCATAACATTTCTAAATAAAATGACCTTTTTATTCTAATTAACCATTTTATACAAAAATGACATTTTATTTTAATCAAACATTTTATACAAAAATGACACTTCTTTCAATAATGACATTATTTTTTCTAATATGACATTTCTAACCAATCGACCTTTTTATTCTAAACACACATTTCTAATAAAGGTGATCTTTTTATTCTAAACAATCATTTCTAATAAAGATGATCTTTTTATTCCAAATAATCATTTCTAATAAAGATGATTATTTTATCTAACATGACATTCTATGACAAAGATGATATTTTGATTCCAATGGAACATAAAAAAATGTTATTTTTATTCTCATGCAACATTTTATAACAAAAATGTTATTTTTATTCTAATGCACATTTTATAACAAAAATGTTATTTCTTTTATAATGCAACATTTTATACTAAAAATGTTATTTCTTTTCTAATGTAACATTTTATAATAAATAGTGTTATTTCTATCCTAAGGTAACATTTTATAACAAAAAATGTTATTTCTTTCTAAGGTAACATTTTATAACAATAAATGTTATTTCTATTCTAATATGACATTTTATACAAAATGTTATTTCTTATCTAATATCACATTTCTAATTTAATGACATTTTTAATTTGGATAAACATTTCTAATGAAAATGACATTTTAAATCAAAATAAACATTTTTAATGCAAATGGCATGTCTAATCTAAATAAAAAAAATTAACGCAAATGGTATGTTTAATCTAAATAAACATTTTTAACTAAAATGACATGCTTAATTTAAATAAACATTTCCAGCAAAATTGACATTTTTATTCTACGTAACATTTATAGCAAAGTGATGTTTTTAATATAAATAAACATTTCTAAACAAAGTGATGTTTTTAATCTAAATAAACATTTCTAAACAAAAATGTTATTTTAAATCTAATGTAACATTTCTTTAAAAAAATGTTACTTTAATCTTTCTCAACAAAAATGCTATTTTAATCTAATGACACATTCTATATTTAACGTAACATGGTTCTAACTAAATAACATATTTATTCTCTCTAGCACAAATGAAAATTTTATTTCTCTAACATAAATGATGTTTTTAATTTACATATCATGATTCTATCAAAATGATGTTTTTAATTTACATATCATGATTCTATCATGATGATGTTTTTAATTTACACAACAAATTTCTATTATCAACGTATACAATAAAAGAATATTTTTATTGTACAAACAATCATAACCATTTCATGATTATATATACAACAAAAGAAATATTGTTATTTCTCAATCAATTTTAACAATCCTAATAATATTCAATGAATCGCTACAAACAATATCAGCCAATTCACATCACATACAACACACAATCGAATCTTGACAGCGTATATAAAATTCTCTAATGCAATAATAATAAATTTTAATTTAAAAAAAAAAAGAAATCTCACTGAAAGCTTTGCACTCCACCAAAAATTGAGACGAGATCTAAATCTATTTTAGTTTGTTCCATGAGGAAGTGTTCTCGAATACGATTCCAACGGTTCGTAAATCGTTCGATTTCGATAAGATCTGAAAAGGATACGACACTTTAAAGATTTATTAACTAATTAAATAATTAATTTAAATTATTAACTTTTAATCCATCATTTACCCTTCTTCACCATTCACTTTACTGTATAACCGAACCTAAAACTGCTGCAGGATCCAAGGGTTCGCCGGCGTCTGAATCCTGAGACTTTTGCTAGAGTGTCTCGAATCGGTAAGAAGCTCCTCCCTAGCCTTGACTCATGATGGAAACCCAATTTCCAATACGAGACATTTCGGTTATGATTGTAGACTAGTATGGAGACATAGTATATGGTAGCTATGCCGTCTATGATTGATACATTTATATTCGAAGTTGTTTTATACACTATACACTTATAGTAATATCAAAATAATATTGTTCTTATACGTATCAAGCATGTTTGGCTATTATATGGTAAAACTCTATCATCCGGCTTGCATTGCATTGTGTGATGGGACCTGAGTCTTAAATAGCTTCATTTTTTCAAAAAACATTGCGTTGTTTTATTCTAAAACTACTCATGTGGAGTAAACCCGTTCCGTGTTGTACGGCGTGGTCCCATTATTTCCCCAATTTTAAATTAAAGATTTAATAACCGTTATAGTTCTCACACCAGTCCCATGACTGACCTGGAGTTTATTGTTTTAACCTAAACTCTGGGTGCCCCTATTTTCCACATGGGCAGCTAGTAGTATATTTTTTGTGGATATTATATTCACAGGATCCTGGTTTCAGCTGAAGCGATATTCGGACAGCTCTGTATCCGTGTATTTCTTTCAGTTGTATTTTGTATTATTTTTCCGATGCTTTGTAATTAAATATCTGATATTATTGTATTTCCAATGAATATTATTTATTCATACTCTGTTACATTCTTGTACTCTGATGTAATTGTTGTAACAGCAATAAAATGTTCTTCTGTTTGTGTTCTGACTTGTTGTGTTCTCAATTCAATCCGGGCTTTCCATTACGGGGAAGTTTGGGTGTATATATATATATATATATATATATATATATAAACCATTCGATGAATTCTCTAGGTACATTGCATATATTAGAATTTATATGCATTTTCTAAATTATATTTACATTTGCATATATTAGGATTTATATGCAAAGTTAACTTGTCATCGGTTCAATCTTCATGTGAATGAAATGTATTTTGTTTGACAATACATAGATGTGATATGCCAATAAAAACATTCTTTTAGTTAGCATACTAAAAACGTTAGAGAATTCATCGAATGGTACACTATTCTTCTTGGTCAGCTTGTTTAGCTCCCTACAATCCACGCATAGGCGAAGTGAACCATCTGCTTTGGTTGCGAACACTACTGGAGCACCCCATTCAGAAATACTCCGCCTTATGAACCCCTTTTTGTAACGACCCGGAATTTTGGGGCCAATTTAAAATTTTTATTTTAGAAATTTTAATGGATTTTAATATTTAAAATAATTTATTTTAAATAATAACGACTAAAAATTTATTTTAAAACGAATAAATTTAATTTAATTATAATAGGAGTTTAAAACAGCGCTGCAGTTTGAAAATTTGAATTTTGAATTTTGACTGACTGTACAGGATTCAAAATAAATCAGAATTGAACGAAACAAGAAATATTTAAATCTGTTTAATAATATCTTTCTAACGAATCTGAAAGATAGGAATTTCGTTTTAAAAATCAAAAGTTTGTCCAGTTAAAAAGTATAGAAAAGTCGCTGTAGAATTTATATATATTTTAATATAATATATGGCCCTTAAAAAAATAGCCATTTTTCAAACAGTCTCGGAATTCGATGAAATTAGCCTTGTTAGAACCGTATCGTCAAAACATAACTAGAAATATTTTTCCTGTAGTTTATAGAGTTCGTATGTGGCCCCGGTAATTTAAAATATACGTTTGAATTAAATAATTAAATGATTTATAATTTAATTTAAGGAAAAATATATTGTAACAACGGAATTGGGTTACGAGGCATATTCCATTGCGTCCGAAAGTGAGGTATTTGCCTAGGGACGGCACTCGTTGGGTTTGATTTGGAGTTAAGAGCGATGTAGAAATTAAAATTGAATTTAAATGAAATTAAATAAAATAAAATACGGTGGTATACGCGTATAATTACAGTACATTGGCAAACCCTAATTACAAATTGAAGCAGCCGCCTCCAAGCCAAATCGATGGCTGCTGTCTTCCCAAATTCAATACTCAAATTCTCCTGATACAAATCGAATTAGATTCCACCCCAAAGCAGACTTTATAGAGATTTTCATGAGCTTCAATATGGTACGGGCAAGATCGAATTTCGTGTGTTCTTGGAAGTGGAATCGAGCCTTGGACGCTAAGACTTTGGACCGAAATTGGGGGCTGGCGGCGCCATCGAGCTGGGGTCTCTTGCAGGCGGAGGTCCGGCGGAGGAAGGGCTACGACGTGGAAGGTTCGGATGCGGGTCCGGCTGCTTCTGGGCGAGGCGCAGTGATGCCCTAGGAATCGAGCATGGATTCGGCAATGTCTGTATAGGATGGAAGAAGGACCAGAGAACGGCAACGTTTTCCAAGTATAATTAATTTAATTTAATTCTAATTAAATTATGTTAAAATAAAAACGATCATATCTCATTCAAATCAAATCGAAATTCGATGATTTCAGGTTAGTTAGAACCGTATTGACGAGATCTACAGCATGAAACTAACCAGGACCAAAACAGAGAGCGTTGAAAATTCAGATCTGAACTGCTCAGACTAATAATCAATGTGAGATTTCTAATTTAAATTGAAAATTAATTATTCATTTCATTCTGAAATTTACATATTTAATCTATGTATAATTCATGTTGGTGTTGTTTGTATCTATTGAGATGTTGATTGTCTGGTGATTGCGATGAGCCTCTGATTTGAATTGTGTGTGTATTCATGTTTGTTATAATTAGATAATTAAAATTATCATAATTGTCATATCTAGATAGTTGAATCATAACTGTCATTTTTGACCACTTTGAATTAGAGTTATTATTTTGGCAAAAATATAATAATTGGACAAAATCCTCATTTTTGCAATTTCTTTTAGAATAAAAAGAACACCTTTACATGTCATTTTCTTTAAGAATAGAAAGAACAACATTTTTTATTAGAATTTGGTTAGTGATAAAAGAACAACATTTTGATCACATTTTGTGAAAAAAATGATTTTAGAACAAAATTCACACTTTGTTTACATTGTAGGAAATTGACATTTTTATCACTATAAAAATGTTAATGAAAATAAAAAAGGACATTTTGATTATGAAATGTTAATATGAGTTAAAATACCTTTTTGTCAAAAGAATGATTTGTGAAATAAAATTACATTTTTGTCAAGAGAAAGATTGTTGTAAAATAAAATAACATTTTCTGGTCAACATGATGAGTGAAAAACTAGGATAACATTTATATCATAATTTGTTAAATAAGAAAAGGATTAACATTTATATCATATTATGTTAAATAAGAAAAGATTCATTTTTTTTGTCATATGTAAAAGAATGAAGTAAATATATTAATTTTTTATCATCAAAAAGGGATTAGATAAAAATGAGCATTTTTATACCCTGAAAAGAATTACATAAAAACGAACATTTTTATATATTAAAAAGGTTTAACCAAAATAATTATTTTGGACCTTAAAAAGAGATTAAACAAAATAGCACATTTTGGTTACAAAAGAAGGATTAAACAAAAACCATCATTTTGTTTGCATTGAAAAGTTATTAAACAAAATCCTCTTTTTCTTTGCATTGAAAGGTTATTAAACAAAATCCTTTTTTTGTTTGCATTGGAAGTTAACAAATAAAATCCTTTGTTTTGTTTACATTGGAAGTTAACAAACAAAATTCTCATTTTGTTTGCATTAGAAGTTAATAAACAAATTCATTATATTTGTTTACATTAAAAAGAAGAATAGAAAATGTTTACTTTTTATACATTAAAAAGAAGAAGATTAACAGATTTGTCATATTTTGTTAAATGAAGAAGATTAACATATTTAACATATTCTGTTAAATGAAAAAGATCAACATTTTTGTTAACATTAAAGGAATGAAACAAAAATTAACATTTTTGTTAAAGAGTACAGTTGAAACAAAAACTAACACTTTTGTTAAAGAATAAAGTTGAAATCAAAAATTAACATTTTTGTTAAAGAAAAGAAGTGAGACAAAAATTTACATTTTTGTTTATTAAAAGAGATTTAAAACAAAATTCCCATTTTGTTTACATTGGAAGTTAATAAACAAAATTCCCATTTTGTTTACATTGAAAGTTAATAAACAAAATTCCCATTTTGTTTACATTGATAGTTAATAAACAAAATTCCCATTTTGTTTACATTGAAAGTTAATAAACAAAATTCTCATTTTTGTTTACCTTGAAAAGTTAGCAAACAAAATTCTCATTTTGTTTGCATTAGAAGTATACCAACAAAAAAAATCATATTTTGTTAACATTAGAGGTACACAGACAAGATTCATATTTTGTTAACATTAGAAGTATTAAACAAGAATCATATTTTGTTAGCATTAGGAGTATTAAACAAAATCATATTTTGTTGCATTAGAGTTATTAAACAAAATCACCTTTTGTTTACATTAGAATTATTAAACAAAATAACATTTTTGTGTCATTGAAGAGATTGAATCATAAAATCACATTTTTGTGTCATTGAAGAGATTGAATCATAAATACACATTTTTGTGTCATTAAAGAGTTTGAATTATAAATACACATTTTTGTCAAACTCGATTTGTGAAACTAGAATTAACTTTTTTGTCAAACTTGATTAGTGAAAATAGAATGAACATTTTTGTCAAAGAAAGAAATAGAAAAGGACATTTTTGTCACTTTGAAATAAATGAAATAAAAAGGAGATTTTTGTACATTTAAAATGAATGGAATTAAAAGGACATTTTTTGTTACATTAAATTAAAGGAAATAAAAATGTATAGTTTCATACATTAAAGAAAAGAAGTTAAAAATGTATATTTTTATACATTGAAGGGAGTAAGTTAAAAATGTATATTTTTATACATTGAAGGAAGTAAGTTAAAAATGTATATTTTTATACATTAAAAATGGAGTAAGTTAGAAATGTATATTTCTACACATTAAAAAGGATGAAGTAAATTATTCATTTTGTCATTAAAAATGAATGAGATCAAAAATAAACTTGTTTCTCAATAATTAAGAGTTAAGATTTCTATTGTCATTTGCACACAATAAAAAGAATTAAAATAGACGTCTGTGATGTTGTAATGTTTGATGTGTTAAATATATTGTTAGTATATTCACACTGAATATTACACTTCCATTTACAAGTCATCTGACTTGTTTATGTGATTGGGTCGATAATTTTTACACATCGCCCAAGTGCACAAATAATTTATTATTTGTTTGTTGGATGAAACCCCACACGGGTGTTGGGATGAACCTACACCAGTCCCAATATTTAGTGTAGAATCCACTTTGGTTGATTATTTGGATGTGCGATGTAACGACCCGGGGAAAAGAACGACAATTTGGTTCTCGATAACAATACATAAACCCGTATCACTTGCCAAAAACCCAAGTGTCGAACCCCCCAGATTGTCATGAGAAAGAATTTAGAGGGTGAGAATAGAAAGAAAGAAATATTAGAAAAGGAGAAAGAAGAAGAACACATCAGAATCTCACAGCGGAACGAATAAAATATAATATAACAAATCTTTTATACAAAACTGTATATACATACCAATCATCAGAGTTCAACAGATATCAATCACAGCGGAAAACAAACTTTATATAACTAGCGGTGAAGCCTCCTGCTCCTAGCTCCTGAAACTCCAAGTGAAACCTAACCTGGAACATACTCGGTCTGACCCGAGCACATTTGATTTAAAACAAAATACACCGGGTCAGTCTGGAATACTTTCAGTGATACATTCACAGAACACACACTTGTTTAACTTTGCAAAATCCTTTATGAAATCAAAGGATAATAGTAAGACCAGTCCACACATAAACACGGACGGTTTTTACCTTACTATAACCCAAAACATTTTTGAAATCAATATCTTTCTCTAATATTATCATAATGTCTAAATACAAGTAAATAATAATCTAGAGGAACGCTTGCATCTCACGCTCCACATATATAGTATACAATCGAAAAACCGTGGGCGCTTATTGGATATTGGATTCCAACTTGACCAGGTATGGGTCCACCTTCCGATCGTGTATCTCTAGAGGCGAATACACGGGGTTCAACAAGAACGTCTTGCAACCCGGCCCTCACATGACCGACCACTCATTTCGCTTGAGTGTATCGAATGTATAACACCGACGGTTGGGATCAGCAACCGTCTGCCCGAAAAGGGACAGCATCGAAACACAGATTAAAGAAGCAATAGGAATTTCTCTAGATAGGTGATCATACATCCTAATGGGAGCGACCCACATAGCCATGCTGCCTGCCCGATTTTTGTCATTTCCCGGTTGATGAGGCTTGAGGCTAGAACTTTATCTCTAGAACATCTGGTCATCATTCACTTTGAATGCCACATCGTCAGATCCGCCAGATCACACTTGATTGACGTCCACAAACATACTCTAGCTATCTGGCTAGAGAATAACCATTTCTCCGCCGTCAACTATCGTACGTTTGGAGAAATCAACGCATGTAATTCCTTTGAAAATACTCTGTCAGACATCCGTCCATACAAGTCATCCAGGAACAGGATGAACCGAAGGTACTCTCCTACTGCATCTCATATAGGAATCACCCCATGAATCAGTAGCGAGAAGTCCTTGCAACCCGTGGATTTCAACCACGACAGAATCACAAATCAAAATAACTCTGGCTGCAGGCCAGAGAAATTCAACAAGTAGTCCTTCCACTTATGAAGATCCACGGTCTTCACTTGCTCCGTCTTCAATCGACGTCTTCACGTATTTGATGGTCGGAATGGTTTTCGAATATAATTCAATCCCGGACTTTCCGAACCAACAATCGTATTGGTCTGGTTTGATAGTCGGTGTTTTAACTATCAATTAACAATAGTGTGAACACAATGAGTTTTCTGATTCAGTACTTGGCACAACTCGACCTCCTTTAAAATATATTTAACCAAATTCCCTTTTGACTAACTTTAACAAATTTACTTTGGTTGATTAACTCTAACTTGACTGACTCGACTTATTTAACTCGACAAACTTGACTTGATTACTTCTATTAACTAATACTCGACTTAACTCCATTCGCTCGACTCTAGATCGCAGCGATTACAATGGTTACGCCTGATTCCCTCAGGAAACATCCGACCGCCATAGGCTATCTGCAGCCCTGCGAATTACGCTAGCAGTCGTACGCAATGGAACTTTTCCCTAGATAACTTTGTTTGACTAATTCTAACTATATTCGATCAACTCTAATTGAATAACAAATGTTTAAAATAAATTTTAAAGCACTTATTCTTATTTCCTTTGGAACCATCATTTCAATATTATTTAATTCCCAAAATCTTGCATTAGAGTTCGATGTACCTCGTATAGAGTAAAAAAAAATTTCAACAACTTCACTTACTTCAAACTAATACTGTTCCTCGATAATAGCGAGGCCAAACGAGTTGGGGTATTTTAGTTACCTCTCAGACCTTGGTCAACCCGTTCTTATCTCGGAATAACATGAGTCTATCACTTAACCATTTTCCCCAATCTTATTTACCTTATCGATTTCAAATCGATCCCATAAATTGTTTCTTACATTTGAAACCTTCTTTTAAAGTCTTTTACTTAATTCCCTTATCTAAATTAATATCCATTAAAACATCACCTTAACTTCAAATATTCTTCCACTTAAAACCTTTTGATTTATAATATAAATCCCTCGTCACATAAATTGATTTCATCTACTTGGACATTTTATAATAAACCTTTTATCGCCTCTTTGGCTAAACCTCAACGTCATTTGATCACTGGTCAAATGAATTTCATATATTAAATCTTGTTGAAACTTGGATTTTACAAATCCCTTTAATAAATTCTTACTTGGCATTAAATTGAATTCACCACTTTAAATTATTTGAAATTTAAAGAATAACTTGCTTTAACATCTACTATATCAAAATATAGTTAACTTTAATCTTAACCCAAAATAGCATTATTATCATGTTTACGTGCTTACTCGATAATAATCCAGGTTATTAACAATAACCAATTCAACTATCTCTTTAGACTATAGTTAATCGAAGATTAACTAATATCCAACACTATTTGATAACTTTAATAAATATTTAACCAACATTTATTTCCTTTGACCATTCTACTTGCACTGGTGGATTTACCAACCATACACATTAGTTAACTATTAACTGAAATTCCAATTGTCATTTCCCCTTTCTTAAATTAATTAATTAACCTAATTAATTTAAGTCACATTTTAATTGTTTGAAACAATAAATTTCCCTTTTTACCCATTCGTAGAAAATTCTTGATTTCTGCTTCTCAACTGATGTAAACCATTCTACTAAATTTTCTTAATAACTCGATTTAACTTATTTAATTTAAATTCCCGATTTAAATACTCGTATGAAATAATTGAATAAATAAAAATTCAGTTATAAATAAATTATAACTTTGAAACCCCATCAATTTCCCTGACGGTAGAACAATGTCAAAACCCTACGACTAGACCATTACTGCCCATCTACTCAGTCAACACAAACAATTGACTTTAACCACAACAACGATGGTTGTATATTCAACTATCAACATTCAAATAGTTTTGGTGTCAGATGATGTGAACAATCCGTATATATGCACAACAAAAACAAATACAGTAAATTTGAGGAATCCGGTCGGAACCTCCAACCTGTCCTTCTCTGCATCATAGATGTCAGTTGATAACAATATTCAAATTAAACAATTTGCAGAATATAAATAACTGCAACCATCAACCAACAACAAGCAACTTGCATCCATCGCATCCAATCAGCCAATTTAAACTGTTAACTGTAAATATAATTCACCGTGACTTTACCACATCACAGTATTCCAGAAGGTGTGAGAATTAACTCACCAGATTATATTCTGGTTGACGGTTGACGCGTTTGTCGCATTTAATTTGAGACGAACATTCAAAATTATCTGAAATTTTAACGGTGTCAGATCAGTGCCTAGTCAGTGCCATCGTTTAGAGCTCGTCCCTGCGATCCCAACAGATCCTAGTTTCGTTAAATTCCGATCACGAACGAGCAAGATATCGCTGTTACAAATATTTGAATTGATTTTAAATAACTAATGGTTGATGTATTATTATTAATATTAAATTAATATCCTTATTTATGAATTAACGTTGGCTAAGCATACCGTTAATTACTCCACTTATCCACGTCAGCATCCATTAGTTCCTCACGTGTTTTCCCCTTAAGGAATTCTCAAACTCGATCCTCCCTTATTTCCAGCACATCACGTTCTTGCTTCTCAGGCCCCTCTTCTTCTTCGTTCTTTCCTGCTTGAAACTTCTCTAACGTAAGCACGAGCTTCTCCATCCATGATTACTGCGCCATACTCCACTCTTTTACTTAGTAAATGCCGAAAGGTCATCAGACCCTTCCTCCCATGCAGCCCTTCACCCGCACTTGCAACTGTAGCTTACACAAACACTCATCATCGAGCCCGGCAACACCTCACCCCAAAACGCCCCTGTTCTAAACATTCTCAGTACACAGACTTTGCCAACGTGTACACAGACCCATAGAACTTCCGGATCCGCCACCTTCCATTGCCGTTCACGATCCCAGATCCGGCCTTAAGTACCCTCACCATCACTCAGCTCTAACGTTAGTTCTCTCCTCATATATATTTTGGGTTAGATTTTACTGGCGAGCAAATGTAAGAAATTAGCACGATATATATAGAAGAAGGATGTCTGGGAAACACGCAACTGACATGTCGTTTTCATAAGGAATACTTTGTCGGCAAGGTTCCACTTTCCTAGATCAATACCAGATAGAGAGGCTACTGTGATTTAAATCTTCAGAGAAGTTGTTTTATTACAATTGTCACAGAACGTGGTCGGCAAGGTAGTTGGTTAGGCATTAGGGTAGGTCTGAACTTGAGTTTTCTTTTCAATCATAGGGGTGCAAGACGAGGTGATTTGCCAGGTGATGGAGAATTATGTGTGCGGAAGGTAGATGTAGCATGTGCAGATTGCTTCATGAGGAAGGAATTTTAATACACATTATATTTTGAAACTCCATCGTAAAGTAATTGATAAAAACCACCACAAACAATTTCTGTCTTCTGATAAAAAAGCTAATCTTAGTGTAAAAAGGTATTCTGGTCCCAATGGGACAAGTCTCGTCGAATTCTGATATCGTTTGAAAAAATTTCCTTTATAAAACCAGAAATAAACACGCATTTTAATTTTTCATGGTCACTAGGTAAATCAAATAAATGTGAAACTTTGAAATCTTAAAATAATTCTTCAATACGAACCCAACGGCACTAGTCTCGTCACATTCTGAGACTGTTTCCCCGGTAGGCTATTTTTAGGCGTACCGCACTGCCATTTCGAACACCAATTTAGCCGGTTTTCAAAAATTATAAACTATATATATTCCAACGTCGACAACTAAACGAAATTGTCGATATAACTTCAATATATCCAATATCGAACTATTCCAAACTGCCCGTTCACCCTATATTGCCGACACAACATTTTCTGACCGGTTTGGAATTAAATTGTTATTTTATTATTTATTTAAACAATAATTCAAAATATAGTCGTTAAATTCGATTATTTAAATTCACCCAATATTTTAAATAAATAAAACATTTCAATAAAATGGCCAGAAAATACGGGACATTACATTATTTCCCCCTTAAAATAATTTCGTCCTCGAAATTGCTAAGGTAGAAAGAACGTCACAACCCATTTCCTTTATAATAACATTTAATTTCAAACTCGATTTTATTTCGAAAATAAATCTAATTGGTCGTAAAACCAATTTATTTCAAATAAAAGAATTTCCCAAAAATCTTCAAAAATTTTCTAACACCTTAAATTTTGGAAAAATTTCGGAAGAGTCTCCCCCGTACGGAGGGCATCTGCAATATTGTAGGATCAAGAAATATATCCATCGACTCTCGTCGTCGGAAAAATTCAAAATCAAAACTCAAAACCTACATAAAACCCAAAAATTTCATATTTGCGTTGGCGTACCTTTTGGCGAGCGTTATTATGCGATAAGCCATAATTTATACACGAGCTTGCTTAGTTATAATGCAGCTCTATACTCAAACTGGATTCAATTAACTCCAGAATTTTCTCTTGGATGGATTTTAAAGCTGAATTGGCACTTCTGCTCCTGTTTCTCAACTCAAACGAATTCATCGGTCATCACAACAATGCCAGTTATGTTCAAAACATCCATATCATCCAAATCATACACAATTCAATCCATACGAGGTTATAATTATTTATAACCAAGTTCTTAACATTCCATTTATCTCTTTAATTTTCCATTCAAATTTATTTATCTGGATTGATTTATTCGAATTATCTATTTCATATTGGTTTCAACCAAGTCAATTCATGTTCAGATTATACTCATGAGATCGAACACACCATCCAAACATATCACACAATCAACATTAACAAATTCAAATAATCTTCCCATATTATAATAATTCGTGAAAATTATTACTTTTATTATTTATAAAATATATTGGGCAAAAATAATTTCAAAAATAATTTTATATCAAATTACAAATATGCGCTCTCAGATATATACACAAACAGAATCTAGGGCATTGCTAACCCCATCTCTATTGAGTCATGCCACAGAGCCAAGGTTAATCTCTAAACCAATAGCTCTGATACCACTGTAACGACCCGGGGAAAAGAACGACAATTTGGTTCTCGATAACAATACATAAACCCGTATCACTTGCCAAAAACCCAAGTGTCGAACCCCCCAGATTGTCATGAAAAAGAATTTAGAGGGTGAGAATAGAAAGAAAGAAATATTAGAAAAGGAGAAAGAAGAAGAACACATCAGAATCTCACAGCGGAACGAATAAAATATAATATAACAAATCTTTTATACAAAACTGTATATACATACCAATCATCAGAGTTCAACAGATATCAATCACAGCGGAAAACAAACTTTATATAACTAGCGGTGAAGCCTCCTGCTCCTAGCTCCTGAAACTCCAAGTGAAACCTAACCTGGAACATACTCGGTCTGACCCGAGCACATTTGATTTAAAACAAAATACACCGGGTCAGTCTGGAATACTTTCAGTGATACATTCACAGAACACACACTTGTTTAACTTTGCAAAATCCTTTATGAAATCAAAGGATAATAGTAAGACCAGTCCACACATAAACACGGACGGTTTTTACCTTACTATAACCCAAAACATTTTTGAAATCAATATCTTTCTCTAATATTATCATAATGTCTAAATACAAGTAATTAATAATCTAGAGGAACGCTTGCATCTCACGCTCCACATATATAGTATACAATCGAAAAACCGTGGGCGCTTATTGGATATTGGATTCCAACTTGACCAGGTATAGGTCCACCTTCCGATCGTGTATCTCTAGAGGCGAATACACGGGGTTCAACAAGAACGTCTTGCAACCCGGCCCTCACATGACCGACCACTCATTTCGCTTGAGTGTATCGAATGTATAACACCGACGGTTGGGATCAGCAACCGTCTGCCCGAAAAGGGACAGCATCGAAACATAGATTAAAGAAGCAATAGGAATTTCTTTAGATAGGTGATCATACATCCTAATGGGAGCGACCCACATAGCCATGCTGCCTGCCCAATTTTTATCATTTCCCGGTTGATGAGGCTTGAGGCTAGAACTTTATCTCTAGAACATCTGGTCATCATTCACTTTGAATGCCACATCGTCAGATCCGCCAGATCACACTTGATTGACGTCCACAAACATACTCTAGCTATCTGGCTAGAGAATAACCATTTCTCCGCCGTCAACTATCGTACGTTTGGAGAAATCAACGCACGTAATTCCTTTGAAAATACTCTGTCAGACATCCGTCCATACAAGTCATCCAGGAACAGGATGAACCGAAGGTACTCTCCTACTGCATCTCATATAGGAATCACCCCATGAATCAGTAGCAAGAAGTCCTTGCAACCCGTGGATTTCAACCACGACAGAATCACAAATCAAAATAACTCTGGCTGCAGGCCAGAGAAATTCAACAAGTAGTCCTTCCGCTTATGAAGATCCACGGTCTTCACTTGCTCCGTCTTCAATCGACGTCTTCACGTATTTGATGGTCGGAATGGTTTTCGAATATAATTCAATCCCGGACTTTCCGAACCAACAATCGTATTGGTCTGGTTTGATAGTCGGTGTTTTAACTATCAATTAACAATAGTGTGAACACAATGAGTTTTCTGATTCAGTACTTGGCACAACTCGACCTCCTTTAAAATATATTTAACCAAATTCCCTTTTGACTAACTTTAACAAATTTACTTTGGTTGATTAACTCTAACTTGACTGACTCGAATTATTTAACTCGACAAACTTGACTTGATTACTTCTATTAACTAATACTCGACTTAACTCCATTCGCTCGACTCTAGATCGCAGCGATTACAATGGTTACGCCTGATTCCCTCAGGAAACATCCGACCGCCATAGGCTATCTGCAGCCATGCGAGTTACGCTAGCAGTCGTACGCAATGGAACTTTTCCCTAGATAACTTTGTTTGACTAATTCTAACTATATTCGATCAACTCTAATTGAATAACAAATGTTTAAAATAAATTTTAAAGCACTTATTCTTATTTCCTTTGGAACCATCATTTCAATATTATTTAATTCCCAAAATCTTGCATTAGAGTTCGATGTACCTCGTATAGAGTAAAAAAAATTTTCAACAACTTCACTTACTTCAAACTAATACTGTTCCTCGATAATAGCGAGGCCAACCGAGTTGGGGTATTTTAGTTACCTCTCGGACCTTGGTCAACCCGTTCTTATCTCGGAATAACATCAGTCTATCACTTAACCATTTTCCCAAATCTTATTTACCTTATCGATTTCAAATCGATCCCATAAATTGTTTCTTACATTTGAAACCTTCTTTTAAAGTCTTTTACTTAATTCCCTTATCTAAATTAATATCCATTAAAACATCACCTTAACTTCAAATATTCTTCCACTTAAAACCTTTTGATTTATAATATAAATCCCTCGTCACATAAATTGATTTCATCTACTTGGACATTTTATAATAAACCTTTTATCGCCTCTTTGGCTAAACCTCAACGTCATTTGATCACTGGTCAAATGAATTTCATATATTAAATCTTGTTGAAACTAGGATTTTACAAATCCCTTTAATAAATTCTTACTTGGCATTAAATTGAATTCACCACTTTAAATTATTTGAAATTTAAAGAACAACTTGCTTTAACATCTACTATATCAAAATATAGTTAACTTTAATCTTAACCCAAAATAGCATTATTATCATGTTTACGTGCTTACTCGATAATAATCCAGGTTATTAACAATAACCAATTCAACTATCTCTTTAGACTATAGTTAATCGAAGATTAACTAATATCCAACACTATTTGATAACTTTAATAAATATTTAACCAACATTTATTTCCTTTGACCATTCTACTTGCACTGGTGGATTTACCAACCATACACATTAGTTAACTATTAACTGAAATTCCAATTGTCATTTCCCCTTTCTTAAATTAATTAATTAACTTAATTAATTTAAGTCACATTTTAATTGTTTGAAACAATAAATTTCCCTTTTTACCCATTCGTGGAAAATTCTTGATTTCTGCTTCTCAACTGATGTAAACCATTCTACTAAATTTTCTTAATAACTCGATTTAACTTATTTAATTTAAATTCCCGATTTAAATACTCGTATGAAATAATTGAATAAATAAAAATTCAGTTATAAATAAATTATAACTTTGAAACCCCATCAATTTCCCTGACGGTAGAACAATGTCAAAACCCTACGACTAGACCATTACTGCCCATCTACTCAGTCAACACAAACAATTGACTTTAACCACAACAACGATGGTTGTATATTCAGCTATCAACATTCAAATAGTTTTGGTGTCAGATGATGTGAACAATCCATATATATGCACAACAAAAACAAATACAGTAAATTTGAGGAATCCGGTCGGATCCTCCAACCTGTCCTTCTCTGCACCATAGATGTCAGTTGATAACAATATGCGAATTAAACAATTTGCAGAATATAAATAACTGCAACCATCAACCAACAACAAGCAACTTGCATCCATCGCATCCAATCAGCCAATTTAAACTGTTAACTGTAAATATAATTCACCGTGACTTTACCACATCACAGTATTCCAGAAGGTGTGAGAATTAACTCACCAGATTATATTCTGGTTGACGGTTGACGCGTTTGTCGCATTTAATTTGAGACGAACATTCAAAATTATCTGAAATTTTAACGGCGTCAGATCAGTGCCTAGTCAGTGCCATCGTCTAGAGCTCATCCCTGCGATCCCAACGGATCCTAGTTTCGTTAAATTCCGATCACGAACGAGCAAGATATCGCTGTTACAAATATTTGAATTGATTTTAAATAACTAATGGTTGATGTATTATTTTTAATATTAAATTAATATCCTTATTTATGAATTAACGTTGGCTAAGCATACCGTTAATTACTTCACTTATCCACGTCAGCATCCATTAGTTCCTCACGTGTTTTCCCCTTAAGGAATTCTCAAACTCGATCCTCCCTTATTTCCAGCACATCACGTTCTTGCTTCTCAGGCCCCTCTTCTTCTTGGTTCTTTCCTGCTTGAAACTTCTCTAACGTAAGCATGAGCTTCTCCATCCATGATTACTGCGCCATACTCCACTCTTTTACTTAGTAAATGCCGAAAGCTCATCATACCCTTCCTACCATGCAGCCCTTCACCCGCACTTGCAACTGTAGCTTACCCAAACACTCATCATCGATCCCGGCAACACCTCACCCCAAAACGCCCCTGTTCTAAACATTCTCAGTACACATACTTTGCCAACGTGTACACAGACCCATAGAACTTCCGGATCCGCCACCTTCCATTGCCGTTCACGATCCCAGATCCGGCCTTAAGTACCCTCACCATCACTCAGCTCTAACGTTAGTTCTCTCCTCATATATATTTTGGGTTAGATTTTACTGGCGAGCAAATGTAAGAAATTAGCACGATATATATAGAAGAAGGATGTCTGGGAAACACGCAACTGACATGTCGTTTTCATAAGGAATACTTTGTCGGCAAGGTTCCACTTTCCTAGATCAATACTAGATAGAGAGGCTACTGTGATTTAAATCTTCAGAGAAGTTGTTTTATTGCAATTGTCACAGAACGTGGTCGACAAGGTAGTTGGTTAGGCATTAGGGTAGGTCTGAACTTGAGTTTTCTTTTCAATCATAGGGGTGCAAGACGAGGTGATTTGCCAGGTGATGGAGAATTATGTGTGCGGAAGGTAGATGTAGCATGTGCAGATTGCTTCATGAGGAAGGAATTTTAATACACATTATATTTTGAAACTCCATCGTAAAGTAATTGATAAAAACCACCACAAACAATTTCTGTCTTCTGATAAAAAAGCTAATCTTAGTGTAAAAAGGTATTCTGGTCCCAATGGGACAAGTCTCGTCGAATTCTGATATCGTTTGAAAAAATTTCCTTTATAAAACCAGAAATAAACACGCATTTTAATTTTTCATGGTCACTAGGTAAATCAAATAAATGTGAAACTTTGAAATCTTAAAATAATTCTTCAATACGAACCCAACGGCACTAGTCTCGTCGCATTCTGAGAGTGTTTCCCTGGTAGGCTATTTTTAGGCGTACCGCACTGCCATTTCGAACACCAATTTAGCCGGTTTTCAAAAATTATAAACAATATATATTCCAACGTCGACAGCTAAACGAAATTGTCGATATAACTTCAATATATCCAATATCGAACTATTCCAAACTGCCCGTTCACCCTATATTGCCGACACAACATTTTCTGACCGGTTTGGAATTAAATTGTTATTTTATTATTTATTTAAACAATAATTCAAAATATAGTCGTTAAATTCGATTATTTAAATTCACCCAATATTTTAAATAAATAAAACATTTCAATAAAATGGCCAGAAAATACGGGACATTACATTATTTCCCCCTTAAAATTATTTCGTCCTCGAAATTGCTAAGGTAGAAAGAACGTCACAACCCATTTCCTTTATAATAACATTTAATTTAAAACTCGATTTTATTTCCAAAATAAATCTAATTGGTCGTAAAACCAATTTATTTCAAATAAAAGAATTTCCCAAAAATCGTCAAAAATTTTCTAACACCTTAAATTTTGGAAAAATTTCGGCAGAGTCTCCCCCGTACGGAGGGCATCTGCAATATTGCAGGATCAAGAAATATATCCATCGACTCTCGTCGTCGGAAAAATTCAAAATCAAAACTCAAAACCCACATAAAACCCAAAAATTTCATATTTGCGTTGGCGTACCTTTTGGCGAGCGTTATTATGCGATAAGCCATAATTTATACACGAGCTTGCTTAGTTATAATGCAGCTCTATACTCAAACTGGATTCAATTAACTCCAGAATTTTCTCTTGGATGGATTTTAAAGCTGAATTGGCACTTCTGCTCCTGTTTCTCAACTCAAACGAATTCATCAGTCATCACAACAATGCCAGTTATGTTCAAAACATCCATATCATCCAAATCATACACAATTCAATCCATACGAGGTTATAATTATTTATAACCAAGTTCTTAACATTCCATTTATCTCTTTAATTTTCCATTCAAATTTATTTATCTGGATTGATTTATTCGAATTATCTATTTCATATTGGTTTCAACCAAGTCGATTCATGTTCAGATTATACTCATGAGATCGAACACACCATCCAAACATATCACACAATCAACATTAAAAAATTCAAATAATCTGCCCATATTATAATAATTCGTGAAAATTATTACTTTTATTATTTATAAAATATATTGGGCAAAAATAATTTCAAAAATAATTTTATATCAAATTACAAATACGCGCTCTCAGATATATACACAAACTGAATCTAGGGCATTGCTAACCCCATCTCTATTGAGTCATGCCACAGAGCCAAGGTTAATCTCTAAACCAATAGCTCTGATACCACTGTAACGACCCGGGGAAAAGAACGACAATTTGGTTCTCGATAACAATACATAAACCCGTATCACTTGCCAAAAACCCAAGTGTCGAACCCCCCAGATTGTCATGAGAAAGAATTTAGAGGGTGAGAATAGAAAGAAAGAAATATTAGAAAAGGAGAAAGAAGAAGAACACATCAGAATCTCACAGCGGAACGAATAAAATATAATATAACAAATCTTTTATACAAAACTGTATATACATACCAATCATCAGAGTTCAACAGATATCAATCACAGCGGAAAACAAACTTTATATAACTAGCGGTGAAGCCTCCTACTCCTAGCTCCTGAAACTCCAAGTGAAACCTAACCTGGAACATACTCGGTCTGACCCGAGCACATTTGATTTAAAACAAAATACACCGGGTCAGTCTGGAATACTTTCAGTGATACATTCACAGAACACACACTTGTTTAACTTTGCAAAATCCTTTATGAAATCAAAGGATAATAGTAAGACCAGTCCACACATAAACACGGACGGTTTTTACCTTACTATAACCCAAAACATTTTTGAAATCAATATCTTTCTCTAATATTATCATAATGTCTAAATACAAGTAATTAATAATCTAGAGGAACGCTTGCATCTCACGCTCCACATATATAGTATACAATCGAAAAACCGTGGGCGCTTATTGGATATTGGATTCCAACTTGACCAGGTATAGGTCCACCTTCCGATCGTGTATCTCTAGAGGCGAATACACGGGGTTCAACAAGAACGTCTTGCAACCCGGCCCTCACATGACCGACCACTCATTTCGCTTGAGTGTATCGAATGTATAACACCGACGGTTGGGATCAGCAACCGTCTGCCCGAAAAGGGACAGCATCGAAACATAGATTAAAAAAGCAATAGGAATTTGTCTAGATAGGTGATCATACATCCTAATGGGAGCGACCCACATAGCCTTGCTGCCTGCCCGATTTTTGTCATTTCCCGGTTGATGAGGCTTGAGGCTAGAACTGTAACACCCCGAAAAAATTCTATAACTGTGAAATTCATGAATTAAAGTATAATCAAATTCAAATCAAAGAACTAAGGGAAACGGGATACGCCATTGCGTTCGTCTCGGAAAAATACGCGAAATAGAGTTCGAGTTTTCGAAAAACGGAGTCCGTATGAAGAAGATATGGCCTTCGGAAGTTTTGAATTAAATTTAAAATTCAAACAGAATAAAATATTAATTTAAAATCGGGCCCATTGGGTCAGGGTGGAGGAACACCCGCCTGGGCCACCCAGGTCGACTGGGCTGTCGACCTGGGCTACCCATGTCGACAGGGCTGTCGACAGCCCTGTCGATAGGGGTATCGACCTGGTCGAGCCCAGTCAACCTGGCTGGCCAGGTCGGTGTGTGGTCGAATTTCTGTGGTCTGCTTTTTCATTAGGGCTAGGTGGCGGGTTTTTATTGGTCTCTCTTCCTAATGAATGGCTACGATCTATCCTAGCAACATCAATGGTCCTAATCAATTCCTAACCTCTATATAAACAACCCTAGACTAAACCCTAATCTATTCATTCAAATTAAGAACATAGCCGCCATGTTGCTGAGGAACGACAAAGAGTAGCCGCCAACTAAAGAGAGGATTAGGGAGAAAGTTCTAAGGCCTAAAGCAATTCAAGCAACCTAAAGCTAATCAATTCAACAAAGGAATCATATCTCTTAATTAGAGAATTCGCCGCAACCATTGTAAGTAGAGTATTACTTTGGTATAAATAAACAACTGTGTTGATGTGTATGCTTGAATTGTGGCAATGGAAGTAATTCATATTTGTGCAAAATTATGTTATTCATTATAGAGAACTACATGCGGTAGTTCTATGCAAATATACGTTTGGAATATTGCGCAAATTGTGTAATCTATGTTGAAGCTACATGTATGTAGTTAATTGAAATTCATGCAAGTTTGGGGCTTTGATATTATGCCATCATGATGTATATTTTTGTGCATAAATCATTTTGCAAGTAATTGAAACAAGTTGGTTGTTATAATTCATATGAAACTATGTTGGAATTTTGACACCATAATCCATGTATTAAGTCATGCTTTTGCAAATTTATGGCTAGGCTATGAATGATATTTGGCATAATTGAAATCTATGTTAGTTCTATATTGTTAAATGACATATGTGAAACATGGCTAGGTTGGACTCAAAAATCCCCTTTTTGCAAGTTTAAAGCAAACACCATGATTAGGAATATTTATGCATAAGGATGTTTATACCATTGTTATGTAATTAGACTTAAATCATGATTAAGTTGAACTATGCCTTTTGTGCTAGTAACAAAGTATCCCTTTGTAAACATGTAGAAACCTTATGAACATGACTTGTTTATGTTTATGCTAGAAATATTTATGCCATGCTTATGTTTGACATTATGCCATGTTTATGCTAGCAGTATTTATGCCATGCTTATGTTTGACATTAGGCCTAAATAAGAATATAGGTTCATGTTGTAGTTAAACCTATGCAAGTTCACATGCTTTGATTCATGTCACCTATGTTACTACTATGCAAGTACACCAATTTCTATTATGTATTTTCCAACGTCATATGCAAGTTCATGCGCTCACTTTCCCCTCTTTGTGTATACGCCATAAGCCTCCCCTTTTCGCATGGCTAAATTGGGCTTTAAAAGGCTAAGCCCAATATATATAAACGGACGTGTAAAACGGGGGAAAATAACGTTGGGTTAAAATTAATTAATGAATGAAAATATATAATAGAAGGGCCCAAATTCAAGTATGGGTTGGGCCCGTGATTGGTGTAACCTTTACACCATTAACTTAATAATGGGCCGCAAATATTTACATATAAGAAACAAAGAAGAATGACAAAATATGTAAATGTAGAACATACGATGTGTTTAACCCGAGGTTGGATTGAGTTGTGATGTAAACCTGCCCGTAACCGCCCGGCTGTCCAGTAGTCACAACAATACCTATCCAATGTGGGAGGTTAAACATGGAGCCCAGCAAGGACCCGAGGTTAGACTAAGTTGTGGCGTAAGACTGCCCGGAACCAACCGGCAATAGGCAGCCACAACAATACCTGTCTAATGTGAGAGGTAAGGGCCTTAATAAGACAATTAAGGCTGAGTCAGGATTGTTAGGATTAAGTGAACTAAAGACTTAATCAAAATGGAACATGCTAAACTATACGGACTGGTGGGGTTAGGTTAGGAAACACTTAACCAACTTAGCATGTTGGCTAGAGATAGAAAACCTAGTAACGGGGGACCCTTTTCAGCAGTAACCCTAAAAAGTGTATCAGGATACCCTGAAACTTGGCAGGGTGGGGCACGATTACTGGGCTGATTGTAAGAGGTCAAATCGACGGCGGTGGTGTAGCAGTTTAGGTTCTAACGGAGTGCGGGCGTGCACACACTCCGGCGCAGAAAAATAAGGCACTGGACACCAGTAGCATACCTGTGCACTCTAAGGTTGTGTCGGGTTGCCACTATGGGACTTGATACACCCTATGGTGGGACCAGCATAGGTAACTACAGACATCGGGGGCCGTAAGACACATGTAACTTTGCGAGTAGGAGCCGATCATCGTGGAATGGATCACAGCACCCTGATTATGGGGTGCAAATTGGAAACTAGTTTATATGGGTTCAGAGATTAGCATGGGGTACGATAGTATATTCGACCCTAGACAACTTAACCAAGTTTATTGTGCTTGCCCACTTCTTGTTCATACTTATCATACCCAGTTCTTTATTCATAGACAAAGTAGTACTAGACTTACTCAGGCTTTATGTCTGACTCTATTTTTCTTTCGTCTTCTTTCTTCCGTTTCCCCCCCCCCCCCAGGTCCTCAGGGAGGGAACACAGCAGCTTGACCAACCTCAACATCCAGCTTGAAGAAGAGAAATGTATTACTTGGACTTTCCTGTTTTGAACTATGGCTTTGGACAATCCACTATGGGGCTTTTGCAGTTTATCTATGTTTTATTTATGCTTCTTTAAAAATAATGTACTCAAGACAGATTATGAAAGTGTTATGTTATGTTTTTGGAAAGGATGTTGTTGTAACACGTATTTGACTTGATGAAATAAAGTTTGTTGTTCTTCCGCTGTTTACAAATATGTGTTCTTATATCTGTCTTGTATATCTGTGACTTCTACTTATAAACCTCCACCAAAATTAGGGCATTCCCTTTGAGAGTGACCCTAACGGAGGTGGGGTGTTTCACTTGGTATCAGAGCATAGGTTTACCAGATAAGATAAAAAGTTTTGAAAGTTTATTTTCAAAAAAGAAATTTAAAGAAGCATTTTTAAAAGAAAATTATTATTTTATTTTAAAAAGGCAAAGTCCACTCCCCAAAGCCATAGGTATTATCTCTTATCCTTCGTTTTGAATCTATCCTCTTTTTTTTCAGCATGTCCCAAGAACTTAACTTGCCGGAAGGGGTGCCCATACCTGGTTGGTTTAGACGTTTCTTAGAAGTAAGGGCCACTCAGCCAGGTCTTACCGTTCCTCCTCCACCAGCTGAAGGAAACCATCCAGCAGCAGCGGTACCTTTTCCTCCACCTCCTCCTCGGGGAAACACGTTTGCTAAGATATGTAAAGATTTTAAAGCTATGGGAGGAAGGGATTTCCATGGAACTGAGTCCTTCGTAGCAGCTAGGAATTGGCTAAAAGAAACCGAAGACCTATTCATCATCTTTGAGGTAGAGGATAGACAAAAAGTACAATTGGCAGTGTGGCTATTGAACGGCGAGGCTTCCTACTGGTGGGAAGTCACCAATGCTGAAAGACCAGTGGAGACATGGGAGGACTTTAGGGCAAGGTTTGAGACCAAATTTCTCTCAGATGCGGAAAGAAGTTTGCAGTTGGAAAAATTCTTATTTCTTAAGCAAGGGGACAAGACAGTCAGAGAGTATGTGAATCAGTTTGATGAGCTGGCTAGGTTTGGGCTTGACCTAGTCAACACCCCGCACAAGAAGGCTCTCCGTTTCGTCAAAGGGTTGAATGAGCCACTACACAGTTTGGCCATGACCCATATACCCATGGGAGCCACGTATGAAAGATTGGTGCAAATGGCATTGCTGAATGAGGAGGATAAGGACAAGAAGGAGACGAAGGAAGAAAGCTCTCAAGGGAAGAAAGAGGGTTTGCAGCCTAAGAAGACAGACTTTAAGAAAGGCGGGGAAGGCAACAAAGAGAAGAGGACGTGTAATTTCTGTGGCAAAGTGGGGCACTTAGTAAAGGACTGCCGGAAAAAGAAGGCCAAGGAGAATGGTGGGTGCTTTTCTTGCGGTGAGACGGGCCACAGGGCTTAGGACTGCCCAAGGAAACGAGGGCAGGGGCAGAGCGCTGGATCCACCCCAGGGGCACAGGTTCATGTGCTGGAAGCGCCACCTTTGCAACAGCAAGGTACAAACACTTCTGTAGAAAGTGTAGTTTATCTTTATGATCACCCCGTTCGCACTTTATTTGATTCTGGCGCATCACACTCCTTTATCTCGTCTGCTTTAGTAGAATCTCTGCACCTAAAAACTAGTTTGGTAGAGGACCCCTTAATTGTTTCAAACCCAATTGGGGGCCCAGCTCATTTGTCTATGATCTGTTTGGATTGAAAATTTCTATTCTAAGTGTAGAATTTCAATGTAGTGCCTTTGTTTTGGGCTTTTCGGGGTATGGTTTGATTTTGGGTATGGATTGGCTATCCAGTAATGGGGCCATCCTTGATTGTGAGAAAAGGGTTGTTAGGCTCCTAACCCAGCTCGGTGATACTTTGGAAATTTCTTGTAATCCCTCGTATGCGGTTATGCTTAGTTATCTTGAATCGCTAGATGCCTCTGTTGAAAATTTGAATCAGTTAGGGTGGTCCGGAAATATCCGGATGTATTCGAAGAGGTGAAGGGCTTGCCTCCGAAGCGGGAAATAGACTTCCGCATATATCTTGTAGATAATGCAAAGCCCGTTGCGTTGCCCGTTAGACATATGGCTCCACGAAAAAGGAAAGAGCTCAGTAAACAGATTAAAGAGCTTCTAGAAAAGGGGTTCATTAGGAGGAGCATTTCGGAATGGGGCGCTCCAGTAGTGTTCGCCACTAAGGCAGAAGGTTCATTTCGCTTATGCATGAGTTGTGGAGAGTCACCTTAGTAAGTTCATTGGGCAGCATGATTGGCATTTATTTCCAAAAGATAGTTCCTTTACCTGATAATGCGTGGACGAGATCCAAGATTCACTTGTGAATTTTGGAGAGCTTGCATGGAACCATGAGTACGCAGTTAGGCTTGAGCCAAGTATATTAGGAGTAGAGTAAGTGAAAGAGGAACGAGAGGCAATAGTGAAATAGGTTCCAACTCCTATTTGGAAACAAGGATTGAGAAGCTACGAAATTGTGAAGTTAAAGACGGACAAAGCATAATGGAGTTAAGCTCAAGGAAATGCGACTTAGAAGATTGAAGACTAGATTCGTGCATGCTATCTTTTGTGTATATCCTCTCGGTCCTATTCTTAATCCAATTTCTATTGCAAGCCCCATAAGGAGTATGACTCATCGTTTGTAACACATGTTGGGGCTCGAGGGTGTTCGTTGGTTTTACTAAAGTTTTTAGGCTTTGTAGGATACGGGTTGGTCTCAGGAAGGGACTCCCTTGTGACCTAAAAGGAGTCCATCATACTTAGTTTCCTAGAATCATATATGGTGGTTGGGTTGAGAAATTCTTTGGGTGTCAGTCTGATGTTGATTTCGGTCTTCGGGGCTGATGCTTAGAGAGTTCTTCTCCTAATCAATATATATGTGGCATAGATTTCCAGTTTTGACATTGCCTAATGGGCACAAAGTTTTTACTTGCTCCTATCATTCGACTATACCTTTAGGTAGGACCATTTCCTATCATTGAGAAAATTTGGAAAATGACCTATAGATTAGAGCTACCCGAGAAGTTGGCCGGAGTCCACAACGTCTTTCACGTTTCACATCTCCGAAAATGTCTGCATGAGTCAGCTGAAGTGGTAGAGCCAAACATCCTCGAAGAGGCCGAAGTGGAACGCGAAGCAACCATAAGGAGAGTTCCAACCCGCATATTATGAACGGAAGTGAAGTAGCTACGCAACCGCGAAGTCAAGCTCGTCAAAGTTCAGTGGAGCGACGCCGAGGGAGACGCAACTTGGGAAACTGAAGCTAGAATTCGTACAGCCTACCCTTTTCTGTTCGAGGGTACATCCTTGATCTTTCTTTTTCCTTAAGTTGCGCTTTTATCTATCTTTTTAGGTATATTTCCTCGACCGTATCTTTTAGGTAGAATCTTTTTGGATGAAAACATGTAGTTGAAACATGTTATGGATGATGGTTGCAAGTGGTTGCAAGTGATTGCTAGTGGTTGCTCGTGGTTGCATATACACACACAATCTAGGTTTTAGATCGGCTCAGTCACTTCATATTGCATATGCATATATGTTTGCTTTCGTATGTGGTTAAACTATAATGTGTTGTCATGTGGATGTTGCATTTGTATTGAATGATTGTGCACTCATGTAGAATCATGAATAGGAAAATTTTCATACATAATGGATTCATGGCACTTACATAATTCGCATTAAGGAGGTCAACTGAATCAGTAGACCGCTTGATTTTGCATTAGATAAGTACATGTACACACACACTTCGCATATGATCATGAAGCATTAGAAATCTTTTAAGGACAATGGATGCTCGTGTTTGATGGATGAGTAGATGGATGATTGGATGTTAGGATATACATTCCTCCTAACTTGAAGATTTCGGGGACGAAATCCTTTTAAGTGGGGGAGAATGTAACACCCCGAAAAAATTCTATAACTGTGAAATTCATGAATTAAAGTATATTCAAATTCAAATCAAAGAACTAAGGGAAACGGGATACGCCATTGCGTTCGTCTCGGAAAAATACGCGAAATAGAGTCCGAGTTTTCGAAAAACGGAGTCCGTATGAAGAAGATATGGCCTTCGGAAGTTTTGAATTAAATTTAAAATTCAAACAGAATAAAATAATAATTTAAAATCGGGCCCATTGGGCCAGGGTGGAGGAACACCCGCCTGGGCCACCCAGGTCGACTGGGCTGTCGACCTGGGCTACCCATGTCGACAGGGCTGTCGACAGCCCTGTCGACAGGGGTATCGACCTGGTCGAGCCCAGTCAACCTGGCTGGCCAGGTCGGTGTGTGGTCGAATTTCTGTGGTCTGCTTTGTCATTAGGGCTAGGTGGCGGGTTTTTATTGGTCTCTCTTCCTAATGAATGGCTATGATCTATCCTAGCAACATCAATGGTCCTAATCAATTCCTAACCTCTATATAAACAACCCTAGACTAAACCCTAATCTATTCATTCAAATTAAGAACATAGCCGCCATGTTGCTGAGGAACGACAAAGAGTAGCCGCCAACTAAAGAGAGGATTAGGGAGAAAGTTCTAAGGCCTAAAGCAATTCAAGCAACCTAAAGCTAATCAATTCAACAAAGGAATCATATCTCTTAATTAGAGAATTCGCCGCAACCATTGTAAGTAGAGTATTACTTTGGTATAAATAAACAACTGTGTTGATGTGTATGCTTGAATTGTGGAAATGGAAGTAATTCATATTTGTGCAAAATTATGTTATTCATTATAAAGAACTACATGCGGTAGTTCTATGCAAATATACGTTTGGAATATTGCGCAAATTGTGTAATCTATGTTGAAGCTACATGTATGTAGTTAATTGAAATTCATGCAAGTTTGGGGCTTTGATATTATGCCATCATGATGTATATTTTTGTGCATAAATCATTTTGCAAGTAATTGAAACAAGTTGGTTGTTATAATTCATATGAAACTATGTTGGAATTTTGACACCATAATCCATGTATTAAGTCATGCTTTTGCAAATTTATGGCTAGGCTATGAATGATATTTGGCATAATTGAAATCTATGTTAGTTCTATATTGTTAAATGACATATGTGAAACATGGCTAGGTTGGACTCAAAAATCCCCTTTTTGCAAGTTTAAAGCAAACACCATGATTAGGAATATTTATGCATAAGGATGTTTATACCATTGTTATGTAATTAGACTTAAATCATGATTAAGTTGAACTATGCCTTTTGTGCTAGTAACAAAGTATCCCTTTGTAAACATGTAGAAACCTTATGAACATGACTTGTTTATGTTTATGCTAGAAATATTTATGCCATGCTTATGTTTGACATTATGCCATGTTTATGCTAGCAGTATTTATGCCATGCTTATGTTTGACATTAGGCCTAAATAAGAATATAGGTTCATGTTGTAGTTAAACCTATGCAAGTTCACATGCTTTGATTCATGTCACCTATGTTACTACTATGCAAGTACACCAATTTCTATTATGTATTTTCCAACGTCATATGCAAGTTCATGCGCTCACTTTCCCCTCTTTGTGTATACGCCATAAGCCTCCCCTTTTCGCATGGCTAAATTGGGCTTTAAAAGGCTAAGCCCAATATATATAAACGGACGTGTAAAATGGGGGAAAATAACGTTGGGTTAAAATTAATTAATGAATGAAAATATATAATAGAAGGGCCCAAATTCAAGTATGGGTTGGGCCCGTGATTGGTGTAACCTTTACACCATTAACTTAATAATGGGCCGCAAATATTTACATATAAGAAACAAAGAAGAATGACAAAATATGTAAATGTAGAACATACGATGTGTTTAACCCGAGGTTGGATTGAGTTGTGATGTAAACCTGCCCGTAACCGCCCGGCTGTCCAGTAGTCACAACAATACCTATCCAATGTGGGAGGTTAAACATGGAGCCCAGCAAGGACCCGAGGTTAGACTAAGTTGTGGCGTAAGACTGCCCGGAACCAACCGGCAATAGGCAGCCACAACAATACCTGTCTAATGTGAGAGGTAAGGGCCTTAATAAGACAATTAAGGCTGAGTCAGGATTGTTAGGATTAAGTGAACTAAAGACTTAATCAAAATGGAACATGCTAAACTATACGGACTGGTGGGGTTAGGTTAGGAAACACTTAACCAACTTAGCATGTTGGCTAGAGATAGAAAACCTAGTAACGGGGGACCCTTTTCAGCAGTAACCCTAAAAAGTGTATCAGGATACCCTGAAACTTGGCAGGGTGGGGCACGATTACTGGGCTGATTGTAAGAGGTCAAATCGACGGCGGTGGTGTAGCAGTGTAGGTTCTAACGGAGTGCGGGCGTGCACACACTCCGGCGCAGAAAAATAAGGCACTGGACACCAGTAGCATACCTGTGCACTCTAAGGTTGTGTCGGGTTGCCACTATGGGACTTGATACACCCTATGGTGGGACCAGCATAGGTAACTACAGACATCGGGGGCCGTAAGACACATGTAACTTTGCGAGTAGGAGCCGATCATCGTGGAATGGATCACAGCACCCTGATTATGGGGTGCAAATTGGAAACTAGTTTATATGGGTTCAGAGATTAGCATGGGGTACGATAGTATATTCGACCCTAGACAACTTAACCAAGTTTATTGTGCTTGCCCACTTCTTGTTCATACTTATCATACCCAGTTCTTTATTCATAGACAAAGTAGTACTAGACTTACTCAGGCTTTATGTCTGACTCTATTTTTCTTTCGTCTTCTTTCTTCCGTTCCCCCCCCCCCCAGGTCCTCAGGGAGGGAACACAGCAGCTTGACCAACCTCAACATCCAGGTTGAAGAAGAGAAATGTATTGCTTGGACTTTCCTGTTTTGAACTATGGCTTTGGACAATCCACTATGGGGCTTTTGCAGTTTATCTATGTTTTATTTATGCTTCTTTAAAAATAATGTACTCAAGACAGATTATGAAAGTGTTATGTTATGTTTTTGGAAAGGATGTTGTTGTAACACGTATTTGACTTGATGAAATAAAGTTTGTTGTTCTTCCGCTGTTTACAAATATGTGTTCTTATATCTGTCTTGTATATCTGTGACTTGTACTTATAAACCTCCACCAAAATTAGGGCATTCCCTTTGAGAGTGACCCTAACGGAGGTGGGGTGTTTCAAGAACTTTATCTCTAGAACATCTGGTCATCATTCACTTTGAATGCCACATCGTCAGATCCGCCAGATCACACTTGATTGACGTCCACAAACATACTCTAGCTATCTGGCTAGAGAATAACCATTTCTCCGCCGTCAACTATCGTACGTTTGGAGAAATCAACGCATGTAATTCCTTTGAAAATACTCTGTCAGACATCCGTCCATACAAGTCATCCAGGAACAGGATGAACCGAAGGTACTCTCCTACTGCATCTCATATAGGAATCACCCCATGAATCAGTAGCGAGAAGTCCTTGCAACCCGTGGATTTCAACCACGACAGAATCACAAATCAAAATAACTCTGGCTGCAGGCCAGAGAAATTCAACAAGTATTCCTTCCGCTTATGAAGATCCACGGTCTTCACTTGCTCCGTCTTCAATCGACGTCTTCACGTATTTGATGGTCGGAATGGTTTTCGAATATAATTTAATCCCGGACTTTCCGAACCAACAATCGTATTGGTCTGGTTTGATAGTCGGTGTTTTAACTATCAATTAACAATAGTGTAAACACAATGAGTTTTCTGATTCAGTACTTGGCACAACTCGACCTCCTTTAAAATATATTTAACCAAATTCCCTTTTGACTAACTTTAACAAATTTACTTTGGTTGATTAACTCTAACTTGACTGACTCGACTTATTTAACTCGACAAACTTGACTTGATTACTTCTATTAACTAATACTCGACTTAACTCCATTCGCTCGACTCTAGATCGCAGCGATTACAATGGTTACGCCTGATTCCCTCAGGAAACATCCGACCGCCATAGGCTATCTGCAGCCATGCGAATTACGCTAGCAGTCGTACGCAATGGAACTTTTCCCTAGATAACTTTGTTTGACTAATTCTAACTATATTCGATCAACTCTAATTGAATAACAAATGTTTAAAATAAATTTTAAAGCACTTATTCTTATTTCCTTTGGAACCATCATTTCAATATTATTTAATTCCCAAAATCTTGCATTAGAGTTCGATGTACCTCGTATAGAGTAAAAAAAAAATTTCAACAACTTCACTTACTTCAAACTAATACTGTTCCTCGATAATAGCGAGGCCAACCGAGTTGGGGTATTTTAGTTACCTCTCAGACCTTGGTCAACCCGTTCTTATCTCGGAATAACATCAGTCTATCACTTAACCATTTTCCCAAATCTTATTTACCTTATCGATTTAAAATCGATCCCATAAATTGTTTCTTACATTTGAAACCTTCTTTTAAAGTCTTTTACTTAATTCCCTTATCTAAATTAATATCCATTAAAACATCACCTTAACTTCAAATATTCTTCCACTTAAAACCTTTTGATTTATAATATAAATCCCTCGTCACATAAATTGATTTCATCTACTTGGACATTTTATAATAAACCTTTTATCGCCTCTTTGGCTAAACCTCAACGTCATTTGATCACTGGTCAAATGAATTTCATATATTAAATCTTGTTGAAACTTGGATTTTACAAATCCCTTTAATAAATTCTTACTTGGCATTAAATTGAATTCACCACTTTAAATTATTTGAAATTTAAAGAATAACTTGCTTTAACATCTACTATATCAAAATATAGTTAACTTTAATCTTAACCCAAAATAGCATTATTATCATGTTTACGTGCTTACTCGATAATAATCCAGGTTATTAACAATAACCAATTCAACTATCTCTTTAGACTATAGTTAATCGAAGATTAACTAATATCCAACACTATTTGATAACTTTAATAAATATTTAACCAACATTTATTTCCTTTGACCATTCTACTTGCACTGGTGGATTTACCAACCATACACATTAGTTAACTATTAACTGAAATTCCAATTGTCATTTCCCCTTTCTTAAATTAATTAATTAACTTAATTAATTTAAGTCACATTTTAATTGTTTGAAACAATAAATTTCCCTTTTTACCCATTCGTGGAAAATTCTTGATTTCTGCTTCTCAACTGATGTAAACCATTCTACTAAATTTTCTTAATAACTCGATTTAACTTATTTAATTTAAATTCCCGATTTAAATAATCGTATGAAATAATTGAATAACTAAAAATTCAGTTATAAATAAATTATAACTTTGAAACCCCATCAATTTCCCTGACGGTAGAACAATGTCAAAACCCTACGACTAGACCATTACTGCCCATCTACTCAGTCAACACAAACAATTGACTTTAACCACAACAACGATGGTTGTATATTCAACTATCAACATTCAAATAGTTTTGGTGTCAGATGATGTGAACAATCCATATATATGCACAACAAAAACAAATACAGTAAATTTTAGGAATCCGGTCGGATCCTCCAACCTGTCCTTCTCTGCATCACAGATGTCAGTTGATAACAATATGCGAATTAAACAATTTGCAGAATATAAATAACTGCAACCATCAACCAACAACAAGCAACTTGCATCCATCGCATCCAATCAGCCAATTTAAACTGTTAACTGTAAATATAATTCACCGTGACTTTACCACATCACAGTATTCCAGAAGGTGTGAGAATTAACTCACCAGATTATATTCTGGTTGACGGTTGACGCGTTTGTCGCATTTAATTTGATACGAACATTCAAAATTATCTGAAATTTTAACGGCGTCAGATCAGTGCCTAGTCAGTGCCATCGTCTAGAGCTCGTCCCTGCGATCCCAACGGATCCTAGTTTCGTTAAATTCCGATCACGAACGAGCAAGATATCGTTGTTACAAATATTTGAATTGATTTTAAATAACTAATGGTTGATGTATTATTATTAATATTAAATTAATATCCTTATTTATGAATTAACGTTGGCTAAGCATACCGTTAATTACTCCACTTATCCACGTCAGCATCCATTAGTTCCTCACGTGTTTTCCCCTTAAGGAATTCTCAAACTCGATCCTCCCTTATTTCCAGCACATCACGTTCTTGCTTCTCAGGCCCCTCTTCTTCTTCGTTCTTTCCTGCTTGAAACTTCTCTAACGTAAGCACGAGCTTCTCCATCCATGATTACTGCGCCATACTCCACTCTTTTACTTAGTAAATGCCGAAAGCTCATCAGACCCTTCCTCCCATGCAGCCCTTCACCCGCACTTGCAACTGTAGCTTACACAAACACTCATCATCGAGCCCGGCAACACCTCACCCCAAAACGCCCCTGTTCTAAACATTCTCAGTACACATACTTTGCCAACGTGTACACAGACCCATAGAACTTCCGGATCCGCCACCTTCCATTGCCGTTCACGATCCCAGATCCGGCCTTAAGTACCCTCACCATCACTCAGCTCTAACGTTGGTTCTCTCCTCATATATATTTTGGGTTAGATTTTACTGGCGAGCAAATGTAAGAAATTAGCACGATATATATAGAAGAAGGATGTCTGGGAAACACGCAACTGACATGTCGTTTTCATAAGGAATACTTTGTCGGCAAGGTTCCACTTTCCTAGATCAATACTAGATAGAGAGGCTACTGTGATTTAAATCTTCAGAGAAGTTGTTTTATTGCAATTGTCACAGAACGTGGTCGGCAAGGTAGTTGGTTAGGCATTAGGGTAGGTCTGAACTTGAGTTTTCTTTTCAATC
Organism: Allium sativum; assembly: GCA_030737875.1. Taxonomy (NCBI): domain Eukaryota; kingdom Viridiplantae; phylum Streptophyta; class Magnoliopsida; order Asparagales; family Amaryllidaceae; genus Allium; species Allium sativum. Next base: position 14,286,267 of record CM060924.1, read on the forward strand.
ATAGGGGTGCAAGACGAGGTGATTTGCCAGGTGATGGAGAATTATGTGTGCGGAAGGTAGATGTAGCATGTGCAGATTGCTTCATGAGGAAGGAATTTTAATACACATTATATTTTGAAACTCCATCGTAAAGTAATTGATAAAAACCACCACAAACAATTTCTGTCTTCTGATAAAAAAGCTAATCTTAGTGTAAAAAGGTATTCTGGTCCCAATGGGACAAGTCTCGTCGAATTCTGATATCGTTTGAAAAAATTTCCTTTATAAAACCAGAAATAAACAAGAATTTTAATTTTTCATGGTCACTAGGTAAATCAAATAAATGTGAAACTTTAAAATCTTAAAATAATTCTTCAATACGAACCCAACGGCACTAGTCTCGTCGCATTCTGAGACTGTTTCCCCGGTAGGCTATTTTTAGGCGTACCGCACTGCCATTTCGAACACCAATTTAGCCGGTTTTCAAAAATTATAACCTATATATATTCCAATGTCGACAACTAAACGAAATTGTCGATATAACTTCAATATATCCAATATCGAACTATTCCAAACTGCCCATTCACCCTATATTGCCGACACAACATTTTCTGACCGGTTTGGAATTAAATTGTTATTTTATTATTTATTTAAACAATAATTCAAAATATAGTCGTTAAATTCGATTATTTAAATTCACCCAATATTTTAAATAAATAAAACATTTCAATAAAATGGCCAGAAAATACGGGACATTACATGCGATAATTAATTATCATGATTGTTGATTATATGCAATATATGGTTGTTGATTGAGTCGCATTCCAATAAAGAGTATTCTAGAAAAGAATATTTTAGAATATATTTTAGAAAAGAATATATTTTAGAAAAATATATTTATTGAAATGAACTAGTGATTTACTAGTATAAATCATTAAGATTAGATTTAATGAAGTTTTTCCAACTTGTTTACATTTAATTTAAGTTAAATTAAATAAATGGGATTTTGGGTTTGTCGTGAATAGTGTCTTAAATAACACTGTTCTTAAACTCCGTATGAAAAGAATAATCTTTTAATTTAGATTATTAAAGTTTCCAATTATATTTAGCAATTGAAATAAGAAATGTGAGTTGGGTTTAATGTGAACCGTGTTTTTAAGCGACATGTGTTCTTTAACCCAACTGACGGTGAAAATATGATTCGGAAATTATAAATCTTTTATTAAGATTTAAATGGGAATTTTCCAACAGTAAAGATTTCCAATTTAATATATTAAATTGGAGTTGAATGGAATTCAAATTTATTATAACCGAGATAAGCTTCTGTAGAAGAAAACCGATACTACATATGGAATTGAAGAGGCTTTGCCGTTATTCCATTTATATTATTGGTCGGATACAGAAATTTATAACGATTATATTTTGATTTTATTTCTCTGAAGATTCCATATTTTGATGGAAGACGGTTTTGGGTTTATTGTGAACTATGTTTCAAATGACATTAATTCTTTAGCCCAGTTATGAATAAGATTAACTTCTTAAATTTAAATAATCATTGAATAGTGATTTTTGGTATTTAAAACCAAGCTTGAGTTTTTATAAATCTTTAAAAGAAAGATTTAAGGATAAGGATAAAGAATTTATCTTTGATAAGAATAATTTGAATATTTTATTTATAAGAATATTCTGAATTGGAATGAGGCGTTGGATGTTTTTTTATAGTACTTGATTTTTAATTATAAAAATACGTGAGTTATTTGGGAAGACCGGGTTTAACCCATCCCGAATAATTACTACGACGATGAAGAGTCGAAGATGAAGACGGTGGTTGAAGACCGACGATCTTTACATTGAATGGATGTGTTGCTACTGAGACCCTTGATGGGAGTAGCTACCTTGAAGGGGCTTCAGTGGTGGCTGTCCGGACTATTGTTGATTGTTCGGATTTGGTTTTCGCTCAGACCCAGAGCATAAGCTAGTAAATGGATGTGTGTCTGACATTGGATTTCGTTCCATGTGAATTAAATTGATCTTTATTAATGTACATCTGATTGGTGGTGGAGAATTTATTCTCTACTTAACACCCTAGTATATATTAATAGCGATTGATCGCGTGGCATGAATTGTCAATGTGGCACGCCAAGATGCAATTGACCAAGGCTTTTGTTGAAAAGCAGGGCCTTGTGGGATGATCACAGTATAGCCTATTACGGCATAGCTTTGTGTATATCGTGACTTCGCGAGCCTCACACCCCGGTATGAGTCAAAAATGGGATACAGACTGCAGGGAGTGCACACGTTTCTTTCTAGCTAGAGTGATGTTAGGGACCTACTAGTGCTGGAATTCTACTTATGTGGATGATGGATTTTGAGGCGCCTCGGGTTTTTATAGGTCGTTAGTGGTCATACTATAGGTCCAAAGGGACCGGGAAGCGTGTGTTCAGCATAACCAATCCATTGCCCATAGGCAGGGACCAACCCTGAAGATCCAAGGGTTGCCCAGAGGTGTGATCCTGAGGCATTTGCTAGAGTGTCTCGAATCGGAGAGGAGCTTGCCCTTAGCCTCGACTCATGATGGAAACCCAATTTTCAATACGACCTTGCGGTTTTGATTGTAGAACTAGTATTGCGACATAGTAGGATGGGGTACTATGCCGTCTATGATTATTACATTATGATTGAAATTGTTTTTAAAAATATATATACACACTAGTACTAAATCCGTCTTCATCGTATCAAGCATCTTTTGACCCTTATAAGGTAAAACCCTATCCTTCGGTTTGCGTTGCATTGTGTGATGGGACTTGGGTCTTATAATGGTTTCATTTTTCCAAAAAGCATTGCGTTGTTTAACATTTTACTTTGTTTTATGCACTGGCAATCCAATGGAGTAAACCCGTTCCGCTTTAGCGGCATGGTCTTGTGATTAGCCATATTATTAGATAAGTTAAGTAAGATTTCTCATACCAGTACCATGACTGACATGTAGTTTGTTTCACTGGCAAACTCGGGTGCCCATATTTTTTTCCACACGGGCAGTCGAGTAGCTTTTTGCAGATATATTTACAGGATCCTGGTTTACAGCTGAAGCGATATTCGGGAAGCTCTGTATCCGTATATTCCTTTTGGTTGTGTATTTGTAATATTTTTCCGCTGCTATTTAAATGTAATTTAAAACTCTGATATTATTGTATTTCCAATGTATATTATTCATTTATACTCTGTTATATTCTCGTACTCTGATGTAATTGTTGTAATCAGCAATAAAATGTTCTTCAGTCTTTCCTTTACAGGAAAGTTTGGGTCGTCACAGTTGGTATCAGAGCTTTGGTTTACAGAGCTCGAGAACAAAACACATTAGAACCGAACGAAAGAATTCATCAGAGATTGGATTAGTAATATCCAATAAGAATAACTCGTTAGAGATAGGATCAGTGGTATCCTAGAACGAGTGTAAAGAGTATTATTTTCTTCAAAATAAAAATGAAAACAAAATTTAGTTTTGAAATTTTTATCTTAAAATACGTATTTGAATATATTATATTTTAATGTGGACAATCGAGTATATAAAGATTTCGAATATACGAGTAATTAACGGGTATTCGTAGTTTTAATATACTGGATAGATATAGAATCACATTCTAGTCGCCCGGGGATAATTCTGATAATGCTGCACCATTATCAGTATTTATTTTCGAGTTTCGAAAGTGATATATCTATATATTTCCATCGACTTGTATGAGAACCAACACTTATTTAGTACACATTACTGTGATTTGCACCAAAAATATGATTTTTGACTATATATAAAAGTTATGTATATTTAAAAAATTAACCACCTAATTGATTGTTGGCTGTGATGTTTGATAATTAGATTCACTAATTTAAATTGTTAGAATGGTAAATAATTAAACCAGTGAATAAGAAATTAATTAAGTTAGTTAATTAAACAACTTTTAGCTACGTTCCTTTTCGAGGACTAAAAGATTTTAAGTGGGGGCGACTATAACGACCCGGAATTTTAGGGCCAATTTAAAAATTTTATTTTAGAAATTTTAATGGATTTTAATATTTAAAATAATTTATTTTAAATAATAACGACTAGAAATTTATTTTAAAATGAATAAATTTAATTTAATTATAATATGAGTTTAAAACAGCGCTGTAGTTTGAAAATTTGAATTTTGAACTTTGACTGACTGTGTAGGATTCAAAATAAATCAGAATTGAACGAAACAAGAAATATTTAAATCTGTTTAATCATATCTTTCTAAGAATCTGAAAGATAGGAATTTCGTTTTAAAAATCAAAAGTTTGTCCAGTTAAAAAGTATAGAAAAGTCGCTGTAGAATTTATATATATTTTAATATAATATATGGCCCTTAAAAAAATAGCCATTTTTCAAACAGTCTCGGAATTCGACGAAATTAGTCATGTTAGAACTGTATCGTCAAAACATAACTAGAAATATTTTTCCTGTAGTTTATAGAGTTCGTATGTGGCCCCGATAATTTAAAATATACATTTGTATTAAATAATTAAATGATTTATAATTTAATTTAAAGAAAAATATATTGTGACAGCGGAATTGGGTTACGAGGCATATTCCATTGCGTCCGGAAGGGGGTATTTGCCTAGGGATGACACTCGTTGGGTTTGATTTGGAGTTAAGAGCGATGTAGAAATTAAAATTGAATTTAAATGAAATTTAATAAAATAAAATAAGGTGGTATACGCGTATAATTACAGTACGTTGGCAAACCCTAATTACAAATTGAAGCAGCCGCCTCCAAGCCAAATCGATGGCTGCTATCTTCCCAAATTCAATTCTCAAATTCTCCCGATACAAATCGAATTAAATTCTACCCCAATGCCGACTTCATAGAGATTTTCATGAGCTTCAATATGGTACGGGCAAGATCGAATTTCGTGTGTTCTTGGAAGTGGAATCGAGCCTTAGACACTGCGACTTTGGACCGGAATTGGGGGCTGGCTGCGCCGTCGAGCTGGGGTCTGCTGCAGGCGGACGTGCGGCGGAGGAAGGGCTACGGCGTGGAAGGTTCGGATGCGGGTCCGGTTGCTTCTGGGCGAGGCACAGTGATGCCCTAGGAATCGAGCATGGGTTCGGCGATGTCTGAATAGGATGAAAGAAGGACCAGAGAACGGCAACGTTTTCGAAGTGTAATTAATTTAATTTAATTCTATGTTAAAATAAAAACGATCATATCTCATTCAAATCAAATCGGAATTCGATGATTTCAGGTTCGTTAGAACCGTATTGACGAGATCTACAACATGAAACTAACCATGACCAAAACAGAAAACGTTGAAAATTCAGATATGAACCGCTCAGACTAATCAATGTGAGATTTCTATTTTAAATTGAAAATTAATTATTCATTTCATTCTGAAATTTACATATTTAATCTATGTATAACTCATGTTGGTGTTGTTTGTATCTATTGAGATGTTGATTGTTTGGTGATTGCGATGAGCCTCTGATTTGAATTGTGTGTGTATTCATGTTTGTTATAATTAGAAAATTAAAATTATCATAATTGTCATATCTAGAAAGTTGAATCATAACTGTCATTTTTGACCAATTTGAATTAGAGTTATTATTTTGGCAAAAATATAATAATTGGACAAAATCCTCATTTTTGTCATTTCTTTTAGAATAAAAAGAACACCTTTATATGTCATTTTCTTTAAGAATAGAAAGAACAACATTTTTGATTAGAATATGGTTAGTGATAAAAGAACAACATTTTGATCACATTTTGTGAAAAAAATGATTTTAGAACAAAATTCACATTTTGTTTACATTGAAGGAAATTGACATTTTTGTCACTATAAAAATGTTAATGAAAATAAAAAAGGACATTTTGATTATGAAATGTTAATATGAGTTAAAATACCTTTTTGTCAAAAGAATGATTTGCGAAATAAAATTACATTTTTGTCTAGAGAAAGATTATTGTAAAATAAAATAACATTTTCTGGTCAACATAATGAGTGAAAAACTAGGATAACATTTATATCATAATTTTTAAATAAGAAAAGGATTAACATTTATATCATATTCTGTTAAATAAGAAAAGATTCATTTTTTTGGTCATATGTAAAAGAATGAAGTAAATATATTCATTTTTGATCATCAAAAAGGGATAAGATAAAAATGAGCACTTTTATACCTTGAAAAGAATTACATAAAAATGAACATTTTTATATATTAAAAAGGTTTAACCAAAATAATTAATTTTGGACATTAAAAAGAGATTAAACAAAATAGCACATTTTGTTTACGAAAGAAGGATTAAACAAAAACCATCATTTTGTTTGCATTGAAAAGTTATTAAACAAAATCCTCTTTTTGTTTGCATTGAAAGGTTATTAAACAAAATCCTTTTTTTGTTTGCATTGGAAGTTAACAAATAAAATCCTTTTTTTTTTGCATTGGAAGTAAACAAACAAAATTCTCATTTCGTTTGCATTAGAAGTTAATAAACAAAATCATTATATTTGTTTACATTAAAAAGAAGAATAGAAAATGTATACTTTTATACATTAAAAAGAAGAAGATTAACAAATTTATCATATTTTGTTTAATGAAGAAGATTAACATATTTAACATATTCTGTTAAATGAAAAAGATCAACATTTTTGTTAACATTAAAGGAATGAAACAAAAATTAACATTTTTGTTAAAGAATACAGTAGAAACAAAAATTAACACTTTTTTAAAAGAATAAAGTTGAAACCAAAAATTAACATTTTTGTTAAAGAAAAGAAGTGAGACAAAAATTTACATTTTTGTTTATTAAAAGGGATTTGAAACAAAATTCCCATTTTGTTTACAATGAAAGTTAATAAAGAAAATTCCCACTTTGTTAACATTGAAAGTTAATAAACAAAATTCTCATTTTTGTTTACCTTGAAAAGTTAATGAACAAATTTCTCATTTTGTTTGCATTAGAAATATACCAACAAAAAAAAATCATATTTTGTTAACATTAGAGGTATACAAACAAGAATCATATTTTGTTAACATTAGAAGTATTAAACAAGAATCATATTTTGTTAACATTAGAAGTATTAAACAAAATCATATTTTGTTGCATTAGAGTTATCAAACAAAATCACATTTTGTTTACGTTAGAATTATTAAACAAAATCACATTTTTGTGTCATTGAAGAGATTGAATCATAAAATCAAATTTTTGGGCCATTGAAGAGATTGAATCATAAATACACATTTTTATGTCATTAAAGAGTTTGAATTATAAATACACAATTTTGTCAAACTCGATTTGTGAAACTAGAATTAACATTTTTGTCAAACTTGATTAGTGAAAATAGAATGAACATTTTTGTCAAAGAAAGAAATAGAAAAGGACATTTTTTTTCATTTTGAAATAAGTGAAATAGAAAGGATATTTTTGTACATTTAAAATGAATGGAATTAAAAGGACATTTTTTGTTACATTAAAGAAAAGGAAATAAAAATGTATAGTTTCATACATTAAAGAAAAGAAGTTAAAAATGTATATTTTTATACGTTGAAGGGAGTAAGTTAAAAATGTATATTTTTATACATTGAAGGAAGTAATTTAAAAATGTATATTTTTACACATTAAAAAAGGAGTAAGTTAGAAATATATATTTCTACACATTAAAAAGGATGAAGTAAACTATTCATTTTGTCATTAAAAATGAATGAGATCAAAAATATACTTGTTGGTCAATAATTAAGAGTTAAGATTTCTATTGTCATTTGCACACAATAAAAAGAATTAAAATAGACGTCTGTGATGTTGTAATGTTTGATGTATTAAATATATTGTTAGTATATTAACACTGAATATTACACTTTCATTTACAAGTCATCCGACTTGTTTATGTGATTGGGTCGATAATTTTTACACATCGCCCAAGTGCACAAATAATTTATTATTTGTTTATTGGATGAAACCCTACATGGGTGTTGGGATGACCCTACACTAGTCCCAATATTTATTTACCCGCGTTTTCCATAATGAAATTTATTTACCCGCGTTTAACCAGTTTACCTAACTCCACGACTGGTCTGATAGGAGTAACCGAGTCCGCTGACGCCCAATGAGGCATTCCTCACTATCTGACTAAAGAGAAAAGACGATATCAAATCGAGTGTAGTTCGACCTTTTGTGAATACAACACCAACTTTTCCTGACTCGAGAGAGGACACAGAATGTCTTAGGTCGACTAAAACTATTGAACCTGCAACTCTTACCCGATGCGGTGACAAGAAGTATAAAGGCTTAAAGATTGGATATCTAATTGACTTAACTCAACACCCATCAATGCTGGGGGCATAAACCCTGACTTCGCCTGCCCTTTGATGGCACAGAGGGCACGAGCGTCGATTCGTGGACTGACCGTGAAGACAACTCTGGCTTGGAGCAAGATTTAAAGGATATATGTTATGCTTTCGAAGTATGACCTTACTCATCTTTCCCGATCTAGCGAGCTGGTTTACGGGTTAAATACGACTTCAAAGATTCAAATCGTTGTTACACCGAATGGAAGATGTCACAAATATCAACAGTATGTGAACAGCGGATCACGAGGCGATCCAGAGCGATTATGGATTCCTTTGACCACGATCCAGTGTAATCATGGCTTTCAGATTCCTTACTATTACGATCCAATGCAATTTTAAGATCCTGGATCAATATCAAGATATCAAGCTAGTCCAAACTTGAGTATAAATGAAAAATTTATATGTTGATTCTAATATGCTTGGTCCCAATCATCCAGATACCGACTCAAAGCTCGAGGATTCTTGAATTACCCAATAATTTGGATGGCTACTTCGTACATTGACCTATATGTAAAAGAAAGTCTGGACCGACGATGCACTCGGCTTACAAAAAATGATAAAATTGTTTGGCAACGACCTGTGCGTGTAGAATCACGCTCGGGAGCCAACGATTTAGCATGACTTTCGATAAGTGAATTAGACCTTTTGATTCGACAAGGTCTAAACAATTATTTGATCATCTTGAATACTCCTTCCATAGAACATGGCTCGACTAGCTTCCAGGGATGCAATGCAACAATTGGATAAAGACTGCTCAAGGACGAATAACGCAGCGAGAAGAGTTAGCCTGACATATTCAAAGCACATCTCATCTACGATAAGATGTACTTTGGGGGGCAAAATGTTAGCCTACTTTGTGACCAGGCTACCCAAAGCAAAGATCATGTTTACTCACCTATGGGTAAATGTTGTCTCATATGGAATCTCTGGATAACATCACTCTCCAGCATTGGAAGCCTCGTCAAAAGACATAGGGCAGTTTGGTCAAATCACAACATTGATATAAACTGGCCCGAAACCCCTACCAAACGACCTCATTTGGATCCATTCACATCATAAACTTGTAGCCCTTTGAATTACCTTCAGTTTGAGCTTTGGTTTGGCTCAATCGGACTTACGGTTTGAAAGTTATGCCCATTTCCGTGAACGGGTGTAAGCTCGCACATGATCGCGAACCGCGAACTGCGATCCGTGAACCGTGATCCGCGAACCGCGAACCGTGACCCGCGAACCGCGAACCGCGATCCGCGAACCACGAACCGTGACCCGTGAACCGCGAACCGTAATCCGCGATCCGACCCATGACCGCGATCCGACCTTCGGACCTGCTCACACGCAGCTTGTTTTGACCTATTCTCAAGGCTACTAGCTTTTCTATTTTTCTGGATCACCTGCCACGTACCTCATCACGAACCGGTCCTCCCAGGAGCTTTCCTACAGCTATAAATACACCTCCAGAGGGCATTTTCAGGGGACTTTTGGCTTCTCCTTGACCATGGCTGCCAGGGCCAACGCTCCTCCATGAAAAACTGCCATCTTCCTCCATAAAAATTAGATAGATTCGATGGATTCAGAGAGAATTATCCATCGAATTCAAGCAACTAAGAGACAATATTCATTGTAATGGTAATCCATGAGTGAAATGAGAAAATATGAAGTGGACGTAGGCTCGTTAACGCCGAACCACTATAAAAATCCTGTTGTCTTGTTTTTTTCCTCTATTTTTCAGTTATTTCTTCATATCCTACGCTCTAAATACGACAACTTGGGTGTTAGGACCATTTTTTGGTCTAACAGAGCTAAAAAAGCTTTTGATGTTCCTTAAAGTCATTAAGATTGAATTTCTTGGTTACTAAAGTAAGATGAGAAGGGTGGAACCTGTTAGTCCAATAGATCTATGCGAGGGCTTCGTTTTTACTAGTTATGGTTCCCGTAACTCTAAATGGATAAAAAGTTATGGTTGATGGAACAACCTACGTCTGTTGGGGGCAACATCGAAGTCTGTAGGTGCAACATCTAGTTGAAAAACTAAAATTGCTCTGTATGACTTTTTAAAACTTATTTATGGGGATGAAATAGAAATATAACATGGTGCATCATATTCCAAAAAATAGTAAATCGAATTCCGACCATGGTCAAACCCCCTTTGACCAACAAAACGACATATGGGAAATTGAGCTAAAAAAGATTCCGATGTTCCCAAAAGTCATTCAAATCGAATTTCTTGGTTATTGAACTAAGATGAGAAGGGTGGAACCTGTTAGTCCTATAGATTTATTAGAGAGCTTCCTTTTTACTGGTTATGGTTCTAGTAACTCTAAATAGATAAATAGTTAGCGTTGACGGAATAAGCAACGTCTGTTGGGTGCAACACCGAAGTCTGGAGGTGCAACATCTGGTTGAAAAACTAAAACTGCTCTGTATGACTTTTTAAAACTTATTTATGGGGATGAAAAAGAAATATAACATGGTGCATCATATTCCGAAAAATAGTAAATCGAATTCCGACCACGGTCAAACCCCCTTTAACCAACAAAACGACATATGGGAAATTGAGCTAAAAAAGATTTCGATGTTCCCAAAAGTAATTCAGATCGAATTTCTTGGTTATTGAACTAAGATGAGAAGGGTGGAATCTATTGGTCCTATAGATTTATGAGAGAGCTTCGTTTTGACTGGTTATGGTTCCAGTAACTCTAAATGGATAAAAAGTTATGGTTGACAGAACAACCTACGTCTGTTGGGTGCTACATCGAAGTTTTGTGTGCAACGTCTGTTCGAAAATCCAAAATTGCACAGTATAACTTTTGAAAACTCGTATATGGGGATTAAGTAGAAATATAACATGGTGCATCGTATTCAAAAAAATAGTAAATCGAATTCCGACCACGATCAACCCCCCTTTGACCAACAAAAAGACATATGAAAAATTGAGCTAAAAAAGCTTTTGATGTTCCCAGAATTCATTGAGATTGAATTTCTTGGTTACTAAACTAAGATGAGAAGGGTGGAACCTGTTAATCCTACAGATCTATGAGAGAGCTTCGTTTTGACTGGTTATGCTTCCAGCAACTCTGAATGGATAAAAAGTTAGGGTTGATGGAACAATCTATGTCTGTTGGGCGCAACGTCGAAGTCTTGAGGTGCAACATATAGTTGAAAAACCCAAATTGCATTTTATGATTTTTTAAAACTTATTTATGGGGATGAAATAGAAATATAACGTGGTGTATCATATTCCAAAAAATTGTCAATCGAATTTCAGCCACAGTCAACCCCCCTTTGACCAACAAAATGACATGTGAAAAATTGAGCTAAAAAAGCTTTCGATGTTCCCAAAAGTCCTTAAGATTGAATTTCTTGGTTATTAAACCACGATGATATGGGTGGAACCTATTAGTCTTATAGATCTATGAGAGAGCTTTGTTTTGACTAGTTATGGTTCTAGTAACTCTAAATGTATAAAAAAGTTACGGTTGACGGAACAAACTACGTCTGTTGGGTGCAACATCGAAGTCTGGAGGTGCAACATCTGGTTGAAAAACCAAAATTGCACTGTATGACTTTTTGAAACTTATTTATGGGGATGAAATAGAAATATAACATGGTGCATCATATTCCAAAAAATAGTAAATCGAATTCCGACCACGGTCAACTTCCCTTTGACCAACAAAACGACATGTGAAAAATTGCGCTAAAAAAGCCTTCAATGTTCCCAACAGTGATTAGGATTGAATTTCCTTGTTACTGAACTAAGATGATAAGGGTGGAACATGTTAGTCCTATAAATCAATGAGAGAGCTTCCTTTTGACTGGTTATGGTTCCTGTAACCCTAAATGGATAAAAAGTTATGACCTACGTCTGTTGGGTGCAACATCGAAGTCTGGAGGCGCAACATCTGGTTGAAAAACCAAAATTTTATTGTATGACTTCTAAAACTTATTTGCTGGTATGAAGTAGAAATATAACGTGGTGCATCATATTCCAAAAAATATAAATTGAATTCCGACCACGGTCAACCCCCCTTTGAAAAACAAAAAGGCATGTGAAAAATTGAGCTAAAAAGGTTTCCTAAAAGTCATTAAGATCCAATTTCTTGGTACCGAACTCAGATGATATGGGTGGAACATGTTTGTCCTATAGATCTAAATGGATAAAAAGTTATGGTTGACGGAACATCCTACGTCGGTTTCTTGGAATACGATGCACCATGCTATATTTCTATTTCATCCCCATAAATATATATTAAAAAGTCATACACTGCAATTTTGGTTTTCCAAACAGATGTTGCTCCTCATTTATAGGACTAACATGTTCTACCTTCTCATCTTTGTTTAGTAACCAATAAATTCAATCTCAATGCCTTTTGGGAACATCGAAAGCTTTTTTTGCTCAATTTTTCACACGCCGTTTCGTTGGTCAACGGGGGGTCGACCGTGGTCCGAATTCGATTTACTATTTTTTTATAATATGATGCACCACGTTATATTTCTATTTCGTCCACGTAAATAAGTTTTAAAAAGTCAGACAATGCAATTTTGGTTTTTCAACCAGATATTGCACCTCAAGACTTCGATGTTGCACCCAACAGTGGTAGGTTGTTGCGTCAACCATAACTTTTTATCCATTTAGACTTACTAGAACCATAACCAGTCAAAACGAAGCTCTCTCATAGATCCATAGGACTAACAGGTTCCAACCTTCCCAATTCGAATTATTATTTTTTTCAATATGATGCACCAAGTTATATTTCTGTTTCATCCCCATAAACGAGTTTTCAAAAGTTACACAGTGCAATTTTGGTTTTTCAAACAAATGTTGAACCACAAGACTTCAATGTTGCACGCAACAGACGTAGGTTGTTCCGTCAACTATGTTGCACCTCCAGACTTCGATATTGCACCCAATAGACGTAGTTTGTTCCGTCAACCATAACTTTTTATCCATTTAGAGTTACTGGAATCATAACCAGTCAAAAAGAAGCCCTTTCATTGATCTATAGGACTAAAAGGTTTCCCCCTTCTCATCGTAGTTCAGTAACCAAGAAATTTAACCTTAATGAATTTTTGGAGCATCGAAAGCTTTTTTAGCTCAGTTTCTCACATGTCGTTTTGTTGGTCAAAGTGGGGTTGACGGTGATCGGAATTCGACCTACTATTTTTTGGAATATGATGCACTATGTTATATTTCTATTTCATCCCAATAAATAAGTTTTGAAAAGTCATACAGTGCAATTTTGGTTTTTCCACCAGATGTTGCACCTCAAGACTTCGATGTTGCACCCAATAGACCTAGGTTGTTCCTTAAACTATAAAATTTTATCCATTTAGAGTTACTAGAACCATAACCAGTCAAAACGAAGCTCTCTCATAGATCTATAGGACTAACAAGTTCCACCCATCTCATCTTAGTTCAGTAACCAAGAAATTCAATTTTAATGACTTTTGGCAACATCAAAAGCTTTTTTAGCGCAATTTTTCACACGAAGATCTGTCATAGATCTATTAGACTAACAGAGTCCACCCATCTCATCTTAGTTAAGTAACCAAGATATTCAATCTTAGTGACTTTTGGGAACATCGAATGCTTTTTTAGCTCAAATTTTCACATGTTGTTTTGTCGGTCAAAGGGGGGTTGATCGTGGTCCGAATTCGACTTACTATTTTTTGGAATATGATGCACCATGTTATATTTCTATTTTATCCCCGTAAATAAGTTTTAAAAAGTCGTACAGTGCAATTTTGGTTTTTCAACCAGATGATGTACCTCCATACTTCGATGTTGCACCCAACTGACATAGGTTGTTCCATCAACTATTACATTTTATCCATTTAGAGTTACTAGAACCATAACCAATCAAAACGAAGCTCTCTCGTAAAACTATAGAACTAACAATTTACACACTTCTCATATTAATTCAGTAACCAGTCAATTCAATCTCAATGACTTTTGGGAACCTCGAAAACTTTTTTAGCTCAAATTTTCACATGTCGTTTCGTTGGTCAAAGAGGGGTTGACCGTGGTCGGAATTCGACTTACTATTTTTTGGAATATGATGCACCATGCTATTTTTTTATTTCATCCCTATAAACGAGTTTACAAAATTCGTACAATGCAATTTTGTTTTTTCAAACAGATGTTGCACCTCAAGACTTCGATGTTGCACCTAACAGACGTAGGTTCTTCCGTCAACTATAACTTTTTATCCATTTAGAGTTACAAGAACCATAACCAGTCAAAAGGAAGCTCTCTCATAGATTTATAGGACTAATCAGTTCGACCGTTCTCATCTTAGTACAGTAACCAAGAAATTTAATCTTGATGACTTTTGGGAACATCGAAAGCCTTTTTAGCTTAATTTTTCACATGCCGCTTTGTTGGTCAAAGGGGGGTTGACCTTGGTCGGAATTCGACTTACTATTTTTGGAATATGATGCACCATGTTATATTTCTATTTCATCCCCATAAATAAATATTGAAAATTCATATAGTGCAATTTTGGTTTTTCAACCGGATGTTGCACCTCTAGACTTCGATGTTGCAACTAACAGATGTAGGTTGTTCCGTCAACCATAACTTTTTATCCATTTAGAGTTACTGGATCCATAACCAGTCAAAACGAAGCTCTCTCATACATCTATAGGACTAACAGGTTCCACCCTTCTCATCTTTGTTCAGTAACCAAGAAATTCAATCTCAATGACTTTTGGGAACATAGAAAACTTTTTTAGCTCAATTTTTCACATGTCGTTTTGTTGGTCAAAGGGGGGCTGACAGTGACCGGAGTTCGATTTACAATTTTTTGAAATATGATGATCCATGTTATATTTCTGTTTCATCCCCATAAATAAGTTTTAAAACGTCATACAGTGCAATTTTGGTTTTTCAACCGGATGTTGCACCTCCAGACTTAGATGTTGCACCCAACCGATGTAGGTTGTTCCGTCAACCCGAACTTCTTATCCATTTAGAGTTACTTGGACCATAACCAGTCAAAACGAAGCTCTCTCATAAATCTATAGGTCCAACAGGTTCCACCCTTCTCAACTTAGTTCAGTAACAAAGAAATTCAATCTCAATGACTTTTGGGAACATCGAATGCTTTTTTAGCTCAATTTTTCACATGCCGTTTTGTTGGTCAAATGAGAGTTGACCATGGTCGGAATTCGATTTACTATTTTTTGGAATATGATGCACCATGTTATATTTCTATTTCATCCCCACTAATAAGTTATCAAAATTCATATAGTGCAATTTTGGTCTTTCAAACAGATGTTGCACCTCAAGACATCGATGTTGCACCCAACAAACAAAGGTTGTTACATCAATCATAACTTTTTATCCATTTAGAGTTACCGGAAGCATAACCTGTCAAAACGAAACTCTCTCATAAATCTATAGGACTAACATGTTCCCCCATTCTCATCTGAAACACCCCACCTCCGTTAGGGTCACTCTCAAAGGGAATGCCCTAATTTTGGTGGAGGTTTATAAGTACAAGTCACAGATATACAAGACAGATATAAGAACACATATTTGTAAACAGCGGAAGAACAACAAACTTTATTTCATAAAGTCAAATACGTGTTACAACAACATCCTTTCCAAAAACATAACATAACACTTTCATAATCTGTCTTGAGTACATTATTTTTAAAGAAGCATAAATAAAACATAGATAAACTGCAAAAGCCCCATAGTGGATTGTCCAAAGCCATAGTTCAAAACAGGAAAGTCCAAGCAATACATTTCTCTTCTTCAAGCTGGATGTTGAGGTTGGTCAAGCTGCTGTGTTCCCTCCCTGAGGACCTGGGGGGAAACGGAAGAAAGAAGACGAAAGAAAAATAGAGTCAGACATAAAGCCTGAGTAAGTCTAGTACTATTTTGTCCATGAATAAAGAACTGGGTATGATAAGTATAAACAAGAAGTGGGCAAGCACAATAAACTTGGTTAAGTTGTCTAGGGTCGAATATACTATCGTACCCCATGTTAATCTCTGAACCCATATAAACTAGTTTCCAATTTGCACCCCATCATCAGGGTGATGTGATCCATTCTACGATGATCGGCTCCTACTCGCATAGTTACATGTGTCTTACGGCCCCCCCGATGTTGTAGTTACCTATGCTGGTCCCACCATGGGGTGTATCAAGTCCCATAGTGGCAACCCGACACAACCTTAGAGTGCACAGGTATGCTACTGGTGTCCAGTGCCTTATTTTTCTGCGCCGGAGTGTGTGCACGCCCGCACTCCGTTAGAACCTACACTGCTACACCACCGCCGTCGATTTGACCTCTTACAATCAGCCCAGTAATCGTGCCCCACCCTGCCTAGTTTCAGGGTTTCCTGATACACCTTCTAGGGTTACTGCTGAAAAGGGTCCCCCGTTACTAGGTTTTCTATCTCTAACCACATGCTAAGTTGTTTAAGTGTTTTCTAACCTAACCCCACCAGTCCGTTTAGTTTAGCATGTTCCATTTTGATTAAGTCTTTAGTTCACTTAATCCTATCAATCCTGACTCAGCCTTAATTGTCTTATTAAGGCCCTGACCTCTCACATTAGACAGGTATTGTTGTGGCTGCCTGTTGCCGGTTGGTTCCGGGCAGTCTTACGCCACAACTCAGTCTAACCTCGGGTCCTTGCTGGGCTCCATGTTTAACCTCCCACATTGGATAGGTATTGTTGTGACTACTGGACAGCCGGGCGGTTCCGGGCAGGTTTACATCACAACTCAATCCAACCTCGGGTTAAACACATCGTATGTTCTACATTTACATATTTTGTCATTCCTCTTTATTTCTTATATGTAAATATTTGCGGCCCATTATTAAGTTAATGGTGTAAAGGTTACACCAATCATGGGCCCAACCCATACTTGAACTTGGGCCCTTCTATTTTATATTTTCATTCATTAGTAATTTTAACCCAACGTTATTTTCCCCCGTTTAACACGTTCGTTTATATACATTGGGCTTAGCCTTTTAAAGCCCAATTTAGCCATGCGAAAAGGGGAGGCTTAAAGCGTGATTACATACACAAAGAGGGGAAGGTGAGCGCATGAACTTGCATATGACGTTGGAAATACATAATAGAAACTGGTGTACTTGCATATATATACTTTGGTCATAAGCATAGGTGACATGAACCAAACCACGTAAACTTAAGATAAGAATCTAACTTAGGTGTCACATAGTCTTAACTACAACATAGACCTATATTCTCATTTAGGCATAAACATAAACAAGTCATGTTCATAAGGTTTCTACATGTTTACAAAGGGGATACTTTGTTACTAACACAAAGGCATAGTTCAACTTAATCATGATTTAAGTCTAATCACATAACGATGGTATAAACATACTTATGCATAAATATTCCTAAACAAGGTGTTTGCTTTAAACTTGCAAAAAAGGATTTTTGAGTCTAACCTAGCCATGTCTCACATATGTCATCATATAATTCTTTTAAACAAGATAGACTAAATCATGGATTTCAATTATGCCAAATATCATTCATAGCCTAGCCATATTCATAAATTTGCAAAAGCATGACTTAATACATGGATTATGGTGTCAAAATTCCAACATAGTTTCATATGAACTATAATAACCAAACTTGTTTCAATTACTTGCAAAATGATTTATGCACAAAAATATACATCATGATGACATAATAACAAAGCCCCAAACTTGCATGAATTTCAATCAACTACATACATGTAGCTTCAACATAGATTACATAATTTGCGCAATATTCCAAACGTATACTTGCATAGAACTACCGCATGTAGTTCTTTATAATGAATAACATAATTTTGCACAAATATGAACTACTTTATTATCCCAATTCAAGCATACAAATCAATACAGTTGTTTATTCATACCAAAGTAATACTCTACTTACAATGGTTGCGGCGAATTCTCTAATTAAGAGATATGATTCCTATGTTGAATTGATTGGCTTTAGGTTGCTTGAATTGCTTTAGGCTTTAGAACTTTCTTCCTAATTCTCTCTCTAGTTGGCGGCTACCCTTAGTCGTTCCTCAGCAACATGGCGGCTATGTTCTTAATTTTGAATGAATAGATTAGGGTTTAGTCTAGGGTTGTTTATATAGAGGTTAGGAACTGATTAGGACCCTTGATGTTGCTTGGATTGATCGTAGCCATTCATTCGATAGAGAGACCAATTAAAACTTGCCACCTAGCCCTAGTGACAAAGCAGACCACAGAAAATCGGCCAAACACAGACCTGGCCAGCCAGGTTGACTGGGCTCGACCAGGTCGACACCCCTGTCGACAGGGCTGTCGACAGCCCTGTCGACATGGGTAGCCCAGGTCGACAGCCCAGTCGACCTGGGTGGCCTAGGCGGGTGTTTATCCGCCCTGGCCCATTGGGCCCGATTTTTGATTATTTTATTCTGTTTGAATTTTAAATTTGATTCAAAACTTCCGAAGGCCATATCTTCTTCATACGGACTTCGTTTTTCGAAAACTCGGACTCTATTTCGCGTATTTTTCCGAGACGAACGAAATGGCGTATCCCGTTTCCCTTAGTTCTTTGATTTCAAATTAATTATACTTTAATTTGTTAATTTCAAAGTTATAGAATTTTCGGGGTGTTACATTCTCCCCCACTTAAAAGGATTTCGTCCCCGAAATCTTCAAGCTAGGAGGAATGTATATCCTAACATCCAATCATCCATCTACTCATCCATCAAACACGAGCATCCATTGTCCTTAAAAGATTTCTAATGCTTCATGATCATATGCGAAGTGTGTGTGTACATGTACTTATCTAATGCAAAATCAGGCGGTCTACTGATTCAGTTGACCTCCTTAATGCAACTTATGTAAGTGCCATGAATCCATTATGTATGCAAATTTTCCTATTCATGATTCTACATGAGTGCACAATCATTCAATACAAATGCAACATCCACATGACAACACATTAAAGTTCAACCACATACGAATGCAAACATATATGCATATGCAATATGAAGTGACTGAGCCGATCTAAAACCTAGATTGTGTGTGTATATGCAACCACGAGCAACCACTAGCAATCACTTGCAACCACTTGCAACCATCATACATAACATGTTTCAACTACATGTTTCCATCCAAAGGGTTTCTACCTAAGAGATAAGGTCGAGGAAATATACCTAAAAAGATAGATAAAAGCGCAACTTAAGGAAAAGGAAAGATCAAGGATGTACCCTCGAACAGAAAAGGGTAGGCTGTACGGATTCTAGCTTCAGTTTCCCAAGTCGCGTCTCCCTCGGCGTCGCTCCACTGAACTTTGACGAGCTTGACTTCGCGGTTGCGTAGCTTCTTCACTTCCGTCCCTAAGATGCGGGTTGGAACTCTTCTTATGGTTGCTTCGCGTTCCACTTCGGCCTCTTCGAGGATATTTGGCTCTACCACTTCAGCAGACTCATGTAGACATTTTCGGAGATGTGAAACGTGAAAAACGTTGTGGACTCCGGCCAACTTCTCGGGTAGCTCTAATCTATAGGCCATTTTCCCAATTTTCTCGATAATAGGGAATGGCCCTACGAACCTTGGTGCTAGCTTTCCTGTGGTTCCAAAACGAACAACGTTTCTTAGTGGTGATACCTTGAGAAAAACTCTGTCTCCAACCTTGAATTCAAGGTCGGTCCTCCTCTTGTCGGCGTAGGACTTTTGTCTATCTTGGGCCGTCTTCATCCTTCTTCGTATTAAGTCTACTTTCTCTGAAGTCTCTCGGATCATATCCGGTCCAAGTATGAGCTTATCAGTAGACTCCCACCAACAAGTGGGCGATCGACACGGTCTTCCATAGAAAGCTTCGAAGGGCGCCATTCCGATGGTTGCTTGATAGCTGTTGTTGTAGGCAAATTCCACCAAAGGAAGGTGGTCTTCCCATGTCCCTCCGAAGTCAAGGACGCATAGTCTTAGAAGGTCTTCCAAAACTCTGTTCACTCTCTCTGTTTGGCCGTCGGTTTGGGGATGGTAGGCTGTGCTCAAGCATAACTGCGTTCCTACTGCTTCTTGCAGACTCCGCCAAAACTCGCTGGTGAAGATGGGGTCTCGGTCACTAACAATGCTAGATGGTATTCCATGGAGTCGAACGATTTCCTTGAGGTAAAGTGATGCTAGGGATGAGGCAGTTCTTTTACTTTTGACAGGTAAAAAGTGGGCGCTTTTAGTAAGCCTATCCACTATTACCCAAATGCTAGTGTTGCCTCTCCTAGACCTAGGCAGCCCATCGATGAAGTCCATTGAGATGCTATCCCACTTCCACTGTGGGACCTCTAGAGGATGTAGCAGTCCGCCAGGCTTTTTCTGTTCCGCCTTAACCTGTTGGCACACCATGCACTTAGAAACGAACTCCGCCACGTCCTTTTTCATGCCGTTCCAGAAGAAAGTTCTTTTTAAGTCTTTGTACATTTTATCTCCGCCTGGGTGTATCGTCATCTTGGAGTGATGTGCTTCCTCGAGAATCTTCTTTATTAGATCTTTTGTCTGTGGGACGCATAGTCTTCCGTCTCGCCTTAGCAAACCCCTATCGTCGATGGAGTATCTGTTGAGGTGACTTGAAGTCTCACCCCTAATTAGCCTATCAATTATTTCCACAAGCTGAGGGTCTTCGCGTTGTGCTGTCCCTACTGAATCCACTAAAGTTGGGCGCACCTCGAGAGATGCTAGCAAGCCCGGTACGAAATCGGAGGAAGGCCTAAAGTCGAAGCTGGCTATAAACTCTAGGCTTTGTCTTTCAACAAACAACGGGCTTAGGGTCAATTTCTTTCGGCTCAACGCGTCTGCCACTACGTTGCCTTTGCCCGGAGTGTAGGAGATTTCGAAATCGTAGGAGGCAAGAAACTCCATCCACCTTTGTTGCCTCAAGTTAAGATCTTTCTGCGAGAAAAGATATTTCAACGATTTATGGTCAGTGTAAAGTTCGAACTTCTCACCTAGGAGATAGTGTCGCCAAGACTTGAGTGCAAAGACGATGGCGGCTAACTCAAGATCGTGGGTTGGGTAGTTCTTTTCGTTCACTTTCAACTGCCTCCCGCCATAAGCTACTACCCTTCCTTCTTGCATTAAGACGGCGCCTAGCCCTGTCCCACATGCATCCGTATAAACAGTGAACATCTTGCTCCCATCTGGCAGCGTCAAAACTGGGGCTGTTGTAAGAGCCCTTTTCAGCCGTTGGAAAGCAAACTCGCAATCCAAGTCCCAATTGAACACTAGATTCTTCTTAGTCAATTTCGTGAGCGGAGCTGAGATTTTCGCAAAATCCCTTATAAACTTTCGATAGAAACCTGCTAGTCCTAGGAAGCTTCAGACCTCAGTCGCATTCCTTGGTGTCTTCCAATCCTGTACCGCCACTACCTTAGCGGGGTCCATTGCTAACCCTTGTTTGGATACTATGTGCCCAAGGAACCTCACCTCTTCTCTCCAAAAGTGGCATTTGGAGAATTTGGCTTTTAGTTGATGGACTCGCAAAGTTTCCATGATTTCCCTTAAGTGCTGAGCATGTTCCTCTTCACTCTTTGAGAAGATAAGGATATCATCTACGAAGACCACTACGAATTTGTTGAGGAAATCTCTAAATACCCTACTCATCAGGTCCACGAAGTACGCAGGTGCATTTGTCAAGCCGAAAGGCATGACAAGCCATTCAAAGAAGCCGTCTGGGGTTCTGAACGCCGTTTTATCGATGCTATCTTCAGCCACCCTTAGCTGATGAAAGCCGGTTGCTAAATCGAGTTGGGAGAAAACAGACGCTCCTACTAGCTGGTCAAACAAATCGTCAATTCTAGGGAGAGGGTGCCTATTCTTTTTCGTTAGCTTGTTGAGCTCCCTATAGTCAACACATAGACGGAGTGAACCATCCGCCTTTGTAGCGAACACCACTGGAGCGCCCCATTCTGAAATACTCCTCCTAATGAACCCCTTTTCTAGAAGCTCTTTAATCTGTTTACT
Source organism: Allium sativum (assembly GCA_030737875.1). Taxonomy (NCBI): domain Eukaryota; kingdom Viridiplantae; phylum Streptophyta; class Magnoliopsida; order Asparagales; family Amaryllidaceae; genus Allium; species Allium sativum. The sequence continues at coordinate 14,308,582 of CM060924.1, forward strand.
GAGCTCTTTCCTTTCTCGTGGAGCCATATGTCTAACGGGCAACGCAACGGGCTTTGCATTATCTACAAGATATATGTGGAAGTCTATTTCCCGCTTCGGAGGCAAGCCCTTCACCTCTTCGAAGACATCCGGATATTCCCGGACCACTCTAACTGATTGCAAATTTTCAACAGAGGCATCTAGCGATTCAAGATAACTAAGCATAACCGCATACGAGGGATTACAAGAAATTTCCAAAGTATTACCGAGCTGGGTTAGGAGCCTAACAACCCTTTTCTCACAATCAAGGATGGCCCCATTACTGGATAGCCAATCCATACCCAAAATCAAACCATACCCCGAAAAGCCCAAAACAAAGGCACTACATAGAAATTCAACACTTAGGATAGAAATTTTCAAATCCAGACAGATCATAGACAAATGAGCTGGGCCCCCAATTGGGTTTGAAACAATTAAGGGGTCCTCTACCATACTAGTTTTTAGGTGCAGAGATTCTACTAAAGCAGATGAGATAAAGGAGTGTGATGCGCCAGAATCAAATAAAGTGCGAACGGGGTGATCATAAAGATAAACTATACTTTCTACAGAAGTATTTATACCTCGTTGTTGCAATGGTGGCGCTTCTAGCACATGAACCTGTGCCCCTGGGGTGGATCCAGTGCCCTGCCCCTGTCCTCGTTTCTTTGGGCAGTCCTTAGCCCTATGGCCTGTCTCTCCGCAAGAAAAGCACCCACCATTCTCCTTGGCCTTCTTTTTCCGGCAGTCCTTTACCAAGTGGCCACAGAAATTACACTTCCTCTTCTCTTTGTTGCCCTTTCCGCCCTTCTTAAAGTCTGTCTTCTTAGGCTGCAAACCCTCTTTCTTCCCTTGAGAGCTTTCTGCCTTTGTCTCCTTCTTGCCCTTATCCTCTTCATTCAGCAATGCCATTTGCACCAATCTTTCATACGTGGCCCCCATGGGTATATGGGTCATGGCCAAACTATGTAATGGCTCATTTAACCCTTTGACGAAACGGAGAGCCTTCTTGTGCGGGGTGTTGACTAGGTCAAGCCCAAACCTAGCCAGCTCATCGAACTGATTCACATACTCTCTGACTGTCTTGTCCCCTTGTTTAAGAAATAAGAATTTTTCCAACTGCAAACTTCTTTCTGCATCTGAGAGAAATTTGGTCTCAAACCTTGCCCTAAAGTCCTCCCATGTCTCCACTGGTCTTTCAGCATTAGTGACTTCCCACCAGTAGGAAGCCTCGCCCTTCAATAGCCACACCACCAATTGTACTTTTTGCCTATCTTCTACCTCAAAGATAATGAATAGGTCCTCCGTTTCTTTCAGCCAATTTCTAGCTGCTACGAAAGACTCAGTTCCATGGAAATCCCTTCCTCCCATAGCTTTAAAATCTTTACATATCTTAGCAAACGTGTTTCCCCGAGGAGGAGGTGGAGGAAAAGGTGCCGCTGCAGCTGGATGATTTCCTTCAGCTGGGGGAGGAGGAACGGTAGGACCTGGCTGAGTGGCCCTTGCTTCTAAGAACCGTCTAAACCAACCAGGTATTGGCACCCCTTCCGGCAAGTTAAGTTCTTGGGACATGCTGAAACAAAAAGGATAGATTCAAAACGAAGGATAAGAGATAGTACCTATGGCTTTGGGGAGTGGACTTTGCCTTTTTAAAATAAAATAATATTTTTATCTTTTAAAAATGCTTCTTTAAATTTCCTTTTTGAAAATAATTTTTCAAAACTTTTTATCTTATCTGGTAAACCTATGCTCTGATACCAAGTGAAACACCCCACCTCCGTTAGGGTCACTCTCAAAGGGAATGCCCTAATTTTGGTGGAGGTTTATAAGTACAAGTCACAGATATACAAGACAGATATAAGAACACATATTTGTAAACAGCGGAAGAACAACAAACTTTATTTCATAAAGTCAAATACGTGTTACAACAACATCCTTTCCAAAAACATAACATAACACTTTCATAATCTGTCTTGAGTACATTATTTTTAAAGAAGCATAAATAAAACATAGATAAACTGCAAAAGCCCCATAGTGGATTGTCCAAAGCCATAGTTCAAAACAGGAAAGTCCAAGCAATACATTTCTCTTCTTCAAGCTGGATGTTGAGGTTGGTCAAGCTGCTGTGTTCCCTCCCTGAGGACCTGGGGGGGGGGGGAAACGGAAGAAAGAAGACGAAAGAAAAATAGAGTCAGACATAAAGCCTGAGTAAGTCTAGTACTATTTTGTCTATGAATAAAGAACTGGGTATGATAAGTATAAACAAGAAGTGGGCAAGCACAATAAACTTGGTTAAGTTGTCTAGGGTCGAATATACTATCGTACCCCATGTTAATCTTTGAACCCATATAAACTAGTTTCCAATTTGCACCCCATAATCAGGGTGATGTGATCCATTCTACGATGATCGGCTCCTACTCGCATAGTTACATGTGTCTTACGGCCCCCCCGATGTTGTAGTTACCTATGCTGGTCCCACCATGGGGTGTATCAAGTCCCATAGTGGCAACCCGACACAACCTTAGAGTGCACAGGTATGCTACTGGTGTCCAGTGCCTTATTTTTCTGCGCCGGAGTGTGTGCACGCCCGAACTCCGTTAGAACCTACACTGCTACACCACCGCCGTCGATTTGACCTCTTACAATCAGCCCAGTAATCGTGCCCCACCCTGCCTAGTTTCAGGGTTTCCTGATACACCTTCTAGGGTTACTGTTGAAAAGGGTCCCCCGTTACTAGGTTTTCTATCTCTAACCACATGCTAAGTTGGTTAAGTGTTTTCTAACCTAACCCCACCAGTCCGTTTAGTTTAGCATGTTCCATTTTGATTAAGTCTTTAGTTCACTTAATCCTATCAATCCTGACTCAGCCTTAATTGTCTTATTAAGGCCCTGACCTCTCACATTAGACAGGTATTGTTGTGGCTGCCTGCTGCCGGTTGGTTCCGGGCAGTCTTACGCCACAACTCAGTCTAACCTCGGGTCCTTGCTGGGCTCCATGTTTAACCTCCCACATTGGATAGGTATTGTTGTGACTACTGGACAGCCGGGCGGTTCCGGGCAGGTTTACATCACAACTCAATCCAACCTCGGGTTAAACACATCGTATGTTCTACATTTACATATTTTGTCATTCCTCTTTATTTCTTATATGTAAATATTTGCGGCCCATTATTAAGTTAATGGTGTAAAGGTTACACCAATCATGGGCCCAACCCATACTTGAACTTGGGCCCTTCTATTTTATATTTTCATTCATTAGTAATTTTAACCCAACGTTATTTTCCCCCGTTTAACACGTTCGTTTATATACATTGGGCTTAGCCTTTTAAAGCCCAATTTAGCCATGCGAAAAGGGGAGGCTTAAAGCGTGATTACATACACAAAGAGGGGAAGGTGAGCGCATGAACTTGCATATGACGTTGGAAATACATAATAGAAACTGGTGTACTTGCATATATATACTTTGGTCATAAGCATAGGTGACATGAACCAAACCACGTAAACTTAAGATAAGAATCTAACTTAGGTGTCACATAGTCTTAACTACAACATAGACCTATATTCTCATTTAGGCATAAACATAAACAAGTCATGTTCATAAGGTTTCTACATGTTTACAAAGGGGATACTTTGTTACTAACACAAAGGCATAGTTCAACTTAATCATGATTTAAGTCTAATCACATAACGATGGTATAAACATACTTATGCATAAATATTCCTAAACATGGTGTTTGCTTTAAACTTGCAAAAAAGGATTTTTGAGTCTAACCTAGCCATGTCTCACATATGTCATCATATAATTCTTTTAAACAAGATAGACTTAATCATGGATTTCAATTATGCCAAATATCATTCATAGCCTAGCCATATTCATAAGTTTGCAAAAGCATGACTTAATACATGGATTATGGTGTCAAAATTCCAACATAGTTTCATATGAACTATAATAACCAAACTTGTTTCAATTACTTGCAAAATGATTTATGCACAAAAATATACATCATGATGACATAATAACAAAGCCCCAAACTTGCATGAATTTCAATCAACTACATACATGTAGCTTCAACATAGATTACATAATTTGCGCAATATTCCAAACGTATACTTGCATAGAACTACCGCATGTAGTTCTTTATAATGAATAACATAATTTTGCACAAATATGAACTACTTTATTATCCCAATTCAAGCATACAAATCAATATAGTTGTTTATTCATACCAAAGTAATACTCTACTTACAATGGTTGCGGCGAATTCTCTAATTAAGAGATATGATTCCTATGTTGAATTGATTGGCTTTAGGTTGCTTGAATTGCTTTAGGCTTTAGAACTTTCTTCCTAATTCTCTCTCTAGTTGGCGGCTACCCTTAGTCGTTCCTCAGCAACATGGCGGCTATGTTCTTAATTTTGAATGAATAGATTAGGGTTTAGTCTAGGGTTGTTTATATAGAGGTTAGGAACTGATTAGGACCCTTGATGTTGCTTGGATTGATCGTAGCCATTCATTCGATAGAGAGACCAATTAAAACTTGCCACCTAGCCCTAGTGACAAAGCAGACCACATAAAATCGGCCAAACACAGACCTGGCCAGCCAGGTTGACTGGGCTCGACCAGGTCGACACCCCTGTCGACAGGGCTGTCGACAGCCCTGTCGACATGGGTAGCCCAGGTCGACAGCCCAGTCGACCTGGGTGGCCTAGGCGGGTGTTTATCCGCCCTGGCCCATTGGGCCCGATTTTTGATTATTTTATTCTGTTTGAATTTTAAATTTGATTCAAAACTTCCGAAGGCCATATCTTCTTCATACGGACTCCGTTTTTCGAAAACTCGGACTCTATTTCGCGTATTTTTCCGAGACGAACGAAATGGCGTATCCCGTTTCCCTTAGTTCTTTGATTTCAAATTAATTATACTTTAATTTGTTAATTTCAAAGCTATAGAATTTTCGGGGTGTTACATCATCATAGTTTAGTAACCAATAAATTCAACCTCAGCTTTTGGGAATCGTCTATGGGGATGAAATAGAAACATAACATGGCGCATCATATTCCAAAATATAGTAACTCGAATTCCGACCACGGTCAACCCATTTTTGACCAACACAACAACATGTGAAAAATTGAGCTAAAAAAGCAATCGATGTTCACCCAATAGACGTAGGTTGTTCCATCAACTATAACTTTTTATCCATTTAGAGTTAGTAGAACCATAACTAGTCAAAACGAAGCTCTCTCATAAATCTATAGGACTAACCGGTTCCACCCTTCTCATCTTAGTTCAGTAACCAATAAGTTCCATCCCAATGACTTTTGGGAACATCGAAAGCTTTTTTAGCTCAATTTTTCACATGTCGTTTTGTTCGTCAAAGGGGGGTTGACCGTGGTCGGAATTTGATTTACTATTTTTTGGAATATAATGCACCATGTTATATTTCTATTTCATCCCCATGAATAAGTTTTAAAAAGTCATACGGTGCAATTTTGGTTTTTCAACTGGATGTTGCGCCACCAAACTTCGATGTTGCACCCAACAGACGTAGGTTGTTCCGTCAACCATAACTTTTTATCCATTTAGAGTTACTGGGATCATAACCAGTCAAAATCAAGCTCTCTCATAAATCTATAAGACTAACAGGTTCCACCCTTCCCATCGTTGTTTAGTAATCAAGAAATTCAATCTCAATGACTTTTGGGAACATCGAAAGCTTTTTTTGCTCAAATTTTCACGTGCCGTTTTGTTGGTCAAAGGGGGGTTGACCGTGATCGGAGTTCCATTTACTAATTTTGGGAATATGATGCACCATATTCTATTCCATCCCAATAAATAAGTTTTAAAACTTCGCACAGTGCTATTTTGGTATTTCAACCAGATGTTGCACCTCCAGACTTCGATGTTGCACCAACAGACATAGGTTGTTCAGTCAACCCTAACTTCTTATCCATTTAGAGTTACTTGAACCATAACCAGTCAAAACGAATCTCTCTCATAAATTTATAGGTATAACAGGTTCCACCCTTCTCATCTTATTTCAGTAACAAAGAAATTCAATATCAATGACTTTTGGGAACATCGAATGCTCTTTTTGCTCAATTTTTAACATGTTAATTTGTTGGTCAAAGGGGGTTGACCGTGGTCGGAATTAGATTTACTATTTTTTGGAACATGATGCACCACGTTATATTTCTATTTCATCCCCATAAATAAGTTTTCAAAACTTCACACAGTGCTATTTTGGTATTTCAACCAGATGTTGCACCTCCTGACTTCGACGTTGCACCCAACAGACATATGTTGTTCCATCAACCCTAACTTCTTATCCATTTAGCGTTACTTAAACCATAACCAGTCAAAACGAAGCTCTCTCATAAATCTATAGGTCTAACAGGTTCCACCCTTCTAATCTTAGTTCAGTAACAAAGAAATTCAATCTCAATGACTTTTGGGAACATCTGTTGTTTTGTTGGTCAATGGGGGGTTGACCGTGGTCGGAATTCGATTTACTATTTTTTGGAATATGATGCACCACGTTATATTTCTATTTCATCCCCATGAATTTTGGTTTTTCCAACAGATGTTGCACCTCAAGACTCCGATGTTGCACCCAATAGACGTAGGTTGTTCCGTCAACCATAACTTTTTATCCATTTTGAGTTATTGGAACCATAACCAGTCAAAATGAAGCTCTCTCATAAATCTATGGGACTAACATGTTCCACCCTTCTTATCTTAGTTCAGTAACCAATAAATTCAATCTCAGTGACTTTTAGGAACATCTACGGAGATGAAATAGAAATATAACACGGTGCATCATATTCCAAAAAACAGTAAGTCGAATTTCGACCATGGTTAAGCCATTTTTGATCAACACAACGGCATGTGAAAAATTGTGCTAAAAAAGCTTTCGATGTTTAGCCAACAGACGTTGGTTGTTCCGTCAACTATAACTTTTTATTCATTTAGAGTTTATAGAACCATAACTAGTCAAAACGAAGCTATCTCATAAATCTATAGGGCTAACAGTTTCCAATCTTCTCATCTTAGTTCAGTAACCAATAAATTTAATCTCAATGACTTTGGGGAACATCGAAAGCTTTTTGAGCTCAATTTTTCACATGCTTTTTCATTGGTCAAAAGGCGTTGACCGTGATCGGAATTCGATTTACTATTTTTTGGAATATGATGCACCATGTTATATTTCTGTTTCATCCTCATAAATTAGTTTTAAAAAGTCATACAGTGCAATTTTGGTTTTTCAACTAGATGTTGCACCTCCAGACTTCGATGTTGCACCCAACAGACGTAGGTTTTTCCGTCAACAGTAACTTTTTATCCATTTAAAGTTACTAGAACAATAACCAGTCAAAACAAAGCTCTCTCATAGATCTATAGGACTAACTGGTTCAACTTTTCTCATTTTAGTTTAACCAAGAAATTTAATCTCAATGACTTTTGGAATATCGAATGATTTTCTAGCTCAATTTTTCACATGTCGTTTCGTTGGTCAAAGGGGGGTTGATCATGGTCGGAATTCGATTTACTGTTTTTTGGAATATGATGCACCATGTTATATTTCTGTTTCATCCCCATAAATAAGTATCAAAAAGTCAAATAGTGCAATTTTGGTTTTTCAACCAGATGTTGCACCTCCAGACTTCGATGTTGCATCTAATAGACGTAGGTTTTTCCGTCAACCATAACTTTTTATCCATTTACAGTTACTAGAACCATAACCAGTCAAAACAAAGCTTTCTCATAAATCTATAGGACTAACAGGCTCCACCCATCTCATCTTAGTTCAATAACCAATTAATTCAATCTCAATGTCTTTTGGGAAGATCGAAAGGTTTTTTAGCATAATTTTTCATATGTCGTTTTGTTGGTCAAAAGGGGGTTGACCGTGGTCGGGATTCGATTTACTTTTTTTTTGGAATATGATGCACCATGTAATATTTCTATTTCATCCCCGTTAATTAGTTTTAAAAAGTCATACAGTGAAATTTTGGATTTTTAACCCGACGTTGCACCTTAAGACTTCGATGGTGCAACAGACGTAGGTTGTTCAATCAACCATAACTTTTTATCCATTTGGAGTTATTGGAACTATGACCAGTCAAAACGAAGCTCTCTCATAATTCTATAGTACTAACAGGTTCCATCCTTCTCATCTCTGTTTAGTAACCAAAAATTCAATCTCAATGACATTTGGGAACATCGATATCTTTTTAGCTCTATTTTTCGCATGGCTTTTCGTTGGTCAAAGGGGGGTTGACCGTGGTCGGAATTCGATTTACTATTTTTTGTAATATGATGCACCATGTTATATTTCTATTCCATCCCCATAAATAAGTGTTCAAAATTCATACAGTGCAATTTTGTTTTTTCAACCAGATGTTGCACCTCCAGACTTCGATGTGGCACCCAACGGACGTAGGTTGTTCTGTCAACCATAACTTTTTATCCATTTAGAGTTACTGGGACCATAACCAGTCAAAACAAATATCTCTCGTAGTTCTATAGGACTAACAGATTCCACATTCTCATCTTAGTTCAGTAACCAATAAATTCAATCTCAATGACTTTTGGGAACATTGAAAGCTTTTATAGCTCAATTTTTCACATGTCGTTTTGTTGGTCAAAGGGGGATTGACCGTGATCGGAATTCGATTTACTATTTTTTGGAATATGATGCACCATGTTAGATTTCTATTTCAACCCCATAAATAAGTTTTAAAAAGTCATAGAGCGAAAATTTTGTTTTTCAACCAAATGTTCCACATGTTAGTCCTATTGTCTGTTTAACTTTTAAAATCCATTTGATAACTCATTTATGGGGACGAAATAGGAATATAATATGGTACATCATATTCCAAAAAATAGTAAGTCGAATTCCGATTACGGTCAACCCCCCTTTGACCAATGAAACGGCATGTGAAAAATTGAGCTAAAAAAGCATTTGATGTTCCCAAAAGTTGTTGAGATTGAATTTCTTGGCTACTCAACTAAGATGAGATCTGGAGCTGCAACATTTGGTTGAAAAACCAAAATTGCACTATATGACTTTTATAACTTATTTACGGGGATGAAATAAAAATATAACATGGGGCATCTTATTCCAAAAAATAGTAAATCAAATTCCGACCACGGTCAACCCCCCTTTGAACAACGAAAAGTCATGTGAAAAGTTGAGCTAAAAAACTTTCGATGTTCCCAAAAGTCATTGAGATTGAATTTATTTGTTACTGATCAAGGATGAGAAGGATGGAACCTGTTAATAGTATAGATTTATGAGACAGCTTCGTTTTTACTGGTTATAGTTCCAGGAACTCTAAATGGATAAAAAGTTATGGTTGACGGAACAACCTACGCCTGTTGGGTGCAACATAGAAGTATTTAGGTGCAACGTAAGGTTGAAAAACCAAAATTTCACTTTATGACTTTCTAAAACTTATTTATGTGGATGAAATAGAAATATTACATGGTGCATCATATTCCAAAAAAAAAAATTCGAATTCCAACCACGGTCAATCCCCTTTTGACCAACAAAACGACACGTGAAAAATTGAGCTAAAAAAGCTTTTGATGTTCTCAAAATTCATTGAGGTTGAATTAATTTGTTACTGAACTAAGATGAGAAGCGTGGAGCCTATTAGTCCTATAGATCTATGAGAGAGCTTCGTTTTGACTGGTTATGGTTCTAGTTACTCTAAATGGATAAAAAGTTATGGTTGACGAAAAAACCTACATCTATTGGGTGCAACATCGAAGTCTGGAGGTGCAACATCTGGTTGAAAAACCAAAATTGCAATGTATGACTTTTTAAAACTTATTTATGGGGATGAAACAGAAATATAACATGGTGCATCATATTCCAAAAAATAGTAAATCGAATTCCGACCACGGTCGACCCACCTTTGACAAATGAAACGACCTGTGAAAAATTGAGCTAAAAAAACTTTTGATGTTCCCAAGAGTCATTGAGATTGAATTTCTGGGTTAAACTAAGATGAGAAAAGTGGAACCAGTTAGCCCCATAGATCTATGAAAGAGCATCGTTATGATTGGTTATGGTTCTAGTAAATCTAAATGGATAAAAAGTTACTATTAACGGAACAACCTACGTCTGATGGGTGCAACATCAAAGCCTGGAGGTGCAACATCTAGTTGAAAAACCAAAATTGCACTGTATGACTTATTAAAACTTATTTATGGGGATGAAAAAGAAATATAACATGGTGCATCATATTCCAAAAAATAATAAATCGAATTCCAATCACGGTCAACCCCCTTTTGACCAACAAAATAGTATGTGGAAATTTGAGCTAAAAAAGCCTTCGATGTCCCCAAAAGTCATTGAGATTGAATTTATTGGTTACTGAACTAAGATGAGAAGGGTGGAACCTGTTAATCCTATAGATTCACGAGAGAGCTTTATTTCGACTATTTATGGTTCCAGTAACTCTAAACGGATAAAATGTTATGGTTGATGGAAAAACCAATGTCTATTGGGTGCGACATCGAAGTCTGGAGGTGCAGCATCTGGCTGAAAAACAAAAAATGTACTGTATGACTTTTTAAAACTTATTTATGTGGTTGAAATAGAAATATATCATCGTGCGTCATATTCGAAAAAATAGTAAATCGAATTACGACCACGGTCAACCCCACCTTTGACCAACAAAACGACATGTAAAAAGTTGAGCTAAAAAAGCTTTCGATGTTCCTTAAAGTTATTAAGATTGAATTTCTTGGTTACTGAATTAAGATGAGAAGGGTGGAAATTGTTAGTCCTATAGATCTATGCAAGAGCTTCGTTTTTCTGGTTATGGTTCCGGTAACTCTAAATGGATAAAAAGGTATGGTTGATGGAACAACCTACGTCTGTTGGGTGCAACATCGAAGTCTAGAGGTGCAACGTCTGGTTGAAAAACTAAAATTGCACTGTATGACTTTTTAAAACTTATTTATGGAGATGAAATAGAAAAATAACTTGGTGGATCATATTCCCAAAAATATTAAATCGAATTCTGACCACGGTCAACCCACCATTAACCGACAAGACAACATGTGAAAAAATTAAGCTAAAAAAGCTTTCGATGTTCCCGAAATTCATTGAGATTGAATTTCTTCATTACTGAACTAGGATGGGGAGGGTTGAACCTGTTGTTCCTATAGATCTATGAGAGAGCTTTGTTTTGACTGGTTATGGTTCTTAGTATCTCTAAATGGATAAAAAGTTATAGTTGACGGAACAACCTATGTCTGTTGGTTGCAACATCTAAGTTTGGCGGTGCAACATCTGGCTGAAAAGCAAAGTTGCACTGTATGACTTTTTAAAACTTATTAATGGAATGAAATTGAAATACAACATGGTGCATCATATTCCAAAAAATAGTAAGTCGAATTCCGACCACGGTCAACCCCCATTTGACCAACAAAACAGCATGTGAAAAATTAAGCTAAAAAAGCTTTCAATGTTCCCAAAAGTCATTGAGATTGAATTTCTTAGTTATTGAACTAATTTGAGAAGAGTGGAACCTGTCAGTCCTATGGATCTAAGACAGAGCTTCGTTTTGACTGGTTATGGTTCTAGTAACCCTAAATGGATAAAAAGTTATAGTTGATGGAACAATCTACCTCTGTTGGGTGTAACATCGAAGTCTTGAGGTGCAACATCTGGTTGAATAACCAAAATTGCACTTTATGACTTTTTAAAACCTATTTATGGGATGAAATAGAAATATAACATGGTGCATCATATTCCAAAAAATAGGAAATCGTATTCCGGCCACGGTCCACCTCTTTGGCCAACAAAATGACATGTGACAATTGAGCTAAAAAAGATTTCAATGTTCCCAAAAGTCATTGAGATTGAATTTCTTGGTTACTGAACTAAGATGAGAGGGGTGGAACCTTTTAGTCCTATAGATCTATGAGAGAGGTTCGTTTTGACTAGTAATGGTTCTAGTAACTTTATAGTTGACGGAACAACCTACGTCTGTTGGGTGCAACATCGAAGTCTGGAGGTGGAACATCTGGTTGAAAAACCAAAATTGCACTGTATGACTTTTTAAAACTTATTTATGGGAACGAAAAAGAAATGTAACATGGTGCATCATATTCCAAGAAATAGTAAATCGAATTCTGATCATGGTCAACCCCTCATTTGACCATCGAAACGGCAAGTGAAAAATTGAGCTAAAAAAGCTTACGATGTTCCGAAAAGTCATTGAGATTAAATTTCTTGGTTACTGAAATAAGATGAGAATGGTGGAACCTATTAGTCCTATAGATTTATGAGAGAGATTCGTTTTGACTGGTTATGGTTCCCACAACTCTAAATGGATAAAAAGTTATGGTTGACATTACATCCTACGTCTGTTGGGAGCAACATCCAAGTCTGTAGGTGCAACATCTGGTTGTAAAACCAAAATTGAACTGTACGACTTTTTAAAACTTATTTACGGGGGTGAAATAGAAATATAACACGCTGCATCATATTCCAAAAAATAGTAAGTCGAATTCCGACCAAGGTCGACCCCCTTTGACCAACAAAACAACATGTGAAAAATTGAGCTAAATTTTTTTTCTATGTTCCAAAAAGCCATTGAGATTATATTTCTTGGTCACTGAACTAAGATGAGAAGGGTGGAACCTATTAGTCCTATAGATTTATGAGAGAGCTTGCTTTTGAATGGTTATGGTTCTAGTAACTCTAAGTATATTAATAGTTAGCGTTGACGGAATAATCTACGTCAGTTAGGTGCAGCATCGAAGTCTGGAGGTGCAACATCTAGTTGAAAAACCAAAATTGCATTGTATGACTTTTTAAAACTTATTTATGGGGATGAAACAGAAATATAACATGGTGCATCATATTCCAAAAAAAAGTAAATCGAGTTCCGATCACGGTCAACCCACCTTTGACCAACGAAACGACATGTGAAAAATTGAGCTAATAAAACTTTTGATGTTCCCAAAAGTCATTGAGATTAAATTTCTTGGTTAAACTTAGATGAGAATAGTGAAACCAGTTAGTCCCATAGATCTATGAAAGGGCATCGTTTTGACTGGTTATGGTTCTAGTAAATCTAAATGGATAAAAAGTTACAGTCGACGGAACAACCTACGTCTGATGGGTGCAACATCTAGTTGAAAAAACAAAATTGCACTGTATGATGTTTTAAAACTAATTTATGGGGATTAATAAGAAATATAACGTGGTGCATCATATTCCAAAAAATAGTAAATCGAATTCCGATCACGGTCAACCCCTTTTGACCAACAAAATGGTATGTGGAAATTTGAGCTAAAAAAGCCTTACTAAACTAAGATGAGAAGGGTGGAACCTGTTAATCCTATAGATTTATGAGAGAACTTTGTTTGGACTAGTTGTGGTTCCAGTAACTCTAAACGGATAAAAAGTTGCGGTTGACGATAAAAAGTTACGGTTAACGGAAAAACCTATGTCTGTTGGGTGCAACATCGAAGTCAGGAGGTGCAGCATCTGGTTGAAAAACCAAAATTGCACTGTATAACTTTTTAAAACTTTTTTATGGGGTTGAAATAGAAATATAACATCATGCGTCATATTCGAAAAAATAGTAAATTGAATTACGACCACGGTCAACCCCTCTTTGACCAACAAAACGACATATGAAAAATTCAGCTAAAAAAGCTTTTGATGTTCCTTAAAGTCATTAAGATTGAATTTATTGGTTACTGAATTAAGATGAGAATGATGGAAATTGTTAGTCCTATAGATCTATGCGAGAGCTTCGTTTTTACTGGTTATGGTTCCGGTAACTCTAAATGGATAAAAAGTTATGGTTGATGGAACAACGTACGTCTGTTGGGTGCAACATCGAAGTCTAGAGGTGCAACATCTGGTTGAAAAACTAAAATTGCATTGTATGACTTTTTAAAACATATTTATGGGGATGAAATAGAAAAATAACTTGGTGCATCATATTTCGAAAAATAGTATATCGAATTCTGACCAGGGTCAACCTCCCTTTGACCAACAAGACAGCTTGTGAAAAAATTAAGCAAAAAAAGCTTTCGATGTTCCCGGAATTCATTGAGATTGAATTTATTCATTACTGAACTATGATGGAAAGGGTGGAACCTGTTAGTCCTATAGATCTATGAGAGAGCTTCTTTTTGATTGGTTATGGTTCCTAGTATCTCTAAATGGATAAAAAGTTATAGTTGACGAAACAAACAACGTCTGTTGGGTGCAACATCTAAGTTTGGAGATGCAACATCTGGCTGAAAAACAAAAGTTGCACTGTATGACTTTTTAAAACTTATTAATGGGAATGAAATTGAAATACAACATGGTGCGTCATATTCCAAAAAATAGTAAGCCGAATTCCGACCACGGTCAACCCCTTTTGACCAACAAAACAACATGTGAAAAATTGAGCTAAAAAAGCATTCAATGTTCCCAAAAGTCATTGAGATTGAATTTCTTGGTTATTGAACTAATTTGAGAAGAGTGGAACCTGTTAGTCCTATGGATCTATGAGAGAGCTTCGTTTTGACTGGTTATTGTTCTAGTAACTCTAAATGGATAAAAAGATATAGTAGATGGAACAACCTACGTCTGTTGGGTGTAACATCGAAGTCTTGAGGTGCAACATCTGGTAGAAAAACCAAAATTGCACTGCATGAATTTTTAAAACTTATTTACGGGGATGAAATAGAAATATAACATGGTGCATCATATTTGATAAAATAGTAAATCGAATTCCGGCCACGGTCCACCCCCTTTGACCAAGAAAACGACATGTGAAAATTAGGCTAAAAAAGATTTCAATGTTCCCAAAAGTCATTGAGATTGAATTTCTTGGTTACTGGACTAAGATGAGATGGGTGGAACCTTCTAGTCTTATAGATCTATGAGAGAGGTTCGTTTTGACTGGTAATGGTTCTAGTAACTCTATAGCTGAGGGAACATCCTACGTCTGTTGGGTGCAACATCGAAGTCTGGAGGTGGAACATCTAGTTGAAAAACCAAAATTGCACTGTATGACTTTTTAAAACTTATTTATGGAATGAAATAGAAATGTAACATGGTGCATCATATTCCAAAAAATAGTAAATCGATTTGCGATCACGGTCAACCCCTCCTTTGACCAACGAATCGGCGAGTGAAAAATTAAGCTAAAGAAGCTTACGATGTTCCAAAAAGTCATTGAGATTGAATTTCTTGGTTACTGAAATAAGATGAGAACGTTGGAACCTGTTAGTCCTATAGATTTATGTGAGAGCTTCGTTTTGACTGTTATGGTTGACATTACATCCTACGACTGTTAGGTGCAACATCGAAGTCTGAAGGTGCAACATCTGGTTGTAAAACAAAAATTGAACTGTACGACTTTTTTAAACTTATTTACGGGGATGAAATAGAAATATAACATGATGCATCATATTCCAAAAAATAGTAAGTCAAATTCCGACCACGGTCAACCCCCCTTTGATCAACAAAACGACATGTGAAAAATTGAGCTAAAAAAGCTTTCTATTTTCCCAAAAGTCATTGAGATTAAATTTCTTGGTTACTGAACTAAGATGAGAAGGGTGGAACCTGTTAGTCCTATAGAATTATGACAGAGCTTCCTTTTGACTGGTTATGGTTCTAGTAACTCTAAATAGATAAATAGTTATCCTTGACGGAATAACCTACGTCAGTTAGGTGCAACATCGAAGTTTGGAGGTGCAACATCTGGTTGAAAAACCAAAATTGCACTATATGACTTCTTAAAACTTATTTATGTTGCTAAAATAGGAATATAACATAGTGCGTCATATTCCAAAAAATAGCAAGTCAAACTCCGACCAAGGTCAACCCCCTTTAACCAACAAAACGACATGTGAAGAATTGAGCTAAAAAAGCTTTCGATGTTCCAAAAAGTCAATGAGATTGATTTTATTTGTTACTGAACTAAGATGAGAAGGGTGGAACCTGTTAGTCCTATAGAGCTAAGGGAGAGCTTCGTTATTGCTGATTATGGTTCCAGTAACTCTGAATGGATAAAAAGTTATTGTTGACGGAACAACCTACGTCTGTTGGGTCCAACATCGAAGTCTGGAGGTGCAACATCTGTTGGATCTAGGTTAACCCTAGAGCGGGGTAAATAGGGTTTATTAAAGATTATTGTGAGATATTAAAAATACGTAGATCACAAAATATAGCAGAAATAGAAACGAAGAAAGTAAATGACACAAGAGATACTCAGCCTCGGCAAAACCCTGCCTATTGCTATATTCCTAAGGTTTGTACTAGGTGATAGAACAGATCCCGCATACAAGACCATGTACACTCCAAACCCTGCTCTTATTCTAACCCTACCCTCAAACCATATACTAATCTAATCCCCTAGATCAGATTTCCCCTGATTACGATCCCGTAACCAGTAACCTAGATTTTACAAACTCTAGCAACTGTCAGTCAACACCCTGACTATATCTCCCTAGATTTTACAGACTCTAGAACTGATGGTTGGATTGCAGATGGAAAAACAAAAAGAAACAAAACAATACTAAATAAAATACACAAAGAAAACCCCTAGGAGTTAAATTAAAAGAAGGTCATCCCCTTTCTATTGAGAAACTTGGCCGGCCCATTATTCTTCTTTGTTAGACCCAAAATCTCTTTGCTCTAGAAATTTGTAATGGCGGCCTCTAGGGTTTTTCTGGATCCCAAATCTCGATCTTCACAGATGATTTAAATTAGTTCTCTGATCCTCGAGTTCTCGTTGATGTTCTAGATCGATTACTGGTGCTCCTTTCTTTACCTATTTGGGTTTTTGCTTCAGCGATCGAAAACCGTGAGTTTTCTGAATTTTCTTGCTTTGAATTTGCTTGCGAGTTGTTTGTGGTTTCGATCTTTATTGCTTGGGTTCTCTGACTATTCGCCAGTGATGAAGTGGTGTAATATAGGATAAAGGAATCCTATGATAGCTTTCTGATTTCAATATGATTCGATCTGAAATTTGACCAGTTTCCCTCTTTGATTTCTCCGATTGAATTTTTGTCCCTTTTGTGAAATTGTTGATTGCCTTACTTGAATTATTTGGTCTTGAATGAATTCGGAAATGTTGTGTGATTGATGATATGGATCCAGACATGAAAAAAATTGGTCTTGATTAATTTTCAGAGATGTTTCCTTTCCAGTAAAAACAAATGTTGCTTGCCAAAAATTATCATCTCTGTTTTCATTTAAAACTGGAAACATACTTGAAATGATTTGCCAACTTGAAAACTGATTTCATTTACTTGCCAAAAATGAATTGTCTTATATTTGAAACCGATTTAATTCTTGCCAAAAATATCTGTCCCAACATTAATTCTGAAAAAAAAACTTTGCGAAAAAAAAAATTGTCACATGAATGCAAAAAAGATTTGTTTCCGAATATTGATTACTGCATTTCTGGAAAATCGAATCAAATGATTCTTTTGCCATTCAAAAACTGGAAAGAATATTTCTGGCCCCTTGCATGATAAAAGTTGCCAATAGAAGTTCTTGCCAAATCTATAGACTCAATTCTTGAAACCAATTAATTTTTTTTCTGTTGTGCTTATGCTCATTTAAACTTGTGTTTACCTGGTTTGTTGCACCACCTGTTTTGATATGTTTGTGGCATGCATTTTTACACTAACTTGTTAAATGCACCCACTTCATTTGTTTGAGCTTCACCATGTTCATTGATGTTGAAACTGACCTTGTACTTGATCCACCATTGTTTACATGTATTTGAATCATTCCCTGCTATCTTGCTTGTTCATTGACATTGAAAGCTGCACTTCGAAGTTTGGAGGTATCCACCATTGTTTACATGTATTTGAACCATTGTTTACGTCTGTTGGGTGCAACATCGAAGTTTGGAGGTGCAACATCTGGTTGATAAAACGAAATCGCACTGTATGGCTTTTGAAAACTCGTTTATGGGGATGAAATAGAAATATAACATAGTGCATCATATTTCAAAAAATTGTAAGTCGAGTTCCAACCACGGTCAACCCCCGATTGACCAACAAAACGGCATGTGAAAATTGAGCTAAAAAGGCTTTCAATGTTCCCAAAAGTCATTGAGATTGAATTTCTTGGTTATTGAACTAAGATGAGAAGTATGGAACCCGTTAGTCCTATAAATCCATGAGAGTGCTTGTTTTGACTCGTTATGGTTCCGGTAACTCTAAATGGATAAAAATTTACGGTTGCCGGAACAACCTACATCTTTTCGGTGCAACATCGAAGTCTTAAGGTGCAACATCTTTTTGAAAAATCAGAATTGCACTGTATGACTTTTTAAAAATTATTTACAGGAATGAAATAGAAATATAACGTGGTGCATCATATTCGAAAAAATAGTAAATCGAATTCTGATCGTGCCCCTCTTTGACCAATGAAATGGCATGTGAAAAGTTGAGCTAAAAAAAGCTTTCGATGTTCCCAAAAGTCACTAAGATTGAATTTCTTGGTTATTGAACTAAGATAAGATGGGTGGAATCTGTTAGTCCTATAGTTATATGAGAGGGCTTCGTTTTGACTGGTTATAGTTCTAGTAACTCTAAATGGATAAAAAGTTATGGCTGATGGAACAACCTACGTCTGTTGGGTGAACATTGAAGCCTGGAGGTGCAACATCTGGTTGAAAACCAAAAGTTAACTGTATGACTTTTTAAAACTTTATTATAGGGATGAAATAGAAATATAACATGGTGCATCGTATTCCAAAAAATAGTAAATCGAATTCCAACCACGGTCAACCCCCATTTGACCAACAAAACGACATATGAAAAATTGAGCTAAAAAAGCTTTTGACGTTCGCAAAAGTAATTGGGAAATGTTGGCCCTATAGATCTGTGAGAGAGCTTTGTTTTCACTGGTTATGGTTCCAGTGGCTCTTAATGGATAAAAAGTTATGGTTGACGGAACAACCTACGTCAGTTGCGTGCAACATCGAAGTCTGGAGGTGCAACATCTGGTTGAAAAACCAAAATTGCACTGTATGACATTTTAAACTTATTTATGCGGGTGAAATAGAAATATAACATGGTGCATCATATTGCTAAAAATAGTAAATCTAATTCTGACTACGGTCAATATCCCTTTGACCAGCAAAACGACATGTGAAAATTTGAACTAAAAAAGCTTTTGATGTTCCCAAAAGTCATTAAGATAGACTTTATTGGTTATTGAACTAAGATGAGAAGGATGGAACATGTTAGTCCTATAGATCTATGAGAGAGCTTCGTTTTGACGGGTAATGGTTCCAGTAATTCTAAATGGATAAAAAGTTACAGTTGACGAAACTACCTATTTTGTTGGGTGCAACATCGAAATCTTGAGGTGCAACATCTGTTGGGAATAATAAAATTGCACTGTATGACTTTTGATAACTCGTTTATGGGGATGAAATAGAAATGTAACATTGTGCATCATATTCCAAAAAATAGTAAGTCGAATTCCGACCACGGTCAACCCCCCTTTGACCAACGAAACGGCATGTGAAAAATTGAGCTAAAAAAGCTTTCGATGTTCCCAAAAGTCATTGAGGTTTAATTTCTTGGTTACTAAACTAAGATGAGAAGGGTGGAACCTGTTAGTCCTATAGATTTATGAGAGATCTTCTTTTTGACTAGTTATGATTCCAGTAACTCTAAATGGACAAAAAGTTATATTTGAAGGAACAACCTACGTCTGTTGGGTGCAACATCAAAGTCTGGAGGTGCAACATCTGGTTGAAAAACCAAAATTGCACTGTATGACTTTTTATAACTTGTTTATGGGGATGAAATAGAAAAATAACTTGGTGCGCCATATTCCAAAAAATAGTAAATCGAATTTTGACCACGGTCAACCCACCTTTGACCAACAAAACAACATGAGAAAAATTTAAGCTAAAAATGCTTTTGATGTTCCCGAAAGTCATTGAGGTTGAATTTCTTGGTTACTAAACTATGGTGGGAGGGGTGGAACCTATTAGTCCTATAGATCTATAAGAGAGCTTCGTTTTGACTGGTTATGGTTCTTGTAACTCTAAATGGATAAAAATTAATAGTTGGTGGAACAACCAACGTCTATTGGGTGCAACATCGAAGTATTGAGGTGCAACATCTGTTTGAAAAACCAAAATTACACTGTATGACTTTTAAAAACTTATTTGTGGGGATGAAATAGAAATATAACATGGTGCATCATATTCCAAAAAGTAGTAAGTCGAATTAAATTATGCTAAAAAAGCTTTCGATGTTCCTAAAAGTCATTAAGATTGAATTTCTTGGTTATTAAACTAAGATGAGAAGGGTGGAACATGTTACTCCTATAGACCTATGAGAGAGCTTCGTTTTTACAGGTTATGGTTCTAGTAACTCTAAATGGATAAAAAGTTACGGTTAACGGAACAACCTACGTCTGTTGGGTGCAACGTCGAAGTCTCTAGGTGCAACATGTGTTTGAAAAACAATGTTGCACTGCATGACTTTTGAAAACTTGTTTATGGGGATGAGATAGAAATATAACATTGTGCATCATATTCCAAAAATAGTAAATCGAATTCCGACCTAGGTCAACCCCCCTTTGACTAAAAAAATCACATATGAAAAATTGAGCTAAAAAAGCTTTCGATGTTCTCAGAAGTCATTGAGATTGAATTTCTTGGTTATTGAACTAAGATGAGAAGGGTGTAACCATTTAGTACTGCAGATCTATGAGAGAGCCTCATTTTGACTGGTTATGGTTCTATTTACTCTAAATGGATAAAAAAGTTATAATTGACGGAACAACCTACGTATGTTGCCTGTTAGTCCTATAAATCCATGAGAGAGCTTCTTTTTGACTGGTTATGGTTCTAGCAACTCTTAATGGATAAAAAGTTACGGTTGACGGAACAACCTACGTCTGTTGGGTGCAACATCGAAGTCTTGAGGTGCAACATCCGGTTGAAAAACCAAAATTGCACTGTATGACATTTTAAAACTTAATTATGGGGATGAAATAGAAATTTAACATGGTGCATCATATTCCAAAAAATATTAAGTCGAACTCCGATCATAGTCAACCCTCCTTTGACCAACAAAACGGCATGTGGAAAATTGAGCTAAAAAATCTTTCGATGTTCCCAAACGTCATTGAGATTGAATTTATTAGTTGCTGAACTAAGATGAGAAGGGAGGAACCTGTTAATCCTATAGATCTATAAGAGAGCTTCGTTTTGACTAGTTATGGTTCCAGTAACTCTAAATGGATAAAAAGTTATATTTGATGGAACAACCTACGGCTGTTGGGTGCAACATCGAAGTCTTGAGGTGCAACATCTGTTTGAAAAATCAAAATTGCGCTGTATGACTTTTGAAAACTCATTTATGGGGATGAAATAGAAATATAGCATGGTGCATCATATTCCAAAAAGCAGTAAGTCGAATTTCGACAACGGTCAACCTCCCTTGACCAACGAAACATCATGTGAATACTTGAGCCGAAAAAGCTTTTGATGTTCCCAAAAGTCATTGAGATTGAATTTTTTGGTTACTAAATTAAGATGAGAAGTGTGGAACCTGTTACCCTTATAGATCTATGAGAGAGCTTGGTTTTGACTGGTTATGGTTCCAATAACTCTAAATGGATAAAAAGTTACGGTTGACGGAACAACCTATGTCTGTTGGGAGCAACATCGAAGTATGGATGTGCAACATCTAGTTGAAAAATTGAGCTAAAATAGAAATATAACATGGTGCGTCATATTCGCAAAAATAGTAAATCGAATTATGACCACGGTCAACCCCCCTTTGACCAACAAAACGACATGTGAAATATTGAGCTAAAAAAGCTTTCGATGTTCCTTAAAGTCGTTAAGATTGATTTTCAAGGTTACTGAACTAAGATGAAAAGGGTAGTACCTGTTAGTCCAAAAGATCTATGCGAGAGCTTCGTTTTCACTGGTTATGGTTCTCGTAACTCTAAATAGATAAAAAGTTATGGTTAATGGAACAACCTACGTCTGTTGGGTGCAACATCGAAGTCTGCAGGTGCAACATCTGGTTGAAAAACTAAAATTGCCCTGTGTGACTTTTTAAAACTTATATATGGGGATGAAATAGAAATATAACATGGTGCATCATATTCCGAAAAAATAGTAAATCGAATTCCGACCACGGTCAAACCCACTTTGACCAACAAAACGACATATGGAAAATTGAGCTAAAAAAGATTTCGATGTTCCCAAAAGTCATTCAGATCGAATTTCTTGGTTAATGAACTAAGATGAGAAGGGTGGAACCTATTAGTCCTATAGCTTTATGAGAGAGTTTTTACTGGTTATGGTTCCAGTAACTCTAAATGGGTAAAAGTTATGGTTGATAGAACAACCTACGTCTGTTGGGTGCCACATCGAAGTTTTGAGGTGCAACATCTGTTCGGAAATCCAAAATTGCACAGTATAACTTTTGAAAACTCATATATGGGGATTAAGTAGAAATTTAACATGGTGCGTCATATTCAAAAAAATAGTAAATCGAATTCCAACAACGGTCAACCCCCCTTTGACCAACAAAATGACATATGAAAAATTGAGCTAAAAAAGCTTTTGATGTTCCCAGAAGTCATTGAGATTGAATTTCTTGGTTACTAAACTAAGATGAGAAGGGTGGAACCTGTTTATCCTATAGATCTATGAGATAGCTTCATTTTGACTGGTTATGGTTCTAGCAACTCTGAATGGATAAAAAAGTTAGGGTTGATGGAACAACCTATGTCTGTTGGGTGCAACACCGAAGTCTTGAGGTGCAACATATAGTTGAAAAACCCAAATTGCACTGTATGATTTTTTTAAAACTTATTTATGGGGATGAAACAGAAATATAACATGGTGAGTCATATTCCAAAAAATAGTAAACCTAATTTCGACCACGGTCAACCCCCCTTTGACCAACAAAATGACATGTAAAAAATTGAGCTAAAAAAGTTTTCGATGTTCCCAAAAGTCCTTAAGATTGAATTGCTTGGTTACTGAACAACGATGATATGAGTGGAACCTATTAGTCCTACAGATCTATGAAAGAGCTTCGTTTTGACTAGTTATGGTTCTAGTAACTCTAAATGGAAAAAAAGTTATGGTTGACGAAACAATCAACGTCGGTTGGGTGCAACATCGAAGTCTGGAGGTGCAACATCTGGTTGAAAACCCAAAATTGCACTATATGACTTTTTAAAACCTATTTATGGGGATGAAATAGAAATATAACATGGTGCAACATATTCCAAAAAATAGTAAATTGAATTCCGACCACGGTCAACTTCCCTTTGACCAACAAAACGACATGTGAAAAATTGAGCTAAAAATGCCTTCATTGTTCCCAACAGTCATTAGGATTGAATTTCTTGGTTACTGAACTAAGATGATAAGGGTGGAACATGTTAGTCCTATAAATCAATGAGAGAGCTTCGTTTTGACTGGTTATGGTTCAAGTAACTCTAAATGTATAAAAAGTTATGGTTGATGAAACAACCTACGTCTGTTGGGTGTAACATCCAACTTCTAAAACTTATTTATGGGTATGAAGTAGAAATATAACGCGGTGCATCATATTCCAACAAATATAAGTCGAATTCCGACCAAGGTCAACCCCCCCTTGAAAAATGAAACGGCATGTGAAAAATTGAGCTAAAAAGCTTCCTAAAAGTCATTAAAATCCAATTTCTTGGTTACCGAACTCAGATTATATGGGTGGAACCTGTTAGTCCTATTGATCTAAATGGATAAAAAATTATGGTTGACGGAACAACCTACGTCGGTTCCTTGGAATATGATGCATCGTGTTATATTTCTATTTCATCCCCACAAATAAATTTTAAAAAGTCATACACTGCAATTTTGGTTTTTCAAACAGATGTTGCACCTCATTTATAGGACTAACAGGTTCTACCCTTCTCATCTTAGTTTAGTAACCAATAAATTCAATCTCAATGTCTTTTGGGAACATCGAAAGCTTTTTTAGCTCAATTTTTCACATGCCGTTTCGTTAGTCAACGGGGGGTTGACCGTGGTCCGAATTCGATTTACTATTTTTTAAAATTTGATGCACCACGTTATATTTCTATTTCCTCCACGTAAATAAGTTTTAAAAAGTCATACAATGCAATTTTGGTTTTTCAACCAGATGTTGCACCTCAAGACTTCGATGTTGCACCCAACAGTGGTAGGTTGTTGCGTCAACCATAACTTTTAATCCATTTAGAGTTACTGGAACCATAACCGGTTAAAACGAAGCTCTCCCATAGATCTATAGGACTAAAAGGTTCCACCCTTCCCAATTCGACTTATTATTTTTTGCAATATGATGCACCATGTTATATTTCTATTTCATCCCCATAAGCGAGTTTTCAAAAGTCATACAGTGCAATTTTGGTTTTTCAAACAGATGTTGAACCACAAGACTTCAATGTTGCACGGAACAGACGTAGGTTGTTCCGTCAACTTTGTTGCACCTCCAGACTTCGATATTGCACCCAACAGACGTAGTTTCTCCCGTCAACCATAACTTTTTATCCATTTAGAGTTACTGGAATCATAACCAGTCAAAACGAAGCTCTTTCATTGATCAATGGGACTAACCCCTTCTCATCTTAGTTCGGTAACCAAGAAATTTAATCTTAATGAATTTTGGGAACATCGAAAGCTTTTTTTGCTAAGTTTCTCACATGTCGTTTTGTTGGTCGAAGTGGGGTTGACGGTGATCGGAAATCGACCTACTATTTTTTGAAATATGATGCACCATGTAATATTTCTCTTTTATCCCAATAAATAAGTTTTGAAAATTCATACAGTGCAATTTTGGTTTTTCAACCAGATGTCGCACCTCAAGACTTCGATGTTGCACCCAATAGACGTAGGTTGTTCCTTAAACTATAAAATTTTATCCATTTTGAGTTACTAGAACCATAACCAGTCAAAACGAAGCTCTCTCATAGATCTATAGGAATAACAAGTTCCACCCATATCATCTTAGTTCAGTAACCAAGAAATTCAATTTTAATGACTTTTGAGAACATCATAAGCTTTTTTAGCTCCATTTTTCACATGAAGATCTCTCATAGATCTATCAGACTAGCAAGGTCCACCCATCTCATCTTAGTTAAGTAACCAAGAAATTCAATCTTAATGATTTTTGGGAACATCGAAAGCTTTTTTAGCTCAAATTTTCACATGTTGTTTTGTTGGTCAAAGGGGGGTTGATCGTGGTCCGATTTCGACTTACTATTTTTTGGAATATGATGCACCATGTTATATTTCAATTTCATCCCCGTAAATAAGTTTTAAAAAGTCGTACAGTGCAATTTTGGTTTTTCCGCCAGATGTTGCGCCTCCATACTTCGATGTTGCACCCAACTGACATAGGTTGTTCCGTCAACTATTACATTTTATCCATTTACAGTTACTAGAACCATAACCATTCAAACGAAGCTCTCTCATAAATCTATAGAACTAATAATTTCCACCTTTCTCATCTTATTTCATTGACCAATTAATTCAATCTCAATGACTTTTGGGAACATCGAAAGCTTTTTTAGCTCAATTTTTCACATGCCGTTTCGTTGGTTAAAGAGGGGTTGACCGTGGTCGGAATTCGACTTACAATTTTTTGGAATATGATGCATCATGCTATATTTTTATTTCATCCCCATAAACGAGTTTTCAAAATTCATACAATGCAATTTTGGTTTTTCAAACAGATGTTGCACCTAATAGACGTAGGTTCTTCCGTCAACTATAACTTTTTATCCATTTAGAGTTACTAGAATCATAACAAGTCAAAACAAAGCTCTCTCATAGATTTATAGGACTAATAAGTTCGACCCTTCTCATCTTAGTTAAGTAACCAAGAAGTTTAATCTCGATGACTTTTGGGAATATTGAAAGCTTTTTTCGCTCAATTTTTCACATGCCGTTTTGTTCGCCAAAGGGGGTTTGACCGTGGTCGGAATTCGATTTACTATTTTTTGGAATATGATGCACCATGTTATATTTCTATTTCATCCCCGTAAATAAGTATTAAAAAGTCATACAGTGCAGTTTTGGTTTTTCAACCGGATGTTGCACCTCCAGACTTTGATGTTGCAACTAACAGACGTAGGTTGTTCCATCAACCATAACTTTTTATTCATTTAGAGTTAATGGAACCATAACAAGTCAAAACGAAGCTCTCTCATAAATCTATAGGACTAACCGGTTCCACCCTTCTCATCTTTTTTCAGTAACCAAGAAATTCAATCTCAATGACTTTTGGGAACATCGAAAGCTTTTTTAGCTCAATTTTTCACATACCGTTTTGTTGGTCAAAAGGGGGTTGATAGTGATCGGAGTTCGATTTACAATTTTTTGGAATGTGATGACCCATATTATATTTCTATTTCATCCCCATAAATAAGTTTTAAAATGTCATACAGTACAATTTGGTTTTACAACCGGATGTTGCACCTCCAGACTTTGATGTTGCACCCAACAGTCGTAGGTTGTTCCGTCAACCGTAACTTTTTATCCATTTAGAGTTACTTGAATCATAACCAGTCAAAGCAAAGCTGTCTCATAAATCTATAGGTCCAACTGGTTCTACCCTTCACAACTTAGTTCAATAACAAAGAAATTTAATCTCAATGACTTTTGGGACCATCGAATGCTTTTTTAGCTCAATTTTTCACATGTCGTTTTGTTGGTCCAAGGAGGGTTGACCATGGTCGGAATTCGATTTACTATTTTTTGGAGTATGATGCACCATGTTATATTTCTATTTCATCCCCACAAATAAGTTTACAAAATTCATACAGTGCAATTTTGGTTTTCCAAACTGATGTTGCACCTCAAGACTTCGATGTTGCACCCAACAAACGAAGGTTTTTCCGTCAATCATAACTTTTTATCCATTTAGAGTTACTGGAACCATAACAAGTCAAAACGAAACTATATCATAAATCTATTGGACTAACATGTTCCACTCTTCTCATCTTAGTTTAGTAACCAATAAATTCAACCTCAGCTTTTGGGAATCGTCTATGGGGATGAAATAGAAATATAACATGGTGCATCATATTCCAAAATATAGTAAGTTGAATTCCGACCACGGTCAACCCATTTTTGACAAACACAACGACATGTGAAAAATTGAGCTAAAAAAGCTTTCGATGTTCACCCAACAGACGTAGGTTGTTCCGTCAACTATAACTTTTTATCCATTTAGAGGTAGTAGAACCATAACTAGTCAAAACGAAGCTCTCTCATAAATATATAGGACTAACAGGTTCCACCTTTCTCATCTTAGTTCAGTAACCAATAAATTCCATCCCAACGACTTTTGGGAAATCGAAAGCTTTTTTAGCTCAATTTTTCGCATGTCATTTTGTTTGTCAAAGCGGGGTTGACCTTGGTCGGAATTTGATTTACTTTTTTTGGAATATGATGCACCATGTTATATTTCTATTTCATCCCCATAAATAAGTTTCAAAAAGTCATACGGTGCAATTTTGGTTTTTCAACCGGATGTTGCGCCTCCAGACTTCGATGTTGCACCCAACAGACGTAGGTTGTTCCGTCAACCATAACTTTTTAGCCATTTAGAGTTACTGGAATCATAACCAGACAAAACGAAGCTCTCTCATAAATTTATAAGACTAACAAGTTCCACCCTTATCATCTTTGTTCAGTAACCAAGAAATTCAATCTCAATGACTTTTGGGAACATCGAAAGCATTTTTAGCTCAATTTTTCACATGTTGTTTTGTTGGTCAAAGGGGGGTTGACCGTTATCGGAGTTCGATTTACTAATTTTTTGAATATGATGCACCATATTATATTTCTATTTCATCCCAATAAATAAGTTTTAAAACATCATACAGTGCTATTTTGGTATTCCAACCAGATATTGCACCTACAGTCTTCGATGTTGCACCCAACAAACGTAGGTTATTCCGTCAAACCTAACTTCTTATCCATTTGGAGTTACTTCCACCATAACCAGTAAAAACGAAGCTCTCTCTTAAATCTATAGGTCTAACAGGTTCCACCCTTCTCATCTTAATTCAGTAATCAAGAAATTCAATCTCAATGACTTTTGGGAACATCGAACGCTCTTTTTGCTCAATTTTTCACATGTTGTTTTGTTGGTCAAAAGGGGGTTGACCGTGGTCGGAATTCGATTTACTATTTTTTGGAATATGATGCACCATGTTATTTTTCTATTTCACCCACGTAAATAAGTTTTCAAAATTCGTACAGTGCAATTTTGGTTTTTCTAACAGATGTCGCACCTCAAGACTTCGATGTTGCACCCAATAGATGTAGGTTGTTCCGTCAACCATAACTTTTTATCCATTTCGAGTTACTGGAACCATAACCAGTCAAAACGAAGCTCTCTCATAAATCTATGGGACTAACATGTTCTACCCTTCTTATCTTAGTTCAATAACCAATATATTCAATCTCAGTGACTTTTGGGAACATCTACGGAGATGAAATAGAAATATAAGTCGGTCCATCATATTCCAAAAAATAGTAAGTCGAATTCCGACCATAGTCAAGCCATTTTTGACCAAGACGACGGCATGTGAAAAATTGAGCTAAAAAAGCTTTCGATGTTTACCTAACAGACGTAGGTTGTTCCGTCAACTATAATTTTTTATTCATTTAGAGTTAATAGAACCATAGCTAGTCAAAACGAAGCTATCTCATAAATCTATTCTACTAACAGGTTCCACTCTTCTCATCTTACTTCAGCAACCAATAAATTCAATCTCAATGACTTTGGGGAACATCGAAAGCTTTTTAAGCTAATTTTTCATATGTCATTTTGTTAGTCAAAGAGGGGTTGACCGTGGTCGGAAGTTGATTTACTATTTTTTGGAATATGATGCACCATGTTATATTTCCATTTCATCCCCATAAATAACTTTTAAAAAGTCATACAATGCAATTTTGGTTTTTCAACTAGATGTTGCACTTCAAGACTTAGATGTTGCACCCAACAGACGTAGGTTGTTCCGTCAACTATAACTTTTTATACATTTAGAGTTAATAGAACCATAACAATTCAAAACGAAGCTCTCGCATAAATCTATAGGACTAACTGTTTCCACCCTTCTCATCTTTGTTTAGTAACCAATAAATTCAATCTCAATGACTTTTGGGAACATCGAAAGCTTTTTTAGCTCAAGTTTTCACATGTCGTCTCGTTGATAAAAATGGGTTAACCGTTATCGGAATTCGATTTACTATTTTTTGGAATATGATGCACCATGTTATATTTCTGTTTCATCCTCATAAATAAGTTTTAAAAAATCATACAGTGCAATTTTGGTTTTTCAACTAAATGTTGCACCTCCAGACTTCGATGTTGCACCCAATAGACGTAGGTTGTTCCGTCAATTGTAACTTTTTATCCATTTAAAGTTACTAGAACCATAACCAGTCAAAACGAAGCTCACTCATCGATCTATGAGACTAACTGGTTCAACTTTTCACATCTTAGTTTAACCAAGAAATTCAATCTCAATGACTCTTGGGAATATCGAAAGATTTTTTAGCTTAATTTTTCACATGTCGTTTTGTTGGTCAAAGAGGGGTTGATCATGGTCGGAATTTGATTTACTATTTTTTGGAATATGATGCACCATGTTATATTTCTATTTCATCCTCATAAATAAGTTTTTAAAATTGATACAATGCAATTTTGGTTTTTCAACTAGATGTTGCACCTCAAGACTTCGATGTTGCACCCAACAGACGTATGTTGTTCCATCAACTATAACTTTTTATCCATTTAGAGTTAATAGAACCATAAGAATTCAAAACGAAGCTCTCTCATAAATCTATAGGACTAACTGTTTCCACCCTTCTCATCTTAGTTCAGTAACTAATAAATTCAATCTCAATGACTTTTGGGAACATCGAAAGCTTTTTTAGCTCAATTTTTTACATGCCGTTTCGTTGGTCAAAAGGGGTTGACCGTGATCGGAATTCGATTTACTATTTTTTGGAATATGATGCACCATGTTATATTTCAGTTTCATCCGCATAAATAAGTTTTAAAAAGTCATACAGTGCAATTTTGGTTTTTCAACTAGATGTTGCACCTCCAGACTTCGATGTTGCACCCAACAGACGTAGGTTGTTCTGTCAACTGTAACTTTTTATCCATTTAAAGTTACTAGAACCATAATCAGTCAAAACAAAGCTCTCTCATAGATCTATGGGACTAACTGGTTCAACTTTTCTCATCTTAGTTTAGCCAAGAAATTCAATCTCAATTACTTTTGGGAATATCGAAAGATTTTTTAGCTCAATTTTTCACATGTCGTTTCGTTGGTCAATGGGGGGTTGATCATGGTCGGAATTCGATTTACTATTTTTTGGAATATGATGCACCATGTTATATTTCTGTTTCATCCCCATAAATAAGTATCAAAAAGTCATACAGTTCAATTTTGGTTTTTCAACCAGATGTTGCACCTCCAGACTTCGATGTTGCCCCCAATAGACATGGTTTTTTCGGTCAACCATAACTTTTTGTCCATTTAGAGTTACTTGAACTATAACCAGTCAAAACGAAGCTTTCTCATAATTCTGTAGAACTAACAGGCTCCACCCTTCTCATCATAGTTCAGTAACCAATTAATTCAATCTCAGTGACTTTTGTGAACATCGATAGATTTTTTTAGCTTAATTTTTCATATGTCGTTTTGTTGGTCAAAAGGGGGTTGACCATAGTTGGAATTCGATTTACTTCTTGATGCACCATGTAATATTTCTAGTTCATCCCGGTAAATAAGTTTTAAAAAGTCATACAGTGCAATTTTGGTTTTTCAACCCGACGTTGCACCTTAAGACTTCGATGGTGCAACAGACGTAGGTTGATCCTTCAACCGTAACTTTTTATCCATTTAGAGTTACTGGAACTATAATCAATCAAAACGAAGCTCTCTCATTAATCTATAGTACTAACAAGTTCCATCCTTCTCATCTCAGTTTAGTAACAAATAAATTCTATCTCGATGACACTTGGGAACATTGAAAGCTTTTTAGCTCAATTTTTCGCATGCCTTTTCGTTGGTCAAAGGGGGGTGGACCGTGGTCGGAATTCGATTTACTAATTTTTGGAATATGATGCATTATGTTATATTTCTATTCCATCCCTATGCTTTGATACCAAGTGAAACACCCTACCTCCGTTAAGGTTACTGGTAAACTTATGCTTTGATACCAAGTGAAACACCCCACCTCCGTTAAGGTTACAGGTAAACTTATGCTTTGATACCAAGTGAAACACCCCACCTCCGTTAGGGTCACTCACAAATGGAATGCCTTAACTTTGGTGAAGGGTTATAGGTAAAAGACACAGATAATTCACAAGACAGATATAAATAAGCAGCAGAAAAAGAAACAACATTTATTTCAAATGTGGTTCATAACAAAACATTTCAGCAAACTGTCTTAAAAACAACTTCCAAACCATTACATCATAATATTTGTCTTGATTAAAACATAAAGAAGCATAGAACTAAACATAATAACATAAATCCCCATAGAATGTATCCAAAGCCATAGCCTGAAACACCCCACCTCCGTTAGGGTCACTCTCAAAGGGAATGCCCTAATTTTGGTGGAGGTTTATAAGTACAAGTCACAGATATACAAGACAGATATAAGAACACATATTTGTAAACAGCGGAAGAACAACAAACTTTTATTTCATAAAGTCAAATACGTGTTACAACAACATCCTTTCCAAAAACATAACATAACACTTTCATAATCTGTCTTGAGTACATTATTTAAAGAAGCATAAATAAAACATAGATAAACTGCAAAAGCCCCATAGTGGATTGTCCAAAGCCATAGTTCAAAACAGGAAAGTCCAAGCAATACATTTCTCTTCTTCAAGCTGGATGTTGAGGTTGGTCAAGCTGCTGTGTTCCCTCCCTGAGGACCTGGGGGGGGGGGGGGAACGGAAGGAAGAAGACGAAAGAAAAGTAGAGTCAGACATAAAGCCTGAGTAAGTCTAGTACTATTTTGTCTATGAATAAAGAACTGGGTATGATAAGTATAAACAAGAAGTGGGCAAGCACAATAAACTTGGTTAAGTTGTCTAGGGTCGAATATACTATCGTACCCCATGCTAATCTCTGAACCCATATAAACTAGTTTCCAATTTGCACCCCATAATCAGGGTGATGTGATCCATTCTACGATGATCGGCTCCTACTCGAAAAGTTACATGTGTCTTACGGCCCCCGATGTCTGTAGTTACCTATGCTGGTCCCACCATGGGGTGTATCAAGTCCCGTGGTGGCAACCCGACACAACCTTAGAGTGCACAGGTATGCTACTGGTGTCCAATGCCTTATTTTTCTGCGCCGGAGTGTGTGCACGCCCGCACTCCGTTAGAACCTACACTGCTACACCACCGCCGTCGCTTTGACCTCTTACAATCAGCCCAGTAATCGAGCCCCACCCTGCCTAGTTTCAGGGTATCCTGATACACCTTTTAGGGTTACTGCTGAAAAGGGTCCCCCGTTACTAGGTTTTCTATCTCTAGCCAACATGCTAAGTTGGTTAAGTGTTTCCTAACCTAACCACACCAGTCCGTTTAGTTTAGCATGTTCCATTTTGATTAAGTCTTTAGTTCACTTAATCCTAACAATCCTGACTCAGCCTTAATTGTCTTATTAAGGCCCTGACCTCTCACATTAGACAGGTATTGTTGTGGCTGCCTGTTGCCGGTTGGTTCCGGGCAGTCTTACGCCACAACTCAGTCTAACCTCGGGTCCTTATTGGGCTCCATGTTTAACCTCCCACATTGGATAGGTATTGTTGTGACTACTGGACAGCCGGGCGGTTCCGGGCAGGTTTACATCACAACTCAATCCAACCTCGGGTTAAACACATCGTATGTTCTACATTTACATATTTTGTCATTCTTCTTTATTTCTTATATGTAAATATTTGCGGCCCATTATTAAGTTAATGGTGTAAAGGTTACACCAATCACGGGCCCAACCCATACTTGAACTTGGGCCCTTCTATTTTACATTTTCATTCATTAGTAATTTTAACCCAACGTTATTTTCCCCCGTTTAACACGTCCGTTTATATACATTGGGCTTAGCCTTTTAAAGCCCAATTTAGCCATGCGAAAAGGGGAGGCTTAAAGCGTGATTACTTACACAAAGAGGGGAAGGTGAGCGCATGAACTTGCATATGACGTTGGAAATACAACATAGAAACTGGTGTACTTGCATAGTGATAACATAGGTGACGTGAATCAAAGCATGTGAACTTGTAATTGAGATATCATTATTGTCACATGAACCTATATTTTTACTTAGGCATAATGTCAAACATAAGCATGGCATAATATTTCTAGCATAAGCATGGCATAAACACAAACAAGTCATGTTCATAAGGTTTCTACATGTTTACAAAGGGGATACTTTGTTACTAACACAAAAGCATAGTTCAACTTAATCATGATTTAAGCCTAATCACATAACGATGGTATAAACATACTTATGCACAAATATTCCTAAACATGGTGTTTGCTTTAAACTTGCAAAAAGGGATTTTTGAGTCTAACCTAGCCATGTCTCACATATGTCTTCATATAATTCTTTTAAACAAGATAGACTTAATCATGGATTTCAATTATGCCAAATATCACTCATAGCCTAGTCATATTCATAAGTTTGCAAAAGCATGACTTAATACATGGATTATGGTGTCAAAATTCCAACATAGTTTTCATATGAACTATAACAACCAAACTTGTTTCAATTACTTGCAAAATGATTTATGCACAAAAATATACATCATAATGGCATAATAACAAAGCCCCATACTTGCATGAATTTCCATCAACTACATACATGTAGCTTCAACATAGATTACATAATTTGCGCAATATTCCAAACGTATACTTGCATAGAACTACCGCATGTAGTTCTTTATAACGAATAACATAATTTTGCACAAATATGAATTACTTTATTATCCCAATTCAAGCATACAAATCAATACAGTTGTTTATTCATACCAAAGTAATACTCTACTTACAATGGTTGCGGCGAATTCTCTAATTAAGAGATAGGATTCCTATGTTGAATTGATTGGCTTTAGGTTGCTTGAATTGCTTTAGGCTTTAGAACTTCCTTCCTAATTCCCTCTCTAGTTGGCGGCTACTCTTAGTCGTTCCTCAGCAACATGGCGGCTATGTTCTTAATTTTGAATGAATAGATTAGGGTTTAGTCTAGGGTTGTTTATATAGAGGTTAGGAATTGATTAGGACCATTGATGTTGCTAGGTTAGATCGTAGCCATTCATTAGATAGAGAGACCAATTAGAACCCGCCACCTAGCCCTAATGACAAAGCAGACCACTGAGAATCGGCCAAACACAGACCTGGCCAGCCAGGTTGACTGGGCTCGACCAGGTCGATACCCCTGTCGACAGGGCTGTCGACAGCCCTGTCGACATGGGTAGCCCAGGTCGACAGCCCAGTCGACCTGGGTGGCCTAGGCGGGTGTTTATCCGCCCTGGCCCACTGGGCCCGATTTTTGATTATTTTATTCTGTTTGAATTTTAAATTTGATTCAAAACTTCCGAAGGCCATATCTTCTTCATACGGACTCCGTTTTTCGAAAACTCGGACTCTATTTCGCGTATTTTTCCGAGACGAACGCAATGGCGTATCCCGTTTCCCTTGGTTCTTTGATTTCTGATTAATTATACTTTGATTTGTTAATTTCACAGTTATAGAATTTTCGGGGTGTTACATTCTCCCCCACTTAAAAGGATTTCATCCCCGAAATCTTCAAGTTAGGAGGAATGTAAATCCTAACATCCAATAATCCATCTACTCATCCATCAAACACGAGCATCCATTGTCCTTAAAAGACTTCTAATGCTTCATGATCATATGCAAAGTGTGTGTGTATACATGTACTTATCTAATGCAAAATCAGGCGGTCTACTGATTCAGTTGACCTCCTTAATGCGAATTATGTAAGTGCCATGCATCCATTATGTATGCAAAATTTTCCTATTCTTGATTCTATATGAGTGCACAATCATTCAATACAAATGCAACATCCATATGTCAACATATTAATGTTCAACCATAGACGAAAGCAAACATATATGCATATGCAATATGAAGTGACTGAGCCGATCTAAAACCTAGATTGTGTGTGTATATGCAACCACGAGCAACCACGAGCAACCACTAACAATCACTTGCAACCACTTGCAACCATCATACATAACATGTTTCAACTACATGTTTCCATCCAAAGGGTTTCTACCTAAGAGATAAGGTCGAGGAAATATACCTAAAAAGATAGATAAAAGCGCAACTTAAGGAAAAGAGAGATCAAGGATGTACCCTCGAACAGAAAAGGGTAGGCAGTACGGATTCTAGCTTCAGTTTCCCAAGTCGCGTCTCCCTCGGCGTCGCTCCACTGAACTTTGACGAGCTTGACTTCGCGGTTGCGTAGCTTCTTCACTTTCGTTCCTAATATGCGGGTTGGAACTTTTCTTATGGTTGCTTCGCGTTCCACTTCGGCCTCTTCGAGGATATTTGGCTCTACCACTTCAGCAGACTCATGCAGACATTTTCGGAGATGTGAAACGTGAAAAACGTTGTGGACTCCAGCCAACTTCTCGGGTAGCTCTAATCTATAGGCCATTTTCCCAATCTTCTCGACGATAGAGAATGGCCCTACGAATCTTGGTGCTAGCTTCCCTGTGGTTCCAAAACGAACAACGTTCCTTAGCGGTGATACCTTGAGAAAAACTCTGTCTCCAACCTCAAATTCAAGGTCGGTCCTCCTCTTGTCGGCATAGGACTTTTGTCTGTCTTGGGCCGTCTTCATCCTTCTTCGTATTAAGTCTACTTTCTCTGAGGTCTCTCGGATCATATCTGGTCCAAGCACGAGCTTATCCGTGGACTCCCACCAACAAGTGGGCGATCAGCACGGCCTTCCATATAAAGCTTCGAAGGGCGCCATTCCGATGGTTGCCTGATAGCTGTTGTTGTAGGCGAATTCCACCAAAGGAAGGTGGTCTTCCCATGTCCCTCCGAAGTCGAGGACGCATAATCTTAAAAGGTCTTCCAAAACTCTGTTCACTCTCTCTGTTTGGCCGTCGGTTTGGGGATGATAGGCTGTGCTCAAGCATAACTGCGTTCCTACTGCTTCTTGCAGACTCCGCCAAAACTCGCTGGTGAAGATGGGGTCTCGGTCACTAACAATACTAGATGGTATTCCATGGAGTCGAACGATTTCCTTGAGGTAAAGTGATGCTAGGGATGAGGCAGTTCTTTTACTTTTGACAGGTAAAAAGTGGGCGCTTTTAGTAATCCTATCCACTATTACCCAAATGCTAGTGTTGCCTCTCCTAGACCTAGGCAGCCCATCGATGAAGTCCATTGAGATGCTATCCCACTTCCACTGTGGGACCTCCAAAGGATGTAGCAGTCCGCCAGGCTTTTTCTGTTCCGCCTTGACCTGTTGGCACACCATACACTTAGAAACGAATTCTGCCACGTCCTTTTTCATGCCGTTCCAGAAGAAAGTCCTTTTTATGTCTTTGTACATTTTATCTCCGCCTGGGTGTATCGTCATCTTGGAGTGATGTGTTTCCTCGAGAACCTTCTTTATTAGATCTTTTGTCTGTGGGACGCATAGTCTTCCGTCTCGCCTTAGCAAACCCCTATCGTCGATGGAGTATCTGTTGAGGTGACTTGAAGTCTCACCCCTAATTAGCCTATCAATTATTTCCACAAGCTGAGGGTCTTCGCGCTGTGCTGTCCCTACTGAATCCACTAAAGTTGGGCGCACTTCGAGAGATGCTAGCAAACCTGTTACGAAATCGAAGGAAGGCCTAAAGTCGAAGCTGGCTATAAACTCTAGGCTTTGTCTTTCAACAAACAACGGGCTTAGGGTCAATTTCTTTCGGCTCAACGCATCTGCCACTACGTAGCCTTTTCCCGGAGTATAGGAGATTTCGAAATCGTACGAGGCAAGAAACTCCATCCATCTTTGTTGCCTCAAGTTAAGATCTTTCTGCGAGAAAAGATATTTCAACGATTTATGGTCAGTGTAAAGTTCGAACTTCTCACCTAGGAGATAGTGTCGCCAAGACTTGAGTGCAAAGACGATGGCGGCTAACTCAAGATCGTGGGTTGGGTAGTTCTTCTCGTGCACCTTCAACTGCCTCCCGCCCTAAGCTACTACCCTTCCTTCTTGCATTAAGACGGCGCCTAGCCCTGTCCCACATGCATCCGTATAAACAGTGAACATCTTGCTCCTATCTGGCAGCGTCAAAACTGGGGCTGTTGTGAGAGCCCTTTTCAGTCGTTGGAAAGCAAACTCGCAATCCAAATCCCAATTGAACACTATATTCTTCTTAGTCAATTTCGTGAGCGGAGCTGAGATTTTCGCAAAATCCCTTATGAATTTTCGATAGAAACCTGCTAGTCCTAGAAAGCTTCGGACCTCAGTTGCATTCCTTGGTGTCTTCCAATCCTGTACCGCCACTACCTTAGCGGGGTCCACCGCTAACCCTTGTTTGGATACTATGTGCCCAAGGAACCTCACCTCTTCTCTCCAAAAGTGGCATTTGGAGAATTTGGCTTTTAGTTGATGGACTCGCAAAGTTTCCATGATTGCCCTTAAGTGCTGAGCATGTTCCTCTTCACTCTTTGAGAAGATAAGGATATCATCTACGAAGACCACTACAAATTTGTTGAGGAAATCTCTAAATACCCTACTCATCAGGTCCACGAAGTACGCAGGTGCATTTGTCAAGCCGAAAGGCATGACAAGCCATTCAAAGAAGCCGTCTGGGGTTCTGAATGTCGTTTTATCGATGCTATCTTCAGCCACCCTTAGCTGATGAAAACCGGTTGTTAAATCGAGTTGGGAGAAAACAGACGCTCCTACAAGCTGGTCAAATAAATCGTCAATTCTAGGGAGAGGGTGCCTATTCTTTTTCGTTAGCTTGTTGAGCTCCCTATAGTCAACACATAGACGGAGTGAACCATCCGCCTTTGTAGCGAACACCACCGGAGCGCCCCATTCTGAAATGCTCCTCCTAATGAACCCCTTTTCTAGAAGCTCTTTAATCTGTTTACTGAGCTCTTTCCTTTCTCGTGGAGCCATATGTCTAACGGGCAACGCAACGGGCTTTGCATTATCTACAAGATATATGCGGAAGTCTATTTCCCGCTTCGGAGGCAAGCCCTTCACTTCTTCGAAGACATCCGGATATTCCCGGACTACTCTAACTGAATGCAAATTTTCAACAGAGGCATCTAGCGATTCAAGATAACTAAGCATAACCGCATACGAGGTATTACAAGAAATTTCCAAAGTATTACCGAGCTGGGTTAGGAGCCTAACAACCCTTTTTTCACAGTCAAGGATGGCCCCATTACTGGATAGCCAATCCATACCCAAAATCAAACCATACCCCGAAAAGCCCAAAACAAAGGCACTACATTGAAATTCAACACTTAGGATAGAAATTTTCAAATCCAGACAGATCATAGACAAATGAGCTGGGCCCCCAATTGGGTTTGAAACAATTAAGGGGTCCTCTACCATACTAGTTTTTAGGTGCAGAGATTCTACTAAAGCAGACGAGATAAAGGAGTGTGATGCGCCGGAATCAAATAAAGTGTGAACGGGGTGATCATAAAGATAAACTACACTTTCTACAGAAGTATTGGTACCTCGCTGTTGCAAAGGTGGCGCTTCTAGCACATGAACCTGTGCCCCTGGGGTGGATCCAGTGCCCTGCCCCTGTCCTCGTTTCTTTGGGCAGTCCTTAGCCCTATGGCCTGTCTCACCGCAAGAAAAGCACCCACCATTCTCCTTGGCCTTCTTTTTCCGGCATTCCTTTACTAAGTGCCCCACTTTGCCATAGAAATTACTCTTCCTCTTCTCTTTGTTGCCCTTTCCGCCCTTCTTGAAGTCCCCCTTCTTAGGCTGCAAACCCTCTTTCTTCCCTTGAGAGCTTTCTTCCTTTGTCTCCTTCTTGCCCTTATCCTCCTCATTCAGCAATGCCATTTGCACCAATCTTTCATACGTGGCCCCCATGGGTATATGGGTCATGGCCAAACTGTGTAATGGCTCATTTAACCCTTTGACGAAACGGAGAGCCTTCTTGTGCGGGTGTTGACTAGGTCAAGCCCAAACCTAGCCAGCTCATCGAACTGATTCACATACTCTCTGACTGTCTTGTCCCCTTGCTTAAGAAATAAGAATTTTTCCAACTGCAAACTTCTTTCTGCATCTGAGAGAAATTTAGTCTCAAACCTTGCCCTAAAGTCCTCCCATGTCTCCACTGGTCTTTCAGCATTCTTCCCACCAGTAGGAAGCCTCGCCCTTCAATAACCATACCGCCAGTTGTACTTTTTTCCTATCCTCTACCTCAAAGATGATGAAGAGGTCCTCCGTTTCTTTCAGCCAATTCCTAGTTGCCACGAAGGACTCAGTTCCATGGAAATCACTTCCTCCCATAGCTTTAAAATCTTTACATATCTTAGCAAACGTGTTTCCCCGTGGAGGAGGTGGAGGAAAAGGTGCTGCTGCAGCTGGATGATTTGCTTCAGCTGGAGGAGGAGGAACGGTAGGACCTGGCTGAGTGGCCCTTGCTTCTAAGAACCGTCTAAACCAACCAGGTATTGGCACCCCTTCAGGCAAGTTAAGTTCTTGGGACATGCTGAAACAAAAAGGATAGATTCAAAACGAAGGATAAGAGATAATATCTATGGCTTTGGGGAGTGGACTTTGCCTTTTTAAATTAAAATAACATTTTTCTTTTAAAAATGCTTCTTTAAATTTCCTTTTTGAAAATAATTTTTCAAAACTTTTTATCTTATCTGCTAAACCTATGCTCTGATACCAAGTGAAACACCCCACCTCCGTTAGGGTCACTCTCAAAGGGAATGCCCTAATTTTGGTGGAGGTTTATAAGTACAAGTCACAGATATACAAGACAGATATAAGAACACATATTTGTAAACAGTGGAAGAACAACAAACTTTTATTTCATAAAGTCAAATACATGTTACAACAACATCCTTTCCAAAAACATAACATAACACTTTCATAATCTGTCTTGAGTACATTATTTAAAGAAGCATAAATAAAACATAGATAAACTGCAAAAGCCCCATAGTGGATTGTCCAAAGCCATAGTTCAAAACAGGAAAGTCCAAGCAATACATTTCTCTTCTTCAAGCTGGATGTTGAGGTTGGTCAAGCTGCTGTGTTCCCTCCCTGAGGACCTGGGGGGGGGGGGGAAACGGAAGAAAGAAGACGAAAGAAAAGTAGAGTCAGACATAAAGCCTGAGTAAGTCTAGTACTATTTTGTCTATGAATAAAGAACTGGGTATGATAAGTATAAACAAGAAGTGGGCAAGCACAATAAACTTGGTTAAGTTGTCTAGGGTCGAATATACTATCGTACCCCATGCTAATCTCTGAACCCATATAAACTAGTTTCCAATTTGCACCCCAGAATCAGGGTGATGTGATCCATTCTACGATGATCGGCTCCTACTCGAAAAGTTACATGTGTCTTACGGCCCCCGATGTCTGTAGTTACCTATGCTGGTCCCACCATGGGGTGTATCAAGTCCCGTGGTGGCAACCCGACACAACCTTAGAGTGCACAGGTATGCTACTGGTGTCCAGTGCCTTATTTTTCTGCGCCGGAGTGTGTGCACGCCCGCACTCCGTTAGAACCTACACTGCTACACCACCGCCGTCGCTTTGACCTCTTACAATCAGTCCAGTAATCGTGCCCCACCCTGCCTAGTTTCAGGGTATCCTGATACACCTTTTAGGGTTACTGCTGAAAAGGGTCCCCCGTTACTAGGTTTTCTATCTCTAGCCAACATTCTAAGTTGGTTAAGTGTTTCCTAACCTAACCCCACCAGTCCGTTTAGTTTAGCATGTTCCATTTTGATTAAGTCTTTAGTTCACTTAATCCTAACAATCCTGACTCAGCCTTAATTGTCTTATTAAGGCCCTGACCTCTCACATTAGACAGGTATTGTTGTGGCTGCCTGTTGCCGGTTGGTTCCGGGCAGTCTTACGCCACAACTCAGTCTAACCTCGGGTCCTTATTGGGCTCCATGTTTAACCTCCCACATTGGATAGGTATTGTTGTGACTACTGGACAGCCGGGCGGTTCCGGGCAGGTTTACATCACAACTCAATCCAACCTCGGGTTAAACACATCGTATGTTCTACATTTACATATTTTGTCATTCTTCTTTATTTCTTATATGTAAATATTTGCGGCCCATTATTAAGTTAATGGTGTAAAGGTTACACCAATCACGGGCCCAACCCATACTTGAACTTGGGCCCTTCTATTTTACATTTTCATTCATTAGTAATTTTAACCCAACGTTATTTTCCCCCGTTTAACACGTCCGTTTATATACATTGGGCTTAGCCTTTTAAAGCCCAATTTAGCCATGCGAAAAGGGGAGGCTTAAAGCGTGATTACTTACACAAAGAGGGGAAGGTGAGCGCATGAACTTGCATATGACGTTGGAAATACAACATAGAAACTGGTGTACTTGCATAGTGATAACATAGGTGACGTGAATCAAAGCATGTGAACTTGTAATTGAGATATCATTATTGTCACATGAACCTATATTTTTACTTAGGCATAATGTCAAACATAAGCATGGCATAATATTTCTAGCATAAGCATAGCATAAACACAAACAAGTCATGTTCATAAGGTTTCTACATGTTTACAAAGGGGATACTTTGTTACTAACACAAAAGCATAGTTCAACTTAATCATGATTTAAGCCTAATCACATAACGATGGTATAAACATACTTATGCACAAATATTCCTAAACATGGTG
Organism: Allium sativum; assembly: GCA_030737875.1. Classification (NCBI taxonomy): domain Eukaryota; kingdom Viridiplantae; phylum Streptophyta; class Magnoliopsida; order Asparagales; family Amaryllidaceae; genus Allium; species Allium sativum. The sequence continues at coordinate 14,350,554 of CM060924.1, forward strand.
TTTGCTTTAAACTTGCAAAAAGGGATTTTTGAGTCTAACCTAGCCATGTCTCACATATGTCATCATATAATTCTTTTAAACAAGATAGACTTAATCATGGATTTCAATTATGCCAAATATCACTCATAGCCTAGTCATATTCATAAGTTTGCAAAAGCATGACTTAATACATGGATTATGGTGTCAAAATTCCAACATAGTTTTCATATGAACTATAACAACCAAACTTGTTTCAATTACTTGCAAAATGATTTATGCACAAAAATATACATCATAATGGCATAATAACAAAGCCCCAAACTTGCATGAATTTCCATCAACTACATACATGTAGCTTCAACATAGATTACATAATTTGCGCAATATTCCAAACGTATACTTGCATAGAACTACCGCATGTAGTTCTTTATAACGAATAACATAATTTTGCACAAATATGAATTACTTTATTATCCCAATTCAAGCATACAAATCAATACAGTTGTTTATTCATACCAAAGTAATACTCTACTTACAATGGTTGCGGCGAATTCTCTAATTAAGAGATAGGATTCCTATGTTGAATTGATTGGCTTTAGGTTGCTTGAATTGCTTTAGGCTTTAGAACTTCCTTCCTAATTCCCTATCTAGTTGGCGGCTACTCTTAGTCGTTCCTCAGCAACATGGCGGCTATGTTCTTAATTTTGAATGAATAGATTAGGGTTTAGTCTAGGGTTGTTTATATAGAGGTTAGGAATTGATTAGGACCATTGATGTTGCTAGGTTAGATCGTAGCCATTCATTAGATAGAGAGACCAATTAGAACCCGCCACCTAGCCCTAATGACAAAGCAGACCACTGAGAATCGGCCAAACACAGACCTGGCCAGCCAGGTTGACTGGGCTCGACCAGGTCGATACCCCTGTCGACAGGGCTGTCGACAGCCCTGTCGACATGGGTAGCCCAGGTCGACAGCCCAGTCGACCTGGGTGGCCTAGGCGGGTGTTTATCCGCCCTGGCCCACTGGGCCCGATTTTTGATTATTTTATTCTGTTTGAATTTTAAATTTGATTCAAAACTTCCGAAGGCCATATCTTCTTCATACGGACTCCGTTTTTCGAAAACTCGGACTCTATTTCGCGTATTTTTCCGAGACGAACGCAATGGCGTATCCCGTTTCCCTTGGTTCTTTGATTTCAGATTAATTATACTTTGATTTGTTAATTTCACAGTTATAGAATTTTCGGGGTGTTACATAGCCAAAGGAAAGAGAGTCCCAACCATACATCTATTATCTTGAAGCTTGCAAAGAGTCTGACTAAGCTGGATTGTTTCCTCCCTGTGGACCTGGGGGGGGAACGGAAGAAAAGAAGACGAAAGAAAAATAGAGTCAAACATTAAGCTTGGTAAGTCTAGTGACTTTTCAGTGTGTGAAGAAGAAAAAGGTCATGATAGGAATAAACTTGAAAATAGGACAGTACCAGAATAACAGGCTAACATAAAACAAGATAAGGCAGTTCGAACCGAATATACTATCGCACCCCATTCTATATCTCTGCACCTATTCATACTTGTTCCAACTGGCACCCCATAATCAGGGTGAAGTGATCCCCTTTTTATAGATTGGGTCCTACTCGCATATTTTTACCACATGTGTCATACGGCCCCCGCTTGATTGTAGATACCTGTTTTGGTCCCACCATGGTGTGTATCAAGTCCCATGGTGGAAACCCGGCACTATCCAAGAGTGCACAGTATATACTACTGATGCCCAGTGCCTGTTTTTCTGCTCCGGAGTGCATGCACGCCCGCGCTCGATCAGAACCTACACTGCTGCACCAACCGACGTCGTTTTGACCGCTTATAATCAGCCCAGTAATCGTGCCCCACCCTGCCTAGTTCAGGGTACCATGATACCTAAGTGGGTTACTGCTGAAATGGGTCCCCGTTACTAGGGTTTCCTAATCAACATCCTAAGTTGGTTAAGTGTCTGTATTAACCTAACCCAACCCATCAGTTTAGTTAACATGTTGAATTGGTTAAGCCTTTAATTAACTTAACCCCATCATTCTTGCCCTAGCTTTAATTCATTCATTAAAGCACCAACCACTCACATTAGCCAGGTTTTGTTGTGGTCACTGGATGTGCCGGTTGGTTCCGGCCAGATTTATACCGCAACTCAATCTAAACTCGAGTCCTTTTTGGGCTCAATGCTCTAACCACCCACATTAGATAGGTATTGTTACGGTTGTTGGATTTGCTGGGCGGTTTCTGGCAGTCTTATACCGTAACCCAATCTAACCTTGGGTTAGGCATATTCGTATTTCACTAGATTTACATATTTATCCTATTTGTGTTTATATGTAAATTGTCAACAATTTAATGTCATGGCCCACCTTCCAAGTTCATAATTTTTGGTATAAAAGTTTATACCATTTAAATGTCACCAATCATAGGCATGTGCCAAACATGCCAATTACATATATTTTCATGTCTACCCCAGCGATATCCCCCGTTTGTACGTTCGCAAGATTACAATGAATGTTGGGCTTGATATTTCAGCCCAACTTATAAACATAGAAGGGAAAAGCGAAGAACATGAAATATTCTAATAGCATAAAGAGCGTGTGACATATGAACTTGCAACTTTGAGATCTAATTAACATAAATGATGAATTTAAACTTGTAATGTAAGCTTGCATTGAAATGGGATCTAATTAAATAGGTGTCACATGAATTTGCATATAATTTAGACATAGATACACATAAGCCTAAACATGTTAATATATAGATCTAGGCATGTGTGAACATAATTTCAAATATAAACTAGCATATGTCAAAATTATGACATGTCCATTTCTAGAGTATTTATAATTTTGACATTAACATATAGGTGTGAATTAGACCCAACCATGTGAACTTGCATAAATTCACTTTACAACACATGCATATAAATATAGATCTAGTTTTAGATCTAACATAAAACTTGTATTAATCATGTGAACCTAAATGGATCTTGGCATGGATCCAATTATAAACTTGTCACTTGCATATATATGTGTTAGATCAAAATTTGGCTCTAACACCCAAATTGTTCTGATTCGTAGGGAATTATAACTGAAAAATGAGGAAAAAGCAGAAATCACACAAGATTTATAGTGGTTCGGCGTTAACGAGCCTACGTCCACTTTATATGCTATTGATTATACTTTGAATGCTAGTACAACCAATGATTTCTCTCAAACTCACTCTTACAATTATGATTTCTCTCAGTAATTTCGAAGTAGAACTGATAAGAAATAGTTGGTATGACAGCAATGGTGGAATCAATACTCAGAACTGCCAAAAGATCCTGAAAATTGACAAGCTCTGGGCTATTTATAGCTGATTTTGTCAGGCGGATCGCGGTCATACGTGGCGCAAATCCCGAGAATATCGGATCGGATCGTAACTTGATGAAGAATTGGTCAATATGACAGTTGGTGACAAGTGTCGCGAGATCTTTCATTTGCGGATCATCCTGGACTTGGTCATGGCTTTCTCCTCGTCTCTTGGGCTTGGATCGAGTCGGGCTGAAGCAAACGGATTGGATCGTGGAGGGGCGCAGCAAACCGAGGGAAGCGTCACGATCCGATGAAGGCTGAGCAACCGCGACCAGATTTCTAAAGGTTGAGAGAAATGAAGCTTCATATTTTCTTCTTGTATGTGAACCTTGGTGGCTTGGTTGAAAAGCTAACCAACATTTTACCCCCTCGAAGTATGTTTTATCGATGATGGAACATGCTTCGAAATTGCAGAGATATCCTTTCGTGAAGCGATGCAATCAAATGGCCGTACCTGTCTGGAATGTCATGTTACTTCAAAGAGTCGTATCCTTTGACAAGTATAAATCTCCAGTTAATTCTTCAATCATTTCCTTGTTCATTAAATAATTCTCATTTCTGGAATCTTTGGAGATTTCATTATCAAATTTGCCAGGTAAACGTCTGAATATTTTTTTTTTGTCGGTTCGGTTCGCATCATAATACCACGTTTCGTGGGTACGTCCTTTATCACGGTCCAGTGACCAAGCGGGCTTCCTTCTTAGGCTACAACAGCCCTTCTTGGTTACGGCCTTGGCGGAACGAGCTTCATCACGGGTCGAAATGGTCTTCTACTCGTTGGCCGGTTGCTTCAGACAAGACAAAAATGGGGATACAAACGGACACCATTTGGTCTATATAAATCGAACCCTCCTTTCCTTTTCCCTTTCTTCTTCTTTCGCTGCCGTCATTGGTTCCCTTGAGTGAATCCCTAATCTTCAAATTACCCCAATCCATTCGTCCCTTAGTTTTAAAAAGGTAATTATATAAAAAGAAAAAAAAAGAAAATCTTCGCATAATTTTTCTCATGTTTTCCTTGGGTTTCCGCTGGTTTTAGAGCAGAGAGCAGAGGAGGTGTGTGACGTTTGAGGCTCTGGAGGCTGATGTGGCGCCACGGATCTCGTTGCTCGAGCTCAAACATGGACAGGGGAGAAGAAGATGAAGGAGGAGGAGCAGAAAAGTTCGAGTCGCAAGTGAGGCTTAGGTTCGCTTCGTGGTGACAGAGGAAGGGTTAGAGAAATGATGGAGTATCAATTTAACTGGCAGGTTGGATCGTGAGGGTAAAGAAGAATCGGGTCGTGGGAGCAGAAAACAAAGTGGATCGTGGGCGAGGCACTGGTTCGGGTCGTGGTAACACTGGTGTGAAGCTGGTATCTAAATTAAGCGACGGATCAGGTTGCGACAGACCTGTAATTCACAAGAGGGTGGGGAGAAATGGATCGCGGGTGGTCCTCGCGATCCGTTCCAGTTTCACGACCCGACACTTTTCCACGAACTGGTGACTTCGCTGGGAGTCCTTTCCTACCTCACGATCCGAACATGCACCACGATCTGAACACTACTATGCGATCCGGATGATGAACGACATGATTAACTTGTTAAATAAGCAATGCCACTTAACTTCGGTATATCAATGGACAGTTAGGTTAGAGCCTTTGAGACGAACTTTCTGGACTGACCAAATGCATGACTTATCAGCGAACAAAGACTAATATCTTGATGATCTTGTTGACTTTTATGCTTTCTTAATGCATGCACAGGCACACACAGGCACTCGCACACACGAGGGGAAGGGTAGCTGTATTCTAATTTGTTATTCTTGCTAACACAGTTATGTCAGATAAACAAGTGATTGAGACGCCAGAGAAAGGTAGCGAACCAGATACATCGGCGCATCATAAATCTAATGTGCTTCCCTCATCCTCAGATCATGATAAGTCCGATCCTGACTATAAAATGGACTCTGGTGCGGAATCAATGTCCTCAGACGATACATCCCCCGAAGAGGCGGACGATCGGGCTCCTGATGAGCTTTCGGGAGCTAAGGATATAGAGAAGTTCACTGATTGTATAGCTTCTAAATTGGACGACGCCAAGCTTCGGAGACTATGCTTGAAGCACGGGATACCTTGGGATGATGTTAAAACTCCAGGGAAGGATGATAGACCTAATTCTGCCCCACCTGGACACATGACCATTAGTAGATTAATGTTTGGGGTAGGCGCTATTCCACAGTTTACGCCAATCGTCATCGAAACTTTAAGGAGATTGCGTATTGCTCCAATGCAGCTCCACCCCAATGCTTATACAGCTCTATACACTCTATCTGTTGCGTATCCAAAGATTCTGCAGACTGAGCTTACCTTTAAAAATTTAAAGTTCTATTACCTTTTTAAGCATCGTTCCAAGGCAACTCCAAATTTCTCCTTCTTTGAATCAGTGGTCAACAGGAAGGTCGTAACTGACGGTTACAGCAACATTGGGGATCCCAAAGCCGATTGGTTTTATATAAAACTGCAGGCAGGTTGCGCACGGAAATGGCTTAAAGCAAGTGAGTTTTAAGTCTCCAGATTTGTTACTTGACTAGATAACCAAGACGCTAACATGTTTCTTTTCTTCATGCAGATCATACTTTCCCCAAGACAAAAGGCTCGGTGTTTGAAAACCGATTGTCTCGTCTTCTCAAAAGCAAATCAGATTTCTTAAGAATAAAGTTGTGTCTCACCGACGAGAATCTTCACATGCACCGTCTTCTGGATATAAGATTCAGACTTGGCTCGGGCGGCAAACCTTATAAATATGTGCCCCCGGCTGAGGGAGAGGGAACCTTACAGGCTACAGAAACAACTAGACTTCACAAGAGTCCTTCACCGCTCACTGATCAAGATGATGAAAATCTGAATAAGTATAAGGGAGACGAGATCCGGGCTAACGAGCCTAAAGAAATTCCGGCCTCTAAAGAGCATTCTCTCTCAAGAGCTTCACCACCGGTTGATCCCGTCGTTCATGATGATTTCACGGAGGATCAGATAATTGGGAACAAAACAAGATTCCTTTACCAGACGCCATCTACTCTCATGAAGACTTCAGAGGGGAACCATTCTTTCCTATCTGTGAGGAAGGGAATGCCCCTGTCGGAGAGAAAGAAACTACACAGATGAGCCTAGCTCTGGGCCCGGGTCCGTTAAGGGGTTATATAGGATGCACAGATCACATGCACCGCTCACCACAGCACTTTCTACACTATTGTTGTTCATAGTTCTAATATATGCTTGTTTCATTTGTAGGAAGAATAACTCACGGACAATCTTATTCTTATCGTTCCCTTCGTGCGGGCACCCCAAGTCTTTTTTCAGATCCTGAGCGTGCTCGTAGCAGCAGCCGAGGGGGAGATAGCCATCGGTCCCGAGATCCTCACAAGCCTCATTCTTCACGGTCCAGATCTCCGTCAAAACAAACTTCTAGAAAGCCCCATAGTCATCAGCTGCCACCTACAGAGGGAAACAACTTCCCAAATACTTAACTCCTATGAAGAGCACGCCGTCTCATAGCAAGTCAGCCAAAAAGCATCACGAGCCTAAGGATAAGAACAAGGATTCTGAGAAGGAAAAAACTGACATCGTCCCCTCTAGCCAACAAAGTTTAAGTGGCCCCGGGGCACGAGACTATATCCATGGTCCTGAGGCTCAGGCTAAGCTTGGGAAATTACGAGCACAATTCCCCGATATCTTCTTCGAAAGGATGACGTACCTTCCAACTCTTGAACCAGCCCCCAGGAATTGGGACACTGTGGTTATTGGACATGTTCGCCATGTAGCCAAGCAATATGAGGCGATGAAGAAACATGCTATCAACCTTTCAGATGTTATCCGCACTCTAGAAATGGAAGCGAACAGGTCCAAAGTGAGGATAGATAACAATGATAGGGCCAGGATAAAAATGGAAAAGGACTTGGAAGACGCGCAATCCCAACTTGCTTTAGCCAAATGAGATGTTGAAAACTACAAGACAGAGTTGGAAAATGCCAGGAAGCGTTTTCATGATGAGCTTGATTCGAATAGCCAAGAGCGCGTGGCTCTGAAGAAAGAAGTGGAAGATCTTCGAATGACCAATACCGAATTAAAGACGGCACAGGACCATTTTGATGCTAAAAGGGCTGCTTGGGAGAAAGAAAAGGCGAGCTTGAAAGATAGTTTGGCTCTGGCCGAATAAGAGAAGGAGATTCAGAATGATCAACTCGTGCATGCAGAGAAGCGCGCGGTTCTTGCTGAAAAGAATGTGGAAAGTGCCATTGAAATGGCTAGTACTTCTAATGAAAAGCTCCTTGAGAGAGAGAAAGAGATTGAAGGATTTGAGGAACTGTTGTTTGACTTCCTTGGTCAGGTCATCAAGACCCGTAACATCTCCTGGATCCCGGACTATCATGTCACTTTGGCCAACATATGGGATGCAATCGTCGAGGGCGAGAAACGGCGATTAGGAGTTGATGAGAACGATGAAAGTGCACTGATAGAGACCATTCTCAAAGGTAAAGAGCCTGAGGATGTGGAGAAAGGCAGAAGCCTACTCCGAGAAGAGATTGATAGGGAAAAAACTCAGATCAATTGCAAAAATAAGATTGATGAAGGCTCAAGCTCAGCTGCAGAGCCCAAGGCCTCCGAAGTTGAGGAATACAGTCCCAATGATCCATTGATTCCTCTAGGTCCGACTCCTCCAGTCGTCGGAGCTTCTGCTACTAGCTTGGATGGAGGATCAGCGGAAGGTATCTCTATATTTTCTTCGCAGCTTGTCAAAGCTATCGTCACTTGTCGTCGTCTTGCCGAACACTCAACTGAGCAAACCGCATTCTCTCCTGAAATAACATTTGTTTCTCATGATACAGGTGGTGGGCCAATCGATAAGGATGCTGAGAAGAAGATAGAGGCGGAGAAGATTGACATCCCGCCAAGTGCTAGTGCTGATGCTCCAAAGCAGTCCGAAGATGCAACAACGGAGAAGGTCATTCTCGCACCCAGTGCTGATATTCCCCAAGATGCTGAGCCCATCGAGGCTTTGATATATATGGAGAGGCGTCATGAAGATGATGAAGAGGAAGTCATCATTACCAAAGAAATCAAAGGTGATGATGAGGAAACCTTGGCTGATAGGAAGGCTAGGCAAGAAAAACAGCTGGCCTTGAAAAAATATGAGCAAGAGCCTCTGAATGTGCCTCCTATTTCAGAGTTTAATCCCAAAACTGGGTTGGTCCTAAAACTCCAACCCAAATCAATTACCAAACAGCTTGCTTCCCAGTCTTCTGATGATCCCCCAGTTCCCCTTATTGACAAAAGGGAAAAGAAAGAAAAGTGATCAATTTGATGCTGATAAGGCGGAGCTGGAAAAGCAGAAGAAAGAGAAAAAGTCTAAGCCGTCTCCCAAGCATAAATAGGATGTCGTCAATTGTCCATAATTTGTTTTTAGGCTTTCCACTGGCCATGAAATGTAGTTGTGAGAATGGCCCTTACTTTTGCTTAGGTTTCTTTTTATCTTGTAGGCTTGCAGTTTATGCATGAAAGTTTATTTCTTTTGCATCATCGTGTACCTGCATTCAATAAACTCTTCACACTTAGTCACAAATCATTTGACTATAACCAAGTTGAAATCATACTACAAATCATTCAAGCAACAGAAAAAATTTAAAAATTTCTGTACGGCATCAAGGTACATGTATACATATATATGTCCCCAATCAATCATTAACGTAATGCCTGGCCAGGGCTTATTAAAGATTGATTAGAGTTATATGCACGTTGCCCCCTATTTCTGAATACGGGGGACTTGGATTTTTTAGTGGGATAATAGTCCTTGCGGTGCCAAATCTCTGGCACCTCTATACTCTCCCGATCCATCTACGGGGCAGAAATTCTGGGGGCGCTGAGTCTCCAGCACCCTTCTCAGTGCTTAATCATAGACGCTTTTATACTCTCCTGGTAGTCGCCAAGGTTAGAGTTTGAGCTCAGCTGTTCAGTCGCTCCTCGTTCCTTCAGCGGGGTAAGAGCCCTTTCTCAGCGCTTAATCATAGACGCTTTTATACTCTCCTGGCGATCTCCAAGGTTAGAGTTTGAGCTCAGCTGTTCAGTCGCTCCCCGATCCTTCAGCAGGGTAAAAGCTCTTTCTCAGCGCTTAATCATAGAAGCTTTTATACTCTCCTGGCGATCGGCAAGGTTAGATTTTGAGCTCAGCTGTTCAGTCGCTCCCCGATCCTTCAGCGGGGTAAGAGCTCTTTCTCAGCGCTTAATCATAGACGCTTTTATACTCTCCTGGTGGTCGCCAAGGTTAGAGTGCTGTCAAGGCGGTTCCTATCATGGTGCACCGTCGTGACTTATGGATGTCATCTTCGCTTCCTTTATACTCTCTCTCGGCTCTGGAGAGTTAGAGTGCAATCAATGGTGCGATTTACTTTATTGCACCTTTAGAGTTCTGGATGCGGATTACTTTCCATTCTGATGGAAGGCATATAGAATTACATGTTTCTATGATCGTTGTATGGTTTTACAGCAAACTTCATAAAGATAGAAGAGCAGATGATAATAGTGCAATAAAGGTAAACGACACACAATATTTCTATAGTGGTTCGGTCGAATCGTGAGCTACATCCACTTTATTATCCTTTGCTCAAAAAATTAGACTATTCTAGGCAAGTCGTGCCTTTTACATGGTCCTATGAAACAAAAGAATAAATCTGACAACTTTACTCAGATAAGGCCGCAAATGTTGGGCATTCCACACTTTGGGGATTTCTTCTCCATCTACGGTTGCTAGCTTAAAGGTTCCATTATCAAGCCTTCGTAGAATAGAGTACGGTCCTTCCCACTTCGCACCCATATGAGTTGGGGGTGGAAAGACACGCTTCAGAACCAAGTCTCCGGTATCATATCTAGGGATTCAAAGAGCAACTCATTATTAGTCATCGGATCGTAATAAGTGACTCAGTGAGATGGTACTTTTAACTCAACCGAGATGACTGCCTCTGCTCCAAAGGTAAGGGAGAAGGGGGTATGGCCTGTCGCTGATTTATACGTTGTCCTGTAGGCCCATAAGGCCAAGGGTAATTCATCAACCCACATGGCTTTGGCCCTCTTCATTCTTCTCTTTAGAATGGACTTAATCACTTTATTTGCTGCTTCGACCTGCCCGTTCGACTGCGGATGTGCCACAAAGGTGTACCGTTTCTCGATGTAGTATTTTTGACAGAAGTCCCTGAATTCACCGCTATCAAACTGGGTTCCATTGTTAGTTATGACGACCTTCGGAATCCCGAACCGGCAAATGATGTTCCTAACGATGAAGTTGATCACTCGTTTGGTTATGATTGTAGTTAATGACTCAGCCTCCACCCATTTGGTGAAGTAGTCTACAGCCACAATAGCGAACTTTGCTCCGCCCTTCGCTATAGGGAGACTTCCAATGATATCAATTGCCCACATAGCGAAAGGCCATGGACTTGTCATTGTCTTTAACTGACCAGGAGGTGCCGTGGGAATCTATGAAAATCTTTGGCATGCATCACAACGTCGCGCGTACTTTGCCGCATCTTTGTTTGTGGTAGGCCAAAAATAACCATACCGCAACACCATTTTTGCCTGTGTTTGTCCTCCAGTATGATCGCCACACTCACCCTCATGTACTTCCTGCAGTGCACGCTTGATGTCGTCATGGGCTATACACCGGAGAAAAGGCATCGAAAATCCCTGTCTGTACAGGACTCTGCCTTGCAGAACGTATCGGGAAGCTTTATGAATTACTTTACGGCTCTCGCTCTTGCTGGTCAGAAGCGTTCCATTCATCGAGAAATTCTTTAGAGGGGTCATCCATGACTCCCTTTCTGGCTCAGTTTCTAGTATCAGATCAATTTCCATCTGATATATACTAGGGAACTGAAGTACTTCAACTGGGGCTAGCTCGGCCTCTTCAGGATCGTCGGAACTAGCCATCTTCGATAACTTATCCGCCTGTTGGTTCTCTGACCGTGGAATATGAGATATACTGTAGTGATCAAAGCCATTCAGCAACTCTTTCACTTTCTCCGAATACGAAATCAATCTTGGGCCCTTAGCTCGGAAATTTCTAGTGACCTGATTTACAACCAACTTGGAATCACAAAATATGTCCAGCTTCGTGATCTCTAACTCCTTTGCGATCTTCAGCCCGGCTATCAGGGCTTCATATTCGGAGTCGTTGTTAGTGGCGTGAAATTCCAACCGGATAGCATAGGATATTAGTCGCCTCTCAGGAGTTTCAGGCACCACCCCAGCACCGGAACGCTTGTCATTCCTAGCGCCATCAGTATACAATTTCCAGGCACTGGGATCGAGAAGTAAACTTGGTGGATCAGCTTCTTCATTCACTACATCATCCTCCGGGACAGTAAACTCTGCTATGAAATCTGCCAGCACTTGTCCCCGTATCGATCGCCGGGGCTGAAAATTCAGATCAAATTAGCTCAACTCAATGTTCCACTTGAGTAGTCATTCAGACGCTTCTGGTCTCTGCAGAACTTGCTTTAGCGGGTGATCAAAGTACACGGTGATGGGATGAGCTTGGAAATAATGTCGAAGCTTTCTAGATGCAATCAACAAACTGTACGCCAGCTTTTCTATCCTTAGATAATTGCACTCAGCTACCTCCAATTTTTTACTCACGTAGTACACTGGCCTTTGAACATTGTCTTCTTTTCTCACTAATGCTGAACGGATCGCGTGGGACGACAGTGCTAAGTACACGAATAAATCCTCGTGATCCACTGGCTTAGATAGTATTGGAGGCTTTTCTAGATGATTCAGAAGGTTCTAAAATGCTTCTATGCAATCAGGGGTCCATTTAAAATTGCATTTTCCTCGCTTTATCAATTCAAAGAACGGAGTGCACTTGTATGTAGCTCTGGAGATGAATCTGCTTAATGCTGCTACTTTCCCTGCAAGGCTTTGTACATCTTTGATTTTCTTATGTTCTTGAATGCCTTTGATTGCTGCGATCTGTTCTGGATTAATCTCAATCCCACGCGAGCTGACGATGATTCCCAAGAATTTCTCGGAGGCAACCCCAAATAAGCATTTTGTTGGGTTGAGTTTCATCCCATACTTTCGAAGAATACCAAACATCTCTACCAAATCTGTAGTGTGATTGAATGATTATCTGGATTTAACCAACATGTCGTCAATGTATACCTCCATCGTTTTCCCAATCTGGTTATAGAACATTATGTTCACTAACCATTGATATGTAGCGCCTGCGTTTTTTAAACCAAAAGGCATCGCCATGTAGCAATATAACCCCAGATCTGTAATAAAGCTAGTGTGTTCTTGATCTGGTACGTGCATAGGGATTTGTTTATATCCTGAATAAGCATCCATGAAAGAGAGAAGCTCATGATCCGCCGTTGAGTCCACCAACCGATCAATTCTGGGTAACGGAAAGCTATCTTTTGGGCAGGTTTTATTTAAATCCGAAAAATCAATACACGTGCGCCACTTCCTGTTGGCCTTCTTTACCAAAACTAGACTTGAAATCCAATCTGGGTAGGTTGAGTGTCTGATGAATCTGTTACTTCTTAACTTTTCAACTTCTTCTTTCAAGGCAGTGGACCTCTCTAGGCCCAACATTCGCCTTTTTTGTTTTACAGGGGGATGCTCGGGTTAATGCTTAATGAGTGACTCATGATTGATGGAGACATCCCATACATGTCCGTGTGTGTCCAAGCAAATACATCCAAGCTATCTTTTAGGAAATCCGTCAGTTCTTCAGCTCAAACCGGATCTAACTGGGACCCAATCTTCAGGACCTTCCCCGGGTCACTAACATCGATCGGTACATCCACAGTTGTTCGTTGGAAGTCGCCATTCTACCCCCATGCTCTTCGTCCTCTCTGGGATCTACATCCTCGGGCAGTTCTCTGGGCGACTCACCCACAGTTGTTCTCTTTAATTGTTATGACGTCTCCTCCCTTGCGGGGGAGGGAGCATTCTTGGTCTCTATGTCTCTTCCTTTACAGAGTAGCTTTAGTTCTGCAATGTAACATGCTCGTGCGGCAACCTGATCTCCTCTGACTATGCCAACACCGGCGTCTGTGGGAAACTTTAATAACAAGCACCAGGGGGCTATACAAGCTCTGAAATTTGCTAGGGCCGGTCGGCCCAAGAAGGCATTGTAGGGCGATTCAATACCCAAAACCACGAAGGGAAGAATTCTCACTCTCTGGCGTTCTTCTTCCCCAAGCGTTACCGGTAGCTCTATATATCCCATCGGAGCAGTTGAGGCTCCGTTAAATCCACGGATCCATCCTTCACATGGCTTCAAATCTTTCAACTCGAGGTTCATCTGGTCGAATGCCTTTTTAAATAGAATGTTTACTGAACTCCCGTTATCCACTAAAACTTTGTGAACAGTTGCCGGGCCAATAGAAACTGTGATCACAAAGGGGTCCTCGGTCGGAGCATGGACTCCGATACTCTCTTGATCGCGAAAAATGATGTCATCTGACATCATCTTTTGTTGCTTTACTGGGATATTCTCCTCAGGATTGTTGCACTCCCGTACCTTGAGGTGCTGCTTAGCTGCGTTTACATATTGATCCATCGCCTTAAAACTATGGCTGGTAAGATAAAGCCCTCCGATAATGATATTGATGACAAGGTCCTTTCCCTTCCGCTGAGCAATTGGTCTAGCAGCAAGTTGATTCTGGTTTTGATTTGGGGTCTTTACGGCTTGCCCCCTGTCTCTAGGAGTCACCCTGTATTCATCCAATTTTCCCTCTCGGAGAAGCTTCTCGACTACGTCTCTTAGGTGACAACATTCATTTGTAGAGTGGTCGTGAGTCTGATGGAAGAGACAAAACTTCCCCATCTCACGTTCTTTCTTCGTCGAATCTCTTGGAGGAGGCCTTTTATGTTGGAGAACATTGTACGTGTCCATGAAGATATTCTCCAACGTGTCATTTATTAGCGTATAATTTTCAAAAGACCTGGGACAAGTCCGTCTCTGGGAGTCGTTCCCTCGATTCCTCTTTCGATTGTTGCCATTACTATTATTATCATTGTTTCCTGACTGGCGACCGCCCTGGTTTCGGTTCCCAACATTAACTTCGACCTTCCCCGAGTTGTGCCCTGTCTGCTTAATGGCCACATTACTTTGGATTTCCTCCTTATTTGCCATTTTCATTTTCCGGTTAGCATATACCTCTTCCTGACGTAAGCATACGTTAGCTTTCTTGTTGAACAACTCTCTAGTGTGAGGTGGCTTGCCGGCCAGGTACCTCCCAAATTCAGTATCTTTATCCAACCCATTGATCAGGGCCGCCAAAACAGTTGGGTCATGGGGATCCCTGAGTTTAGTGGCGGCTATGTTGAAACGATCTAGATATGTCCTCAAGCTTTCGTCTGGTCGTTGTTTGACAAGAAACAAGTCAATCACACTCTTTGCCCTCTGCGCATAAATGCGGAACTGATCCATGAACCTTTCACTCAGTTCCCTGAAACTGGAAATTGATTGTGCTGGTAAGCGAGTAAACCATAATAATGCTACTTCCTCCAGGAATATAGGGAATGCTTTCCACTTTACAGCGTCAGATGCTGCGGTAGCGGTCATTGACCAGGAGTATTATATTAGATGCTGGACTGGATCATATCTACCCGCGTAACGATTCATCTGAGGCATATTGAAGCGCCTCGGAAATGTTGCATCTAGAATGTCATCAGTAAAAGGGGTGTGAATTTGGTCAATTCCCAATCTTCGTTCCTTTGTCCACGGCTATCTGCCAGGATTTGATGGATCATTGCTGCAACATTTGCTCTGGACATCGGAGGCTCGGGATCAGCACTTCTCACTCTGCGGGATTCTCCGATCTCTCTTCTAGGAACAGCCGCGAAATCTAGAGCTCGGATAGGGCTTCGTTGCCCCCTGTTATCATGATCATTTGTACGACGAAGCGGATGAGGTGGTCTATTATCAACAGGATTATCAACAACTCGAGCTCTAGGAGTCGCTGCAAGATTATTTAAATTGTTGTTTGAAGGTCCTACACCAAGTGTCTCTTCTTCCCGCGAGGGCAGGGTCCCAAATCAGAGTTGTTCTATGTTTTCAACTCTTTCATACGGTCGCCGCGGAGGTCTTGGCGATTCCTCCGATGAAGAAGATTATTCTGGTGTGAGCGAATGAACCGGAGGAGGTGTCCTTTGTCTTACAAGATCATCAAGACGCCTATCCATAGCAGTCAAGTTCTGTTGTAGCACGGAGCTCTCCTGCCTTTGAGCAGCTAATTCGTCAAACAGCTTATCCCACATTTCAACGAAGCGAGAGAGATCTCCTTTAGTAACTGGAGCAGAGGGGTCATATTGATCATCGACATTTTCTCTTATGTGCAGAGAACTTGAACCAGTTCGAGCAGAGGCACCACGACGAGAAGAATGAGTCATGACCTCCTTTCCAGGTCGAGACTTGGTCTGCTTATCACCTCGGATCGCAGTGGCTTTGGCACGGTGGATCGCGGCGCCCCCCTGGGTTCGGATCGCAGAGGTGTGTGGATGGGGGTTCGCGACATGGTCTTGGGAACGTGTTGTGACACCTTCAGGAATCTGGATCATTGCGCCCCCATCAGGCTGGCTCGTGGCGCCCTGTTCGGGTCGGATCGCCCCTTGGTCATCGCGATCCAAAAGGCCTTCTTCGACCTGCTCATGTACACTTTCCTCAATTGCTTCATTCGCGACTTCATTCGTCTATGAAGCTCGTGCTTCCTTAGACTTTTTTCCAGCCATGATATCAGGTATCATTGAAACCTTCAAAAGTCTGAACAGTGAAGTTTTGGGATAGTTTTCTTCGGACTTTAATATCCAAACAACAGAGCAACAATCCAATATGCTGAGAAATCAGTTCTCAGTGAAAGCACCAAAATGTTAAATCAAAATTTAGCTCTAACACCCAAATTGTTCTGATTCGTAGGGAATTATAACTGAAAAATGAGGAAACAGCAGAAAACACACAAGATTTATAGTGGTTCGGCGTTAACGAGCCTACGTCCACTTTATATGCTATTGATTATACTTTGAATGCTAGTACAACCAATGATTTCTCTCAAACTCACTCTTACAATTATGATTTCTCTCAGTAATTTCGAAGTAAAACTGATAAGAAATAGTTGGTATGACAGCAATGGTGGAATCAATACTCAGAACTGCCAAAAGATCCAAAAAACTGCCAAGCTTTGGGCTATTTGTAGCTGATTTTGTCAAGCGGATCGCGGTCATACGTGGCGCAAATCCCGAGAATATCGGATCGGATCGTAGCTTGATGAAGAATTGGTCAATATGACAGTTGGTGACAGGTGTCGCGAGATACTTCATTTGCGGATCGTCCTGGACTTGGTCATGGCTTTCTCATCGTCTCCTGGGCTTGGATCGAGTCAGGCTGAAGCAAACGGATTGGATCGTGGAGGGCGCAGCGAACCGAGGGAAGCGTCACGATCCGATGAAGGCTGAGCAACCGCGACCAGATTTCAAAAGGCTGAGAGAAATGAAGCTTCATATTTTCTTCTTGTATGTGAACCTTGGTGGATTGGTCGAAAAGCTAGCCAACAATATGGATTTAATCATGTAGGCATAATGGATCTAACATAAAGCATATATATATGTAGATCTTAACTTGGATCTAACATAATACATACAACCTGCATTAAACATATATGTGTAGATCCTAACATGAAACATATAACTTGCATATGAAATTGATTGTTTCATTCTCAATGCTTAATAGATCCAACACCAAGTCAAGTAAACCATAAACATTCCAATACCATTCATGATAAAATCATCGCAGTAAACAGATATGAATTAGCATTGTCAATATTATACAATCATGGTATAATTCCATTTTCACTTTATATCAAATCACATCATAATTTTATTCACATCTGAAAAGTAACTATACTTATAACAAATGACGATCTTGACTTCTGGAATCTAAATTCTGGAGTTGAAATGCTCGCCTTTATGTAGACAATCGTTGTTTTGATTTATTTTTGTTCATCTCTATGTTTGCTTCAAGCGGCGGCTACTGTAGGTTGTCTCATGGCAGCATGACGGCTCTAGGTTCAATTTTTTTGTGAATTTAGGGTGAGTATTAGGTTGTTTATATAGAATTTCAATTTAATTAGAGCCGTCGGATGAACCCTAGAAATAGCCACAACCGTTCAGACCAGATCAGAACTGTCCAGTAAACCCTGGTGACTCAGCAGCAAGTCATAAGTCATTCGAAGTTCAAATCTGGTCGAGGGGCAGGTCGACCCCGAGGTCGACCTGTAGGGGGAGGTCGACCCCCTGCTCGACCTGGGTCCCGGGCGGCAATTTTCCTGCCTACCCCGCTTCTGACTTCTGTTTGAATTTATTTTAAATTCTGAAACTTCCGGAGGCCATAACTTCTTCATACGGAACGCGAACTCGGACTCTATCTCAAGTAGAATTCCGAGACGAACGCAATGGTGTAACTCATTTCCCTTAATTCCCACATTTTGAATTAAGTATACTTTAGTTTGTTAATTTAATGTTAACAGAAAATTCGGGGTGTTACATTCTCCCCTCCTTAAAGGATTTTGTCCCCGAAATCTTCAAGTCAAGAAGAATGTACCCTATCATTCAATCGTCCCTCTACTCAACCATCAAACACAGGCGTCCACTATCCTTAAAAATACTTCTAATGCTTCATGATCATATGCATAGTGTGTGTATATGTCCTTATCTAATGCAAAAATCAGGCGGTCCACTGATTCAGTTGACCCCCTTAATGCAAATTATGTAAGTGCCATGAGTCCATGATGTATGCAATTTTCCTACGCATAATTCTACATGAGTGCACAGTCATTCATACAAATGCAACGTCCATATGATAACACACCATGTTTCAACCATATATAAATACAAATACATATGTGCATATGCAATATGAAAGTGACTGAGCCGATTTAATACCTAGCGTGTGTGTATATGCATCCACGAGAAACCACTAGCAACCATTTGCAACCACTTGCAACCATCGATCATAACATGTTTCAAATACATGTTTACATCCATTAGTTCCTACCTAAGGAGTTAGAAAACGACCGAGGAGATATACTAAAAGGTAGATACAAGCATAAACGTATGGAAAAAGAGAGATCAAAGATGTACCCTTAAAAAGAAACGGGTAGGCCTCGCGTATTTTGTCCTCAGTTTCCCAAGTCGCATCTTCCTCGGCATCTCTCCGTTGAACTTTAACAAGCTTGACTTCACGGTTGCGTAGCTTTTTGACTTCAGTTCCCACGATACGAGTTGGAACTTTCCTCATAGTTGCTTCTCGTTCTACCTCAACTTCTTCTAGAATGCTTGGTTCCACCACTTCCGCAGACTCATGTAAACACTTCCGTAGGTAAGAAACGTGAAAGATGTTATGAACTCCAGCCAATCTTTCGGGCAGCTCTACTCTATAAACCATCTTCCCAATTTTCTCGATGATCGGAAACGGCCCTACAAATCTTGGTGCTATCTTTCCTGCGGATCCAAAGT
Source organism: Allium sativum (assembly GCA_030737875.1). NCBI lineage: Eukaryota > Viridiplantae > Streptophyta > Magnoliopsida > Asparagales > Amaryllidaceae > Allium > Allium sativum. Next base: position 14,369,461 of record CM060924.1, read on the forward strand.
GAAACGACGTTCCTTAAAGGGGATACTTTAAGGAAAACCCTGTCTCCAACCTCAAACTCAAGGTCATTTCGTCTTTTGTCTGCATAGGACTTCTGTCTATCTTGGGAAGTCTTCATTCTCCTTCTTATCAAGTCCACTTTCTCTGAAGTCTCTCTAATCTTGTCTGGTCCAAGTATGATCTTGTCTATAGACTCCCACCAACAAGTTGGTGATCGGCATGGTCTTCCATATAAAGCTTCAATGGGCGCCATGTCGTTGGTGGCTTGGTAGCCGTTGTTGTAGGCGAATTCCACCAAAGGAAGATGATCCTCCCATGTTCCTCCAAAGTCAAGAATGCACAGTCTCAAAAGATCTTCTAAAACTGTTCACCCTTTTCGTCTGACCATCGGTTTGGGGGTGATAGGCCGTGCTCAGGCATAACTGTGTGCCTACAGCTTCTTGCAAACTCCGCCAAAACTCGCTCGTAAAGATAGGATCTCGGTCACTCACTATGCTGGAGGGTATCCCATGGAGTCGAACTATTTCCTTGAGATAAAGGGATGCAAAAGATGAGGCAGTCCTTATATTCTTGACAGGTATAAAGTGGGTGCCTTTTGTGAGCCTGTCCACTATTACCCAGATACAGGTATTGCCCCTTCTTGGCCTAGGCAACCCATCAATGAAGTCCATCGAAATGCAGTCCCATTTCCATTGTGGGACCTCCAGAGGATGAAGCAGACCACCAGGCTTCTTCTACTCCGCCTTGACCTGTTGGCATATTATGCACGTAGAAACGAATTCCGCTACGTCCTTCTCCATGTCGTTCCAAAAGAAAACTCTCGGTATGTCCTTGTACATCTTGTCCCCACCTGGGTGTATTGTCATCTTGGAATGGTGTACTTCATCGAGAACCTTCTTCACTAACTCCTTTGCTTGTGGGACGCATAGCCTTCCATCCCGTCTTAACCACCCCTTATCATTGATGGTGTATCTATCGAGGTGACTAGAAGTCTCACCCTTAATTAGCTTATCAACCACTTCGACTAGCTAAGGGTCTTCACGTTGTGCAGCCCCTATTGAGTCCAAAAGAGTAGGGCGCACTTCAAGAGATGCTAACAAACCTGGTACAAAATCCAATGAGGACCTAAAGTCAAAACTGGCTATATACTCCAAGCTTTTCCTTTCTACAAAGAGAGGGCTTAGGGTTAGCTTCTTTCTACTCAACGCATCTGCCACCACATTGCCCTTGCCAGGGGTATAGGAAACTTCGAAATTGTATGAGGCAAGAAACTCCATCCATCTTTGTTGCCCCTAGTTAAGATCTTTGTACAAAAAAGATACTTCAACGATTTATGGTTAGTATACAATTCAAACTTATCGCCTAGGAGATAATGGCTCTAAGACTTAAGAGAAAAGACGATGGCAGCCAACTCAAGATCGTGGGTTGGGTAGTTCTTCTCATGTACTTTCAACTATCTCCCACCATAAGCTACTACCTTCCCTTCTAGCATCAGAACAGCGCTTAGTCCCGTACCGCATGCATCCGTGTATACTGTGAACATCTTGCTTCCATCAGGCAAAGTCAGAACTGGGGCTGTTGTTAGAGCCCTTTTCAAGCGTTGGAAAGCAACATCGCAATCCAAATCCCAAGCGGAAACTAGATTCCTCTTCGTTAACCTTGTAAGTGGAGCTAAGATTTTCGCAAAATCCTTGATGAACTTTCGGTAAAAGCCTGCTAGCCCGAGGAAGCTTCGGACTTCTGTTGCGTTCCGTGGGGCCTTCCAATCTTTCACTGCAACCACTTTTGCAGGTTCCACATCTAACCCCTCTTTGGACACCACATGTCCAAGAAACCTTACTTCTTCCCTCCAGAAATGACATTTTGAGAATTTGGCTATTAGTTGATGTGCACGGGGAGTATCCATGATTTCCTTTAAATGCTGAGCATGCTCTTCCTCATTCTTTGAGAACATCATAATATCGTCTACGAAGACCACCACAAACTTATTGAGGAACTCCCTGAACACCATGCTCATCAAGTCAACAAGATAAGCAGGTGTGTTTGTCAAGCCGAAAGGCATGACAAGCCACTCGAAGAAACCCTATGGAGTCTTGAACGCGGTCTTATCAATGCTATCTTCAGCCACTCTTAGCTGATGAAACCCGATAGCCAGATCAAGTTGGGAGAAAACTGATGCACCTACAAGCTGATCGAACAAATCATCTATCCTGGGAAGTGGGTGCCTATTCTTCTTGGTCAGCTTGTTTAGCTCCCTATAATCAACACATAGGCGAAGCGAACCATCTAATTTTGTTGTGAACACTACAGGAGCACCCCATTCAGAAATACTCTGCCTTATAAACCCCTTCTCGAGAAGCTCTTTGACTTGCTTACCGAGCTCCTTTCTCTCCCGTGGAGCCATGTGTCTAACGGGTAAAGCAATGGGCTTTGCATTATCAACAAGGTATATGCGGAAGTCTATCTCCCGCTTCGGAGGTAAGCCCTTCACCTCTTCAAAGACATCCGAACATTCACGGACCACTCTAACAGACTGCAAGGTCTCAACAAATGCATTAAGAAATTCTAGATAACTAAGCATAATAGAGTTCATGGGGTTACAAGACATTTTGAGAGTGTTACCGAGGCTAGTCATGAGTCTAACCACTCTCCTTTCACAATCAAGGACGGCACCATTACTGAATAGCCAGTCCATGCCTAGAATCAAACCGTAGCCCGTGAAGCCCAAAACAAAGGCACTACATCTAAACCCAACGCTTAGAATAGAAATTTTCAAATCCAAACAAACCATTGACAAATAAGCTGAGCCCCCAATTGGATTTGAAACAACTAAGGGATCCTCTACAATACTGGTGTCTAGGTGCAGAGACCCAACTAAAGCAGACGAAATAAAAGAGTGCGATGCGCCGGAATCAAAGAGGGTGCGAACTGGATGATCACAAAAATAAAGTAAACTTTCTACAGAAATATTTCTACCTCGTTCTTGCTGAGGTGCCACCAGTGCATGAACCTGTCCCCCTGAAGTGGATCCATTCCTCTGCCCTTTCTTTCTCGGACAGTCCTTAGCCTGATGTCCTGTCTCGCCACAATGGAAGCAACTACCATTCATCGTCCTCATCTTCTTTCTGCAGTCTTTCACCAAATGTCCAGGAATGCCACAAAAATTACACCTTCTCTTTTCACAGGCTTTGTTGTTCTTCCCTCCCTTCTTGAAGTCCGTCTTCTAAAGCTGTAGTCCCTCCGTTTTCTTTTCTTGAGGCACTCCCATTTTTGCCTCTTTCTTGCCATTGTCTTCCTCGTGTAGTAATGTCATGTCCACCAACCTCTCATAAGTAGCTCCCATGGGTACATGGGTCATGGCTAGGCTGTGCAGTGGCTCGTTCAACCCTTTAACAAAACGGAGAGCCTTCTTATGTGGAGTGTTGACTAAATCCAGTCTGAACCTAGCCAGCTGGTTGAACTGGTTGACGTACTCCTTGACTGTCATACTTCCTTGCTTAAGAGATAGGAACTTCTCCATTCGTAGGCTTCTTTCAGCTTGGGAGAAGAATTTCATCTCAAATCTCATCCTGAAATCTTCCCAAGTTTCCACGGGTCTCTCAGCATGGGTAACCTCCCACCAATAAGAAGCTTCGTCTTTAAGCAACCACACTGCTAACTGTATCTTTTGCTTGTCGTCAACTTCGAAGATGACGAACAAATCTTTGGTCTCCTTCAGCCAGTTCCTTGTTGCCACAAAGGACTCAGTTCCATGAAAGTCCTTCCCACCCATAGCCTTGAAGTCTCTACACGTCTTTGAAAAAGTATTTCCACGAGGAGGAGGAGGAGGAACTCCTGCAACTGGGGGAGGAGGAATGTCTGCTAGGCCTGCGTCATTGGCCCTAGCCTCAAGGTACCTTCTGAACCAACCAGGTACCAGTACACCCTCTGGAAGGTTAAGATCTTCAGACATGCTGAAATGAAAAAGGAAAGATTCAAAACAAAAGGATAGAAAGATAATGCATATGGCTTTGGGGAATTATGCCTTTTAAAATAAAATAACACTTTTTCTTGAAAAATGCTTCTTTAACTCCTTTTCGAAAAACAGTTTTCAAAAACTTTTATCTGATCTGGTAAACCTACACTTTGATACCAAGTGAAACACTCCACCTCCGTTAAGGTCACTCACAAAGGGAATGCCTTAACTTTGGTAGAGGGTTATAGGTAAAAGACACAGATAATTTACAAGACAGATATAAATAAGCAGCGGAAAAAGAAACAACATTTATTTAAAACGTGGTTCATAACAAAACATTTCAGCAAACTATCCTAAAAACAACTTCCAAACCATTACATTATAATCTCTGTCTTGATTAAAACATAAAGAAGCATAGAACTAAACATAATAACATAAATCCCCATAGAATGTATCCAAAGCCATAGCCAAAGGAAAGAGAGTCCCAATCATACATCTACTATCTTGAAGCTTGCAAAGAGTCTGACTAAGTATGATCGTTTCCTCCCTGTGGACCTGGGGGGGAACGGAAGAAAAGAAGACGAAAGAAAAATAGAGTCAGACATAAAGCCTGGTAAGTCTAGTGACTTTTCAGTGTGTGAACAAGAGAAAGGTCATGATAGGAATAAACTTGAAAATAGGAAAGTACCAGAATAACAGGCTAACATAAATCAAGATAAGGTAGTTCGAACCGAATATACTATCGCACCCCATTCTATATCTCTACACCTATTCATACTTGTTCCAACTGGCACCCCATAATCAGGGTGAAGTGATCCCCTTTTTAAAGATCGGCTCCTACTCGCATATTTTTATCACATGTGTCATACGGCCCCTGCTTGATTGTAGATACCTGTGCTGGTCCCACCATGGGGTGTATCAAGTCCCATGGTGGCAACCCGACACTATGCAAGAGTGCACAGTATATACTACTGATGCCCAGTGCCTGTTTTTTATGCTCCGGAGTCCGTGCACGCTCACGCTCGGTCAGAACCTACACTGCTGCACCAACCGCCGTCGTTTTGGCCGCTTATAATCAGCCCAGTAATCGTGCCCCACCCTGCCTAGTTCAGGGTACCATGATACCTAAGTGGGTTACTGCTGAAATGGGTCCCCGTTACTAGGGTTTCCTAATCAACATGCTATGTTGGTTAAGTGTCTGTATTAACCTAACCCCACCAATCAGTTTAATTAACCCCATCATTCTTGTCCTAGCTTTAATTCATTCATTAAAGCACCAACCACTCATATTAGACAGGTATTGTTGCGGTCACTGGATGTGCCGGTCGGTTCCGGGCAGATTTATACCGCAACTCAGTCTAACCTCGGGTCCTTTTTGGGCTCAATGCTCTAACCACCCACATTAGATAGGTATTGTTACGGTTGCTGGATTTGCCGGGTGGTTCCGGGCAGTCTTATGCCGTAACTCAATCAAACCTCGGGTTAGGCATATTCGTATTTCACTAGATTTACATATTTATCCTTTTTGTGTTTGTATGTAAATTGTCATAAATTTAACGTCATGGCCCACCTTACGAGTTCATCATTTTTGGTATAAATTTTTTTACCATTTAAACGTCACCAATCATTGGCATGTGCCAAACATTCCAATTACATATATTTTCATGTCTACCCCAATGATATCCCCCCGTTTGTACGTTCGCAAGATTACCATGAATGTTGGGCTTGATATTTCAGCCCAACTTATAAGCATAGAAGGGAAAAGAGAAGAACATGAAATATTCTAATAGCATAAAGAGTGTGTGACATATGAACTTGCAACTTTGAGATCTAATTAACATAAATCATGAATTCAAACTTGTCATGTAAGCTTGCATTGAAATGGGATCTAATTAAATAGGTGTCACATGAATTTGCATATAATTTAGACTTAGATAAACATAAGCCTAAACATGTTAATATATAGATCTAGGCATGTGTGAACCTAACCTAAAATATAAACTAGCATATGACAAAATTATGACATGTCCATTTCCAAAGTATGTATTTTTGACATTAACATATAGGTGTGAACTAGACCCAACCATGTGAACTTGCATAAATCCACTTTACAACACATGCATATAAATATAGATCTAGTTTTAGATCTAACATAAAACTTGTATTAATCATGTGAACCTAAATGGATCTTGGCATGGATCCAATTATAAACTTGTAGCTTGCATATATATGGATTTAATCATGTAGGCATAATGGGTCTAACATAAATCATATATGTGTAGATCTTAACTTGGATCTAAAATAATACATAAAACCTGCATTAAACATATATGTGTAGATCCTAACATGAAACATATAACTTGCATATGATATTGATTATTTCATTCTCAATGCTTAATAGATCCAACACCGAGTCAAATAAACCACAAACATTCCAATACCATTCATGATAAAATCATCGCAATAACAGATATGAATTAGCATCGTTAATATTATACAATCATGGTATAATTCCATTTTCACTTTATATCAAATCACGTCTTAATTTTATTCACATCTAAAAAGTAACTATACTTACAACAGACGACGATCTTGACTTCTGGAATCTGAATTCTAGAGTTGAAATGCTCGCCTTTGATGTAGACAATCGTTGTTTTGATTTAGTTTTGTTCGTCTCTATGTTTTCTTCAAGCGGCGGCTACTCTAGGTTGTCTCATGGAAGCATGACGGCTTTAGGTTCAATTTTTTTTTGTGAATTTAGGTTGAGTATTAGGTTGTTTATATAGAATTTCAATTTAATTAGAGCCGTCGGATGAACCCTAGAAATAGCCACAACCATTCAGACCAGATCAGAACTATCCTGAAAATCCTGGTGACTCAGCAGCAAGTCATAAGTCGTTCGAATTTCAAATCTGGTCGAGGGGAAGGTCGACCCCCAGGTCGACCCCTAGGTCGACCCCCAGGTCGACCTGTAGGGGGAGGTCGACCACCTGGTCGACCTGGGTCCTGGGCGGGAATTTTCCCGCCCAGCCCGCTTCTGACTTCTGTTTGAATTTTGAATTCGTTTTTTGAGCTGTTTGAATTTATTTTAAATTCTGAAAATTTCGAAGCCATAACTTCTTCATACGGAGTCCAATTTGCGCAAACTCGGACTCTATCTCAAGCAGAATTCCGAGACGAACACAACGGCATCACCCGTTTCCCTTAATTCCCACATTTTGAATTAAGTATACTTTAGTTTGTTAATTTAATGTTAATAGAAAATTCGGGGTGTTACAATAAGGATGAAAAAGAATTATAACATGGTGCATCATATTCCAAAAAATAGTAAATCGAATTCCGATCACGGTCAACCCCCTTTTGACCAACAAAACGGTATGTGGAAATTCGAGCTAAAAAAGCCTTCGATGTCCCCAAAAGTCATTGAGATTGAATTTATTGGTTACTGAACTAAGATGAGAAGGGTGGAACCTGTTAATCCTATAGATTTATGAGAGAGCTTCGTTTCGACTTGTTATGGTTCCAGTAACTCTAAACGGATAAAAAGTTAGGGTACCATGGTACCTAAGTGGGTAACTGTTTGGTGCAACATCGAAGTTTGGAGGTGCAGCATCTGGTTGAAAAACCAAAATTGCACTGCATGACTTTTTAAAACTTATTTATGGGGTTGAAATAGAAATATAACATCGTGCTTTATGTTCGAAAAAATAGTAAATCGAATTACGACCACGGTCAACCCCCCTTTGACCAACAAACAACATGTGAAAAATTGAGCTAAAAAAGCTTTCGATGATCCTTAAAGTCATTAAGATTGAATTTCTTGGTTACTGAATTAAGATGGAGAGGGTGGAAATTGTTAGTCCTATAGATCTATGCGAGAGCTTCGTTTTTAATGGTTATGGTTCCGGTAACTCTAAATGGATAAAAAAATATACTTGATGGAACAACCTACGTCTGTTGGGTGCAACATCGAAGTCTAGAGGTGCAATGTCTGGTTGAAAACCCAAAATTGCACTGTATGACTTTTTAAAACTTATTTATGGGAATGAAATAGAAAAATAACTTGGTGCATCATATTCCGAAAAATAGTAAATCGAATTCTAACCACGGTCAACCCCCCTTTGACCAATAAAACAACATGTGAAAAAATTAAGCTAAAAAAGCCTTCGATTTTCTCGAAACTAATTGAGATTGAATTTCTTCATTACTGAACTAGGATGGGAAAGGTGGAACCTATTAGTCCTATAGATCTGTGAGAGAGCTTCGTTTTGACTGGGTATGGTTCCTAGTATCTCTAAATGGATAAAAAGATATAGTTGACGGAATAACCTACGTCTGTTGGGTGCAACATCTAAGTTTGGAAGTGCAACATCTGGCTGAAAAACCCAAGTTGCACTGTATGACTTTTTAAAACTTATTAATGGGAATGAAATGGAAATACAACATGGTGCATTATATTCCAAAAAATAGTAAGTCGAATTCCAACCACGGTCAACCCCCCTTTGACCAACAAAACAACATGTGAAAAATTGAGCTAAAAAAGCTTCCAATGTTCCCAAAAGTCATTGAGATTGAATTTCTTAGTTATTAAACTAATTTGAGAAGATTGGAACCTGTTAGTCCTAGGGATCTATGAGAGAGCTTTGTTTTGACTGGTTATGGTTCTAGTAACTCTAAATGGATAAAAAGTTATAGTTGATGGAACAACCTACGTCTGTTGGATGTAACATCGAAGTCTTCAGGTGCAACATCTGGTTGAAAAACCAAAATTGCACTGTATGACTTTTTAAAACTTATTTACGGGGATGAAATAGAAATATAACCTGGTGCATCATATTCCAAAAAATGGTAAATCGAATTCCGGCCATGGTCCACCCCCTTTGACCAACAAAATGACATTAGAAAATTGAGCTAAAAAAGATTTCAATGTTCCCAAAAGCCATTGAGATTGAATTTATTGGTTACTGAACTAAGATGAGATGGGTGGAACCTTTTAGTCCTATAGATCTATGAGAGAGGTTCGTTTTGACTAGTAATGGTTCTAGTAACTCTATAGTTGACGGAACAACCTACGTCTGTTGGGTGCAACATCGAAGTCTGGAGGTGGAACATCTGGTTGAAAAACCAAAATTGCACTGTATGACTTTTTAAAACTTGTTTATGGGAATGAAATAGAAATGTAACATGGTGCATCATATTCCAGAAAATAGTAAATCGAATTTCGATCACGGTCAACCCCTCGTTTGACCAACGAAACAGCAAGTGAAAAATTGAGCTAAAAAAGCTTATGATGTTCCAAAAAGTCATTGAGATTGAATTTCTTGGTCACTGAAATAAGATGAGAACGGTGGAACCTGTTAGTCCTATAGATTTACGAGAGAGCTTCGTTTTGACCGGTTATGGTTCCCATAACTCAAAATGGATAAAAAGTTATGGTTGACATTACATCCTACGTCTGTTGGGTGCAACATCGACGTCTGGAGGTGCAACATCTGGTTGTAAAACCAAAATTGAACTGTATGACTTTTTAAAACTTATTTACGAGATGAAATAGAAATATAACATGCTGAATCATATTCCAAAAAATAGTAAGTCGAATTCCGACCACGGTCAACCCCCTTTTGACCAACAAAACAACATGTGAAAAATTGAGCTAAAAAAGCATTCAATGTTCCCAAAAGTCATTGAGATTGAATTTCTTAGTTATTGAACTAATTTGAGAAGAGTGGAACCTGTTAGTCCTATGGATCTATGAGAGAGCTTCGTTTTGACTGGTTATTGTTCTAGTAACTCTAAATGGATAAAAAGATATAGTAGATGGAACAACCTACGTCTGTTGGGTGTAACATCGAAGTCTTGACGTGCAACATCTGGTTGCTAAACTAAGATGAGAAGGGTGGAACCTGTTAGTCCTATAGAACTATGAGAGAGCTTCGTTTTGAATGTTTATGGTTCCAGTAATTCTAAATGGATAAATAGATACGGTTGACCGAATAACCTAGGTCTGTTTGGTGCAACATCGAAGTCTGTAGGTGCAACATCTGGTTGAAAAACCAAAATTTCGCTGTTTGACTTCTTAAAACTTATTTATGGGGCTGAAATAGAAAAATAACATAGTGCATCATATTCCAAAAAATATTAAGTCGAATTCCGACCAAGGTCAACCCCCCTTTGACCAACAAAACGACATGTGAAAAATTGAGCTAAAAAAGCTTTCGATGTTCCAAAAATTTATTGAGATTGAATTTATTGGTTACTGAACTAGGATGAGAATGGTGGAACCTGTTAGTCCTATAGAACTATGGGATAGCTTCGTTTTGGCTGATTATGGTTCCAGTACCTCTAAATGGATGAAAAGTTATTGTTGACGGAACAACCTATGTCTGTTGGGTTCAACATCGAAGTCTGGAGGTGCAACATCTGGTTGAAAAAACAAAATTTCACTGTATGACTTTTTAAAACTTATTCATAGGGATGAAATAGAAATATAACTTGATGCATCATATTCCAAAAAATAGTAAATTGAATTCCGACCACAGTCAAGCCCCTTTGACCAACAAAACGACATGTGAAAAATTGAGCAAAATAAGCTTTCGATGTTCCCAAAAGTCATTAAGATTGAATTTCACATTTACTGAACTGTGACGAGAAGTGTGGAACCAATTAGTCTTATAGATCTATGAGAGAGATTCCTTTTGACTGATTATGGTTTCAGTAACCCTATATGGATAAAAAGTTATGGTTGACGGAACAACCTACGTCTGTTGGGTGCAACATCGAAGTCTGGAGATGCAATATCTGGTTGAAAAACCAAAATTGCACTTATTGACTTTTGAAAACTTATTTATGGGGATGAAATAGAAATATAACATGGTGCATCATATTCCAAAAAATGGTAAATTGAATTCCGAACACGGTCAACCCCCCTTTGACCAATAAATGACATGTGAAAAATTGGGCTAAATAAGCTTTCGATGTTCCCAAAAGTCATTAAGATTGAATTTCTTGGTTAATGAACTAATACGAGATGGGTGGAACCTGTTAGCCCGACAAATATATAAGAGAATTTCGTTTTGACTACTTATGTTTATAGTAACTCTAAATGGATAAAAATTTATTGTTGACGGAACAACCTACGTCTGTTGGGTGCAACATCGAAGTCTTGAGATGCAACATCAGTTTGAAAAACCAAAATTGCACTGTATGACTTTTGAAAACACGTATATTCCAAAAAATAGAAAGTCGAATTCCGATCACGGTCAACCCCTCTTTGACCAACAAAACGGCATGTGAAATATTGAGCTAAAAAAGCTTTTGATGTTCTCAAAAATTATTGAGATTGAATTACTTGGTTACTGAACTAAGATGAGAAGGGTGGAACCTGTAAGTCCTATAGATCTATAAGAGAGCATCATTTAGACTGGTTATGGTTCCAGTAAGGCTGAGTGGATAAATAGTTATGGTTGATGGAACTACCTACGTCAGTTGGGTGCAACATTGAAGTCTGGAGGTGCGACATCTGGTTGAAGAACCAAAATTGCACTGTATGAATTTTTAAAACTTATTTATGGGGATGAAATAGAAATATAACATGGTGCATCATATTCCAAAAAATAGTAAATACGGGGATGAAATAAAAATATAATGCGGTGCATCATATTCAAAAAAAATAAGTCGTATTCCGATCACGGACAACCCCCCTTGACAAACAAAATGGCATGTGAAAAAATTGAGCTAAAAAAGCTTTCGAGCTCCCAAAAGTATTTAAGATTAAATTTCTCGGTTACTGAACTAACATGAGAAGGGTGGACCAGTTAGTCCTATAGATCTATTAGAGAGCTTCGTTTTGACTGGTTATGGCTCCTAGTACCTCTAAATGGATAAAAAGTTATAGTTGACGCAAAAATCTACGTCTGTTGGGTGCAACATCGAAGTCCAAAGGTGCAGCATCTGGTTGAAAAACCGAAATTGCATTGTATGTCTTTTTAAAATTTATTTATGGGGTTGAAATGGAATATAAGATGTTGCATCATATTCCAAAAAATAGTAAATCGAACTCCAACTAGGGTGAACCGCCCTCCCCCCCATTTGAACAACAAAATGACATGCGAAAAATTGAGCTAAAAAAGCTTTCGACGTTCAAAAAAGTCATTGAGATTGAATGTCTTGGTTACTGAACTAAGATGAGAAGGGTGGAACCTATTAGTTCTATAGACTTATGAGAGAGCTTCATTTTGACTGGTTATGGTTCCAGTAACTCTAAATGGATACAAGGTTATGGTTGACGGAACAACATACGTCTGTTGGGTGCAACATTGAAGTCTGGAGGTGCAACATCTGGTTGAAAAAACGAAATCGCACTGTATGGCTTTTGAAAACTTGTTTATGGGGATGAAATAGAAATATAACTGAAACACCCCACCTCCGATAAGGGTCACTCGCAAAGGGAATGCCGTAAGTTTGGTGGAGGTTTATAGGTAAAAGACACAGATAAATTTACAAGACAGATATAAATAAGTAGCGGAAAACAAACATTTATTTCATACGTAGTTCAATACGAAAAACATTACAGTAAATTATCTCACAATAACTTCCAAAACAGTACATCATAATTTCTGTCTTGATTACTAAATAAAGAAGCATAAACTTAAACAAAATAGCATAAAATCCCCATGATTAAGTATCCAAAGCCATTGCCAAAAAAAAAGAGTCCAAAGCATACATCTACTATCTTGAAGCTTGCAAAGAGTCCGACTAAGCTGGATTGTTTCCTCTCTATGAACCTGGGGAGGGGGGGAACAAAAGAAAAGAAGACGAAAGAAAAATAGAGTCAGACATAAAGCCTGGTAAGTCTAGTGACTCTTAGCCTGTGAACAGGAAAAAGTTCATGATAGGAATAAACTGGAAAATGGGACAGTACCAGAAAAACAGGCTAACATAAAACTAGATAAGGTGGCTTAAATCGAACATCCCATCGCACCCCACTCTAATATCTCTGCACCTACTTGTACTTGTTCCAACTGGCACCCCATGATTAGGGTGAAGTGATCCCATTTATAAAGATCGGCTCCTACTCGCGTATTCATATGTGTCACACGGCCCCGCTTGATTGTAGATACCTATGCTGGTCCCACCATGGGGTGTATCAAATCCCATGGTGGCTAGCCGACACAATTCTAGAATGCATAGAGTAGACTATTGATGCCCAGTGCCTTATTTTTCTGCCCCGGAGTGTGTGCACGCCTGCACTCCGTTAGAACCTACACTGCTGCACCTATCGCTGTCGCTTTGACCGCTTATAATCAGCCCAGTAATCGTGCCCCACCCAGCCTAGTTTCAGGGTACCATTATATTCCTATGTGGGTTACTGCTGAAATGGGTCTCCGTTACTAGGTTTCCTAGTCAAACATGTTAAGTGGTTAAGTGTTTGTATTAACCTAACCCCAGCCATCAGTGTAGTTAACATGTTTAATTGGTTAAGTGTTTTAGTTAACTTAACCCTATCATTCTTATCCTTGCTTTAATACATTCATTAAAGCACCAACCACTCACATTAGACAGCTATTGTTGCAGTTACAAGATGTGCCGGTCGGTTCCGGGAAGATTTATACCGCAACTCAATCTAACCTCGGGTCCTTATTGGGCTCAATGCTTTAACCTCCCACATTAGATAGGTATTGTTGTGATTACTGGACAGCCGGGCGGGTCCGGGCCATTTTACATCACAACTCAATCTAACCTCGGGTTAAGCATATTCGTATTTTCTAAATTTACATTTTATTTATGTAAATTTCTACAAGTATTTCATGTCACATGTTTTAATCCAAGACTAATGGTATATAAATTATACCATTCATGGCCTTAACCCATTTCATGGTTTTTAGGCCCACCAACATATTAACATGTTTTGATTTAATAGTTAACCCAAACATTACCCCCGCTCGATTGTTCATATTAATCGCATGAATATATTGGGCCCGCTAATAGGCCCAATCCATAAACAAGGTAAAGAAGGGAACATAGGTTTAATGAACCTATATCATGTAATTTGGCCTAAACGTAGTTATTGACTAGCGTGTGACATAATCATGGCATGTCAAATTCCAACACATGGGTAATTATAACATTGACATATAGGTACAAACTAGATTAATACGGTGAACTTGCATAAATTCATGTCGCATGAAAACTACACATAATTTAGACTTAGATAAACATATGCCTAACCATGTTAAGGTATAGATCTAGTCATGCATGAACGTAGCTTCAATATATAAACTAGCATATAACAATATTATGACATGTCCATAAAACATAATTTTTGACATTAACACATATGTATGAACTAGATCTAATCATGTGAACTTGCAATGCTTACATATGAATATAGATCTAACATGAGACATATAAGTTGATCTAAATTTTGATCTAACATAATACAACTTCATGAATCATATAACATATGTATGTAGGTTCTAATCACAAAACATATACTTGCATAAGGTGTTGATTGTTTGATTCACAACGCATTATAGATCCATACCACAAACAATCCAATATGATTCATGATAGAATTATTACGATAAACAAATATGAACCAACATCGTCAACATCATATAATAGTGGTATAATTCCACTTTTCAATTTAAAGCAAATCATGTCTCAATTGTATTCACATCTAAGGATTAACTCTACTTATATCAAACGACGATCTTGATTTCTGGATTCTGAGTTCTAGAATTGAGATGCTTTCCTTTAGGTAGATAAACGTTGTTTTGATTTTAGTTTTGATTTATATTTGTTCGTTTCTTAGTTTGCTTCAAGCGGCGGCTACACTTGGTTATCTCCTGACAGCATGGCCGCTCTATGTCCAATTTTTGTGTGAATTTAGGTTGAAGACTTGGGTTGTTTATATAGAATTTCAAACTAATTAGAGCCGTCCGATGATGCTAGAGTTAATCAAGGCCATCCATCTAAAGAGAAGCCAATTAAAAAGTGAAAATCAGCCCTAATGACACAACCAAGTCCCAGAAATCGAGCCAGGACCATACCAAGCAGGTCAGGTCGGCTAAGCAGGTCGACACACAGGTCGAACCCCAGGCCGACCCCCTGGTCGACCCCCAGGTCGACCCTCTGGTCGACCTGGGTGCATAGGTCGACCCCCAGGTCGACCTGGGTCCTGGGCGGGAATTTTCACGCCCAGCCTGTTTCTGACTTCTGATTTGAATTTTGAATTCTGTTTTCGAGCTGTTTGAATTTATTTTGAATTTCTGAAACTTCCGAAGGACATAACTTCTTTATACGGAGTCCGATTTACGCAAACTTGGACTCTATCTCAAGCAGAATTTCGAGACGAACGCAACGGCGTAACCTATTTCCCTTAATTCCCAAATTAAGAATTAATTATACTTTAATTTGTTAATTTAGTGTTAACAAAAAATTTGGGGTGTTACATTCTCCCCTCCTTAAAGGATTTCGTCCCCGAAATCTTCAAGTAAGGAAGAATGTACCTTACCATCCAATCGTCCATCTACTCAATCATCAAACACAGGCGCCCATTGTCCTTAAAAAGACTTTTAATGCTTCATGAACACATGCATAGTGTGTGTATATGCCCTTATCTAATGCAAAAATCAGGCGGACGATCCAGTTTACCTCCTTAATGCCAATTATGTAAGTGTCATGAATCCATTATGTATGCAAATTTTCCTACTCATAATTCAATATGAGTTCTTAACCATTCATACAAATGCGGCATCCATATGACCACACATCAAAATTTTCAATCCAAATGCATATATGCAATATGCAACATGAAAGTGACTGAGCCGATCTAATACCTAGTGTGTGTATATGCATCCACGAGCTACCACTAGCAACCACTTGCAACCATCAATCATAACATGTTTCAAATACATGTTTACATCCATTAATTTCTACCTAAGGAGATAGAAAAAGGACCGAGGAGATATACAAAAAGGTAAATACAAGCATAAACTTATGGAAAAAGAGAGATCAAAGATGTACCCTCAAAAAGAAAAGGGTAGGCTACGCGTATTCTGTCCTCAGTTTCCCAAGTCGCGTCTTCCTCGGCGTCGCTCCATTGAACCTTGACAAGCTTGACTTTGCAATTGCGTAGATTTTTAACTTCGGTTCCCAAGATGCGAGTTGGGACTCTTCTTACTGTTGCTTCGCGTTCCACTTCGACTTCCTTTAGCACTCTAGGTTCTACTAACTCTGCAGACTCATGTAGGCACTTCCGAAGGTGTGAAACGTGAAAAACGTTATGAACTCCAGCCAATCTTTCGGGCAGTTCTAATCTATAGGACATCTTCCCAATCTTCTCGATGATAGGAAACGGCCCTACAATTCTTGGTGCTAACTTCCCCGTGGATCCAAAACAAATGACGTTCCTTAAAGGAGATACCTTAAGGAAAACCCTGTCCCTAACCTCAAACTCAAGGTCGGTCCTTCTCTTGTCTGCGTAGGACTTCTGTCTATCTTGGGCTGTCTTCATTCTTCTTCGCATTAAGTCCACTTTTTCTGAAGTCTCTCTAATCAAGTCTGGTCCAAGTATAAGCTTATCTGTAGACTCTCACCAACAAGTTGGTGATCGACATGGTCTTCCATACAAAGCTTCGAAGGGCGACATGCTGATGGTGGCTTGGTAGATGTTGTTGTAGGCAAATTCTACTAAAGGTAGATGATCCTCCCAAGTCCCTCCAAAGTCAAGCACGCACAGTCTCAAAAGATCTTCCAAAACTCAGTTCACCCTTTTCGTCTGACCATCGGTTTGGGGGTGATAGGCCGTGCTCAAGCATAACTGTGTGCCTACAACTTCTTGCAGACTCCGCCAAAACTCACTTGTAAAGATAGGATCTCGGTCGCTCACTATGCTGGAGGGTAGCCCATGGAGTCGAACTGTCTCTTTAAGATAAAGAGATGCTAGAGATTAGGCAGTCCTTCTACTCTTGATAGGTAAAAAGTGGGCGCTTTTTGTGAGCCTGTCCACTATTACCCAAATGCAAGTATTGCCCCTTCTTGACCTAGGCAACCCATCAATGAAGTCCATTGAAATGCTATCCCACTTCCACTGTGGACCTCTAGAGGATGGAGCAGACCGTCAGGCTTCCTCTACTCCGCCTTGACCTATTGGCAAATCATGCACTTAGAAACGAAATCTTCCATGTCCTTCTTCATGCCGCTCCAGAAGAAAACTCTCTTTAAGTCCTTGTACATCTTGTCTCCACCTGGATGTATTGTCATCTTGGAATGGTGTGCCTCCTCAAGAACCTTCTTCACCAACTCCTTTGCTTGTGGGACGCATAGCCTTCCATCCCGTCTTAACCACCCCTTATCATCGATGGTGTATCTACCGAGTTGACTAGAAGCCTCACCCCTAATTAGCTTATCAACCACTTCAACTAGCTGAGGGTCTTCACGTTGTGTAGCCCCTATTGAGTCCAAAAGAGTAGGGCGCACTTCAAGAGATGCTAACAAACCTGGTACAAAATCCGAGGAGGGCCTAAAGTCAAAACTGGCTATATACTCCAAGCTTTTCCTTTCTCAAAGAGAGGACTTAGAGTCAACTTCTTTCTACTCAACGCATCTGCCACCACATTGCCCTTGCTAGGGGTATAGGAAATCTCGAAATCGTATGAGGCAAGAAACTCCATCCATCTTTGTTGCCTCTAGTTAAGATCTTTATGTGAGAAAAGATACTTCAACGATTTTTGGTCAGTATACAGTTCAAACTTCTCACCTAGAAGGTAGTGGCGCCATGACTTCAGTGCAAAGACTATGGCATCCAACTCAAGATCGTGGGTTGGGCAGTTCCTTTCATGAACTTTCAACTGTCTTCCACCATAAGCTACTACCTTCCCTTCCTGCATCAAAACAGCACCTAGTCCCGTGCCGCATGCATCCGTGTATACTATAAACATCTTGCTTCCATCTGGCAATGTCAAAGCTGGGGCTGTTGTAAGAGCCCTTTTCAAGTGTTGGAAAGCGATATCGCAATCCAAATCCCACGCAAAAACTAGATTCTTCTTTGTTAACCTTGTAAGAGGAGCTGAGATTTTTGCAAAATCTCTGATGAACTATCGGTAAAAGCCTGCTAGCCCGAGAAAGCTTCGGACTTCTGTCGCGTTCCTTGGTGCCTTCCAATCTTGCACCGCCACTACTTTCGCGGGGTCCATAGCCAACCCCTCTTTGGACACTACATGTCCAAGAAACCTTACATTTTCTCTCCAGAAATGACATTTTGAGAGTATGGCTTTTAACGGATGTGCATGGAGAGTATCCATGATTTCCCTTAAATGCTGAGCATGCTCTTCCTCATTCTTTGAGAAGATCAAAATATCGTCTACGAAGACAACCACAAACTTGTTGAGGAACTCTCCGAACACCCTGCTCATTAGGTCTACAAAATAAGCGGGTGCGTTTGTCAAGCCGAAAGGCATGACAAGCCACTCAAAGAAACCGTCTGGGGTTCTGGATGTCGTCTTATCAATGTTATCCTCAGCCACTCTTAGCTGGTGAAACCCTGTAGCCAGATCAAGTTGAGAGAAAATCGACGCACCTACAAGCTGATCAAACTAATCGTCTATTCTGGGGAGTGGGTGCATATTCTTCTTAGTCAGCTTGTTTAACTCCCTATAGTCCACACAAAGACGTAGTGAACCATCTGCTTTGGTGGCGAACACCACTGGAGCACCCCATTCAGAGATACTCTGCCTTATAAACCCCTTCTTCAGAAGCTCCTTGACTTGCTTACTGAGCTCCTTCCTTTCCCTTGGAGCCATGTGTCTAATAGGTAACGCAACGGGCTTTGCATTATCAACTAGATATATGCGGAAGTCTATTTCCTGCCTCGGAGGTAAGCCCTTCACCTCTTCAAAGACATCCGAATACTCATGGACCACTCTAACCGACTGCAAATTCTCAACAGAAGCATCAAGCGATTCTAGATAACTAAGCATGATAGAGTGTATGGGATTACAAGTAATCTCGAGAGTGTTACAATGGCTAGTCATGAGTTTGACCACTCTCCTTTCCCAATCAAGGATGGCACCATTACTGGATAGCCAGTCCATGCTTAAGATCAAACCATATCCCGTGAAGCCCAAAACAAAGACACTACATCTAAACTCAACGCTTAGAATAGAAATTTTCAAATCCATACAAACCATTGACAAATAAGTTGAGCCCCCAATTGGATTTGAAACAGCCAAGGGATCCTCTATAATACTAGTGTCTAGGTGCAGAGATTCTACTAAAGCAGATGAAATAAAGGAATGCGATGCGCCAGAATCAAAGAGAGTATGAACAGGATTATCATAAAGATAAACTAAACTTTCTAGAGAAACATTTCTACCTCGTTCCTGTTGAGGTGCCACCAGCGCTTGAACCTGTCCCCCTGAAGTGGTTCCAGTCTTCTGCCCCTGCCCTCGCTTCTTTGGGCAGTCCTTGGCCATATGTCCTATCTCTCCGCAATGAAAGCAACCACTAGTCATCTTCCCCTTCTTCTTTCTGCAGTCTTTCACCACATGTCCAAGAAAGCCACAGAAATTACACCTCTTTTCACGGGGTTTGTTGTTGTTCTTCCCGCCTTTCTTGATGTCTGTTTTCTTAGCCTGTAAACCCTCTGCTTTCTTTTCTTGAGGCGCTTCCACCTTTGCCTCTTTCTTGCCCTTATCTTCCTCGTGTAGCAGTGCCATATCTACCAGCCTCTCATAAGTAGCTCCCACGGGTACATGGGTCATGGCCAGACTGTGCTATGGCTCGTTCAGCCCTTTGACAAAGCGAAGGGCCTTCTTGTGCTGTGTGTTGACTAAGTCCAATCCAAATCTGGCTAGCTGATTGAATTGGTTGACGTATTCTCTGACTGACATACTTCCCTGCTTAAGGGATAAGAACTTCTCCACTTGTAAACTTTGCTCAGCTTGTGAGAGGAATTTCATCTCAAATCTTGTCCTGAAATCCTCCCAAGTTTCCATCTGTCTCTCAGCATGTGTAACCTCCCACCAATAAGAAGCTTCATCTTTAAACAACCACATAGCTAGCTGTATCTTTTGCCCGTCTTCTACTCCGAAGATGACGAACAAATCTTCGGTCTCCTTCAGCAAGTTCTTTGCTGCTACGAAGGATTCGGTTTCATAAAAGTCCTTTCCACTCATAGCCTTGAAATCTCTACACGTCTTGGAGAAAGCATTTCCAAGAGGAGGAGGAGTAGGAGGAACTGCTTCCACTGGGGGAGGAGGAATGTCTGATGGGCCCGCGTCATTGGCCCTAGCCTCTAGGTACCACCTGAACCAGCCAGGGACCGGTACACCTTCTGGAAGGTTAAGATCCCCAGACACGCTGAAACGAAAAAGGAAAGACTCAAAACAAAAGGATAGAAGGATAGTGCGTATGACTTTGGGGGATTATGGTTTTTAACTTAAACAATACTATTTCTTTTAAAAAAAATGCTTCTTTAAACTTCTTTTTGAAAAATGGTTTCAAAAATTTTTATCTGATCTGGTAAACCTATGCTCTGATACCAAGTGAAACGCCCCACCTCCGTTAAGGTCACTCACAAAGGGAATGCCGTAAGTTTGGTGGAGGTTTATAGGTAAAAGACACAGATAAATTTACAAGACAGATGTAAATAAGCAGCGGAAAACAAACATTTATTTCATACATAGTTCAATACCAAAAACATTACAGTAAATTGTCTCACAATAACTTCCAAAATAATACATCATAATTTATGTCTTGATTATTAAATAAAGAAGCATAAACTTAAACAAAATAGCATAAATCCCCATGATTAAGCATCCAAAGCCATGGCCAAAGGAAAAAGAGTCCAAAGCATACATCTACTATCTTGAAGCTTGCAAAGAGTCCGACTAAGCTGGATTGTTTCCTCCTAGTGAACCTGGGAGGGAAACGGAAGAAAAGAAGACGAAAGAAAAATAGAGTCAGACTTAAAGCCTGGTAAGTCTAGTGACTCTTAGCATGTGAACAGGAAAAAGTTCATGACAGGAATAAACTGGAAAATGGGACAGTACCAGAATAACAGGCTAACATAAAACTAGATAAGGTGGCTTAAACCGAACATCCCATCGCACCCCATTCTAATATCTCTGCACCTACTTGTACTTGTTCCAATTGGCACCCCATGATTAGGGTGAAGTGATCCCGTTTATAAAGATCAGCTCCTACTCGCGTATTCATATGTGTAACACGGCCCCGCTTGATTGTAGATACCTATGCCGATCCCACCATGGGGTGTATCAAATCCCATGGTGGCCACCCGACACAATTCTAGAATGCATAGAGTACACTACTGATGCCCAGTGCCTTATTTTTCTACTCCGGAGTGTGTGCACGCCCGCACTCCGTTAGAACCTACACTGCTGCACCTACCGGCGTCGCTTTGACAGCTTATAATCAGCCCAGTAATCGTGCCCCACCCTGCCTAGTTTCAGGGTACCATGATACTCCTATGTGAATTACTGTTGAAATGGGTTCCCATTACTAGGGTTTTCTAGTCAAACATGTTAAGTGGTTAAGTGTCTGTATTAACCTAACCCCAGCCATCAGTTTAGTTAACATGTTGAATTGGTTAAGTGTTTTAGTTAACTTAACCCTATCATTCTTATCCTAGCTTTAATACATTCATTAAAGCACCAACCACTCACATTAGATAGCTATCGTTGTAGTTACTGGTTGTGCCGGTCGGTTACGGGCAGATTTATACCGCAACTCAGTCTAACATCGGGTCCTTATTGGGCTCAATGCCTTAACCTCCCACATTAGATAGGTATTGTTGTGATTACTGGACAGCCAGGCGGGTCCGGGCAGTTTTACATCATAGCTCAATCTAACCTCGGGTTAAGCATATTCGTATTTTCTAAATTTACATTTTATTTATGTAAATTTCTACAAGTATTTCATGTCACATCTTTTAATCCAAGACTAATGGTATACAAATTGTACCATTCATGGCCTTAACCCATTTCATGGTTTTTAGGCCCAGCTACATATTAACATGTTTTGATTTAATAGTTAACCCCAACGTTACCCACGCTCGATTGTTCATATTAATCGCATGAAGATATTGGGCTCGCTAATAGGCCCAATCCATAAACAAGGTAAAGAAGGGAACATAGGTTCAATGAACCTATATCATGTAATTTGGCCTAAACCTAGTTATTGACGCGTGTGACATAATCATGGCATGTCAAATTCCAACACATGTGTAATTATAACATTGACATATAGGTACAAACTAGATTAATAAGGTGAACTTGCATAAATTCATGTCGCATGAAAACTACACATAATTTAGACTTAGATAAACATAAGCCAAACCATGTTAATGTATAGATCAAGTCATGTGTAAACGTAGCTTCAATATATAAACTAGCATATAACAATATTATGACATGTCCATAAAACATAATTTTTGACATTAACACATATGAATGAACTAGATCTAATCATGTGAACTTGCAATATTTACATATGAATATAGATCTAAAATGAGACATATAAGTTGATCTAAATTTTGATCTAACCTAATACGACTTCGTGAATCATATAACATATCTATGTAGGTTCTAATCACAAAACATATACTTGCATAAGGTGTTGATTGTTTGATTCACAACGCATAATAGATCCAATACCACAAAAAATCCAATATGATTCATGATAGAATTATTACGATAAACAAATATGAACCAACATCGTCTATATCATATAATTGTGTTATAATTCCACTTTTCAATCTAAAGAAAATCATGTCTCAATCGTATTCACATCTAAGGAGTAACTCTACTTACAACAAACGACGATCTTGATTTATGGATTCTGAGTTCTGGAATTGAGATGCTTTCCTTTGGGTAGATAAACGTTGTTTTGATTTTGATTTTGGTATAGATTTGTTCGTCTCTTAGTTTGCTTCAAGCGGCGGCTGCACTTGGTTATCTCCTGACAGCATGGCGGCTCTATGTCCAATTTTTGTGTGAATTTAGGTTGAAGACTTGGGTTGTTTGTATAGAATTTCAAACTAATTAGTGTCGTCCGATGATGCTTGAGTTAATCAAGGCCATCCATCTAAAGAGAAGCCAATCAAAAAGTGACAAATCAGCCCTAATGACATAGCCAATCCTCGGAAATCGAGCCAGGACAAGACCAAGCAGGTCAGGTCGACCAAGTAGGTCGACACACAGGTCGACCCCCTGGTCAACCTGGGTGCATAGGTCGACCCCAAGGTCGACCCCCTGGTCGACCTTGGTCTTGGGCGAGAATTTTCCAGCCCAGCCTTTTTCTGACATCTGATTTGAATTTTGAATTCTATTTTCGAGCTGTTTAAATTTATTATGAATTTCTGAAACTTTTGAAGGTCATAACTTCTTCATACGGAGTCCGAATTACGCAAACTCGGATCTATCTCAAGTAGAATTTCGAGACAAACGCAACGGCGTAACTTGTTTCCCTTAATTCCCACATTTAGAATTAATTATACTTTGATTTGTTAATTTAGTGTTAAAAGAAAATTCGGGGTGTTACAATAACATAGTGCATCATATTTCAAAAAATTGTAAGTCGAGTTCCAACCACGGTCAACCCGTGATTGACCAACAAAACTGCATGTGAAAAATTGAGCTAAAAAAGCTTTTGATGTTCCCAAAAGTCATTAAGATAGAGTTTCTTTGTTACTGAACTAAGATAAGATGGGTGGAATTTGTTAGTCCTACAAATCTATGAGAGATGGTTCTAGTAACTCTAAATGGATAAAAAGTTACGGTTGGTGGACCAACCTACGTCTGTTGGGTGCAACATCGAAGTCTGGAGGTGCAACATCTGGTTGAAAACCAAAAGTTAACTGTATGACTTTTTAAAACTTATTATAAGGATGAAATAGAAATATAACATGGTGCATCATATTCCAAAAAATAGTAAATCGAATTCCGACCACGGTCAACCCCCGTTTGAAAAACAAAACGACATGTGAAATATTGAGCTAAAAAAGCTTTTGATGTTCCCAAAAGTCATTGAGATTGAATTTATTGTTTATTGAACTAAGATGAGATGAGTGGAACTGTTAGTCCTATAGACCTGTAAGAGAGCATTGTTTTCACTAGTTATGGTTCCAGTGACTCTAAATGGATAAAAAGTTATGGTTGATGGAACAACCTACGTCTGGTGGGTGCAACATCGAAGTCTGGAGGTGCAATATCTGGTTGAAAAACCAAAATTGCACTGTATGACTTTTTAAAACTTATTTATGCGGATGAAATAGAAATATAACATGGTGCATCATATTTCTAAAAATAGTAAATCTAATTCTGACCACGGTCAACATCCCTTTGACCAACAAAACGACATGTGAAAGATTGAACTAAAGAAGCTTTCGATGTTCCCAAAAGTCATTAAGATAGACTTTCTTGATTACTGATCTAAGATGAGAAGGATGGAACATGTTAGTCCTATAGATCTATGAGAGAGCTTCGTTATCACTGGTAATGGTTCCAGCAACTCTAAATGGATAAAAAGTTCCGTTTGACGGAACAACCTACGTTTGTTGGGTGCAACATCGAAGTCTGAGGTGCAACATCTGTTTGAAATAACAAAATTGCACTGTATGACTTTTGAAAACTCATTTATGGGGATGACATAGAAATATAACATAGTGCATCATATTACAAAAAATAGTAAGTCAAATTCCAATCATAGACAACCCCCCTTTAACCAACAAAACGACATGTGAAAAATTGGGCTAAAAAAGCTTTCGATGTTCTCAAAAGTCATTGGCATTGAATTTCTTGGTTCCTGAACTAAGATGAGAAGAGTGGAACTTGTTAGTTCTATAGATCTATGAGAGAGCTTCGTTTTAACTGGTTATAGTCCAAGTAACTCTAAATGGATTAAAAGTTACGTTTGACGGAATAACCTACGTCTGTTAGGTGCAACAACGAAGTCTGGTTGTGCAACATCTGTTTGAAAAACTAAAATTTCACGGTATGACTTTTGAAAACTGGTTTATGGGGATGAAATATAAATATAATATGGTGCATCATATTCTAAAAAATAGTGAGTCGAATTACGGGGATGAAATAGAAATATAATGTGGTGCATCATATTCCGAAAAATAGTAAGTCGAATTCCGATCACGGCCAACTTCCCTTTGACCAACAAAATGGCGTGTGAAAAATTGAGCTAAAAAAGCTTTCTCCCAAAAGTCTTTACACGGTGCATCATATTCCAAAAAATAGTAAGTCGAATTCTTTAACACCCCGTAATTTTAAAAAAACACTAAATTGATAAATTAAAGAATACTTAATTTTTAGAAGAGGAATTAAGTAAAACGGGTTGTTCCATTGCGTTCGCCTCAGAATTCTGCTTGGGATCGAGTCCGAGTTTGCATAAAACGGACATTGTATGAAGAAGTTATGGAGCTTTGAAGTTTAAAGGAATAAGCAGAATTAAATTAATTAAATAATAAACCAAATTCGAAATTCAAACGTAATATCTGAGCGGGAAAAGCAGGTGGAGGGTGTAGACCCAGGTGTCGACCCCCCTTAAGGGGTGTCGACATGGGGGTTGACCCCCCTGTTTCTAGGAAGAAATGCTCTTTTGTTTGTAAATGCACATTTCGACCCGATACATTGAGCTGAGGTTATAAGTAGGACCCCATTTTCACTCTTTTTCTCACCTTCAACAATCGCGATGCCATGCTGCTGCTCCAACTCAAATTAAATTAGATTTCTTCTTCAATAATTCAAGATTAGATTCAGTTCTACATCAGCAACGCCTTATTATCTTCTTTTAGATCCATTCTCTGTGAGTCTATGCTACTTTCACATGTAATTAACTAATAAGTAATTATGATAGGATTGTAAATTGGTTCTAAGTATATGCCTATGATTAAGTTGAATCATATCAGATCTGTTATTTGTTGTTCATCAAATTCATGCTATCATTATATGCCAATTTGATCTTTTTTATCGTTCTTATGCCTATTTATTAATTTATGCCAGCTTTGATTCTCTTCCCTTCCTCTTTCCCTTTTTATTTTTAAGACTAGGCTACCTTCAAGCCTAAGCCAATCTCGTTGAGATATGCGTACGAATAACGTTGGGATGATTGGGAAAAGTTTGGGAAATATTTAATAAAAAGTAATTGGGCATAAATTGTTGTTAATTATGGAAAAGTGGTTTGGGCATAATTTATGTGTGGGATTATAGGCATAAATTGGATTGGGATTTATGGGTAATTGAATTGACTATAATCCAAGACTTGAAATTGGGCATGAATTAATGAAAAGATGAATATACGCCTAAGAAACGAGGTTAGATTCGGATTGCGGTAGAAGTCTGCCCGGAACCGCCCGACATATCCAGCAACCGCAAACGGTAATCTAATGTGAGAGGTCTTGGGTGGAAATTGAACACGTAATGGTGCTAAGAAACGAGGTTAGATTCGGATTATGGTAGAAGTCTGCCAGGAACCGCCCGGCATATCCAGCAAATACAAACGGTAATCTAATATGAGAGGTTTTGCACGCTTACGGATACAATAAATAATAATGAACACTTAACCACGACGACACATGTATGGTTAACATGGATAAAATAAGAAAAGGGGTTAATTGGGTAACATAGGTAGCATGGATAATATAAATTGATTAGAACACTTAACCAAGATGGCACATGTGGAAAGACATGGATATAGTAAAGGGGTTAATTGGGTAACATGGGTACCATGGATAACTTAAATTGGTTAGAACGCTTAACCACGATGGCACATATGGGAAGACATGGATGCAGTTAAAGGGATTAAGTGGGAAATCCTAGTAGTGGGGACCAAGCTTAGGAGGGTAGCTTGTGTCATGTATGTGGACACTTTTCAATCAGTAAACCCATGTTGGTATCTAGGAAGCACTCGAACTAGGTCGAGGAAGGGGCACACTTACTGAATTGATTGTAAGAGGTCAAAAGAGTAAGGACGATGACAGCGCAGGTCCAACAAAGTCATGTGCGTGTTTGGTTCCGGGCTGGGAGACAAGACACTATGGCATCAGTAGATATAAGTTGTATAATTCAGTTGTATCGAGGTTGCCACCTTAGGGAGTGATACACCCTATTGTGGGGACAGCACAGGTAACTACGAGTTAGGGAGCCGATCGAATGGGGAGGGTAGTTGGGTACGTCTAGTTGGGTTAGGAACACGTTGGCTACCTATGGATGGCACTAGAGTACACAGAAAACTACCATTATTCTGTTTAGTTAAGCGGGGATCATTTTGTAGTCTGAAACTAGTATGGTGTAGAGGAATACTTTTGTAGAGGTTAGAAGCACAACCGATGTTCTGTCTTGCTTATCTTGTTTATCTTGTTATACCTGCCTTATGATACAGTCATCTCTTATATCCAGTTTATACTCTTGTCATGTTGCTTTTACTTATTATATGTTAAAGTCACCGGACTCACCAGACTTTATGTCTGACCCTTTTTGTTTTGCCTCTTTCCTTTCCTTTCCTTTCACCTTCAGGTCCTCATGGTGGGAATACTAGAGCTTGATCCGGATTTCCATCTGCTTGAAGTGCTAGAAGTTCTTGAAGTATTGTTTGGCTTTGTTTCTCCTTATTTATGGCATTTTCTGTTGGGGATTATGGTTTTAAAATTTATGTACTCTGATGGCTTTTGTACAAGACTGATATTTGTGTACTTGGTTTTTTTGGTGTTCTGGGTTTGAAGATGCAACCAAACTTGTTTCTGTTTCCGCTGCAATGAAGTTAATTTTTCAAGTACTCTTTTATGTATCTGTCTTGTGAATTTTTGTTCTGCTTACTTATAACGCTCCACAAAACTCAATGCATTCCCTTAGTGAGTGACATTAACGGACGTGGGGTGTCACATGTGGTATCAAAGTTGAAGGTTACTAGATCAGATAATAGATTTTGAAAATTGTTTTCAAAGTGATTTTAGAAAGGAAATATTTTTCAAGGAAAAGCTTATTCTAAGGAAACATATTCCCCAAAGCCAAAATTCTATCTTTCGATTCTTTGTTTTGAATCTCTTCTCTTTTCTTTTCAGCATGTCTGGGGAACCTAATCTTCCTGAGGGCGTACAGATACCAGCTTGGTTCCATAGGTATCTGGAGGCTACGGCTCCTGCCGTAGGCCCAGCAGACGCTCCTCACTCATCTGCTGCCGTTGTTCCACCTTTTCCTCCGCATGTAGATGCTTTTTCTAAGATATGCAAGGACTTTCGTGCAATGGGCGGAGAACCGTTTAGTGGGACTTAGTCGTTTGTAGAAGTTAGGAATTGGCTCAAAGAAACGGAGGATTTGTTTGCTATCTTCGAAGTCGACGATCGAAGGAAGGTTCAGTTAGCCGTTTGGCTGCTGAAGGATGAAGCTGCATATTAGTGGGAAGTGACGAATGCGGGACGTCCTATAGAGACTTGGATTGATTTCGGACGGAGATTTGAATTGAAGTTTCTTTCTCAAGAAGAGGAGAATTTACATATGGAAAGTTTTCGGCGTTAAAGGAAGGAAACATGTCGGTGAAGGAGAACGTTAATAAGTTTAACCGATTGGCAAGGTTCGGGTTGGAGTTGGTGAATACTCCACAAAAGAAAGCTTTGAGGTTTGCTAAGGGGTTGAATGAAGTGTTCTATGGGTTGGCTATGTCTCACATTCTTATGGGGGCGACCTTTGAGAAACTTATTGATATGGCATTGATTCATGAGGAAGAGAAACGGGCTAATGTAGATGGGCCACAGAATAAGAAAGTGGACTCTAAGAAAGGACCGCCACAACAAAAGAACGGCGGAAAGAATGACAAGGGCCAAGATAAAAAGAGATGTCACAAATGTGGAATTATTGGTCACCTAAGGAAGGACTGTAGGAAGAAAAAGAAGATTGGTTGTTTCCATTGTGGCGAGGCAGGACATCTTATTAAGGATTGCCCGAAGCGACAAGGGCAAGGTCAAAGGAAAGGATCTTCTTTTGGAGGGCAGGTGCATGCTCTCATGGCTGATGTGCAAGAAAGAGTTAGGAAAATTTCTGTTAAAAGTTTGGTTTTCCTTTTCGATCGTCCTGTTATAACTCTTTTTGATTCTGGCGCTTCACATTCCTTTATATCGGCTTCGTTAGTTGAGACTCTGCCCCTTAATACTAGTGTAGTTTTGGATCCCGTTGTTGTCTCAAATCCTAATGGGGGTTCGTCTCATTTATCTATGAATTGTCGGGATTTGAGAGTGTCTATCTTGGGCGTTGAGTTCGAATGCAACGCCTACGAACTTGATTTCACATGATATGTTTCGATTCTAGGGATGGATTGGCTAGCCAGGCATGGTGCCATCCTAGATTGTGAAAGGAGGGTAGTTAGACTCTTGACTTGCCGTGGGAGGACCCTCGAGATTTCGTGCGACCCTAAGGGTTCAATGATTCTTAGTTACCTAGAATCGCTTGATACATCTATCAATGATTTACAATCTGTTCGAGTAGTCCGTGAGTATGTTGTTGTGTTTAAGAAAGTTCGAGGTTTACCCCAAGACATGAGATTGATTTTTGTAAATACTTGGTAGATAATGCTGAGCCAGTTGCATTGCCCGTACGCCATACAGCTCCGAGAGAGAGGAGGGAACTTAGTAAGCAAGTAGGGGAGCTACTTGAGGAAGTGTTCGTTAGGCGAAGCATTTCAGAATGGGGTGCTCCAGTTGTTTTTGCAACAAAAGCTTATGGTTCGCTTCGCTTATGTGTGGATTATAGGGAGGTGAATAAGCTCACGAAGAATAATAGACAACCACTTCTAAGGATAGATGATTTTTTTGATCAGTTGGTTGGTGCGTCTGTTTTCTCTTAGTTGGACTTAGCTACAGTGTTTCATCACTTGAGGGTAGCTGAGGATAGTATAGATAAGACTGCCTTTAGAACTCCAGACGGTTTCTTTGAGTGGCCCGTCATGCCTTTTGGTTTGACGAATGCACCTGCCTATTTTGTAGACTTGATGAGTAGGGTGTTTCGGGGGTTTCTAAATAAGTTTGTGGCGGTCTTTGTGGACAATATCTTGATATTCTCGAGAAGCAAGGAAGAGCATGCCTTACATCTAAGGGAAGTCTTGGAGACCCTTCGAGTACATCGTTTTAAGGCGAAGTTCTCCAAATGTCATTTTTGGAGGAAAGAAGTAAGGTTCTTAGGACATGTAGTCTCTAAGGAAGGGATATCAGTAGATCCCGCGAAGGTAGTGACAATTCAAGATTGGAAGATTCTGAAGAATGCAACGGAAGTAAGAAGCTTTCTTGGTTTGGCGGCCTATTATAGGAAATTCATTAAGGACTTTGCGAAGATATCAGCCCCACTCACTAGGTTAGCGAAGAAGAATTTGACATTTTTTGGGGATGTTGACTGAGACGATGCTTTTCAGCATTTGAAGAGGGCCTTGACGACAACCCCAATCTTAGTTTTGCCAGATGGGAGCAAACCGTTCACAGTATATACCGACGCTTATGGGACAGGGCTTGGTGCGGTTTTGATGCAAGAGGGAAGGGTGATATATTATGGTGGGCAGTTGATGGTCCACGAGAAGAATTACCCAACCCACGATCTAGAATTAGCTGCCATAGTGTCTGCGCTTAAGTCTTGGCGCCATTATTTTCTTGGAGAGAGGTTTGAGTTGTATATAGACGATAAGTCACTGAAGTACATGTTCTCTCAGAAGGATTTGAACTTAAGGCAGCAGAGATGGATGGAGTTCTTAGCATCCTATGACTTCGAGATTGCTTATAACCCTGGCAAGGGTAACGTTGTTGCAGACGCCTTGAGTAGGAAAAGGTTGTCCTTTGTTCGTAGAGCGAAGGTGTTTGGAGTACATATCGATGTTTGATTTTAGACCTTCTACCGAAATTGTACCCGGTTTGTCGGCATCGTTAGAGGTGCGACCTACGCTATTGGGTCAGATAGGAGCTACAAAGCTAGATGACCCACAGATAGTGGAGATAGTAGACAAGCTCATAAGAGAGGAGTCTTCGAGCCATCTTAGTAGATACTCTATAGATGATAGAGGCTGGTTACGGCGCGATGGGAGGCTTTGCGTACGACGAGTCAAGAGTTCGAGAAATACGATTCTCAAAGCAGCACATCGTTCTAGGATGACTATACACCCCAGTGGTGACAAGATGTACAGAGACATGAAACGAGTTTTCTTTTAGGCCGGAATGAAGAAGGACGTAGCAGAGTTCGTTTCTAGATGCCTAGTCTTCAAGCAAGTTAAGGCTGAGCAAAAGAAGCCTAGTGGTTTGCTTCACCCTTTATATGTTCCAAAGTGGAAGTGGGAAAGCGTTTCTATGGATTTCGTTGACGGGTTGCCTAGGTCAAGGAAAGGCAATACCGGGATTTGTGTAGTAGTAGATAAACTTACTAAGAGCACCCATTTCACTCCAGTTAAGATTAAGAGAACGGCGGCGTGGTTGGCATCTGTTTATCTCTATGAGATAATTCGTCTACATGGCATATATAATGCCCCACCTCTATACTCGCGTTAGCCAAGGCCATCGCAAGCGACGGTGTCGACTAACCCGAAGAATAAGGTTGTTGAGGAACGACCGATTGTATATTAGCTTTGAACGAGTGTTAAATATGTCGGATAATGTGGTCTAACTTTTTAAATATCACGAGTAAATCTGACATACCTAATTCAAGTCCAAATCTACTACACAGTGGCTATGTATAATTCGGAAAGCAATATAAAATACATAACACACTACTGCAAAACAGACAAATTGCATCGGCTGTTTAACCCCATGTTGCATCAGTTCAGCAACCGATGCATATGCAGCCGATGCAACAAGTTAAAATGAACTGCATCGGTTTTAGAACTGATGCAATAATATACTTTTGCATCGGTTTTTAGTAATAGTCGGTGCAAAATGAAGGTTTTTGACTCAAAACTAACTACTATGTTGCATCGGGTACCGGTAACAACCAATGCAAAATTATATTTTTTTTTCCCTGCTTATTACTGTCAACCGATGCAATATAAAGGACATTGGCTTTGACCCATCCTTCATTTTGCATCAGTTGTTTTTTTACTATCGATGAAAAATATCACTATATTGCTTCAAATGTCGGTAACCGATGCAAAAGGACTCTTCTAAGAACAAACAATCAATGTATTCAATATTATAATCATTTAAAATGAAATCAAATTGATGACAAATGCTCATAAATTCTATTTAGTACAACAATTCAAACATTTTATAAATACAATCATTAAAATGCAATATAGGTAAGACAATGAATTACCCTAATACAGCAACACTTCTAGCATCATTCTTCAGTTCGATCTAAAACAGGAACCTGAGTTAAAATAACAGATATAATGTTAATAAATAAAAATGTATTTGAAATTTTGGAATAAAAGGTCAAGCAGTAATGACACCCCCATAATCCTCAAACTGTATCAGTATAACAATGTAAATGTTTATGTTTGTGAAAAATAAAAAAGATGCATAGTAAAGAAGTAGGAATAAATACAGATGATGAGAAGCTTAAAGCATTGGAAAATATGAAACCTGGTCCCGCACCCAGCAAAACCAAAAGATCATTAGTGAGCTCTTCTATATCTTTGAACTGATAAAGGATAAAGAATTCAGGGTATATAAAGGAATGTCAGTGAATGTGACGCTTCGAAGGTTTATGATCAAAAAAATGAAAACAAATAGTCAATGCAGACTGGATTTTTTTTTTTATAGATTTCTGATCCACTATTTTCAAATTTGCAGTGATGACTGCAAAATAATACTTAAAAAGAAAGAATAAATGAAGTAAACTGCACGTTCTTTGGTTTGAAACTGCACGCTTTTTGGTTCAACACTAATTAGTCGAATATGCTTTGCAAATTTTGCAAACGACACACGGCATTATTTAAAACATGATATCATACTTTGTATAATGGATAACGTATAATTGCTAATTTGACATGGTTCTGATAATTTAATACGCGATGGATTAAAAAATTTTGTAATTCAATGTTGCTTTCCTTTTGCATCCACTATGCAGGACCGACTGTTTTAGTACCTAAAGCCGGTTTTAAATTAAGACCCTTATACAAATGGTAACGAGATTAAATAAAACTAAAGCATTAAGGCATCAAACATATATTTAAGTAAGTTCAAAAAATGACAGACTACCACAAGAATAGTCAGCTATAAACTAGTTTTTGGTGCACGTGATATGAACAAACGTAACTAAGGTTTATTGGAAAATTTATTGGAAAATGCAACCTCAGCTAATTAAGAAAAAATGGTTAGCCGTGACTATTGAATAAGTAATAATGAAACAGGAATAATTTAATTTATTTTGTGTTTTTTTAACTAATCTCCAATTTATTCAATTGAGAAAACATACCATTTCTCTGAAAATAAATCTTGTCTTGACAATCATACTTGGTTGACTTATTTCAACAAGAAGCAGCCTATAATTTCTATCATTAATAACACAACATGAATGAATGATTGAATGAATCAGGAAGGCTATTATGGTGACATATTGTATCAAGGTACATGCTTATTCAAGCATGTAAAATATACTTGTAATGTGATGTACAAGTTATGTTTTCAAAGTGTGATATTTCAACTAAGAATAAAACCCTCCTTTCTCATAAAACTTATACTATGGATATTACCTGAAAGATACCACCAACGTAAATAGAATTTTTGTGCACTATGAAGTAGTCAAAGTGCTTAACTATAGCTCAACTGAATAGGTGCGTTCACAAGTAAAAAAAAGTGAAACTGGCTTAAATAAAAGGGAGTTCCCAAATAATCATCTACTTGTCCACGTTTTGCCTCACTGAGTCAATAATTTATATAATAAAATGTACCCATTTTGAACTAGTGCATATCACGTTTTTGATAACAGTAGGTGGAATGTGCGTATTAGTTAGGCAAAGATTTAATGGTAAAATGTTGAATACTGGTATTTGCGTAAGGCTGTGAATATATATGCACTGACATGTGCATGCATAGGGAATTCGTAAGTAACTAAAATCATGCCCAAGCTTCATCTCACCAGGTCAGTAGCTTATACAATATAAAACTCCAGATTTTTGAAACAAGGTTTATCACGTATTATAGAAAAGGCAGTAACACATGTGAACTAGCTGGGAATTGTTTTAAGGGGAGTTTTAAGTTATGATTTAGCTTGGTATCAACGTTTTATTTATAAAACCAGTTTATATATATATATATATATATATATATACACACACACACATACACACGCACATTACACTCAGGTAGTAACTAACGCAAGGATATAATGGTATAAACCTATGGTGCATACACGTTATTCAGTTAAGTAGAGAATAACTTACCATCAGTCTTTCTTTACACTGCACATGTGGTAGCCTGTTATGCATGTAATTAACTAAGTAGAAAATGGCAAATCAATATATAGTTTAGCTGTGTGAAATGGATATATAGTATTTCCTCAATTTACTCTGATCGAAGTATTCAATCTGAGTTTATAAACGTTCGGTAATGTCTAAACTATAACTTAACATAAGTTCTATGTCCCACTACAAGAAGCAGATGAAATAGCGACGGCAATTAGCCGACGCTAGCCGTTGCTAGCCGTCGCTAGCCGTCGCTATTTGCCGTCGCTATAATTCTCGTCGCCAACAGTTGTAGCAACGGCGAGAGCGACGGCTTCGTCGCTAACTTACCAACGGCTAGCGACGGCAAGTGGACACATGTCATCTTACGTGTCAAGTAGTTAGGTTGACCAATAGGTCGTCGCTAGCCGTCGCTATCCGTTGTAAAAGAACCGTTGTAAGCCGTCGCTACCCGTCGCTCAATATTGACCAATAGCCCGTCGCTAGCCGTCGCTTTATCTGAAACCAGAAAACTGCAGTACACAGCAATTCCTTTCCTACAATCCAATCCACAATCATTCAATCCAAAAACCAATATCACACTACTATTATCTCACTACTTCATCGATACTCATCAACAACCAAACCATCATAACCACACAATCATCAAATACATAAAAAAAGCAAAAAAAAAAACCATCATCACATAAAACTGTTCAAACCTATCATATAAGTCATGCACATGTGCAAACACTTCATACCTCCGTCCACAAACCGTCATACACTTGTCCAAACACATCATATAACATCGTACGTGCATTTAACATAAAAAAACCAAGTATATGAACATACCAGAGTCAAGTCAACATAAGCACCTACAGTACGAACTAATTCCCGCCTCCCTGATCCTCGTTCTCTTCTTCTTCCGATTCCTCATTCACGTCTTCCTCTCGATATACAGCGGAATCATCTCCCTCTACGCCCTCTCCCGGCATAAAGCCATGCTCCTGAAAGTAAATCGCGATGCGCTCGTCGATTTCCTGTTGCATCTGGCCTTTTCGCCAGTCCATCAACTCGTTCATCTGCTCTTGCATCCGCGCTATAGTCGCCTCCTCCATCGACCGCTTATAAGCACGCTGAACGGCCTGTAAAATAAATAATTTCACATTAAAGTTATATAAACAAATTTTTACTACTTAGTGTTAAACTTTTTCCATTAACTCGTATTCTTGTTTTACATATTTATAAATCATCGTGAGTGTAGTAATTTACGTCTAAAAAAAGTCTTACCTCCTGATTGCCAAAACCGTATCGCCTTCCTCGAGTAAGCGGATCAGTGATCGAATGTCATATGGCATCAGAATCTGCAACTGTAAGCTCCTTTCCACTAGCCTCCATCGCTTTGGCAGCCTCTTCCTCATACTCCCCCTGCAATAGCAATATAATTTTAAGAAAAGTGTTATAAATTTTACTTATGTACTGTGATATGAACGAGTATGTAACATGTTAATTTATACGGATAAACAAATTTACCATTATACGTGCACTCTTCGGGTCCGATAGCAAGATGTCGTAATCCTTCATTAACAACACAGTTTTTGGGATCATGAACATAGTCTGAAAACCATCGAGTGAATTCTGTACTGAGATCACCAGATGGATGTTGTGATTCGTAGATACTGCATGTATGTGTTATGTTCAATTTTTATTAATAGAAATAAATAAATGTATATGTACATGTAATTGAATAATACATGAATTTAGTATTACCTGACAAATGGTGCAACTTCCGCACAATTTAACAGAACATATGTGTGTGCCACATTGTAGTCCTTATCGCTTAACCATATTTCCACACATTTTCCTGCAGGTCTTCCGTGTTGTCTAAAAATAGATAACATTGTTTGAGAAGACTCCTGCTCAACAACTTGTTCATTACGGGGAACAGTTACAAAAGACAAGTTCACATCTTCACTAAAGTAATGAGAGAAAAAAAATGAGGCTTCTTCTTCAAGATACGATTTGCAAATCGAACCTTCTACTCGAGCTTTTTGCCTAATTTTCTATCGGATTCGTCACTGTATTATCGTTCATCATTGTACTATCGTCCTCTACCGCTACAGGGTTAGACGTAGGTTGAACAAGTTCTCCATGACGATCCCATAAGTGATAATTCGACACAAAACCAAATTTATACAGATGCACTTCTACTACATCTGGCTTCCAATGTTTCAGATGTCTGCACTTACTACACGGACAACGAATGTCTACGTTACTCCGATTGTTAGATTTAGTGAATCTAATAAATTCTTGGACTCCATTACAAAAATGTTCCTTTATCGACCCTTTCTTACCGGTTCGGGGTTGATACATCCAACTACGATCACGAAAATAATCGAACATTTTCCTGATTTGCAACAAATATGTTAGAAAGTTCGATCGAACGTAACACTTTATACTATTTTAAATCTTGTAAAATTTCATCTATAACTATTGCATGTTTTCGAATTTTATGTTTATTTCTTTTTTACTTTGACGGCCGGTCTACCTACTTCCCATTACAAATATAATAACGGAAGCATATTTTATAAATCATTTCAGTTTAAACGGTTCAACAAAATTTCGGCAGCACTTCCCTTTGGTCCCTGTATCGTACACAGATGCGTGTACACAGGGAACAAATAGGAAGTGCCATCGAAATTTTGTTAACCGTTTAAACTGAAATGACTTATAAAATATGCTTACGTTATTATATTTGTAACTTGTCCAATACTAGGACAAATCAAACGAATATTGTATCAGATGAATATAGATTTCCATTTTCTGTAACAACGAATACCCATATAACGATCATATACAACACTTGTCGGACGGGGCCAAATTTTTCTAAGGGGTTCACATAAGTAGTCAAAAAACATTCAATCTAAGTTTAAACCAAAAAACAACACAAATGAAAAAAGTGCGTTTTTGCGCTATGGCTTTTTTGCGCTTCACTAATAGGTGCGTCTTAAACTTCAAAAAAGCTCCTTAGTTGCGTCTTGCGCCTTTTTCCGTCTATATGTACTTTCAATTTGAGTTACTTTCAATTTGTACTTTCAATTTATAAAATAACATGACAATGAAAATTATGAAGTATAAATTAGTTTGAGTTACTTTTGGTTAATTTTAGTTTAAAGTTATAAATTATGAAGTTAATTAGTTTCAATTTTTGAACGATAAACTAAGATTCCAATTTTGTTAATATTATAGCAACAAATTTGTCAATTTTAGTTTGTTAGTATTATAGCAACAAACTAAACTTTTAAGTTTGTCAATTTTTGTTAATATTACAACAACATTTTTTTTTGAATATTGCAAATGCATTCTTCAAATTTGTTGGGACCGACTATTATAGCATTCGTTGGTGACATAATTAACCGTGCATGCATAGAGGGTCATCATTACACCGTTTCATAAGTCTTAATCAAGTTACTACCGCTAAACAATCACAATTACTTCATTTTTTTCTCAAATGATACTACAACACAATCAACCTAAACACACAATCAACGTAAACCCAATTATATACATGATAATCGTTGTTGTCATGCTCCTAAATCAAGCACATATGTGATTAATCAATAATTTCAACCACCTAATCAATTCCACTTATTCCCAAATCAATATATAACATTATCGATGTCATATGCATCTCACAACACAACAAATTTCATACCCATAAACCCTCAATTTCAAACCCCACATAAACATACAAAACAACCCTAAATAGCCCTAAATAAGCCTAAATAACCCTAATTAAACATATAATAGGGATTAGAAGTCATACCGGAACAATTTGAGAAGATAGAATCAAGTTTTGGATGAAGAAATCGGCTGATGGAAGGGGGGCGACGGCAGCAGGGTTTTGGTTTTTTTTTTTTTGCGTTGGGTAACTGATTTGGGGAAGAAAGGCCACGGTGGAAATAAAGCTCCAGGTCGAGCGACGGCTAGCGACGGCCGCTTTTTTGGCCGTCGCTAGCCGTCGCTCACTCTCGTTGCAAATTGAAGCCTCTCTTGTAGTGTCCAAACCAATATATTGATATGTATATATGTTGAAGTATGCGATACTATGCGAGGAGAATATTTTGGATCTAGAGGATATTTTGGATCTATAGGATATTTTGGATCTAGAGAATATTTTGGGAATTTCCATATACTTCTCTATGCCTATATAAGCTACATCGAATCCAAAAGGAGGTCGATCACAAATCAAGAGATTGGATCTAGGTTTATTCTAATTAGGGTTTAGGCAATCCTAATCTTCTTCAATTTCTTTTCTCCATAAAAAATCAAATTTTTCCAAGTAAATTTGATCATTCTAATCAATCTCTTGTACTCTTCTATTGATATTAATAAAATTTTCTCTATTAAAGTGGACGTACACTGACAAGACGTCAGTCGAACCACTATAAATCCCTGTGTGATTTAGTTTATCATTATTGCTCTATTATTTCCATTGTTTGGTGATTGTGATTGGCTTGGATGAGATTGAGATTGCTTTGATATATCGATTGGTTGTTTTTGCACTATTACCACGATCTCGTTTTCCGCGGCGTTGGGGTTATTTTGATTTGAGCGGTCTTGAATCAAAATTTCTCCACAACATTTGGTATCAGAGCATTGGTGTTGGTAGATAATTGTAAAGATGCCGGAATCAGATTCAAACAGTGACTCAACCGGTGGTCCAAGTGGTGTAGCTCCTTATGTACGTGGGTTGTATGCAGCTGCTGGTTCACAATTGGTTATCGACAAGTGGAATGGAGATAATGATTTCGAAAAGTGGCAATGGAAGATGAAAGCGGTTCTTAGGCGGAATCGGGTACATCGCGTAGTGTTTGATACACATTTATTGCCGACGGACATCTCAGATGTGGAGAGAGAAGAAATGGAAGAGTGGGCATTCATTGCACTTCAACTTGCCATGGGGGAGAATGTTATATCCGAAATAAGCGGTGAGACGACTGCTAAAGGTATTTGGAACAAGTTGGAGGAGTTGTACATGAAAAAATCACTCAAAAATCGACTGATCTTGTTGCGGACTTTCTTTACCTACAAGATGAAGGAAGGAACTTCGCTAAAGACGCACTTGAATGCGTTTGATGATTTGCTAATGAAGATGAAGGCGGTAGATTTGAAGATTGA
Organism: Allium sativum; assembly: GCA_030737875.1. Taxonomy (NCBI): domain Eukaryota; kingdom Viridiplantae; phylum Streptophyta; class Magnoliopsida; order Asparagales; family Amaryllidaceae; genus Allium; species Allium sativum. Next base: position 14,408,970 of record CM060924.1, read on the forward strand.
GGAGGAGAAGAAGGCGATGATATTGCTATGTTCATTGCCTGAACGCTATACTGGGTTCTCAAACAGCTTGATCTATGGCCGAGATACATTGACTCTAAATGGTGTCAAGACGGGTCTTCTTAGTGGGGAATTGCGAGATCAGATGAAGGAGCTGAGTGATGGTAGTAGTGGTGCTGGTAATGGTCAAGGTTTATTTGCGGAGAAAGAAAAGTCAGTGAAGAAGGGAAACCGTGGGCGTTCTAATTCTAGAAAGTCCGGTGGAAGAGGAAAATCAAAGGAAAGAAATGGCAAGTGCTTTATATGTTAGAAACCTGGTCACTGGAAGAATGATTGTCCAGACAAGTGGAACAAGGAAGTAGCATCTTCATCAGTTGTGGTGGAGAGTGATGTTGGTGAGGAAGACGTAGATGTTTTGTCGGCTGTAGCATCGGATGTTTCAGGCAGCGAATGGGTGCTTGATTCGGGGGCTTCATATCACATGACGCCTAATAGAAATTGTTTTTCTTCTTATGTTGATGTGGAAGGAAATTCAATTTTTATGGGAAATGGTGCAATTTGCAAGTCGAAAGGCATTGGATCCGTGCAAATTCGGATGTTTGACGGAGTGGTTCGTGCTCTCACTAATGTGCGCTATGTTCCGGGACTACGGAAGTCACTTATCTCTTTGGGACAGTTGGATTCTTTAGGTTGCAAGATCACTATTGAGAGTGATAGCTTGAGCGTTTCGAAGGGTGCGCTTGTGGTTATGAAGGGTGCTAGAACTCATGGTATTTATTTGCTTCAAGGAGTGACCGTGGAAGGCGAAACTTGCATCAGTGTTGATAGTTCTCGTGGCCTAGATGCGACACGGCTGTGGCGTTTGAGATTGGGTCATGTCTCGGAGAAGAGTTTAGATGTTCTTCGTCGAAGGGAGATGATTGATGGTGAGAGTTTCAGCAAGTTGGAGTTTTGCGAGGAATGTGTCATGGGGAAGCAAACTAGAGTGTCATTCGGTGAAGGAAAACATGATTCAAGAGGGATTCTTGAGTATGTGCACATGGATGTTTGGCGACCAGCGCCTGTGGCTTCTTTGGGAGGAGCAAGATATTATATTTCTTTCATTGATGATTTCTCTCAGAATGTTTGGGTGTACGTAATGAAGGCCAAGTCAGTGGCATTTGCAAGATTCAAAGAATGGAAGGCTCTTTTTGAGAATGAGAATGGAAAGTCTTTGAAGGTTCTTAGGTCCGATAATGGCGGCGAGTATGTTTCCGGAGAATTTCTGAATTTTTGTAAGCATCATGGTATTCAGAGACATTTTACTACACCTGGAGATCCGCAATCTAATGGAGTGGCGGAGAGAATGAACCGAACTCTACTAGAGAAAGCTCGATGCTTGAGATTGACATCGGGTTTGTCTAAGGAATTTTGGTTCGAAGCTTTGTCAACCGCGGTGCATATTATTAATCGAATTTCGTGCTCAGCTATTGATAACAAAATTCCAAAGGAAGTGTGGAAAGGGCAAAGCGTTGACTTGAGTTATCTTCGTGTATTTGGTAGTCCAGTTTATGTGCATGATCCAGGGAATGTTAAGCTCTCACCTAGAGCTTTCAAGGGGATTTTTCTTGGTTATATGGATGGCGTCAAAGGCTATCGGATTTGGAATCCGAAAACGATGAAGGCTTCAATTTCTCGTCATGTTACTTTTGATGAGTCGGCTATGTTCAAGGAGAATGAAGGCACATCGGATGTTCCGGATTTGGTTCATGGTGAATCAAAGGAGAAGGAAGTTATTCCCACTTTCAGGCCTAGAGAAAGTAGAGTTGTTGGAGGTGCTTGCGAGGTGAATGCGGTTGATGTTACATCATGTAGTCCATAGGGTTCCTCTAGTAGTGTTAGTGATGTGCACGAGCCTAGAGAAGATTCAGTTCAAGGTGGAGCTGAAGGAAGACCAGGTGATGGTATTGCTACTCGGGTTGGTCGCCGTTCTATAAGGCCACCTGAAAGATATGGTGATTGGAACTATCTTAGCTTTTGTGAGAATTTGGACTATGCTCTTCATGTAGTCCAAGATGAGCCAATGGACCTTGATGACGTCATGGATTCGAGTGATAGCTCGAAGTGGATTTGCGCCATGGAGGAAGAGATGCAATCGTTGATGAAAAACCAGACTTGGGAGTTGGTTTCACTTCCTCAAGGAAACCGTGCTATTGGGTGCAAATGGATATATAAGGTGAAGGATGATGGAAGATACAAAACTAGGCTAGTGGCTAAGGGGTTTGCACAGAGGAAAGGAAAGGAGTATGATGAGATCTTCGCACCAGTTGTGAGGCACACTTCTATCCGTATATTACTTGCATTAGTTGCTATTTACGACTTGGAGTTGGAGCAACTAGATGTGAAAACCGTCTTCTTGCATGGAGACTTGGATGAAGACATCTACATGGAGCAACCGGAAGGGTTTCTTGTATAAGGTAAGCCAAAGCTAGTTTGCAAGTTGAAGAAATCACTGTATGGTTTGAAGCAATCACAAAGGCAATGGTGCAAGAGATTTGATCATTTCATGCTTGAAAGTGGCTTCCAACGAAGCATCAAGGATGCTTGCGTTTATTTCAAGCGGTTAGGAAATGATTGTTGGGTGTATTTACTCTTGTATGTGGATGATATGCTCATTGCTTCTAAGGACAAGGCAGAAATCAACAAGTTGAAAGAGAAATTAAAGGCGGAGTTCGAGATGAAAGACCTTGGAGAAGCAAAGAAGATTTTGGGCATAGAGATTGAAAGAGATCGAAAGCATTTTGAGTTGAAATTGACTCAAAAGGAATAATTAGAAAAGTGCTTTGCCGATTCAGCATGGAAGATGCAAAGGCGTCAAATACACCTTTACCCTTGCATGTAAAGCTTTCGAGTAAGAGATCACCTGTCACGGAGAAAGAAAAGGCTTACATGGCAATAGTGCCATATGCTAGTGCGATTGGAAGTTTGAAGTATGCCATGGTGTGTACAAGACCCGATATTGCAAATGCCGACGGGATGGTTAGTCGGTTCATGGCTAATCCGGGGAAATTGCATTGGGAAGCAGTGAAGCTTATCTTGAGATACTTGAAAGGTACAACATCTCATGGCCTTGGTTTTTGGGGTAGTAAAGAGAAGAATTGCATGTTGGTTGGTTACTGTGATTCAGACTATGCTGGTGATAGGGATCGAAGAAAACCAACTTCCGGATATGTTTTCACTCTTGGCGGTACAGCCATAAGTTGGAGATCGCGATTGCAGACCGTAGTTGCTTTATCCACTACGGAGGCGGAGTTGATAGCTGCGGTAGAGGCAGCAAAGGAAGCACTCTATTTGAAGCGATCGTTGTGTGACTTGGGGTTTGAACATGACATTGTTGATGTTCAATGTGATAGCCAAAGCGCTATCCATTTGGCGGAGAATTTGGCGTTTAGCTCACGAACGAAGAATATTGAAGTGAGGGAGTCATTTCTAGTAGCCATGGACGAAGAAAAGCAAGCATGCCTTCGGAACGTGCACACAAAGGATAACGCGGCGGACATGTTCACTAAGACATTGCCAGTTGGGAAGTTCGAGCATTGCTCGAACTTAATTCGCTTGAAGAGATGCTAGGTGCCACGGAGTGGCACAGTTGAGAGAGAATCTTGGATGTAGAAGAGTATCGGCGAGAGGTTGGTGTTCTATCTTCATGTTAAGTACTCGTTTTCACTCCCGAGTACATTGTCTTTTGGTGAGACTGGTTTAGGAGTTGGATATTTCAACACTTCATTGACGAGTGGGGGCTATGCCTGAACTCGTTAGTGAAGTGCAATGGACGGTGGCTATGCCGGAGTTCATTGGGGAAACATTCAAGCTTTCTTGATTGAAGGTAGAAGAAAATGCTTAGGTGCATTGGAGTTTGTGATGTAGATGGATATAGTATCGAGGTGGAGTGTTGAAGTATGTGATACTATGTGAGGAGAATATTTTGGATCTAGAGGATATTTTGGATCTGTAGAATATTTTGGATCTGTAGAATATTTTGGATCTAGAGAATATTTTGGATCTAGAGAATATTTTGGGAATTTCCATATACTTCTCTATGCCTATATAAGCTACATCAAATCCAAAAGGAGGTGGATCACAAATCAAGAGATTGGATCAAGGTTTATTCTAATTAGGGTTTAGGCAATCCTAATCTTCTTCAATTTCTTTTCTCCATAAAAAAAACAAATTTTTCCAAGTAAATTTGATCATTCTAATCAATCTCTTGTATTCTTCTATTGATATTAATAAAATTTTCTCTCTCAAAGTGGACGTACAATGACAAGACGTCAGTGGAACCACTATAAATCCCTGTGTGATTTAGTTTATCATTATTGCTCTATTATTTCCGTTGTTTGGTGATTGTGATTGGCTTGGATGAGATTGAGATTGTTTTGATATATCGATTGGTTGTTTTTGCACTATTACCACGATCTCGTTTTCCGCGACGTTGGGGTTATTTTGATTTGAGCGGTCTTGAATCAAAATTTCTCCACAACAATATACTAGTGAATAGTGATCCTGGTAAGGTTTAAACAAGGGATGGGAACCCTTGAGAAGATGACCTAGGATTAAAAAGAGACATTTTGTTGTTTGTTTAATTACGAGGGGTCATCTGAATATAACCATACAACTCAATAAATTAGATGGAAAGTTTCCACAAATTGGGGTCACTAGATGTGGGACCTGTAAGTAATACCCTGAAGAACCTGGAAGGAAGCAAAGTAGCTGACCCGCACACTAGCCATGATGCATATTAACCAGGCCTGCATATCACATGTTCGTTTCCTATAAAGTCCCAAATTGCTCCAATTTTCACCATCCATGGAACCCTGTATGCTGAAATTCCCATTGTCTTGGAAATGAAGTTGACCCATCCTGTCTCATGGTATAATAATTGCAGATAAGCTGATGATCTGGCCCAATATCAATCATCCACCAAGAGCAAATCTGCCCATTTTCTACACAAGGCCAAGCAAATATTGCTTTATTTTGAGTGGTAATAAATAATATAGCATCTGAATTACGCATAACTTAAATTTAATGTATTTTGATAGAAGTGCATGAATTAATGAGTTCATCAATCCTTTTAATCTAAATCCGTTTAACATGTTCCTTGTGAATTTCGAAACATTATAAAAACATATCTATCAGTAGAAGACAGCAAAACATTTCAAGTAATGTCAGTTTTTTCATTATTTATACTACAAAAGACACTAAATGGATTGTCTACGGACAAAAAATTTGCATATGCATAACTGTTGCAAATATTTTTAACATATTTTATATTCATTTAACTTGTTAAAATACTACAACAAACTCTCTACATTATTTCTAGTTTATGAAGCTACAGTAAATGCATGTTTTTCCACAAACAACAAAACTGTGCATATTTTATGCATAAATTGTAAAGTATCCATATAAAAAGGAATGAGTTTGACAAATTCATAGGTTAAAAATTAATATATGGAATGGAAAAAGTTGGAAACAAAATGAATTTGTCACATTCAAAAACTAGGAGAAAAAACATTCCATGCATAAATATTAAAACTACTAATCAAGTAATTACCACCGTTAATGCATTTCTTACAAATTCAACGTTTGCCAATTTGACTAGATTAAACCAAAATCACGGCAGGCTGAAATCCCCAAACTGCAAAAATAAAAATCTAACCTGACTCAAACTTCTCTATGCATTGCTTCCTTCCACGCCATGCATGCAATGCAGAACTTCCTGCTAATCGTTTTGACGTCGAGCTGCATGCGATGTTGTGCATGGTGTTTCATGCCCTTTGAGCCCTTGATGTTAACCATTGTTGGTATTCTTATGTAGAAACCAGACTTGCTGATGCCCCAGCATTTTGCGGCCCAAAGTAGGGGGCCAAAGCGAGTGCTTCTTTTGCTTGCCCTGCCACTGAGCACGATAAGAAACTAAGTATTAAATTAGAAGATTCAGTATGTTATGTTTACATTGATACCAGATGTAATAGCAAAATTTGCAAGATATTTAAATTTCAGTGTTGGGCATGCAAGAGCATATGTAGTGTTGCTACTTTCATTTAAGTACGTGTGCAAACTCTTAGTCTCAAATTCTCTTAACACACAGTAATAAGTAGGTATTTACTAACACATTTTTTAAGAAGGCCATTTCTATTATCCTAAAGAAGGTCAGAGGTATCTGCTAATGCCATCAAGCCGTCAAGGGTGCACTTCAAGTCAAAATTTTGGTTCACTTTTATTTTAAGTTTCAGAGCGAAAACCTGCGTATTATATTTTTCTCATTCAGCATTCTCACATAAACCAAATTGATAATTGAAACTGTTTTCACCGTACCATCTTACAGTAATCTGAAGTTTGGTCAAGCATTATTTAAGCATATGCCCATTATCTTGCAACGAACAAATTTAATTCCATTTTTGCACATTCCCCGTTTAAATACTTTGTTTGACGCCACAAACGCATTCCCCGTTTAACCTTCATTTTTCTTTATATAGCCCGTTTTAAAATCATGTTTTAGTATCAGTTGAAATGAGTCAATCTCGCTTACCGCAAACGCACCCAAATATGATAAATCCAAAAGTAGAGAAGTAACTATAAATTAAAAATCAAACATACAACATATAAAATGATTGGTGTACTTATGTTGGTTTTATAGATATACATAAAAACATGAATACAAGGTTTAAGCACGTTAATTTGATTTCAAAACAAGTTTGGCAATATAAAATGACTAAACAAATTTGATATAAGAAAACAATCAACCTAGGTTTACAATACTTGTGTATCATTAGGTAACCACACCATTATTTGTGTTGTGACAGTAGATTGGGTGAAGAAAAGAACCGCGCCTCTTAACAAGACAATGTTTAGTGTGCGCTGCTATACAAACTTAGTCAGTTTTCCCCAAAATAAATAAGGTATATTCCTTGTTAAAAATCACTTGCTATAATGTTCGTTTGCAATCAGAATTTTTGAGCTCAATGCTTGTGTTTATCATAATCAGCTAGGTAAACGCTACAAAGTTACAAATTTCTCCATGTTAGTGTTCTCATGCTCGTTTAGCAAGAAACATTTTTAGAAGTGCTTGACAAAGCACCAAATTTCAATTCAAAACCTCCCTATGCATGAATGTTGTATGTCCAATTAAAAAGGCCGTTAGAGAGAAATAATCATGTCGGATGAGCGGATTTCATTTTTTTAAAGACAAAATCTTATTTTATTTGTTAGAAAGTTCGTTAGAGAGAAATGGTCATGTCAGATGAGGGGATTTCATTTTCTCAGAGACAAAATCTTATTTTATTTGTTAAAAAGCCATTAGAGAGAAATGACCATGTCGGAGGAGTGGATTTCATTGCTTTAATTCAACGAACAAGTTGTTGCCATAATGGACTTCATTTTCTCAAATTGTACTGGAACATCAAGCTAAGCTTGCTGTTCCGAGCTTGCTGGCACAAACTTGCACCAGCAAACTCGGAACAACAAGCTTAGCTTGCTGTTCCGGTGCAATTGCAAGTGCATCTGCACTGGAACAACAAGCTTAGCTTGTTGTTCCAGTGCAATTGCACAGTGCAAGTACAATTGGACTTGCACAGGAAGAAGCATAAGTTATATTCAATGTCATCCACAGGGCCTCCATTGATCTTCTAAAATACATTCTCGGTATGGATTCCAAATAATCGTGCAATGTTCAACCTTTGTTATGTAGAGGTATAAAAATTCCACATGTTCACAAATAATCCCAAATATGCTAATAAGGTAACAAAAATAACACTTACACTGTAGAATTTTCTCTACCATAAGTGATCGTTAAATGTTTTGGAAACTAATTTAAAGTTAATAACATTCCTATTTTTGCATAAGCGATTGAGAATTTAATTAAATTCAAAAACACTTATCAAGTAATTTGCCATAAGCAAGAGGTAGGTGCTTCAAATAACTATAAGTTTAGCTTCCAGAAAAATAAAATGTAACTATTTGATATAGCATATTACACTCTAAATAAGTCAACCTTCAATAAAAATTTCATGAACAGAATTATATTCAATGTCAGTAGACAACCATATTTTCCTATTTTTGTCTAAATGAACTTATTAGGCAATTACCGAAAACTTTAGAAAGTTGATTGACATAACGTACATATTGCAAACTGAAGCATATTGCACATAAATCATCAAGCATATCAACAAGCGTACTGCACTTGCTGGAGCAAGCTTGTACCAGCAATCCAATGTGCATTATGCACTAGCAATCGCACAGTGGCTTGCTGGTGCAAGCATGCACCAGCAAGCCACTGTGAGCTTGTTGGTGCATGCATGCACCAACAAGTTTGCAATGCACAGTGGCTTGCTAGTGCAAGCATGCAACAGCAAGCCAAATTGCATAGTTGCCTGCTGGTGCAAGCTTGCTCCAACAACCTTGGTGTAACACCCCACCCCCGTCGGGCCTACTCCTGAGGAAGTGGATTGGCATTGGCGGAGCGTTTGTACAAGAAGTAAACATGCACAGAGATATCACAAGACAGAACATAAATACTTAAATAAGTAAAGCAACGGTAGAGAATAAAAACCATCATCATCATTTCAAAACCATAATCAATGTCACATAGAGTAACAAATCATCATTTCCCAAAATACAATAAGTCTAGAAACATAAACTGAAAATAACATAAAGTAAATTATCCCCAAAATAAAGTGATAAAGCCATAGCAAGCTCAAGACCATCCGTACATGAGCTATCAAGAAAAAGCAGCAAAAGTCCAACTAAGCAGTGGTGTTCTCTCCCTGAGAACCTGAGGGGGAAAACGAAAGAAAAGAAGCGAAAGAAAACGGGTCAGTCATAAAGACTGGTAAGCCCTAACTACTATTAGCATAAAAACTAATAAAGTTAACAGGACATGAGAAACTGAGATGAAACATAAGGGTAATAACTGTTTTGTCATGAAACAAGATAAACAAGTGTGGCATCACATAATCAAGGTTAAGTTGCACCCGAAGTACTAGGTTTCCAACCCATGTCAAGTGTAAACAAGAAATGATCCCATGGCCCAATGTCATGTGATGACCTAAAACGGGGCCCAACTACACGGTCTAGTCGATCGGCTCCCTATAAGCCTAACTCGTCAAGTGTCGGGTGTCAATACGGCCCAATCACGAAATGTAGTCAACTGTGCTAGGTCCACCCCTAGGGTGTATCAAGTCCTAGGGTGCCAACCACTGACACCAAAACAAGCATGCACAGTTAAACCTACTGGTGCCCGTGCCTGATTTTTCAACTCTGTACTATGTGCACGACCATAGTCCGCCTGAACCTACACCGGCGCACCTACTCAGCCGTCCCTTTTGGTCGCTTACAATCTGCCCAGTAATCGTGCCTGTAACAACCCGGAAAATCTGAGCCAGTTTAAAATTTTTATTTTGGCGAATTTAACGAATTTTGAATATTTAAAATGATTTATTTTAAATAATAGCGACGAAAAATTCATTTGAATTGAAAATAAAATATATAATTTATTTTAAAATATATAACGAGCCTGAAATGGCGCGGTAGTTTGAAAATTCGACTTTGAAATTCAATCGAATATATATAATTCATTTTAAATTAGAAAGTGGACGACCCAGAAAAATATAACTCTGTTTAACAATATCTTTCTAACGAATGTGAAAAACTGAAATTTCATGGAATAAAGAAGAAGTTATGGCCAGTTGAAAATTCAGAATAGTCGCTATGGAAGTTATATATATTTATTTATATAGTTTGAATATATATATAGCCCTTGAAAATAGCCATTTTGCAAACGACCTCGGATTTCGGCGAAACCACTTTTGTTGGATCCGGAATGTCGATTAATTGCTAGGTGCAAATTTGCAGAATTTTCTGAATCAATATGTGAGCGTGGCACACGTAAACGCGTTTGACCAGTTTCAATTGAATTTAATCGACTGGAAAAAGACCATTTTTCAAATGGTCTCAGAATTCGATGAAATTAGTTTTGTTAGGACCGTATCGTCAATACGAAGCTAGAAATATTTTTTTGGAATTTTTAGAGTTCGTATGTGGCCCCGGTAAATTGAAATGCGCGTTCAAACTCAATATATACTGATTTATATTTTGAATTTGATGAAAACTGATCGAAACGATCGAATTGGCTTACGATACATATCCCATTGTGTTCGGAATGGGGTAATTAGCTAGGGGCGACAGTCGTTGGGTCCGGATTGGAGATCAAATAAAAAGGTAACTTTATAGGAATTTGAAAATTAAATTAAATAAATAAATAAATAAATAAATAAAAAATAAGTCCCCTTCCTTCTCCACTTACTCGGTCAACGGAGCCCCCCCCCCCCTCATTTTCAAACCCGATCCAGGAAAATTAGAAATAAAAAAAAAGGGAGGAGGGAGGAGGAGCCGTCGCTCCTCCGATGGAGGCGCCGTCGCGCCTCAGACGCTGGTCGCCCCTCCCTCTCTCCGCGCTTCCTCCCTCTCCGTCCAGGCCCGAGCTAAATGTGATGACAGGGATTTCGCTCGGGCCTAGACGGAGAGGGAGGAAGCACGGAGAGAGGGAGGGGCGGCCAGCGTCTGAGGCGTGACGGCGCCTCCATCGGAGGAGCGACGGCTCCTCCTCCCCTTTTTTTTATTTCTAATTTTCCTGGATCGGGTTTGAAAATGAGGGGGGGCTCCGTTGACCGAGTAAGTGGAGAAGGGAAGGGGACTTATTTTTTTTATTTATTTATTTAATTTTCAAATTCCTATAAAGTTACCTTTTTATTTGATCTCCAATCTGGACCCAACGACTGTCGCCCCTAGCTAATTACCCCCATTCCGAACACAATGGGATATGTATCGTAAGCCAATTCGATCGTTTCGATCAGTTTTCATCAAATTCAAAATATAAATCAGTATATACTGAGTTTGAACGCGCATTTCAATTTACCGGGGCCACATACGAACTCTAAAAATTCCAAAAAAATATTTCTAGCTTCATATTGACGATACGGTCCTAACAAAACTAATTTCATCGAATTTTGAGACCGTTTGAAAAATGGTCTTTTTCCAGTCGATTTAATTCAATTGAAACTGATCAAACGCGTTTACGTGTGCCACGCTCACATATTGATTCAGAAAATTCTGCAAATTTGCACCTAGCAATAAATCGACATTCCGGATCAAACAAAAGTGGTTTCGCCGAAATCCGAGGTCGTTTGCAAAATGGCTATTTTCAAGGGCTATATATATATTCAAACTATATAAATAAATATATAAAACTTCCATAGCGACTATTCTGAATTTTCAACTAGCCATAACTTCTTCTTTATTCTATGAAATTTCAGTTTTTCACATTCGTTAGAAAGATATTATTAAACAGAGTTATATTTTTTTGGGTCGTCCACTTTCTGATTTAAAATGAATTATATATATTCGATTGAATTTCAAGGTCGAATTTTCAAACTACCGCACCATTTCAGGCTCGTTATATATTTTAAAATAAATTATATATTTTATTTTCAATTCAAATGAATTTTTTGTCGCTATTATTTAAAATAAATCATTTTAAATATTCAAAATTCGTTAAATTCGCCAAAATAAAAAATTTAAACTGGCTCAGATTTTCTGGGTTGTTACAATCTCCCCCACTTAAAATCTTTTTGTCCTCGAAAAGGAACGAAGCTGGAAGTTGTTTAACCAATCAACTCAACTTCCATTCTGGCTTCCATTCTTCAACTTTTCAGTTTCTAAGAATTTCTAATTCTTCAAAAACTTGGCTAACACCCTAAATTTTCGAAAAATTTCGCCATAGTTTCTCTTGTACGGTGAGGGGTTTGGAAGTTTATTGGGCCGTATTAGGTACCTAATAAATCCTAAAAAGCACGCACATATTTATAGTGATATATTCTAGTGCACATAGGGGAGTGTGTATAAAAAACTCAGAGAATAAATTCTCGTCTCCCTACAAAAGATTTTTGTACCTTATTAACTAGAGAGACGTGCTTATTGTCATCTCTAGACCCGTGTGGGGTTTTTATTAATCTGGCAAATTTACCTTTATATTTTATACAGTCCATATTTATCGTGATATATCCTAGTGTCATAGGGGGAGAGTGTATTAAAAACTCAAGAGAATAAATTCTCGTCGCCCTACAAAGAGATTTTTGTGCTTTATCAACTAAAGAGACGTGCTTATTGTCTTCGGTTCAACCTGAAATGTAGTCATCGCCATACAAGCCTCTTACTTGTATGGTAATCTTCAACCTCGTCACATAAACTTCAAGTGTTTATGTGGTATATGATGAAGTATTCTATCTTCAAGAAGTATGCCATGTAAATGTGGTTTAGAATTTAGTGTTACTATCCTATGGCGACGTTTTATAATTACACACAGAACAACCAGCACTCCGCATCCAATGGCATTCACAGGAGTTGATATAATAATAAAATTGTGCAGCCAACTCATTAAGGTTTACCTATTTGTCGGGCACGCAAATAAATTCTTTACTCAACAGCTAATCCATTTCCCTATTCAGCATATTATATATATGTGCAAAATTGAGCTAAAATAATATTTCTAGCAATCAAAGGTTTATTTCAACTCACGGTTATTTTTAATACTTCACATACATGTATATGCATGCCATTTCCAACAAATTTCAATACAGTTCAATATTTGATTTAATTTGGCATAATGGTTCAAAATTCTAATTAATCAAACAAAAATCAAACAACACAATCAGCAATCAATTTGTGAATTATTGTTTCAAATGCATAATTTATATATAGCCAAAAATCAAATTTTTGATGCCAAATCACAACAAATAAGCCTATTCTAGTTTTGGTTCTCACACCAGTCTAATGGAAATATATATATATCACACCTTCGACACACGAACATAAATACTGATGATGCCCGGGCATCATCAGAATTATCCCCAGGCGTCTAAAATGTGATTCTATATCTATCCAGTATATTAAAACTTCGAATATACGTTCATGACGCGTATATGCAAAATCCTATATACTCGATTGTCCAGATTCAACACAAATAAAATATTCAAATACGTATACTTGAATTTGATTTTCAAAACAAAGTTTGTTTTCAATTTTATTTGAAAAATATACTCTTCACACTCGTTCTAGGATACTACTGATCCTATCTCTAACGAGTAATTCTCAATGGATATTACTAATCCAATTTCTGATGAATTCTTTCGTTTGGTTCTAATGTGCCTTGTTCTCGAGCTATGTAAACCAAAGCCCTGATACCAAATGTGACGACAGGGATTTCGCTCGGGCCTAATCGATCGCTAAATCGACCAAGACCGTTCAAAACCCGTGTTGTTTGAGAACATGACACGTCAGACACAGACGGAAGAACATTTCATTGTTTATTACAACAATTCCATCAGAATACAAGAATATACAGAGTATGAATAAATATATTACAACAGAAAAATATCAGAGATTTAAATACATTACTACAGCGGAAAAATAATGCAAAATCACAACTGAAAGAAATACACGGATACAGAGCTTTCCGGATATCACTTCAGCTATAGACCAGGTCCTGTGAATATGAATCTGCAAAACCAAAACTACTAGCTGCCCGTGCGGAAAATAAGGGCACCCAGAGTTTAGGTTAAAACAATAAACTCCAGGTCAGTCATGTGACTGGTGTGAGAACTAAAACAGTTATTTAAAACTTTACTTCAAATCAGAGTAAATCAAGGGACCACGCCGTATAACACAGAACGGGTTTCCTCCCAAAAATACCAGTGCATAAAACAAACAGCACAATGCTTAAGTAAAGAAAAATGAAGCTATTATAAGACCCAGGTCCCATCACACATTGCAACGCAAGCCGGAGGATAGGGTTTTCCCTTATAATAGCCAAAGAATGCTTGATACGTTTAAAACAAATCATTTGATACTGTTATAAGTGCATAGTGTATAAAACAACTTCAAATCATAAGTATCAATCATAGGCGGCATGGGTACCATATATCATAAGAACGAGAATCCCGATGCAACCCCCCTCCTTGATTCAGCACCACCAACCGCCGTGCCCTAGCCTCCTCCAGCCTCTGACAGGCCTCGACGCCCTGCTCTCCTCCTCTAATCTGACCCAAAGCCCTTCCTCTCTAATCGACTGAAGCCCACAATGACCTAGGCCGCGAGCCCAAGCCCCGACGTAGTCAAGCCGCGCCCCCTTGGCCCACCGTCCGCCTGAGTCGCCTCCGACCACACCTCCAGTCCCAGCGCCGAAGTAAACAGCCCTCCCCCTCTTCTGATTTTCAACAGTAAGTCCTCTTTCCTTTTATTTATTTTTCTTCTTTATTTATTTAATGTAAATAAACTTTAAAATGATTAGAAAAAAATCAGTGGTATATATATGATGATTTACTATTTTTATTTAGACAATAAAGTATAAAGTTTCGGTTTTTATATATAATAATCTATAAAGAAATTCTGATTTATATAAGTGGAGCGTAGAATTAATTTTCAGTTTTTAAAGTAATAAAAATTTGATTTTTATCAACAAAAGTTTTGATCTTTAACATAGGAAAGTTTAAATTTCTACATAAGAAAGGATATGATTTTTGACAAAGAAAAGAAACGATTTTTGCTTCTAAAAAGATGAGATTTTTGTTTCATGAAAGATGAGATTTTTATTTACATGAAAGGCGATGTTTTTATATAGTAAAGGCGAGGTTTTTATATTAGGAGTAGCAATAGAAATTCGATTTTTACTTATATAGAATTGAAATAAAAATTCGATTTTTATTTATTTGAATAGCGAATAGAAATTCGATTTTTATATATAAGAAGTGAAGATAAAAATACGATTTTTAATATGAAGTTGAAGTTATAAAAATTCGATTTTTATATATGTAGTGAACACGAATGACGAAAGTGACAAGAGGAGAACGATGAAGATTTCCTGCATATGAAGAGTCGTGGCGTGTGGTTTGCAAACCGGTGAGAACTCCTCACTCTAAATTTTATTTCCTAGTTAGAAATATATACTAGGATGCAGACGGTGTTTAGTAGCACCCGACACCATTGTCCACAGACCATGGACTTGTTTGTTTGGTTGTTTGGTGATTGACTAGAATATTTGTTGGAATTTTGTGGTGTGAATAACGAATTGATAATGTGGTTTGTGGTGTGAAAATCGAATCGATAAATTGGTTAGGATTAGACGTGCGCCGTTATAAGGCGAAGGAGTAAGGCTAGGTTAGTCCTTACTCCCAATTTTGTGGTGTAAATAACGAAAGTGATTTGATTGATATGTGTATGGCGTGGGCCATTATTAGACCGGGGATAAGGCGAGGGCTTGTCCCGTTTCTAGTATCGTGCCGTTATGCCGCCGAAATTTTCTAAAAAGTGTTAGAAAAATTTAATTAACGAAAATAAATAATCATATACAAATCAGACGATTTGTTTATGTACACCCATTTTACTGATATGGATTGGGACGATAAATTTTACACATCGCCCAACTGCACAAATAATATTCAGTGTTTGTTGATGTGAAACCCCACACGGGTATTGGGATGTACACTAGTCCCAATAATTAATTGTGTGTCGATCGATAGGTTGGCAGACAGTTGTGTTGTGCACTTTGAATGATGGTTGATTGTTTATCGTTGCTTTTATATACATGTGTTGTATGGAATCCATATAATTAACCTTATATGGTAATTGATTGGGCCTCATTCCAAAAATGAAATATTGAAGTGAAATATTTGAAGTGAAATATTTGAAGTAGAAATATTTGAAATCGAAATATGTGAAATAGAAATATATGAAGCCGTAGTGGTTGGATATGCACTATTTGAACGTGAACGATATTTATATCGATTTTATTCGTTTTTATAACGAATATCGAAAAGGAAAAGAATTCAAAATCAAATATTTTGAAAATATTATCATTTATATATAATGATATAGAATATTCAATTTTGAGTTAAAATTGAAATAGAAGTTGGAATCGTTTTGAAAACGAATTTATAAAATACGTTTTGAACGGAAATATATATATATATATATATATATTATATATATAATGGTTTGAATAGAACGCGCCGCGCAGCGACCGTTCGCGAATTTCGACCATTGACTTCATATTGATATTACGGGAGATCCGACCGTCGGATTCTCCTAAAACCGGAACTGTTGGGTTCGTATCGAAAAGAGCTTTCCAACGAATATGAGAAATTTGAAATCTAACGGTTGGATTTGGAGTTATTTCCAAATCAAATTTGGAAAAGGTCGCTATGGATGCAGTTCGATGGCCGTTGTTGGAAATCGACTGTACGGGCCTTGATAAAATAATTAAAAATATCCATAAATTGTGTAAAATCAAAATAAATATAGTGGAAAGAACTGGGATGAAAAACTCCACATTTATAAAGATAAATTTTCATTTTTATCAAAATGAACTAGTTGATAACTAGAGAATGGTTTTTATATAACCAGAAATACCGGTATATGAATTGGAATGGATTTGAATCGAAATCATCTTCGGGATATTTCGATGTTGGATTTCGTGATTATACAGATATTGTTATGGGAATTTGAAAGATATATTGATATCGTTATTTCCAATACGGTATTTGTTGGTTTCAGAATTTGATATTGAATATAAGCCGATATATTTTCTATTCAGAGCCTTGTATTTAATATCGAATTGGATTTTGGATTTGTCGTGAACGGTATCTTTAATAATACTGTTCTTAAACCCAGTAGAGAACAGAAAATTTGAATATAATGGAATGTGATTTTGGGTTTATCGTGAACTGTGTTTCAAGTGACACTGGTTCTTTAACCTAGGTAAAGACATGATTTATTTTTCTGAAATTGAGAAATCATTATATAATGATTTTTGGGATTAAAACTAAATTGGAGTTTTATGAATCTTTAATTAGATTGAAATGATTGAGAATGGAGTATCACCAGTTTTGCTCCAAGCGATAGTTAAATCTTTAATTAGGTTTGAATAGGAAATGGTAAATAATTTTATCGATAACACAGTGGGTGTTAGATATGAAGTACTACCAGTTTTGCTTCATGGGATGAATATGTTGGGATTGGGAAATAAAATAAATGATTACTTCGTTGTGGTTCGCTAATCCCGACTAGTTGGTAAATTCTTTGAAAATGAAATCCAAAGGAAGATTAAAGAATAAATTTTTAAGAATTTATCTTTGATAAAATTAATGGGAACCTTTCCCTGGAAATGTGAATAATTGAATAAGGAATATTCTGGATTGGAATGAGGCGTATGTTGTGTTTGTGTAACACTTGTTTATTATATACGCGAGTTATTCAGAAAGGCCGGGTTATACCCATTCTGAATAACTGTTTCGACGGTATGTCGAAGATGAACACGGTGGTTGAAGACCGAGGGTCTTCACATCGTTTGGGCAATTACTGATGATCTTGATTGGGCCGTACACCCAAGAGGAGAGAAACAGTTGGTGATCGTCCAGACGTACTTGGAGATCGACGGAAATGCGAGGAAAGTGCCTCCGGTTTCGTTCAGACCCAGAATGGACTTGTAAATGGATTGTGTGTCTGACATTGGATTTTATTCTGTGCTGAGTGATTTCTATCAATATATATCTGTTTGGCGGCGGAGAATTTATTCTCTTGCTTAACGCCCTTCTCTGAGACGTATGAGCTTAGAGGTTATATATGGATGGATATCAGTCGCATAGTATGAACTGTCGATGTGGCATGCGGAGATGCATGGATCAAGGCTTCTATTGAAAAGCAAAGTCTTGTGGTTGATGATCAAAGCATGGCCTGCGTGGCGTCGCTTTGTGTAACGTTGATACGCGAGCCTCACACCTCGGTATGAGTCAAAAACGGGAGACGGACCCAAAGAGAACATGACGTTTCTTTCTAGCTATAGGTGGTGTCGGTGCTTAAAACTGGCCGACATTTATATACTTTTCACCTTGTGGTTTTTGGAATGCGAGGCGCCTCGGATATAATCGGTCGTTCTCGAACCGATAGAGGTCTGTTAGGACCGGGAAACGTGTGTTCAGGAATAACTAATCCTCAAACGTAAGAGAGGACCGACCTTGGAGGTTCCTAGGGTTACCCAGAGTGTGTAGTCCTGAGACATTTGCTAGAGTGTCTCGAAGCGGAGAGGATCTTGCCCCTAGCCTCGACTCATGACGGAAATCCAATTTCCAATACGTGACATTTCGATTGTGATTGTAGAGCCTAGTATTGGCGACATGATATATGGTACCCATGCTGCCTATGATTGATACTTATGATTTGAAGTTGTTTTATACACTATGCACTTATAATAGTATCAAATGATTTGTTTTAAACGTATCAAGCATTCTTTGGCTATTATAAGGGAAAACCCTATCCTCCGGCTTGCGTTGCATTGTGTGATGGGACCTGGGTCTTATAATAGCTTCATTTTTCTTTACTTAAGCATTGCGCTGTTTGTTTTATGCACTGGTATTCTTGGGAGGAAACCCGTTCCGTGTTATAGGGCGTGGTCCCTTGATTTACTCTGATTTGAAGTAAAGTTTTAAATAACTGTTTTAGTTCTCACACCAGTCACATGACTGACCTGGAGTTTATTGTTTTAACCTAAACTCTGGGTGCCCTTATTTTCCGCACGGGCAGCTAGTAGTTTTGGTTTTGCAGATTCATATTCACAGGACCTGGTCTATAGCTGAAGTGATATCCGGAAAGCTCTGTATCCGTGTATTTCTTTCAGTTATGATTTTGTATTATTTTTCCGCTGTAGTAATGTATTTAAATCTCTGATATTTTTCTGTTGTAATATATTTATTCATACTCTGTATATTCTTGTATTCTGATGGAATTGTTGTAATAAACAATGAAATGTTCTTCCGTCTGTGTCTGACGTGTCCTGTTCTCAAACAACACGGGTTTTGAACGGACTTGGTCGATTTAGCGATCGATTAGGCCCGAGCGAAATCCCTATCGTCACAGTGCCCCGCCCTAGCCTAGTCCCTAAGGTAACGTTGATACATCAAAGAGGGTTACTGCAGAAAAGGACCCCGCAAACTAGGGTTTTCTAGTGGGTCAAGTGTGTCACCCAAATCCATGACTTAACCCCATCCAATCAACATGTCAACGTTGGTTAAGTATTTTCAAGTGTCCATGACTTAACCTTATCCATGTGGCATTAATTTACTTAATGCACCCAACCTCTCACATTAGACTTCGTTGTGGTTACTGGATGTGCCGGGCGGGTCCGGACAGTTTTACACCACAACTTTGTCTAACCTCGGGTTTTCTAGTGCGATATGACCAACTACTCACATTGGGTCCTATTGTTTGCAGCTACCGGTATGCCGGTCGGTTCCGGGCAGATTTACGCTACAAACTCAACCCAACCTCGAGTTGGCCATTCGTATTCTCTAGTGTCATGTCCACGTTACATGTTTATAATCATTTACGTTTGCCTAACTACCCATAACGTATCCCCATCGTATGAATATTCACATCAACACAAGTAGATCAAGGGGAACATACTAACATGACAAAGATGGGTATAAGGTGTCATAATTTTACCACAAGTTAAACATGGTGGCATTGAGGCAAAGGCTTACTACATAACTTGCATAAGGGGTCATTAGCCTCATAACATGTATGACATTATACTTAGCAAACTTGGGTGATAACATGGTGATAGTTGGCATAACATGATAATAGTGAACATGAGGTAACTAGCATATAGATTAGCATCATAGGCAAGTTGTCACATAGGTAATGAGGGGTACTATGTTGCATTATGCACAATCCACGAACAAAGCTCATGGCTTTGTACCCAAAAGTCAACATGAATGGTACTAGGTTCCTGATAGGTAAACATTAGGTCCACAAACATAGATCGGAAATGGGTCAAATAGATCTATGCATACATTTCAAGGTAAGCATAACACAAAAAGGCCTCATTTCAACTTGCAACATGTCATATTAAGTTCATACTTTAAATCTAAGAGTAGAGTAGGGCTTACAATTCATGGCTATGAGATCTAGAATAAAATATAATAAGATTGAGACGAAGCCACTAGCAAATCCGCAAATAAAATAATATGCTCCACTTCAAGCCTTGAGAAATAAGTAAAATAGCTCCTATGACGAAGAAAGATGGCTCCTTTAATTAAGAAAGATGGCTCCTTGGACTTAGATTTGATTTGGAACTCTCATGTTTTCAAGATGAAGGTGGAGGTCATGATTAGGGAGCATTTTGGCAGCACTGGGTTGTAGGATTAATTTATGTGAGTTTAAGCTAGGTCTAAGGGTCTTTCTGTAGATGTTAGGATTAGTTTAGTCATAGGATTAACCTTAAATCGAATCTGAGCCATCAAATCATGTCACTAGCCAACAAAACAAGACCCAACAGCCAAAACAAGTGCACTAGGCCAACCTGCCCGACCCAGGAGGTCGACCCCCAGGTCGACACCAGCGTCGACCTGGTTAGGGGAGGTCGACACTAAAGTCGACCCCCCCTGTCAACCTGGCTGGGCGGGAATTTTTCCCGCCTAGTCTGTTTGGGCTGAATTTGAATTCTGAATTCAAATTTGAACTGTTTTTGAACTTGAAATTTTCTGAAAACTTTGACGGGCCATAACTTGGTCATATAGGCTCCGTTTTTCGAAAACTCGGACTCTATTTCGCGTATTTTTCCGAGACGAACGCAAAGGCACAGCACGTTTCCCCTGATTCAGATTTTATATTTCAGTTCTGACCTGTTTTAAGTTATAACATGTTATTAAAATTCGGGTTGTTACATTCTTCCCTCCTTAAAGGATTTCGTCCCTGAAATCTTCAAGTTAGGAAAAATGTATCCTACCAACCATCATCCATCTACTCACAACATCATCCACGAGCAAAACATTGTCCTTAAAAGACTTCTAATGCAATATGAACATATGCAAAAGTGTGTGTATATGTACTTATCTAATGCGAAAATCAGGTGGTTACTGACTCATTAAACCTCCTTAATGCAAAGTATGTTAGTGAAATGCGTCCAATATGTATGCAAATTCCTAACATAACTTGTAATTTCTATATGAGTGCACATAACATACATCCATATGCAACATCCATGTGATAGCACAACAAGTTTCATCCACGAAAAAGCGTAAACACTCACGCATATGCAACATGAAAGTGTGTGAGCCGATCTTAGTGCCTAACGTGTATCATGCATCCACGAGTAACCACTTGCAAACACTTGCACCCACTTGCAAACATCAAGCATAACATGTTTCAAATACATGTTTCAACCAAAGGGTTTCTACCTAAGGTTCTCATGATGAAATAACAAGATAAACATGGATAGCAAAAGAAAGATATGCTAACTAGGAGAAGAGATTGAGAATGTACCCTCAAATAGGAATGGATAAAGCCCACGCATCTTCTCCTCAGTTTCCCAAGTTGCGTCTTCCTCTGCTTCACTCCATTGCACTTTAACAAGCTTAACTTCTTTACTCCTTAGCTTCTTTGTCTCCGTTCCCATGATACGAATCGGGGCTCGCCTCAGGGTTGCTTCTCTTTCTACTTCCACGTCTTGAAGAATACTTGGTTCAACCACTTCAGCGGATCTGTGTAAACACTTCCGGAGATGCGAGATATGAAAGACATTATGCACTCCGGCCAATTTCTCAGGCAATTCCACTCTATATGCCATTTGCCCAATTCTCTTAATGATAGGGAATGGCCCAACAAACCTTGGTGCCAACTTCCCAACTGCTCCAAATCGAATCACATGACGCAAAGGAGAAACCTTCACAAAGACCATATCTCCAACCTCAAACTCCAAGTCTGTCCTTCTCTTGTCAGCATAGGACTTCTGTCTGTCTTAGGCCGTCTTCATCCGTCTTCTTACCAATTCAACTTTCTCGAATGTGTCCCGTATCATATCGGGCCCAAGTATAAGCTTATCCGTTGTCTCCCACCAACAAGACGGAGACTTACACGACCTTCCGTACAACGCTTCAAATGGTGCCATCCCTATGCTAGCTTGATAGCTGTTGTTATAGGCAAACTCCACAAGAGGAAGGTGGTCTTCCCAAGAACCACCAAAGTCAAGAACACAAAGCCTCAATAGATCATCTAGCACTCTATTCACCCTCTCAATTTGGCCATCCGCCTGGGGGTGATAGGCCGTACTAAGATTCAATCGTGTACCCATAGCTTCTTGCAAACTACTCCAAAACTGGCTAGTAAAGATGGGGTCACAATCGCTCACTATGCTAGAAGGAACTCCATGCAACCGCACTATCTCTCGAAGATAAACAGATGCCAACCAAGATGCGGTCCTCTTGCTCTTTACTGGAATAAAATGAGCACTCTTCATGAGTCTATCCACAATGACCCAAATGCTCGTATTCCCTTTCCTAGACCTCGGCAATCCATCCAAAAAATCCATAGAAATACTTTCCCACTTCCATTGCGGGACCTCCAATGGATGCAATAGCCCACCGAGCTTCTTTGACTCGGCCTTCACTTGTTGGCAAACCATGCATCTAGAAACAAACTCCGCCACGTCCTTCTTCATGCCATCCCAAAAGAAAATCCGCCTCATGTCCCGGTACATCTTATCCCCACTGGATGTATAGTCATCTTGGAATGATGTGCCTCTTCAAGAACTGTATGCACTATGTCTCCCACTCGAGGAACACATAGTCTCCCATCTCGCCTTAGCCATCCCTTGTCATCAATAGTATATCTATCGAGATGACTGGATGTCTCTCCACGAATTAGCTTGTCCATGATCTCAACTATTTGTGGGTCTTCCTTCTACGAAGCCCCCACTTGATCTAGAAGTACCGGTCTAAGCTCAAGAGATGCTAATGAACCCGTCAACGATTCAACAGTAGGGGTAAGATCAAAGGTTGCTAAGAACTCTAGGTTCTTCATCTCAACAAACAAAGGGCTCAAAGTCAACCTTTTCCTACTTAGGGCTTCCACCACAACATTACCCTTGCCAGGGGTATAAGCTATCTCAAAATCATAAGACGCCAAGAATTCCATCCACCTTTGCTGCCTCAGATTCAAATCCTTCTGCGAGAAGAGGTACTTCAATGACTTATGATCAGTGTACAACTCAAACCTTTCTCCTAAAAGATAATGGCGCCAAGCTTTGAGTGCAAGGACAATCGCCGCCAACTCTAAGTCATGAGTGGGATAGTTCTTCTCATGAACTTTGAGTTGCCTTCCTCCATAGCATATTACTCTCCCTTCCTGCATCAGAACTGCTCCTAACCCCGTGCCACACGCATCAGTGTGCACGGTGAACAACTTCCCTCCATCCGGTAAAGCCAAAACAGGAGCGGTGGTAAGGGCTCTCTTGAGCCTTTGAAAAGCAAGCTCACACTCTATATCCCATGCGAAAACTAAGTTCTTCTTCGTCAACCTTGTGAGTGGAGCTGAAATCTTAGCGAAGTCCTTGATGAACTTCCTTTAAAAGCCTACGAGACCTAGAAAGCTTCTCACTTCCGTTGCATTCTTCGGAGCATTCCAGTCTTGAATCGCAACTACCTTCGTGGGATCCACAGCTTGACCTTGCTTAGAAACTATATGCCCAAGAAACCGAACTTCTTTTCTCCAAAACTGACATTTGGAGAACTTGGCTTTTAACTGATGGGCTCTAAGCGTATCCATCGCCTCCTTGAGATGTCTAGTGTGCTCTTCCTCGTCTTTATAGAAGATAAGAATATCATCTACGAAAACGACCACATACTTGTTCAGAAACTCCCGAAACACCCTACTCATCAAGTCCACGAAGTAGGCGGGTGCATTAGTCAAGCTGAACGGCATGACAAGCCATTCAAAGAATCCATCCGGAGTCCTAAACGCAGTTTTATCGATACTATCTTCAGCCACTCTTAGCTGATGAAATCCGGTGGTTAGATCGAGTTGAGAGAAAACAGAAGCACCAACAAGTTGGTCAAAAAGATCATCGATTCTCGGTAGCGGGTGCCCATTCTTCTTGGTCAACTTGTTTAACTCACGATAGTCCACGCATAAATGAAGCGAACCATTCGCCTTCGTGGCGAATACCACTGGAGCACCCCACTCAGAAATGCTTCGCCTAATAAAGTTTTTCTCTAACAACTCCTTGATTTGCTTACTAAGCTCTTTCCTTTCACGCGGGGCCATGTGCCTAACCGGTAAAGAGACTGGCTTAGCATTATCAACCAGATAAATGCGGAAATATATCTCATGCTTAGGGGGTTACCCCTTCACCTCATCAAAAACATCAGGATATTCTCGGACTACCCTCACAGATTGAAGATCATCAATACACGAGTCGAGGGATTCAAGATAACATAGCATGACGGGACCCATCGGGTTACAAGAAATCTCTAAGGTATTGCCCAGGCGTGTCATAAGCCTTACAACCCTATGCTCACAATCAAGGATGGCTCCATAACTGGGCAACCAATCCATACGCAAAATCAACCCGTATCCCGTGAATACGAGAACATAAGCATTACATGCGAACTCTAAGGTCAAGATAGAGATCCTCAAATCCATACAAAACCATAGACAGATGGGCGGAACCCCCAATTGGATTTGAGACACAAACGGGATCATCAACAAGACTAGTACTAAGGTGCAAACTATCAACAATATCAGAAGAGATAAATGTATGCGATGCGCCAGAGTCAAACAAAGTTCGAACAGGAAAACCGGAAATATAAACTAGACTTTCAACAGAAACACTACCTCGATCAAGCATCGGTGCGGTGTTGAGAGCATGTAATTGCCCTCCAGATGGTCCGGCTCTCTAAGTCTGTCCTTGCCCTTGACCTTTCTTCTTCGGGCAATCCTTGCTATAATGTCCAAATTCTCCGCAATGATAGCATTCTCCAAGCTTTCTCTTCTTCTTCCTGCAATCTTTAGCTATGTGCCCCTTGATGCCACAGAAATTGCATTTCCTTATCTCACGGTCTTTGCCATTGCTGCCCTTGTTACCCTTATTCTTGTTGTTCTTGTTCTGGTTATTCTGGTTGCTCTGGTTGCTCTGGTTGCTTTGATTGCTTCCCCACTTAGCATCAGTCTTCCTTCCTTGGTTCTCTTGGGGCTTGACTTCCTTCTTTCCACTACTATCTTCCTCATTGAGGAGGGCCATGTCTACTTAGCTCTCAAAAGTGGCCCCCATGGGAATGTGAGACATGGCTAGGCTATGCAACGGCTCATTCAACCCCCGTGCAAAGCGTAGGGACTTCTTCTGGACCGTCTTGACTAGGTCCAACCCAAATCGGGCAAGCTGATTGAACTTGTTCACATACTCTCTCACAGTCATATCTCCTTGCTTCAACGAGATAAACTTCTCCATTTGCAAATTCTCCTCGGCAGATGACAGAAACTTAAGCCCAAATCTCATCCTGCAGTCGACCCAATTCTCTATAGACCTTGTACCGTTGGTGACCTCCCACCAGAATGCGGCCTCATCTTTCATTAACCATGCCGCTAGCTGGACCTTTTTATGATCCTCAACATCAAAAATAGCAAAGAGGTCCTCGGTCTCTTTCAACCAATTTCTTGCTTCCACAAAAGTCTCGATCCCGACGAAGTTCTAGCCACCCATTGCCTTGAAATCTTTACACACCTTAGGCAAAGGGTCCATACGGGGAGGAGGAGGAGGAGCCTTAACCACAGGAGGAGGGGGAGGAGGAACCTCAGCTACACGAGGAGGAGGAAGATCAACTACGGGAGGAGGAGGAGGAGGGATCTCTACGGGACCGACTTCGGTTGCCCTAGCCTCCATGTACCTTTTGAACCAAACAGGTACGGTTACTCCCTCCGGGATGGCGAAGTTATCGGCCATACTGAAACGAAAGAAAAAGATAGATTCAGAACGAGAAAACAAAGGATAGTGCTAATGGCTTTTGGGGAATAGCCTTTTAAAATAATTTAGACTTTCTTTGGAAAATAGTTAATTGGTTTTGAAAATAGTTTTTCAAAAAGATTTTAAAACTTTCACTCGGTCTAGTAAACCTCATGCTCTGATACCAAATGTAACACCCCACCCCCGTCGGGCCCACTCCCGAGGAAGTGGACTGGCGTTGGTGGGGCGTTTGTACAAGAAGTAAACATGCACAGAGATATCACAAGACAGAACATAAATACTTAAATAAGTAAAGCAGCGGTAGAGAATGAAAACCATCATCATCATTTCAAAACCATAATCAATGTCACATAGAGTACCAAATCATCATTTCCCAAAATACAATAATTCTAGAAACATAAACTGAAAATAACATAAAGTAAACTATCCCCAAAATAAAGTGATAAAGCCATAGCAAGCTCAAGACCATCCGTACATGAGCTATCAAGAAAAAGCAGCAAAAGTCCAACTAAGCAGTGGTGTTCCCTCCCTGAGAACCTGAGGGGGAAAACGAAAGAAAAGAAGCGAAAGAAAACGGGTCAGTCATAAAGACAGGTAAGCCCTAACTACTATTAGTATAAAAACTAATAAGGTTAACAGGACATGAGAATCTGAGATGAAAATAAGGGTAATAACTGGTTTGTCATGAAACAAGATAATCAAGTGTGGCATCGCATAATCAAGGTTAAGTTGCACCCAAAGTACTAGGTTTCCAACCCATGTCAAGTGTAAACAAGAAATGATCCCATGGCCCAATGTCATGTGATGACCCAAAACGGGGCCCAACTACACGGTTTAGTCGATCGGCTCCCTATAAGCCTAACACGTCAAGTGTCGGGTGTTAATACGGCTCAACCACGAAATGTAGTCAACTGTGCTAGGTCCACCCTAGGGTGTATCAAGTCCTAGGGTGCCAACCACTGACACCAAAACAAGCATGCACAGTTAAACCTACTGGTGCCCGTGCCTGATTTTTCAACTCCGGACTATGTGCACGACCATAGTCCGCCTGAACCTACATCGGCGCACCTACTCAGCCGTCCCTTTTGGTCGCTTACAACCAGCCCAGTTATCGTGCCCCACCCTAGCCTAGTCCCTAGGGTACCGTTGATACATCAAAGAGGGTTACTGCTGAAAAGGACCCCGCAAACTAGGGTTTTCTAGTGGGTCAAGTGTGTCACCCAAATCCATGACTTAACCCCATTCAATCAACATGTCAACGTTGGTTAAGTATTTTCAAGTGTCCATGACTTAACCTTATCCATGTGGCATTAATTTACTTAATGCACCCAACCTCTCACATTAGACTTCGTTGTGGTTACTGGATGTGCCGGGCGGGTCCGGACAGTTTTACACCACAACTTAGTCTAACCTCGGGTTTTCTAGTGCGGTATGACCAACTACTCACATTGGGTCCTATTGTTTGTAGCTACCGGTATGTCGGTCGGTTCCGGGCAGATTTACGCTACAAACTCAACCCAACCTCGAGTTGGACATTCGTATTTTCTAGTGTCATGTCCAAGTTACATGTTTATAATCATTTACGTTTGCCTAACTACCCATAACGTATCCCCATCGTACGCATATTCGCATCAACACAAATAGATCAAGGGGGAACATACTAACATGACAAAGATGGGTATAAGGTGTCATAATTTTACCACAAGTTAAACATGGTGGTATTGAGGCAAAGGCTTACTCCATAACTTGCATAAGGGGTCATTAGCCTCGTAACATGTATGACATTATACTTAGCAAACTTGGGTGATAACATGGTGATAGTTGGCATAACATGATAATAGTGAACATGAGGTAACTTGCATATAGATTAGCATCATAGGCAAGTTGTGACATAGGTAATGAGGGGTTCTATGTTGCATTATGCACAATCCACGAACAAAGCTCGTGGCTTTGTAGCCAAAAGTCAACATGAACGGTACTAGGTTCATGATAGGTAAACATTAGGTCCACAAACATAGATCGAAAAGGGGTCAAATAGATCTATGCTTACATTTCAAGGCAAGCATAACACAAAAAGGCATCATTTCAACTTGCAACATGTCATATTAAGTTCATAGTTTAAATCTAAGAGTAGAGTAGGGCTTACAATTCGTGGCTATGAGATCTATAATAAAATATAATAAGATTGAGACGAAGCCACTAGCAAATCCGCAAATAAAATAATATGCTCCACTTCAAGCCTTGAGAAATAAGTAAAATAGCTCATATGACGAAGAAAGATGGCTCCTTTAATTAAGAAAGATGGCTCCTTGGACTTAGATTTGATTTGGAACTCTCATGTTTTCAAGATGAAGGTGTAGGCCAAGATTAGGGAGCATTTTGGCAGCACTTAGTTGTAGGATTAATTTGTGTGAGTTTAGGCTAGGTCTAGGGGTCTTTTTATAGATGTTAGGATTAGTTTTAGCCATAGGATTAACCCTAAATCGAATCTGAGCCATCAAATCACGTCACTAGCCAACAAAACAAGACCCAACAGCCAAAACAAGTGCATCAGGCCAACCTGGCCGATCCAGGAGGTCGACCCCCAGGTCGATGCCAGTGTCGACCTGGTTAGGGGAGGTCGACACTAGAGTCGACCCCCCTGTCGACCTGGCTCGGCGGGAATTTTTCCCGCCTAGTCTGTTTGGGCTGAATTTGAATTCTGAATTCAAATTTGAACTGTTTTTGAACTTGAAATTTTCTGAAAACTTTGACGGGCCATAACTTGGCCATACAGGCTCCGTTTTTCGAAAACTCGGACTCTATTTCACGTATTTTTCCGAGATGAACGCAATGGCACAGCCCGTTTCCCCTGATTCAGATTTTATATTTCAATTCTGACCTGATCTAAGTTATAACACGTTATTAAAATTTGGGTTGTTACACTTGGAAACATGTTTCAGTTTGTATATGTAATGTTTATTCTATCTTGCACCAGAAAGTTTAATTTGGTTTGCACTGTCTATCTTGCATGAGAACTAATATTTGCATTAAATTTCATACGTACATACCTCGTCTTGTTATCTTATGTCTTGTCCTATTGGTTGAAAAATTGCACTATGTTATTGCCTAAATCCAAGGTATGCCCTTATTGTTCTTTCGAATTTTTTTCATCTTTTACTTCCTGCACATCATGATTTATTTTATAATTTTTCTATGAGACTTGAATTATTTCCTATTTCCTGTATTTTCTTTTCAATTTGTATATGCGATGCTGCGACTCGACTTTGTATATTTTTTTTAAGGTCAGCTTTACATTAATACACATATATAGATATATATGCTTATAATTTCCTGCAGATTTGTTCATTTTAAGAGACTAACTGCAATTAAACACACACATATAGCATAGGTTTTCTTTGGGGTAAGTGAAAACTTCTCTGATGGTTAGGGAATTTCGATTTATTTTTTCGATTTACCACATATCAATATAAAAGAAACAAACTCATTGTTCACAAGACAAAACGATTGAATAAATGTTCTTTGATGCTTAGGGGATTTCATTTACTAACGTAATCATAATCATATTTATGATATAGTTTAAAATCATAGATAGACTTGATGATGGATACATTTTTAGCTCTTGGACTCCAATTCAGTAACACACACAATGAGTTTCGTTGACGAATCAGGCCAAATTCATGTCTCAGCTTCATGTAGTGGTAGTGGTCGTGATTGTAATTAGAAGAAAAAAAATGTCGATATACAAGTTATTTGATCGGAAGCTACCCTACCTTACACACAAAAATGACAATGATTCATAAAATGACAAGAGTGTTATTTAAAGTTTAAACAGACTCAAGATGGTAAATGAGATGCATAGATGAGAGGTTGTTTGAGTTTTCTATCAAAGCTAAAAGAAGCAAAAACATAAACATGTCGGTATATATTTTACCTAGTGAGTTCAATTCGCAGACAAATGATAACGCAGAAAAACACACGGATTTTCTAATGTCGGTTACTCATGCCTAACCCTAATTCTCCAAAATTTCCCTCCGCTGCCACTCCCCTGCCCTCTCCTCCATCGCAGCCCTCTCCTCTAGTCCGCCCATGTCAACCCCTTGCTCAGCCTACTTCTCCCAATGACCTACGCGACAACGGATTTCAATTGGTAGTTTCCCGATGCAGACAATAAGAATTAGTGTCTGTTTAGTTTAAGAAATCAGATTATTGTTTTGATTTAATAAATAATGTATTCAATACGGATCCATTAAATCAATCGAGCAAATGACAGTACTTGAATCTTTACTACAACGAAAAAAATATAAAACATCCAAAACAAAATAAGGAACTTAAAAAAGGAAGATTCAATACCTTCCGTAGTCGAATCCAAGCAACGAAATCAAGTGCGAAGCTAAGATGAAATCTGATTTCTAAGCTATTTTTTCTTTTTTTTTATTCCTGCGTTGATCTAATTTTTGGGGACATTAACAGGTATACGAAGCTTTTTCCTTGGGAAAAGGGAGTAGGAAGCGGGAAAAAGAGCGGTAAGCGACGTGTAAAGTGAAAAAAACTTTTTAACGTGTCCGTTCTGAAACTTCATCGCCCAATTTAACCGATGCACTTTAATTCCATTAGATGCAACGATTAAGTTATAAAGATAAATACATTTGCATCAGTTGTATTTACAATTGGTGCAATTACAACTATTTGCATCTGTTTATTTTCATTGGTTGTTGTAAACAACCGATGCAACATGCAATTATGTATTATCTACTGCTTTCCTCTTACCAACTGCATCAAGTTTTCAGATGGAACCGATTCAACTATCGCTATTTGCATCTGTTATTGCGATAACTGATGCAAATGAAGCAAAGCAACAGGCCTATTTTGTGCTAGTGACAATAAAATCAAAGTCAGACACAGATATTCACATCTCTAAAGCGGAAATAGATATGAATATAACACAAGAGTATAAATACAAGTTAGTGGTCATAGTCGATCCACTATACAACAAAAAAATAGGTACAAGCTCTAGCCAAAAGAATACGTATACATGAAAATATAAGATACATGTATAGTCAAGGTCTACAACTCTAATGTAGATATCAAAAAGCCATGAATGGGTCCCTGCTAGAAATCCAATGTAGCACCTGTATACTCGATCTGACCCGAGTATTATTTATAAGAACAAACAATAAACAGATCAATCTGGCTGCACTCATCATAACAAACTAAGATAGAAAACAGAGATATTATTAGAAAATGACATATAAGAAATAACAACAGTATTCACATGTAAAATGTGAAAACTCGATATGTCCATAAAATATGCCGAGGAAAACTCTGCGTTGTATGATGATATCTAAATAATAAAGAAACAAAGATTGATAAATTAATATCAATAAGAGAATTGACAGAACATATGTCAATTAAAATATGATCGAAGAAATTAATAAATTAGAAATCTCGAAGATCCCAAAGAAACAGATGGCCTAGGTTAAGATGGGAGCCCGAATACTCATCAAAACCAAAATATGAGTCCGAAGACTCTATCAAGACAATATAAGAGTCCGAAGACTCAGCCATCTCAATATCGAAGGTGAGACGCGATCTCAAGGAAATAAGCCATGGTGTTGAGCCAAAGCTCCTATGATGGTCCAAAGACCGCAGGTCGCGACCCCCTATGATGATCCGAAGATCATCAATAAGATAAATGAACCGAAGTTTCAAAGGATGATCTGAAGATCATCGCGAATCCAAAGATCGCATGAGCCGAAGCTCCCCAGGATGATCCAAAGATCATCGTGAATCCGAAGATCGCCAATGTGACCCGAAGGTCGGATTGATCAGGATTGACCAAGTTTAGTGTAAACTACACCAAGCTAGTAAATATAAGAGTTGAGCTACATGTTCCATAATCACTTGCTCTACTCGAGTATTTACGAACAAGTTGTATATTCCACTAGAAATACGAAATGATCATTGCCACGGTGTTCAATCGAACGAGCCCAAGAATTAATCATCAAAGTATAAACAAGGAGTCATATTCCTTGTTTTTACAAGGCGTTTAATTAGATTTCTCATACAAACGAGAAAAAAGTTTATGAAATCATATGCTAGTAGATAGTAAAACAATTTTGAAAATAACTTCATATAATGAAGTCGAATTCGAAACCGTTTAGTAAAAGATTGGTATCTACTAATAATTTAGAAACCCTTTTTAGTATAGTTTCGAAGTGGCAAATCTCGTGCAATAGCAATCGAAATAACGATCAAACGAATAATTCACGTTTTAATAACGTAAATTAGATCTCATGAGTATCGATTATAAACTTCGTTCACCACAAATGAATTGAAAGTTTGTGAAATCAAAATGCAGAAATCTGTGAACCAGAGTAAACTGACAACTCACAAACGAAGTCGAAATGGGCCGAAACTCGGTCGGGAATGAACTCAAACATATCTAAATTGTGGACCGAGGTCTCTCCGGTCCACAGTCCAAAAAAAGAATTCAGACGTCTGAACCAAAAATTCATACGTCTGACTTTGCAATTTTCAGAAACAGCAAGAATTTAGTTCATTTTAGTGCCAATTCAGACGTTTGAATTATTTAGGTCAGACGTCTGAATTTCAATTCAGACATCTGAAATAAAATTTCAGACTTCTGAATTCTGGTACTCATGTTTTATAATTATTCATAGCAGTTCAGACTTCTGGTCCAAAATATTCAGACGTCTGAATCCTGAACCAGAGCACATTTTGCCTAGATAACAAGCTCTAAGTGATATCGAAGAATGCTCGAAGGCCTATGATGATATATACATGCAAAAGATGCTTCAAAGACTTGCCGAAACAACTTATAACACAAAATTCACATGCACATACACGTATACAAGAGATTGCAATGATTTTTGATTATAAGCTCTAAAGTGAGCTAAATTCCAAACCACAGCATGCGAAAGTGATTCAAGCAACTTGTGAAGACTTAGGAGTTTGCCGAGGCAACAATGGAGCTTCACAAGATCAACAAATACACTCGTAGCATATGAATTAGGTCGCATGAACAACATTAACTATAACTTCCATTCAATGAACATGAACACATGAAATTCAGCTAAGTTATGCTAACATAACCAATTCACTAGCATATGCAAACTCCAATGAACACTAAATTACACTTTTATAAGCCAATGGCTTGTGGCATAGATGTGAGTTCATCATGAACTCACATTTGCTTACTAGAAGCAAGAAATCAACTCAAAGCATAGCTAAATCAACCTTTCTTCCAATATTGCTTGTTAATCTCCAACTAAACATGAATGCATAGATTTCCAAAAGGTTAGATCAAAGGAAATTTCAGAAATTGGAGAAAAGCAAGTAGGAGAAGATGGAGAAGGAGATGAAGAAGCTTACACAAGTCATCTCCTTGATTTCCCCCCTTATTTGTGCTTGGAATCAAGAACCCTAGCTTAGGAATTTGCATTTCCTCTTCCTTTCCCCATTTTCTAATTTCTTTGAAGTATGAGGAAGTGAATGAAGAGAGAATGGGCTAAGAGGGGTTATAGGGAAGTAGGTTAATGGGTTAGGTTTACAAACCCAAGCCCAAACCAAAGTCCAAATTTCCGAATATCGGAATATATCGAAGCTTATAGTTTTCAAACATGTTACGACATTTTGAACTCAATGGAAGTGGTTTCGAGTCCAAATTCGATCGTTTTCACAAAGTGACTTTTTAAGGTCATAAGGGAGACACGAGCCAAATATCACTTACTCCAAACATATCGATGTTTATAGCTTTAAAATTCACAAATGGAATTTTGAACTCAATGGAAGTGGTTTCGAGTCTAAATTCATCCGTATGCAAAATGTGATTTTTTGGACCTGTACGCAATTAAGGATTAACGACGTTATATTTAAATAAAACATTTAAATACATTATCGTTAAATATGTGGGATGTTACAGCATACCTTCTAGTATCGTGAGCGATCGTGATCCCATATTCACTACGAGTTTTGGAAGAGCTTGCAAGAGGCGTTAGGTACACAATTATGTTTGAGCACCGCTTATCACTCTCAGACGGATGGACAGACGAAAAAGGTGAATAGAGTTCTTGAAGATCTCTATAGGTTATGTATCTTGGATTTTGGAGGGAAATAAACTATTATTCTTTACATGTATAAAGTATGAACGATGCTTCATTGTTTATAGAAGATGAGCAAAATAGTTTATTCCAGAAAAGAAGTGGATTTGTTCATTAGCATTAGTAAAGGAGACATAAAATACTTGAAAAGGTTTAACCAAGAATTCTGGAAATTATAACCATAAATTTCACATGCAAAGATGAAAACACTATCAAAACAAACATAATAAATTAAATCTTCAAAACAGTTGCAAACAAAATAATCTACCACGGCACTTACGTATATTAAGCTGGAGAATGAAGGCAGGTAAATTGCCTTTTGTAGATTCGAGGAAACAGATTCGAAATAGGGTAGCGACTTCGTCATAGATCTGACGGAACGCCTCATTTCTGGGTCGTGATTAGTGAACGAGTAAAATAAAGTTATCATCATTTGTAGATTCAAGAATAAATTAGGGTTCGATGGGTAAAACGGGTTGGGTCGCTTTTTAATGTTTTATTTTATTGTTGGAAGCAGCTCGGGTCAGAAAAACAAAATTAAACGGGTCAGACACGACCGTTTTAATAATAGGGTCAGTGCCCAGTGGGTTGGATAAAAGGGTATGACAAAATTTGACAGACCTGTAGGGCCATTATGACTAAAGAAAGAAATGCTGAAATTTTGACTTTTTTTTTTTTTTTACGAAACATGGGCCGGTTTGGTCATCATCGGCCTTTCCCCAATCCTTTTCTTTCTCCCCAGAACATTACGGATACAAATTGACCCAAGCTGTCCAGTTTTTCTGATTTTCTCTTCCAAACCCTAATTTTGGAGGGAGTAAACTGGAAAAATCGGAAAAAATGGGTCTGAAAACAGCTTCTAAGCCAATCGCCTCGATGCTAAAGAGTCAAGCTGGAAGGCACCGGCGATTTCGTCAATTCATAATCGACATTGGTCAGGTAATTTCGAAACAGAGATCCGATTTTCTATCAATGTTGCAAACTTTCTGCAGCAGTTCTCAGGATTGATCTTTACAGATTTGATATTATGATGTGAAAAACAATAATACAATCTTTGCATTTTATGGTTTGATTAATTGCTTTTTTTTCTTGTAAGCAATAAGCCTTCCTTTCATCAATAAGCAGAAAAAGCATGCGGGTTCCTAACATATTAGTTGGCATGATTGCTTCAGGGTTTGATAGTGATGACTGTTTAAACTGATAGTTCACTGGAAAGAGCGTATTAATATTAGTGTTTGGGACTGTTAATCTGAAATCTGTTTGAGTACTAGCTAAGCTTTAAGATATAGAATAGAAACATAAATTGCATTTTGATAGGAGCTGGAATGCTCATTGATAATAGAATAAAAACATAAATTGCATTCTGATAGGAGCTGGAATGCTCGTTGATACCTGAATTGTTTACATGTGCCATCCATTTCTTCTATTTTTACAAGAGCTATCAGATATTAAGATGAACACAGGAACCAACCTGTTTGAAGGTGCACCAGAAGGGAGGTATCAACATATAAATCCCCAACAACTCAATATGACAATGAAGAATATTGTCAGGCTAGACACGAAATTTTCTCATATAAGTTATGTGATAGATGTCAGAAACAAGACGTTTGTAATACGCTCTTCCATATTGTTTTATGGAAAAAAAATCCCAAAAATTTAGTTGAAAAAGTATGCAAGAAATTTAAATCTATATCTCTCACTTGTTAAAACCTTGAAGGTTCTAGGATATTGAGTAAACAAACTCAATCTTTGACGCTGCATTGTTGAAAATTGTGGAATATTTAACAATTCAGCGCAAAGAAGATAATGAGTAGAAAAATATTTGTATTTCGATTTTTGTTGATAACTAGGATGTAATCATCCAAACATCACTGGGGAGTGGGAATGGAAAATTTATGCACAAAATTTGACCTGACTTTTTCTCTCATGTAACTTATTTAGACATTGCTTCATGTATCTTTTCATCATTATCCCGATAAGGCTTATAATTTGGTTGATTATCTTTTCATCATTGACTTGATAAGGCTCACAATTTGGTTGATTATCTTTCCATCATTAACTTGATAAGGCTCATAATTTGGTTAATCGGTAATCGCGACTTTGTAAACTTTCATACGTAATGTCCTTGTGGTTGTGGGTCATACATCAATCTCAATGCGTAACACTTTTGATGGAAAGTCAAATCAAATATGCAACTGCGGTTAGAATCAGTAGCACACCTATGTTATTGTCAAATAAAATGGATCTGTATAACCCCCTTAATACCTTGTATGACTTAACAGATTCTATGTTACATGATAGCTTCATGAATAACTTAGTTTAATAAAACTTCTTTAACTTTTATTTGAAGTACTTAGGGAAGGATCAAGAAATTGTATCGAGGGTGGATGTAAATAAAGTTGATCAAAGCAGTACATTTTCAACGAGAATTTTTTTTGATAAAACCACTAAAATAGAATGTTTTTTTTTCCACTTAAAAAATCAATAGTAACACACGATAGGCTTTTTTTAAAAAGTTTTAGCCAGCAACCTAAATACTATGTTTTAGCAAATCAGAAAGTAAGGTACTATAAGAGAAATTTTGGTCTTCAATATACTAATGAGCGTATGTGTAATTGTTTTTAAAATGTTAGGTGTATTTTTGTAAGTACTTACAAATGTACGCTGGCATTTGCCAAACATAGAACCGCCATGGTCTTAGGTAAAAATACAGTATTATACATCAATTAACTTGATAAGGCTCACAATTTGGTTGATTATCTTTCCATCATTAACTTGATAAGGCTCATAATCTGGTTAATCGGTAATCGCAACTTTGTAAAGTTTCATATGTGATGTCCTTGTGGGTTATACATCAATCTCAATGCGTAACACTTTTGATGGAAAGTCAAATCAAATATGCAACTGCGGTTAGAATCAGTAGCACACCTATGTTATTGTCAAATAAAATGGATTTGTATAACTCCCTTAATACCTTGTATGACTTAACAGATTCTATGTTACATGATAGCTTCATGAAAAATTTAGTTTAATAAAACTTCTTTAACTTTGTATTTGAAGTACTTAGGGGAGGATCAAGAAATTACATCTAGGGTGCATGCAAATAAAGTTGATCAAAGCAATACATTCTCAACGAAAAAATTGATAAAACCACTAAAAAAGAATGTTTTTTTTTTTTTTTTTTTCACTTTAAAAATCAGTAGTAACACACGATAGGCTTTTTTTAAGTTTTAGCCAGCAACCTAAATACAATGTTTTAGCTAATCAGAAAGTAAGGTACTATAAGAGAAATTTTGGTCTTCGATATATGTTTTTAAAATGTTAGGTGTATTTTTGTAAGTACTTACAAATGTAAGCTGGCATTTGCCAAAAACATAGAACTGCCACAAGTGGTCTTAGGTAAAAATACAGTATTATACAAAACATGTCATTCCATTGTTTTAGTAGTATTTGGACAAGGGAAAGTGTATATGTGGACTTTGGAAATACCACCGTTGGCATTTATCATTATAGTCATCAGAGCATCTCCAGTATGGTGCTGGATTTTGGAATGAGCAAACTGAAAAAAGTATAAATTCCTCCCATTATTTGAGTTAAAAACAGTTTTTTGTATTTTAGAAAACTGTTTATAAGTTTTGTTTTTAAGACTATGGACACCGAACAGATTGATGTTTATACTATAAGCAACACTTTAATTGTTGTTTATAACATAAACGAGGATCATTTCCCGGTTTATAAGTTGATGCTTGGGGGGGAAAAGGGACAAAATCTCATTTCAACACTCGAATTCTCTCTGCTAAAGCGGTGGAAAAAAAGTCTTTTCTGCGTTTTTGAGTATCTCCACTTTGCTGGGATGCTACTAAAATAAAATATACAAATGTCTCTTGATTTAACGAACGTGGTAGGACAAGCACATTATACTTCTAAAGTCAACCGTACAAGCAACATGAGATTTGACAATACATTCTCATTAATGATTAATCATATTGCTTTCTCCCTTTTTGTTCCAATATGAACAATACTTTATCCATCTTCATTATGTTACTCCATATAAAGGGATAACCTTATTGATAAAAATGGTTTTATTCTTGGTCATTGTTTCTTGTTTGGGGGATCTCTTGAATTTTTATTGTAGAAAATATTTGTTCCAAGTAAACTCCATTTGTACTCTTGTATAGTGCAAAGTTTTGTGCATTGGATTCCATACCATTATTTTATGTGCTACACTACAATTGTCCATACACTTACATGTGCAGTTTAGAAAACAATCGTGGTGTATTAGAGAGAGGTGTAGTTGAGCCATATACCTGCACACACGTGTGTGGTGCGCATGTGCATGTGTGTGTTTGTATGTGCACAAACGCGCGCGTGCACACACACATATTTGTATGTAGGTAAGGTGCCACTACATTTTGCACCGCTAAGGTTTTAGTGTTATACTATTTGAAATTAATTGGAACTTTAAGATGTTCAGTCTTCACTACGAGCATCGTGTCCACAATAATTGGTATCGTTTTGAAACATCTAATATGTTCGAAATGTTAAATCAGAATCAATAGTTAAAATATTAATTTTAATAGTCGATTTGAAATATTATTTTGAGTATGTCTGGATTTCTCAGATTTACCAAAATTTAGTAAGGATGATTTGGGTGTGTGTGCGCATGCACCCGCACATTAAGGGGCTTTTTGAAATGGTGCACCCCATTTCTATCTAA
This sequence comes from Allium sativum, assembly GCA_030737875.1. NCBI lineage: Eukaryota > Viridiplantae > Streptophyta > Magnoliopsida > Asparagales > Amaryllidaceae > Allium > Allium sativum. The sequence continues at coordinate 14,447,686 of CM060924.1, forward strand.
TTGTGGTCTACGAGATTGATTGGTTTAATGACGTTGGCATTGTTGGCATGTCGCTATTAACATTGAATTAATGATGCAGTCAACATTACATAATCAATAATATGAATCCAAGAAACAAAATCGAGGTGCAAAATATGCTATATTAGATGTATTGGCGTACATAGTTAAACATGCACACAAGCACGCATGCGTGCACCTGTGCGCACAGATGTTAGCGTTTGTACGTATAACACACATATGGGAAGAGAGGGACTACATCCCTTGCGCTGCCTTCTTTTCAAAGATACAACTCAAAATGGAATCAAACTTTGTGAATATGTTCTTATATCGTTCAAGATATCTTCGTCTGTCAGCAGCTCTAGCAAGGTCGGCAAGGGCTCTCATCTCCCCAGCATAGGGGGAAGGTTTGATTTTTGACAACCACATTTTAGCGTTTTTTCATTTGCGGAGGCATGCAATGATGGTATAAAATCCACAAGATCGAAAAGTGACACCGTAGCAGTCCGGCTAATATTGGGATACGGGTGTGGTTGGGGCGAGTAGGTTAATTTTTTTTTTAATTTTGAAAAAAAGGGATATCTTCATATAAATTTGGTTTGTTTGGATAATTCTATAATAAAAAAATAATTGATTTTTTCTTCTTCAGGTTAATGGTTGAATTCAATGGTTTTGGTTGATATTAACTTAACATTTTGGAATGTGCTGGAAATTGCATAATAATCTTAGTTTTGTGAAGATGGTCCTGAATGGTATAAGAACATATCTAATAAATTTGAGTTCATTTCATTTCAAATTATATAACTAGTATTGGGAATGTATGGCATGGTTGTAGCGCAAGGGGTATGGATAAATAAATTTAATCTAGCCAACAATGCATGCAAAATTATTTGGTTTGGTCCTAGCTGACTGAGATGGGTCTTCAGAAATGTACGGCCATGACCCGTGGTTCTTGTATCTGTAACTAAAAGTTTTATACATTTAATTGAATCATAACAGACTTATTTGCCGTTATGGTTCTATACATTTATGAACGTATCAGTCAACATATCTAATGCGTAAAAATAACAAATACTATCGTCCTTCTAATTACCAGCGTGTTCTCTTTAAAAATCCCAGCATACACCTCATAATTGGTATACAAAATAATGCCTTCTGCCTTTTGCATTGCAGCTTGACTCTTACATTGCTTTTCAAATCAGGGTTACCATCGATTCACCACTACTGATGTAGAGATACGGCCTCTCAATGAGGAAAAAGCAACTCAAGCTGGTTCTAGACTAATTGGACAGTTTGTTGTTTCCTCTGTGTGTTATTTTTTACCAGATAACTGAATCTTTCTTTTTTGTTAATCTCTTCCATATACGAAAAGGTTGCTACCATTTTCACGGTTTTGGACTGCAGTGCATGCTGATTGTCTATTGTTGGCTTTCTTAGGTTAGTGCCGTTGTGCTAATAGGAATGATGCAAAGAAGAGCTAAATCAAAGGCAGCTAAAAAGGAAATGATTGAACAAAATTTTAAGGTACCACTATTCATTTTTATACGTCCTTATCCATTGCATATAGATCCATATGCAATTTTTTTCCAGTACCACTATTCATTTGGCAAATTATCAGTATTTCATTATATTATATTTCTACGTAATTGTATAGTGATCTTAAAAAGAAAATCATTGACGTGATATTAAACTGTGTAGTTTGGATATTAAAAAAAATTGCTTCAGCAAATATACACTTCTCTTTTTTGTGAAAATTATTCTCTTTAGCAACTTAAGAATTGAGCTGTTTCGTAATCATTATCATTCATTGTTCCTTTTATCCTGGGTGATATTATGTGTTATAGGAAATGCAAAAAAGTAAGGAACGGGTGGAGCAAAAAATGAATGAGCTGGAGCAAAAAATGGATGAGATAGAGCAACTAGCAAGAGGCCAAGGCTTTTCAGGCATCTTTGAACTTGATCCGGCCAATTCACGTACTCATGAATCAAGCAAATCAACATCATAGCTAATCTGACCATAAGTAATGATAATCATTTTAAACTCAAATTTACTGTTGTTTTTTATGGAGACTTTGTTATAATTTTCGCAGATTTTTTGCTTGTGTGAGGTCAGGTCAACTTAACTGTGATTTTGAATTGCTAGTTTGTGTATGTGATTTCTAGTTGTTTTGCTTTTGTACTATTAATTCATTGTTGATATTGCATAAGCTTCCATGACTATCATGTTGAAAGCATGATTAGGTGGGAATGTAAATGGACGTCATATATCTTCAAGTAAAAAAATATCCAAAAGAACACAAAATATGTGCAAAAATTGCTGATGCATTTCATTCCTGCTTCAATGATAATGCTCATTTTCCTTTATCAACATTGATGGAGGACAAGCGAAGAGCAAGTTGATTTGAAATTGATTTTATGCACTAAAATTAAAATGGTAATTTAACAAATAAAAAACGAGTCAACCCAAGTGAAATTAAGGAGTAAAAGACCAAGCAAATATAATTGATATTTTCTACAATTAAGACCAATTAGGTCGAAGACGGGTTTTATTTGTCGAACTTGAAATAAGCTGGAATATACTAGTACTACCATATGGTGGTGGAGAAAACCGACCGCTAAGTTACATAACAGCAGAAAAAAGTATATTTTATTTTTATTATTATTCTTTCTTAATTACGAGTTTGATCAAAAAAATTATCTAGCTTGTGCAATGGTTTGTTCAGCCCTTTGACAAAGCGAAGGACCTTCTTGTGCTGTGTGTTGACTAAGTCCAATCAAAACCTAGCTAGCTGATTGAATTGGTTGACGTATTCTTTGACTGACATACTTCCCTGCTTAAGGGATAAGAACTTCTCCACTTGTAAACTTCGCTCAGCTTGTGAGAGTAATTTCATCTCAAATCTTGTCCTGAAATCCTCCCAAGTTTCCGCCTGTCTCTCAGCATGTGTAACCTCCCACCAATAGGAAACTTCATCTTTAAGCAACCACACAGCTAGCTGTATCTTTTGCCCGTCGTCTACTCCGAAGATGACGAACAAATCTTCGGTCTTCTTCAGCCAGTTCCTTGCTGCCACGAAGGATTCGGTTCCATAAAAGTCATTTCCACCCATAGCCTTGAAATCTCTACACGTCTTGGAGAAAGCATTTCCACGAGGAGGAGGAGGAGGAGGAACTGCTGCCACTGGGGGAGGAGGAATGTCTGCTGGGCCCGCGTCATTGGCCCTAGCCTCTAGGTGCCTCCTGAACCAGCCAGGGACCGGTACACCTTCTGGAAGGTTAAGATCCCAAGACATGCTGAAACGAAAAAAGAAAGATTCAAAACAAAAGGATAGAAGGATAGTGCGTATGGCTTTGGGGGATTATGCCTTTTAACTTAAACAATACTATTTCTTAAAAAAAAAAAAAATGCTTCTTTAAACTTCTTTTTGAAAAATGATTTCAAAATTTTTTATCTGATCTGGTAAACCTATGCTCTGATACCAAGTGAAACATCCACCTTCGTTAAGGTCACTCACAAAGAGAATGCCTTAAGTTTAGTGGAGGTTTATAGGTAAATGACACAGATAAATTTACAAGACAGATATAAATAAGCAGCGGAAAACAAACATTTATTTCATACGTAGTTCAATACCAAAAACATTACAGTAAATTGTCTCGCAATAACTTCCAAAACAGTACATCATAATTTCTGTCTTGATTATTAAATAAAGAAGCATAAACTTAAACAAAATAGCATAAAATCCCCATGATTAAGTATCCAAAGTCCTGGCCAAAGGGAAAAGAGTCCAAAGCATACATCTACAATCTTGAAGCTTGCAAAGAGTTTGACTAAGCTAGATTGTTTCCTCCCTGTGAACCGGGGGGGGGGGGGGGGGGGAGGGGGGGGGGGAACGGAAGAAAAGAAGACGAAAGAAAAATAGAGTCAGACATAAAGCCTGATAAGTCTAGTGACTCTTAGCATGTGAACAGGAAAAAGTTCATGACATGAATAAACTGGAAAATGGGACATTAGCAGAATAACAGGCTAACATAAAACTAGATAAGGTGGCTTAAACCGAACATCCCATCGCACCCCATTCTAATATCTCTGCACCTACTTGTACTTGTTCCAACTCGCACCCCATGATTAGGGTGAAGTGATCCCATTTATAAAGATCGGCTCCTACTCGCGTATTCATATGCGTCACACGGCCCCGCTTGATTGTAGATACCTATGCTGGTCCCACCATGGGGTGTATCAAATCCCATGGTGGCTACCCGACACAATTCTAGAATGCATAGAGTACACTACTGATGCCCAATGCCTTATTTTTCTGCTCCGGAGTGTGTGCACGCCCACACTCCGTTAGAACCTACACCGCTGCACCTACCGCCGTCGCTTTGACCGCTTATAATCAGCCCAGTAATCGTGCCCCACCCTGCCTAGTTTCAGGGTACCGTGATACTCCTATGTGGATTACTCCTGAAATAGGTCCCCGTTACTAGGGTTTTCTAGTCAAACATGTTAAGTGGTTAAGTGTCTGTATTAACCTAACCCCAGCCATCAGTTTAGTTAACATGTTGAATTGGTTAAGTGTTTTAGTTAAATTAACCCTATCATTCTTATCCTAGCTTTAATACATTCATTAAAGCACCAACCACTCACATTAGATAGCTATTGTTGCGGTTACTGGATGTGCCGGTCGGTTCCGGGCAGATTTATACCGCAACTCAGTCTAACCTCAGGTCCTTATTGGGCTCAATGCCTTAACCTCCCACATTAGATAGATATTGTTATGATTACTGGACTGCCGGGCGGGCAGTTTTACATCACAACTCAATCTAACCTCGGGTTAAGCATATTCGTATTTTCTAAATTTACATTTTATTTATGTAAATTTCTACAAGTATTTCATGTCACATTTTTTAATCCAAGACTAATGGTATACAAATTATACCATTCATGGCCTTAACCCATTTCATGGTTTTTAAGCCCCGCTACATATTAACAGGTTTTGATTTAATAGTTAACCCCAACGTTACCTCCGCTCGATTGTTCATATTAATCGCATGAAGATATTGGGCCAGCTAATAGGCCCAATCCATAAACAAGGTAAAGAAGGGAACATAGGTTCAGTGAACCTATATCATGTAATTTGGTCTAAACATAGTTATTGACTAGCGTGTGACATAATCATGGCATGTCAAATTCCAACACATGTGTAATTATAACATTGACATAAAGGTACAAACTAGATTAATAAGGTGAACTTGCATAAATTCATGTCGCATGAAAACTACACATAATTTAGACTTAGATAAACATAAGCCTAACCATGTTAAGGTATAGATCTAGTCATGTGTGAACGTAGCTTCAATATATAAACTAGCATATAACAATATTATGACATGTCCATAAAACATAATTTTTGACATTAACACATATGTATGAACTAGATCTAATCATGTGAACTTGCAATACTTACATATGAATATAGATCTAACATGAGACATATAAGTTGATCTAAATTTTGATCTAACATAATACAACATCATGAATCATATAACATATGCATGTAGGTTCTAATCACAAAACATATACTTGCATAAGGTGTTGATTGTTTGATTCACAACGCATAATAGATCCAATACCACAAACAATCCAATACGATTCATGATAGAATTTTTACGATAAACAAATATGAACCGACATCGTCGATATCATATAATAGTGGTATAATTCCACTTTTCAATTTAAAGAAAATCATGTCCCAATCGTATTCACATCTAAGGAGTAACTCTACTTACAACAAACGACGATCTTGATTTCTGGATTCTGAGTTCTGGAATTGAGATGCTTTCCTTTGGGTAGATAAACGTTGTTTTGATTTTAATTTTGGTTTAGATTTGTTCGTCTCTTAGTTTGCTTCAAGCGGCGGTTACACTTGGTTATCTCCTGATAGCATGGCGGCTCTATGTCCAATTTTTGTGTGAATTTAGGTTGAAAACTTGGGTTGTTTATATAGAATTTCAAACTAATTAGAGCCGTCCGATGATGCTAGAGTTAATCAAGGCCATCCATCTAAAGAGAAGCCAATCAAGAAGTGACAAATCAGCCCTAATGACATAGCCAAGCCCCAGAAATCGAGCCAGGACCAGACCAAGCAGGTCGACACACAGGTCGACCCCCTGGTCGACCTGGGTGCATATGTCGACCACTAGGTCGACCCCCTGGTCGACCTTGGTCCTGAGCGGGAATTTTCCAGCCCAGCCTGTTTCTGACTTTTGATTTGAATTTTGAATTCTATTTTCGAGCTGTTTGAATTTATTTTGAATTTCTGAAACTTCCGAAGGTCATAACTTTTTCATACGGAGTCCGATTTATGCAAACTCGGATCTATCTCAAGTAGAATTTCGAGACGAACGCAACGGCGTAACCTGTTTCCCTTAATTCCCACATTCATAATTAATTATACTTTAATTTAGTTTTAAAAGAAAATTCGAGGTGTTACAATAACATAGTGCATCATATTTCAAAAAGTTGTAAGTCGAGTTCCAACCACGGTCAACCCTCGATTGACCAACAAAACGACATGTGAAAATTGAGCTAAAAAAGCTTTCGATGTTCCCAAAAGTCATTAAGATTGAATTTCTTGGTTATTGAACTAAGATGAGAAGGATGGAACCTGTTAGTCCTGTAGATCCATGAGAGGGCTTCGTTTTGACTCGTTATGGTTCCGGTAACTCTAAATGGATAAAAAGTTACGGTTGACGGAACAACCTACATTTGTTGGGTGCAACATCGAAGTCTTGAGGTGCAACATCTTTTTGAAAAATCAAAATAACACTGTATGACTTTATAAAACTTATTTACAGGAATGAAATAGAAATACAACATGGTGCATCATATTCCAAAAAATAGTAAATCGAATTCTGACCGTGCCCCCCCTTTGACCAATGAAACGGCATGTGAAAAATTGAGCTAAAAAAGCTTTCGATGTTCTCAAAAGTCATTAAGATTGAATTTCTTGGTTACTGAACTAAGATAAGATGGGTGGAATCTGTTAGTCCTATAAATCTATGAGAGAGCTTCGTTTTGACTGGTTATGGTTCTAGTAACTCTAAATGGATAAAAAGTTACGGTTGACGGAACAACCTACGTCTGTTGGTGCAACATCGAAGTCTGGAGGTGCAACATCTGGTTGAAAACCAAAAGTTAACTGTATGACTTTTTAAAACTTATTATAGGGATGAAATAGAAATATAACATGGTGTATCATATTACAAAAAATAGTAAATCGAATTTCGAACACGGTCAACCCCCATTTGAAAAACAAAACGACATGTGAAATATTGAGCTAAAAAAGCTTTCAATGTTCCCAAAAGTCATTGAGATAGAATTTATTGGTTACTGAACTAAGATGAGAAGAGTGGAACTGTTAGTCCTATAGACCTGTAAGAGAGCTTCGTTTTCACTAGTTATGGTTCCAGTGACTCTAAATAGATAAAAAGTTATGGTTGGCGGAACAACCTACGTTTGTTGGGTGCAACATCGAAGTCTGGAGGTGCAACATTTGGTTGAAAAACCAAAATTGCACTGTGTGACTTTTTAAAACTTATTTATGCGGATGAAATAGAAATATAACATGGTGCATCATATTTCTAAAAATAGTAAATCTAATTCTGACCACGGTCAACATCCCTTTGACCAGCAAAACGACATGTGAAAAATTGAACTAAAAAAGCTTTCGATGTTCCCAAAAGTCATTAAGACAGACTTTCTTGGTTACTGAACTTAGATGAGAATGATGGAACATGTTAGTCCTATAGATCTATGAGAGAGCTTCGTTTTGACTGGTAATGGTTCCAGTAACTCTAAATGGATAAAAAGTTCCGGTTGACGGAACAACCTACGTTTGTTGGGTGCAACATCGAAGTCTTGAGGTGCAACATCTGTTTGAAATAACAAAATTGCACTGTATGACTTTTGAAAACTCGTTTATGGGGATGAAATAGAAATATAACATGGTGCATCATATTACAAAAAATAGTAAGTTGAATTCCAATCACGGTCAACCCCCCTTTGACCAACAAAACGGCATGTGAAAAATTGAGCTAAAAAAGCTTTCAATGTTCTCAAAAGCCATTGGCATTGAATTTCTTGGTTCCTGAACTAAGATGAGAAGAGTGGAACCTGTTAGTCCTATAGATCTATGAGAGAGCTTCGTTTTAACTGGTTATAGTTCGAGTAACTCTAAATGGATTAAAAGTTTCGTTTAACGGAATAACCTACGGCTGTTGGGTGCAATAATGAAGTCTGGTTGTGCAACATCTGTTTGAAAAACTAAAATTTCACGGTATGACTTTTGAAAACTCGTTTATGGGGATGAAATATAAATATAATATGGTGCATCATATTCTAAAAAATAGTGAGTCGAATTACGGGGATGAAATAGAAATATAACGTGGTGCATCATATTCCAAAAAATAGTAAGTCGTATTCCGATCACGGCCAACCCCTTTTGACCAACAAAATGGCATGTGAAAAAATTGTGCTAAAAAGGCTTTCTCCCATAAGTCTTTACATGGTGCATCATATTCCAAAAAATAGTAAGTCGAATTCTGTAACACCCGGTAATTTTAAGAAAACACTAAATTGATAAATTAAAGAATACTCAACTTTGAGAAGAGGAATTAAGTAAAACGGGATGTACCATTGCGTTCGCCTCAGAATTCTGCTTGGGATAGAGTCCGAGTTTGCGTAAAACGGACATTGTATGAAGAAGTTATGGAGCTTTGAAGTTTAAAGGAATAAGCAAAATTAAATTAATTAAATAATAAACCAAATCGAAATTCAAACGTAATATCTGAGCGGGAAAAGCAGGTGGAGGGTGTGGACCCAGTGTCGACCCCCCTTAAGGGGTGTCGACATAGGGGTCGACCCCCTTATTTCTGGGAAGAAATGCTCTTTTGTTTGTAAACGCCCATTTCGACCCGATACGTTGACCTGAGGCTATAAGTAGGACCCTATTTTCACTCTTTTTCTCACCTTCAACAATGGCGACACCATGCTGCTACTCCAACTCAAATTAAATTAGATTTCTTCTTCAACAATTCAAGATTAGATTCAGTTTTACATCAGCAACGCCTTATTATCTTCTTTTAGATCCATTCTCTGTGAGTCTATGTTACTTTCACATGTAATTAACTAATAAGTAATTATGATAGGGTTGTAAATTGGTTCTAAGTGTATGCCTATGATTAAGTTGAATCATATCAGATCTGTTATTTGTTGTTCATCAAATTCATGTTATCATCATATGCCTATTTGATCTATTTTATCGTTCTTATGCCTATTTATTAATTTATGCCAGTTTTGATTCTCTTCCTCTTTCCCTTTTTATTTTTAAGACTAGGCTACCTTCAAGCCTAGGCCAATCTCGTTGAGATACACGTACGAATAACGTTGGGATGATTGGGAAAAGTTTGGGAAATATCTAATAAAAAGTAATTGGGCATAAATTGTTGATAATTATGGAAAAGTGGTTTGGGCATAATTGGGCATAACTTATGTGTGGGATTATAGGCATAAATCGGATTGGGATTTATGGTTAATTGAATTGACTATAATTCAAGACTTGAAATTGGGCATGAATTAATGAAAAGATGAATATACGCCTAAGACACGAGGTTAAATTCGGACTGCGGTAGAAGTCTGCACGGAACCGCCCGACATATCCAGCAACCGCAAACGGTAATCTAACGTGAGAGGTCTTGGGTGGAAATTGAACACGTAATGGTGCTAAGACATGAGGTTAGATTCAGATTGTGGTAAAAGTCTGCCAGGAACCACCCGACATATCCAACAACTACAAACGGTAATCTAATGTGAGAGGTTTTGCACGCTTACGGATACAATAAATAATAATGAACACTTAACCACGACGACACATGTATGGTTGACATGGATAAAATAAGAAAAAGGGTTAATTGGGTAACATGATTAGCATGGATAATATAAATTGATTAGAACACTTAACCAAGATGGCACATGTGGAAAGACATGGATATAATAAAGGGGTTAAGTGGGTAACATGGGTACCATGGATAACTTAAATTGGTTAGAACGCTTAACCACGATGGCACATGTGGGAAGACATGGATGCAGTTAAGGGGATTAAGTGGGAAATCCTAGTAGTTGGGACCAAGCTTAGGAGGGTAGCTTGTGTCATGTATGTGGACCCTTTTCAATCAGTAAACCCATGTTGGTATCTAGGAAGCACTCGAACTAGGTCGAGGAAGGGGCACGCTTACTGAATTGATTGTAAGAGGTCAAAAGAGTAAGGACGATGACAGCGCAGGTCCAACAGAGTCATGTGCATGCATGGTACCGGGCTGGGAGACAAGACACTATGGCATCGGTAGATATAAGTTGTATTATTCAGTTGTATCGGGGTTGCCACCTAGGGAGTGATACACTCTATTGTGGGGCCAGCACAGGTAACTACGAGTTAGGGAGCCGATCGAATGGGGAGGGTAGTTGGGTACGTCTAGTTGGGTTAGGAACACATTGGCTACCTATGGATGGCACTAAAGTACACGGAAAACTACCATTATTCTGTTTAGTTAAGCGGGGATCATTTTGTAGTCTGAAACTAGTATGGTGTAGAGGAATACTTTTGTAGAGGTTATAAGCACAACCGATGTTCCGTTATGCTTATCTTGTTTATCTTATTATACCTGCCTTATGATGCAGTCATCTCTTATATCCAGTTTGTACTCTTGTCATGTTGCTTTTACTTATTATATGTTAAAGTCAATGGACTCACCAGACTTTATGTTTGACCCTTTTTGTTTTTCCTCTTTCCTTTCCTTTCCCCTTCAGGTCCTCATGGTGGGAATACTAGAGCTTGATCCGGATTTCTCTCTGCTTGAAGTGCTAGAAGTGCTTGAAGTATTGTTTGGCTTTATTTCTCCTTATTTATGGCATTTTCTGTTGGGGATTATGGTTTTAAAATTTATGTACTCTGATGACTTTTGTACAAGCCTGATATTTGTGTACTTGATTTTTTTGGTGTTATGGGTTTGAAGATGCAACCAAACTTGTTTCTGTTTCCGCTGCAATGAAGTTAATTTTTCAAGTACTGTTTTATGTATCTGTCTTGTGAATTTTTGTTCTGCTTACTTATAACGCTCCACGAAACTTAATGCATTCCCTTAGTGAGTGACATTAACGGATGTGGGGTGTCACATGTGGTATCAAAGTTGAAGGTTACTAGATCAGATAATAGATTTTGAAAATCGTTTTCAAAGTGATTTTAGAAAGGAAATACTTTTCGAGGAAAATCTTATTCTGAAGAAACATATTCCCAAAAGCCATAAGTTCTATCTTTCGATTCTTTGTTTTGAATCTCTTCTCTTTTCTTTTCAGCATGTCTGGGGAACCTAATCTTCCTGAGAGCATACAGATACCAGCTTGGTTACGTAGGTATCTGGAGGCTACGGCTCCTGCCGCAGGCCCAGGAGATGCTCCTCCCTCATCTGCTGCTGTTGTTCCACCTTTTCCTCCGTGTGTAAATGCTTTTTCTAAGATATGCAAGGACTTCCGTGCAATGGGCGGAAAACCGTTTAGTGGGACTTAGTCGTTTGTAGAAGTTAGGAATTGGCTCAAAGAAACGGAGGATTTGTTTGGTATCTTCGAAGTCGACGATAGAAGGAAGGTTCAGTTAGCCGTTTGGCAGCTGAAGGATGAAGCTGCGTATTGGTGGGAAGTGACGAATGCGGGACGTCCGATAGAGACTTGGATTGATTTCGGACGGAGATTCGAATTGAAGTTTCTTTCTCAAGAAGAGGAGAATTTACATATGGAAAGTTTTCGGCGTTAAAGGAAGGAAACATGTAGGTGAAGGAGTACGTTAATAAGTTTAACCGATTGGCAAGGTTTGGGTTGGAGTTGGTGAATACTCAACATAAGAAGGCTTTGAGGTTTGCTAAGGGGTTGAATGAAGTGCTCCATGGGTTGGCTATGTCTCACATTCTTATGGGGGCGACCTTTGAGAAACTTATTGATATGGCGTTGATTCATGAGGAAGAGAAACATGCCAATGTAGATGGGCCACAGAATAAGTAAGTGGACTCTAAGCAAGGACCGCCATAACAAAAGAAGGGCGGAAAGAATGACAAGGGCCGAGCGAAAAAGAGATGTCACAATTGTGGAATTATTGGTCACCTAAGGAAGGACTGTAGGAAGAAAAAGAAGACTGGTTGTTTCCATTGTGGCGAGGCAGGACATCTTATCAAGGATTGCCCGAAGCGGCAAGGGCAAGGTCAAAGGAAAGGATCTTCTTCTGGAGGGCAGGTGCATGCTCTCATGGATGATGTGCAAGAAAGAGGTAGGAAAATTTCTATTAAAAGTTTGGTTTTCCTTTTCGGTCGTCCTGTTAGAACTCTTTTTGATTCTGGCGCTTCACATTCCTTTATATCTGCTTCGTTAGTTGAGACTCTGCACCTTAATACTAGTATAGTTTTGGATCCCGTTGTTGTCTTAAATCCTAATGGGGGTTCGTCTCATTTATCTATGATTTGTCGGGATTTGAGAGTGTCTATCTTGGTCGTTGAGTTCGAATGCAACGCCTACGTACTTGGTTTCACGGGATATGGTTCGATTCTATGGATGGATTGGCTAGCCAGGTATGGTGCCGTCCTAGATTGTGAAAGGAGGGTAGTTAGACTCTTGACTTGCCATGGGAGGACCCTCGAGATTTCGTGCGACCCTAAGGGTTCGGTGATTCTTAGTTACCTAGAATCGCTTGATAAATCTATTGATGATTTACATTCTGTTCGAGTAGTCCATGAGTATGTTGTTGTGTTTGAGAAATTTCGGGGTTTACCCCAAGACGTGAGATTGATTTCTGTAAATACTTGGTAGATAATGCTAAGCCAGTTGCATTGCCCATACGCCATACGACTCCGAGAGAGAGGAGGGAACTTAGTAATCAAGTAGGGGAGCTACTTGAGGAAGTGTTCATTAGGTGAAGCATTTCGGAATGGGGTGCTCCGGTTGTTTTTACAACAAAAGCTGATGGTTCGCTTCGCTTATGTGTGGATTATAGGGAGCTGAATAAGCTCATGAAGAAGAATAGGCACCCACTTCTGAGGATAGACAATTTTTTTGATCAGTTGGTTGGTGCGTCTGTTTTCTCTCAGTTGGACTTAGCTAGAGGGTTTCATCACCTGAGGGTAGCTGAGGATAGTATAGATAAGACTGCCTTTAGAACTCCAGACGGTTTCTTTGAGTGGCCCGTCATGCCTTTTGGTTTGACGAATGCACCTGCCTATTTTGTAGACTTGATGAGTAGGGTGTTTCGGGAGTTTCTAAATAAGTTTGTGGTGGTCTTTGTGGACGATATCTTGATTTTCTCAAGAAGCAAGGAAGAGCATGCCTTACATCTAAGGGAAGTCTTGGAGACCCTTCGAGTACATCGGTTTAAGGCGAAGTTCTCCAAATGTCATTTTTGGAGGAAAGAAGTAAGGTTCTTAGGACATGTGGTCTCTAAGGAAGGGATATCAGTAGATCCCGCGAAGGTAGTGACAATCCAAGGTTGGAAGATTCTGAAGAATGCAACGGAAGTAAGAAGCTTTCTTGGTTTGGCGGCCTATTATAGGAAATTCATTAAGACTTTGCGAAGATATCAGCCCCACTCACTAGGTTAGCGAAGAAGAATTTGACCTTTTCTGGGGATGTTGACCGTGACGATGCTTTTCAGCGTTTGAAGAGGGCCTTGACGACAGCCCTAGTCTTAGTTTTGCCGGATGGGAGCAAACCGTTCACAGTATATACCGACGCTTGCGGGACAGGGCTTGGTGCGGTTTTGATGCAAGAGGGAAGGGTGATATTTTATGGTGGGCAGTTGAAGGTCCACGAAAAGAATTACCCTACCCACGATTTAGAATTAGCTGCCATAGTGTTTGCGCTTAAGTCTTGGCACCATTATTTGCTTGGAGAGAGGTTTGAGTTGTATATAGACCATAAGTCGCTGAAGTACATGTTCTCTCAGAAGGATTTGAACTTAAGGCAGTAGAGATGGATGGAGTTCTTAGCATCCTATGACTTCGAGATTGCTTATAACCCTGGCAAGGGTAACGTTATTGCAGACGCCCTGAGTAGGAAAAGGTTGTCCTTTGTTCGTAGAGCGAAGGAGTTTGGAGTACATATCGATGTTTGATTTTAGACCTTCTACCGAAATTGTACCCGGTTTGTCGGCAACGTTAGAGGTGCGACCTACGCTATTGGGTTAGATAGGAGCTACACAGCGAGATGACCCACATATAGTGGAGATAGTAGATAAGCTCATAAGAGAGGAGTCTTCGAGCCATCTTAGTAGATACTCTATAGATGATAGAGGTTGGTTACGTCGTGATGGGAGGCTTTCCGTACGATGAGTCAAGAGTTTGAGAAATACGATTCTCGAAGAAGCACATTGTACTTGGATGACTATACACCCCAGTGGTGACAAGATGTATAGAGACATGAAGCAAGTTTTCTTTTAGGCCGGAATGAAGAAGGACGTAGCGGAGTTCGTTTCTAGATGCCTAGTCTTCGAGCAAGTTAAGGCTGAGCAAAAGAAGCCTGGTGGTTTGCTTCACGCTTTAGATGCTCCAAAGTGGAAGTGGGAAAGCGTTTCTCTGGATTTCGTTGACGGGTTGCCTAGGCCAAGGAAAGGCAATACCGGGATTTGGGTAGTAGTAGATAAACTTACTAAGAGAACCCATTTCACTCCAGTTAAGAGTAAGAGAACGGCGGCGTGGTTGTCATCTATTTATCTCCATGAGATAGTTCGTCTACATGGCATATATAATGCCCCACCTCTATACTCGCGTTAGCCAAGGCCATCGCAAGCGACGGTGTTGACTAACCCAAAGAATAAGGTTGTTGAGGAACGACCGACTGTATATTAGCTTTGAACGAGTGTTAAATATGTCGGATAATGTGGTCTAACTTTTTAAACATCACGAGGAAATCCGACATACCTAATTCAAGTCCAAATCTACTACACAGTGGCTATGTATAATTCGGAAAGCAATATAAAATACATAACAATAAAATCAGAGTCAGACACAGATATTCGTATCCCTAAAGCGGAAATAGATATGAATATAGCACAAGAGTATAAATACAAGTTAGTGGTCATAGTCGATCCACCATACAACAAAAGAATAGGTACAAGCTCTAGCCAAAAGAATACGTATACATGAAAATCTAAGATACATGTATAGTCAAGGTCTACAACTCTAATATAGATAGCAAAAAGCCATGAATGGGTCCCTGCTAGAAATCCAATGTAGCACCTGTATACTCGATCTGACCTGAGTATTTTATAAGAAACGGATCAGTCTAGCTGCACTCATCATAACAAACTAAGATAGAAAACAGAGATATTAACAGAAAATGACATATAAGAAATAACAACAGTATTCACATGTAAAATGTGAAAACTCGATATGTCCATAAAATATGCCTAGGAAAACTCTGCGATGTATGATGATATCTAAATAAAAAAGAAACAAAGATTGATAAATTAATATCAATATGCGAATTGACAGAACATATGTCAATTAAAATATAATCGAAGAAATTAATAAATTAGAAATCTCGAAGATCCCAAAGAAACGGACGGCCTAGGTTAAGGCGGGAGCCCGAATACTCATCAAAACCAAAATATGAGTCCGAAGACTCTATCAAGACAATATAAGAGTCCGAAGACTCAACCATCTCAATATCGAAGGTGAGACGCGATCTCAAGGAAATAAGCCATGGTGTTGAGCCAAAGCTCCTATGATGGTCCGAAGACCGCAGGTCGCGACCCTGTATGATGATCCGAAGATCATCGATAAGATAAATGAACCGAAGTTTAAAAGGATGATCTGAAGATCATCGCGAATTCGAAGATCGCATGAGCCGAAGCTCCCCAGGATGATCCAAAGATCATCGTGAATCCGAAGATCGCCAATGTGACCCGAAGGTCGGATTGATCAGAATTGACCAAGTCTAGCGTAAACTACCCCAAGCTAGTAAATATAAGACTTGAGCTACATGTTCCATAATCACTTGCTCTACTTGAGTATTTATGAACAAGTCGTATATTCCACTAGAAATACGAAATGATCATTGCCACGGTGTTCAATCAAACGAGTCCAAGAATTAATCATCAAAGTATAAACAAGGGGTCATATTCCTTGTTTTTACAAGGCGTTTAATTAGATTTCTCATACAAACGAGAAAAAGGTTTATGAAATTGTAACAACCCGAATTTTAAAAACGTGTTAAGACAAGAATCAAGGCAGAATTAAATTTTAAAATGAGAATCAGGAGAAACGGGCTATTCCATTGCGTTCACCTCAGAAAAATACGCGAAATAGATTCCGAAATTTCGTAAATCGGAGTCCGTATGACCGGGATATGGCCTCGCAAAGTTTCACAAAAAATTCAAATTCGAAAACAGATTTCAAATATTCAGAAAACGGGCTAGGCGAGAAAATTCCCGCCCAGACCAGGTCGACCTGGGGGTCGACCTGGGGGTCGACCTGGTGGGGACCAGGTCGACTTGGGAGTCGACCTTAGGGTCGACCTGGGGGTCGACCTCCCCGGTCGAGCCCGGTCGACCTTGGTGCACCTGCTTACTGTTTTGACTGGTCTTGGGGGGCTGTGACGGATTTTGAGGGCTCAGATCTATCCTAGGGTTAATCTAAGGGCCTAAACTAGTCCTAACTTCTATAAAAACACCCTAGGTCCTAACCTAAATCACTCAAAATCACTCTTGCAACGAAGTGCTGCCCAAATCTCCCTTCATCATGGCCTCCATCTCCAACATCATAAGCTTATGCATTCAAATGGGATTCAAATCAAAGGTGCAAGCTTTCTACACCAAATCAAGGAAGTAGATCAACGTTGCTACGCAAATTCCATGATCATGCTCCTAATTCTCTAAGCCTCGCTATGTAAGTTCTAGATGCTTTTAGATTGAAACGTTAACTTGAATATGACATGTGATAAATCCGGAGTTTACCTAAGTATGATAATCGATTCATGCTTATTATTGTTCACCTTGGATCTTGACTTTTGGAAATGTTGATATGACATCAACTTCATGTTGTAAATCACACTTTTATGTCCGAATACCATGCATGTAATGATGCTTTCTCTCGGATCTTAGCTTATGCGAGATTTCTACCTTCCCCTATTTGTTTTCTTTTGATGAACCTTGGTCAATTTCGGACCTAGGCCTAAGCTACGATATACGTGTGATGTGCATGCGGGGAATATTGGGATTTCACCTATGTGGGTGGTAGAATTTATGGCATAACATGAATAAGGGAAAATTTGGGGTATTGCCAATATAATTTGCAAGTTTGGGCATACATGAATTGGCATATGAACTAAATCACGAGTTTTGGGGCTATGCAAATTAAATCAAGGGTTGGGCTTATGTTAATCAGGCATAAGTGGAATTGGGAACATGAACCATGATTTGGGTTAAATTGGCATAAACTTGACTTAAAACATGACTTGAAAACTTGACATGGAATATTGACATAGGTTATACTTGAAAACATGTTTTATGATAAACTTGGGCATGACACTTAGAAAAATCATGAAAGTGACCAACTCGAGGTTGGGTTGAGTTTGTAGCGTAAATCTGCCCGAATCCGCCCGGCAAATTCAGTAGCTAAAAACAATAGGACCCAATGTGAGTAGTTGGTCATATCGCGCTTGAAACCCGAGGTTAGACTAGGTTGTGGTGTAAATCTGCCCGGACCCGCCCGGCGTAACCAGTAACCACAACAACGTCTAATGTGAGAGGTTGGGAGTGCAATAATTTAATTAATGCCACATGATGAGGTTAAGTAAATTTGACTAAGGACACTTAACCAATATGACATGAATGGGTAGGTTAAGTAAAACAGGACTTAATTACCTAGTGACACTTAATCGATATGACATGAATGGGTAGGTTAAGTACGGCCGGACTTGATTATTTAAAGACACTTAACCATGTAACACGATTAGTGGATGGGTTAGTTTAACCCAAATGGGTTAATAACACCTGACCGGGATAACGCGAGGCGTAGTAAGGTTAAGTAAACACACGAGGGGAAAATACTTAACCATTATATATAAGACTAGTGGATGAGGGTTAAGTTAACCTATACTAAACCAATCCAACACGGTAATTTGATGGGGTTAAGTCATGAATCACTTGAATATACTTAACCAATCTAACACGGTAATTTGATGGGGTTAAGTCACGAATCACTTGAATATACTTAACCAATCTAACACAGTAATTTGATGGGGTTAAGTCATGAATCACTTGAATATACTTAACCAATCTAACATGATAATTCGATAGGGTTAAGTTAACCAACACTTAACCAATCCGACCCGATAATTCGATGGGGTTAAGTTAACCTACACTTAACCAATCCGACTCGATCAGTTGATGGGGTTAAGTTGACCAATACTTAACCAATCTAACACGATAACTTGGTAGGGTTAAGTCACGAACAATTTGAATATACTTAACCAATTTGACATGATGATTTGATAGGGTTAAGTCACCTTTAGAATATACTTAACCAACTTGACCTATGGTTTGTAACACCCCACCTCCGTCGGGGTCGCTCCCGAGAGAGAGTGCACCAGCTTTGGAGGGGTGTTGACTCAAGGTAAACATGCACAGAAATATCACAAGACATAACATATATAAAACAGCGGAAGTAAAACCAAATCACATTTCTTTATAAACAAGGTCTAAAGCCTTTTACATCAGAAATTTCTTACATCAAAACCTGTCTTGCAAAAGTAAAGAAGCATAAACCATTTCATAAATTATTCCCCAAGTAAAAACAGTAAAGCAGCCATAGCCACGAAAAGTTCAACCATAGATGATGACCTTCAAGCAGATGAAGTCCGAACTAATAACAATGTTTCCTCCCTGAAAACCTGGAGGGGGGAAACGGAAGACAAAGAGGCGAAAGAAAACGGGGTCAGTCATAAAGACTGGTAAGTCCTATCTAATTCCAGCATAAAAACAGGTAAAGGTAAAATGACATGCATAAACTGAAAGTAAACATAAGGATGATGACAAGATAGATAAACTACACCAAGATGACAGGATGAACTTCGGTATCAAGATAAACTAATGTATCATAATAAACTACGGTGTCAAGATAAATCAAGGTATCACATCGTCAGGTTTCCATCTAAGTATAACATCCCATGGTATCTATCATGTATAACATCCCACGACATCTATCATGTATATTTGCTCTGAACCCTCCGTACAAGTATCTCAACCCATGTCATGCGTTAACTATGAACGTCCCTTGCCCAATGTCATGTAATGGTCCATGTCAACCTAATATATGGCATACGTAGGTTCTCCCAATCCACATGTTTCTTTCCATGTATATGTTCAGTCCTTTGCCGTAAATCGTACGGGCTTTCCCACTACTTTAACGTAGTACCATTTTATCCTTGAAATCGTTTGGACTGTCACCCTTGATTTGGCAAGGTTTCCTTATCATGAATTATCGCGTGCTCAACTAGGATTTGTGCTACCTGGGACCACTAGGGGTTACACTACCTAATGAACGTTTTCGTAACTTGGTTTGGGTTCAAGCCACCTAGGACCACTAGGGGTTACGCTACCCGTCAACCACGCCCTTTTTCCCACGTAGGTATCGTGAATCGTTCATCCATGTCTAGATGTACATGTGTCTCAATGTGCCATCCGAGTCCCGTGCCAGGGCAAATCAAGAAATACGGGACTCAGTCGGGAGCCTTAAGTCATCTGCCAATGCAGATATCAAGGTCTGTTTTTTTGTACCGGTGGTTATGGTCCCACGTGACCCCTCCCTCAACTACTGAAAGGCAATCAAAGAAGAATCATGTATGAGAACTACATTCACAACCCTACTATGCCCTACTTTCCTATTGGCCAACCTCACCCATAACTCGATAGCAAGTATATGGTCTATTGGGAGTTCTCTGCCTTTCCGTACGTACACGATTGACTAAAGATGGTAGGTAATCGATGACGTGCTATCCAGGGTAAAAACAAGTGTCGCCGACTCCATGCTAATCCACCCCAGTCTTTAGGTTGCTCGCACGGCAACCAAGGCATACCCTTGGTTCCTTTACCACAGACCTTAACCTCTGTGAGCCCAGGAGGATCATCTGCAACCTCACAGAGGGATACCAAGAGTACCCTCACGTCCCCCGAAGCTACCGCTTCGTCATCCAGTTCGTTGGAGCCTTTATCTAAGTCATATAATTCGCTCCCCCTCGTATGCTAAGCGATGACCTACCGTATCAGGTTACTCATCTATTTATGAACTGGTCCAATATCCTTGGCTAAGAATTATTACTAAGTTATCCTTAACTAAGGTTTACCACTTAGCTTCTTTTCCCGTTATCCTTGTTAACTACGGTTTTCCATATAGTTCCCCCAAACTAGGGTTTTGTCTATTGGGTTAAGTGTTGTCATTCAAATCCATGACTTAACCCGCCTACCAATCATGTCAGAATTGGCTAAGTGTTCAAGTTTAAGACTTAGCCCTACAACCCGTATGTCACGTTGGTTAAGTATATTCTAAAGGTGACTTAACCCTAACCAATTCAATCATTTTAGATTACTTAAGTATGGATTAACTTAACCCCATCAAACTATCGAGTCAGGTCGGTTGGGTGTATTCAAGCGGTTCGTGACTCAGCCTTATCAAGTTATCATATTAGATTGGTTAAGTGTTGGTTAACTTAACCCCATCAAGTTACCATGTTTAGATTGGTTAAGTATTTAATCCCATCAAATTACCGTGTTAGATTAGTTAAGTGTAGATTAGCTTAACCCCATCAAATTGCTGTGTTTAGATTGGTTAAGTGTAGGTTACTTAACCCCATCAAATTACCGTGTCGGATTAGCTAAGTATTGATTAGCTTAACCCCATCCCCTAACTGTATTATACGGTTAAGTGTTATTACAAATCAAGTCTGGTTCCACTTAACCTACACATTCATGTCATATCGGTTAAGTGCCATTAGTCAAATTAACTTAACCTTATCATGTGGCATTAAGTAAATTAATGCACCCCCAACCTCTCACATTAGACTTTGTTGTGGTTACTGGATGTGCCGGGCGGGTCCGGGCAGCTTTACACCACAACCTAGTCTAACCTCGGGTCTTAAGCGCGATATGACCAACTACTCACATTGGGTCCTATTGTTTGTAGCTACCGGTATGCCGGTCGGTTCCGGGCAGATTTACGCTACAAACTCAACCCAACCTCGAGTTGGTCACTTTCATGTTTTCTACGTGTCATATTCATGTCAAATTTAGACCCCTTTTTAAATCCATGTTTCCATGTAACCCCATGTCAAATTTTCGTGTCATATTCACCCTTGGCCTAACCTACCCAAAAGGTGTTTCCAACCCAAGTGAAAGCGAGTCTACCTAGTAGGAATACTATGATAGATATTGGCCTCAAAACATGCACGATGCCATGAAGGGATTGGCCATAAGCATGCAAAACATCATAAGGGGTTATGCCACAAAACATGCATAGAATCATAAGGGGTTTTGGCCTTAAA
Organism: Allium sativum; assembly: GCA_030737875.1. Taxonomy (NCBI): domain Eukaryota; kingdom Viridiplantae; phylum Streptophyta; class Magnoliopsida; order Asparagales; family Amaryllidaceae; genus Allium; species Allium sativum. The sequence goes on from CM060924.1 coordinate 14,469,311, forward strand.
ACATGCATAGCCTCATAAGGGGTTTTGGCCTTAAAACATGCATAGCCTCATAAGGGGTTTTGGCCTCAAAACATGCATACTATCAAAAAGGAATTGGCCACAAGCATGCATAATGTCATAAAGGGATTGGCCACAAGCATGCATAAGCCCCCAAGTTACATTCATGCAAGTAATTCACAAGTCAGAAAGGCTCCCAAGGGTTCATGCTAACGTTTTCTAAGTAAAGATTCGAACTTGCATGATAAACTAAGCCCAATGCAACACGTGTAACATGATTTAGTCACTAAACATAGCCTAAAGTCATATGATCAAGAAAAGCGGCAAGACTAGGTTTACATAGGCTAGCGTACTTATGTTCATCGCATTTTATCCCATGTCATATTAGGACTATCGTTTAAATCTCAAAGTAGCTAGAACTTACATAGCGGGGCTTAGAGAATTAGGAGCCAACATTTGTCGAAGAACGGTGTTGAAATGATGCTCCACTTCCTTGATTTGGTGTAGAACGCTTGCACCTTTTGATTTGGACCTGGTTTGAATGCATAGGCTCTTGGAGTTGGAGAAGGAGGCCATGATCAATTGACATTTGGGCAGCACTTCGTGGCAAGAGTGATTTGTGAGGGTTTAGGCTAGGTGTTAGGGTGTTTTTATAGAGATTAGGAGTAGTTTAGGCCGTAGGATAAACCCTAGGATAGATCTGAGCCATCCAAAGTCGTCACAAGCCTCCAAAACCGAGCCAAAACAACAAAGTAGGTGCACCAGGTTGACCTGGGGTTCGACCAGGCAGGTCGACCCCCAGGTCGACTCTAGTGTCGACCTGTTCAAAGCAGGTCGACTTTAGTGTCGACCTGGTCACACCAGGTCGACCCCCAGGTCGACCTGGTTCTGGCGGGATTTTTCCCGCCTACCCTGATTTCTGAAATTTTGAATCTGTTTTTAAATTTGAATTTTCGTCAAACTTTGCGAGGTCATATCTCGGTCATATGACCCCCAATTTATGAAAATTTGGACTCTATTTCGTGTATTTTTCTGAGACGAACGCAATGGCGCAACCCGTTTTACTTGTTTCATATTTTATAATTTAATTCTGCCTTGATTCTTGTCTTAACACATTGTTAAAATTCGGGTTGTTACATTCTCCCCTCCTTTAAGGATTTCGTCCCCGAAATCTCCAAGTTAGGAAGAACTTATCCTACCATCCATCACCCATCTACTCAAAACATCATCCACAGGCAACCATTGTCCTTAACAGACTTTTAATTCTTTATGAATACATGCAAAGAGTGTGTGTATACATTCCTTAGCTAATGCGAATGATCAGGCCTGAATGATCTTCTAATGCAAAATATGTTTAGTGCTATGAATCCAACATGTATGCAAATAGTCCTAGTCATATAAACACTATATGTGTGCACAACCATTCATTCATATGCAACGTCCGCATGACAACACATTCAATTTCATCCATAAATAAGTATAAATTCTCGTGCATATGCAATAAGAAATGTGACTGAGCCGTTCTAATGCCTAATGTACATTCAAGCATCCACGAGCAACCATTTGCAACCATGTCAATCATAACATGTTTCAAATACATGTTTACATCCATAGGGTTCTACCTAAGGTTCTCACGATAGGATCGAGGAGATAAGCAAGATAAACTCCTTACGGGGTTTGCAACAGAAACAGGACCGAGAGGATATTCACAAAAGATAGCATGCAAGTAAGCTCTACAGGAAAACCAGGGATCAAGGATATACTCTGGAAAGAGATATGATGCGCGTGTCTAGCCTTACGCCTTCTAAGTCGCGTTTCCTTGAGCTTAACTCCACTGTGCTTCAACCATCTTTGACTTCATGATTTCGTATGAGTTGGAACTCATTTCACTGTCGCCTCTTGTTCCACTTCCACTTATTCTTTCCCCAGTGTACTTGGCTCAAACATATTCCGTACTCATGTAAGCTCTCCAGAACTCACTAGGGAATTCTGGATCTCGTTTACCGATGCCAATCCATGTTGCCAAGTGTACCTACTAGTGTGATCTCTATAACTCATGTGTAATCAAGATGAACCATCCATCTTATTGGCGAATACTACCCGAACGGATTACCAATCACCAATAAATGAATCACGGGATTTTATGTAACTAATCATGACAGAACCCAAAAGGTTACACGAGACTCCGAGGGTATTACCAAGGCGGGCCAAGAATCTAACTACCTCCCTTTTTAAAACCGAGAATGGCACCCCTTACTGGATAACCACTTTATCCCTAGAATCCATCCATGGCCCAAGAACATTGGCACTTCTTCCAAACATACATTCTCAAACCCAAACAAGTCATGAATAAATGGACCGATCCTCCAACAAGATTTGGGACAAAAAATGGGATCCTCTACAATGCTAGTACTAAGGTGTAGAGACTCGACTATCGAAGCAGACTTAAATGATGCGATGATCAAAACAAAGTCTAGATGGGATGATAGAAAAGGAAGGCTAAACCTCTAACAGAAACGGTACCATTCCCCTTAGGTATGCTAGAAATGAGAGCATACAATTTCCCTTTCGCTGATCTTGTCCTTATCTTCCTTGGTGGATCAAGCCATACCAACAAGTTGCTTATCCTTAAGCTTGTGTCCTTTATCCTCTTTCTTATTATCCTTTCTAGTAACGCGGCAACAGGTCTCTCGAGAACCACCTCCATCGTACGGGGAACACTTCGTAGCACAAGAAGATTAGCCGCAGTTAAAACCACTATGACTACAGACGGAGGGAAGAAAGGAAAAAGAGATTCAATCAAGGAAACAAAGGATAGTGCTAGTGGCCTTTAGGGAATAGCCTTTAAAATAAAACTTTCCTCGAAAAATGCTTCTTTGTAAACGGTTTTTCAAATAGTTTTCAGAAGGTTTTAAAAACTTTTGCCCAGTCTAGTAACCTTCTGCACTGATACCAAATGTAACACCCCACCTCCGCCGGGGTCGCTCCCGAGAGAGAGTGCACCAGCTTTGGAGGGGTGTTGACTCAAGGTTAACATGCATAGAAATATCACAAGACAGAACATATATAAAACAGTGGAAGTAAAACCAAATCACATTTCTTTATAAAAAAGGTCTAAAGCCTTTTACATCAGAAATTTCTTACATCAAAACCTGTCTTGCAAAAGTAAGAAGCATAAACCATTTCATAAATTATTCCCCAAGTAAAACAGTAAAGCAGCCATAGCCACGAAAAGTCCAACCATAGATGATGACCTTCAAGCAGAAGAAGTCCGAACTAATAACAATGTTTCCTCCCTGAAAACCTGAAGGGGGGGAACGGAAGAAAAAGAGGCGAAAGAAAACGGGGTCAGTCATAAAGACTGGTAAGTCCTATCTAATTCCAGCATAAAAACAGGTAAAGGTAACATGACATGCATAAACTGAAAGTAAACATAAGGATGATGATAAGATAGATAAACTACACCAAGATGATAGGATAAACTTTAGTATCAAGATAAACTAATGTATCATGATGAACTACGGTGTCAAGATAAATCAAGGTATCACATCGTCAGGTTTCCATCTAAGTATAACATCCCAAGGTATCTATCATGTATAACATCCCACGGCATCTATCATGTATATTTTCTCTACACCCTCCGTACTAGTATCCCAACCCATGTCATGCGTTAACTATGAACGTCCCTTGCCCAATGTGATGTAATGGTCCATGTCAACCTAATATATGGCATATGTAGGTTCTCCCAATTCGTATGTTTCTTTCCACGTATATGTTCAGTCCTTAGCTGTAAATCGTACGGGATTTCCCACTACTTTAACGTAGTACCATTTTATCCTTGAAATCATTTGGATTGTCACCCTTGATCTGGCTAGGTTTCCTTATCATGAATTATCGTGTGTTCAACTAGGATTTATGCTACCTAGGACCACTAGGGATTACTCTACCTAATGAACGTTTTCGTAACTTGGTTTGGATTCAAGCCACCTATGACCACTAGGGATTACGCTACCCGTCAACCACGCCCTTTTTCCCACATAGGTATCGTGAATCGTTCATCCATGTCTAGATGCACATGTGTCTCAATGTGCCATCCGAGTCCCGTGCCAGGGCAAATCAAGAAATACGGCACTGGGTCGGGAGCTTTAAGTCATCTGCCGATGCAGACATCAAGGTCTGTTTTTTTGTACCAGTGGTTATGGTCCCACATAACCCTCCCTCAACTACATAAAGGCAATCCAAGAAGAATCATGTATGAGAACTACACTCACAGCCCTGCTATGCCCTACTTTCCTATTGGCCAACCTCACCCATAACTCGATAGCAAGGATATGGTATGTTGGGAGTTCTCTGCCTTTCCGTACGTACACGATTGACTAAAGATGGTAGGTAGTCGACGACGTGCTATCCAGGGCAAAAACAAGTGTCGCGGACTCCACGCTAATCCACCCCAGTCTTTAGGTTGCTCGCACAGCAACCAAGGCATACCCTTGGTTCTTCTACCGCAGACTTTAACCTCTGTGAGCCCAGGAGGATCATCTGCAACCTCACAGAGGGATACCAAGAGTACCCTCATGTCCCCCGAAGCTACCGCTTCATCACCCAGTTCGTTGGAGCCTTTATCTACGTCAGATAATTCGCTCCCCCTCGTATGCTAAGCGATGACCTACCGTATCAGGTTACTCATCTATTTATGAACTGGTCCAATATCCTTGGCTAAGAATTATTACTTAGTTATCCTTAACTAAGGTTTACCACTTAGCTTCCTTTCCCGTTATCCTTGTTAACTACGGTTTTCCACCTAGTTTCCCCAAACTAGGGTTTTGTCTATTGGGTTAGTGTTGTCATTCAAATCCATGACTTAACCCGCCTACCAATCATGTCAGAATTGGCTAAGTGTTCAAGTTCAAGACTTAGCCCTACAACCCGTATGTCACGTTGGTTAAGTATATTCTAAAGGTGACTTAACCCTATCCAATTCAATCATTTTAGATTAGTAAAGTATGGATTAACTTAACCCCGTCAAACTATCGAGTCAGGTCAGTTGAGTGTATTCAAGCGGTTCGTGACTCAGCCTTATCAAGTTATCATATTAGATTGGTTAAGTGTTGGTTAACTTAACCCCATCAAGTTACCATGTTTAGATTGGTTAAGTATAGGTTACTTAATCCCATCAAATTACCGTGTTAGATTGGTTAAGTGTAGATTAGCTTAACCCCATCAAATTACCGTGTTTAGATTGGTTAAGTGTAGGTTACTTAACCCCATTAATTTACCGTGTTGGATTAGTTAAGTATTGATTAGCTTAACCCCATCCCCTAACTGTATTATACGGTTAAGTGTTATTAAGAATCAAGTCCGGTTCCACTTAACCTACCCATTCATGTCATATCGATTAAGTGCCATTAGTCAAATTAACTTAACCTTATCCTGTGGCATTAAGTAAATTAATGCACCCCAACCTCTCACATTAGACTTTGTAGTGGTAACTGGATGTGCCGGGCGGGTCCGGGCAGCTTTACACCACAACCTAGTCTAACCTCGAGTCGTAAGCGCGATATGACCAACTACTCACATTGGGTCCTATTGTTTGTAGCTACCGGTATGCCGATCGGTTCAGGGCAGATTTACGCTACAAACTCAACCCAACCTCGAGTTGGTCACTTTCATGTTTTCTACGTGTCATGTTCATGTCAAATTTAGACCCCTTCTTAAATCCATGTTTCCATGTAACCCTATGTCAAATTTTCGTGTCATATTCACCCTTGGCCTAACCTACCCAAAACGTGTTTCCAACCCAAGTGAAAGCGAGTCTACCTAGTACGAATACTATGACACATATTGGCCTCAAAACATGCACGATGCCATGAAGGGATTGGCCATAAGCATGCATAATATCATAAGGGGTTTTGGCCTCAAAACATGCATAGCATCATAAGGGGTTTTTGCCTCAAAACATGCATAGCCTCATAAGGGGTTTTAGCCTCAAAACATGCATAGCATCATAAGGGGTTTTGGCCTCAAAACATGCATACTATCAAAAAGGAATTGGTAACAAGCATGCATAATGTCATAAAGGCATTGGCCACAAGCATGCATAAGCCCCCAAGTCACATTCATGCAAGTAATTCATTAGTCAAAAAGGCTCCCAAGATTTCATGCTAACGTTTTCTAAGTAAAGATTCGAACTTGCATGATAAACTAAGCCCAATGCAACACGTGTAACATGGTTTAGTCACTAAACATAGCCTAAAGTCATATTATCAAGAAAAGGGGCAAGACCAGGTTTACATAGGCTAACATACTTATGCTCATCGCATTTTATCCCATGTCATATTAGGACTATCGTTTAAATCTCAAAGTCGCTAGAACTCACATAGCGAGGCTTAGGGAATTAGGAGCAAGCATTTGTCGAAGAACGGTGTGGAAATGATGCTCCACTTCCTTGATTTGGTGTAGAACGCTTGCACCTTTTGATTCAGACCTAGTTTGAATGCATAGGCTCTTGGAGTTGGAGATGGAGGCCATGATCAATTGACATTTGGGCAGCACTTCGTGGCAAGAATGATTTGTGAGGGTTTAGGCTAGGTGTTAGGGTATTTTTTATAGAGACTACGAGTAGTTTAGGCCGTAGGATAAACCCTAGGATAGATCTGAGCCATCCAAAATCGTCACAAGCCTCCAAAACCGAGCCAAAACAGCAATGTAGGTGAACCAGTTTGACCTGGGGTTCGACCAGGCAGGTCGACCCCCAGGTCGACTCTAGTGTCGACCTGTTCAAAGCAGGTCGACTCTAGTGTCGACCTGGTCACACTAGGTCGACCCCCAGGTCGACCTGGTTCTGGCGGGATTTTTCCCGCCTACCCTGATTTCAGAAATTTTGAATCTGTTTTTAAATTTGAATTTTCATGAAAGTTTGCGAGGTCATATCTCGGTCATACGGACCCCGATTTATGAAATTTCGGACCCTATTTCATGTATTTTTCCGAGAATGACGCAATGGCGCAACCCGTTTTACCTGATTCTTATTTTACAATTTAATTCTGCCTTGATTCTTGTATTAACACATTGTTAAAATTTGGGTTGTTACATGGTTTGTAGGGCTAAGTCTTGAACTTGAACACTTAGCCAATTTTGACATGATTGGTAGGCGGGTTAAGTCATGAACTTTAATGGTAACACTTAACCCATTATATAAAACCCTAGTTTGGAGGACTAGGTGGAAAATCGTAGTTAACAAGGATAACGGGAAAGGAAACTAAGTGATAAACCTTAGTTTAGGATAAGTAAGTAATAATTCTTAGTCAAGGGAATTAGACTAGTTCACGAATGGATGAGTAACCTGATACGGTAGGTCATCTCTTAAACAAACACACGAGGAGGAGCGGATGTTTATCTAACCTAGACAAAGGCTCCAACGAACTGGGTAACGAAGCGGTAGCTTCGGGGGATGTGAGGATACTCTTGGTATCCCTCTGTGAGGTTGCACATGATCCGCCTGGGCTCACAGAGGTTAAGGTCTGCAGTAGAAGAACCAAGAGTATGGCTTGGTTGCTGTGCGAGCAACCTAAAGACTGGGGTGGATTAGCGTGGGGTCGGCGATATTTTACGGTAGCCCTAGATAGCACATAGTCGACCACCTACCATCTTTAGTCAATCGTGTACGTACAGAAAGGCAGAGAACACCCAACAGACCATACTTGCTATCTAGTTATGGGTGAGGTTGGCCGTCTAGGAGTGGGGCATCGATGGCCGTAGTGCAGTTCTCATACATGACTTTTCTTGTTTTGCCTTTCAGTAGTTGAGGGAGGGGTCGCGTGGGACCATAACCACCGGAACAAAAACAGACCTTGATATCTGCATCAGCAGATGACTGAAAGCTCCCGACCGAGTTCCGTATTTCTTGATTTGCCCTGGCACGGGACTCGGGTGGCACATAGTGATACATGTGCACATAGACATGGAAAAACGATTCACGATTTCATACGTGGGAAAAAGGGCGCGGTTGATGGGTTGCATAATCCCTAGTGGCCCTAGGTGGCTCGAACCCTAACCAAGTTACGTATACGTTCATTAGGTAGCATAATCCCTAGCGGTCTTAGGTGGCATAAATCCAAGTAGAACACGCGGTAATTCATGATGAGAAAACCTAGCCAGATCAAGGGTAGCAGTCCAAACAATTTCAAGGATAAAATGGTACTACATTGATGTAGTAAGAAAGCCCGTACGAGGTATGGCAAAGGACTGAACTTATACATAGAAAGAATCATATGAGTGGGTGAAAACCTACATATGCGATATATTAGGTTGACATACTAATAATGGACTATTCCATGATATTGGGCAAGGGACATTCATAGTTAACACGTGACACGGGTTGGGATACTAGTACGGGAGGTGCAGAGCAAATATACATGATAGATACCTTGGGATATTATACTTGATAGAAACCTGACGATGTGATACCTTGATTTACCTTGACACCATAGTTTATCATGATACATTAGTTTATCTTGATACCGTAGATCAATCCTGTCATCTTGGTGTAGTTTATCTATCTTGTTATCATCCTTATGTTTACTTTCAGTTTATACATGTCATGTTACCTTTACCTGTTTTTATGTTGGAAGTAGATAGGACTTACCAGTCTTTATGACTGACCCCGTTTGTTTCGCCTCTTTGCCTTCCGTTTCCCCCCCCAGGTTTTCAGGGAGGAAATACTGTTGTTTAGATCGGACCTCTTCTGCTTGAAGGTCATCATATATGGTTTGGACTTTTCTTGGCTATGGCTGCTTTACTGTTTTACTTGGGGAATAATTTATGAAATGATTTATGCTTCTTTACTATTGGAAGATAGGTTTTGATGTAAGAAATCTCTGATGTAAAAGGCATTAGGCCTTGATGTTTTATAAAGAAATGAAATTTGGTTTTACTTCTGCTATTTTATATGTTCTGTCTTGTAATATTTCTGTGCATGTTTACCTACTAACTCCCCTCCAAAGCTAGTGCATTCCCTTGTGAGTGACCCTGGCGGAGGTGGGGTATTACATTTGGTATCAGAGCAGAAGGTTACTAGACTGGGCCAAAAAGATTTTAAAACCTTCTGAAACTATCTTACAAACCGTTTACAAAGAAGCATTTTTCAAGAAAAGCTTTTAAAGGCTATTCCCCAAAAGCCATTAGCACTATCCTTTGTTTCCTTGATTGAACCTCTTTTCCTTTCTTTCCTCCATCTGTAGTCACAGTAGTTTTTACTGCGACTAATCTTATCGTGCTACGTAAGTGTTTTCCGTACGATGGAGGTGGTTCTTGAGAGACCCATACCGTGTTATATAAGAAAGGATAATAAGGGCAAGGGTAAAGGATACAAGCTTAAGGATAAGCAACTTGTTGGTATGGCTTAATCCACAAAGGAGGAAATGGTAAAGAGGGAATGATAGTTAAGTATCGTGGGACGAGGATAAGATCATCGAAAGGCAATTGTATGCCCTCACTAGCGTACCTCGGAAGGATGGTAACGATCTTGTTGAAAGTTTAGCTTTTCTTTTCTATCATCCCGTCAGGACTTTGTTTTGATCATCGTGTCATCTAAGTCTGCTTCGGTTATTGAGTCTCTACACCTTAGTACTAGCATAGTAGAGGATCCCATTTTTGTCCCAAATCTTGTTAGAGAATCGGTCCATTTATTCATGACTTGTTTGGAAGTAATGCTTATGTTTTGGGCTAGGGATGGATTCTAGGGATAAAGTGGTTATCCAGTAAAGGATACCATTCTCGGTTTTGAAAGGAGGATAGTTAGACTCTTGACTTGCCTTAGTAATACCCTCGAAGTCTCTTGTAACCTTTCGAGGTTCTGTCACGATTACTTACCTAGAATCTCTTGATGCATTTATCGAAAATTTCTGATTCGATCGAGTAGCGTTCGCCAATAAGGAGGATGGCTCATTCCACTTATGCATGGGTTATAGAAACCACCCTAGTAAGTACGCTTGGCAACATGGTTGGCATTTGTTTGTTTTCAAGGAAAGTTTTTCCGCGTGGAAAACCTCCAAGTAAGTAAAACGAGATCCAAGATTCACTAGTAAATTTTCGGAGAGCTTGCATGAAATCGTGAGTACGCAGTTATGTTTGAGCCAAGTATACTAGAAAAGAATATAGTGGAACGAGGGGCGACAATTAAATGAGTTCCAACTCATACTTTGGAAACCAGAATTAAGAAGCTACGAAGGCATGAAGTTAAAAGAAAGTCAAGGCATAATGGGATTAAGCTCAAGGAAATGCGAGTTAAAGGTTGAAGACTAGATACGCGCATTAATATCTCTTTTTAAGAGTATATCCTGGATCCCTGTTTTCCTGTAGAGCTTACTTGTATGCCATCTGTTATGGATATCCTCTCGGTCCTGTTTTCAATCCTATTTCCGATGCAAACCCCATAAGGAGTTTGTCTTGTTTATCTTCTCGATTCTATCTCGAGAACCTTAGGTAGAACCCTATGGATGTAAACATGTATTTGAAACATGTTATGATTGATATGATTGAAAGTGGTTGCTCGTGGATGCTTGAATGTACATAGGCATTAGATCGGCTCAGTCACATTTCAATTGCATATGCACGAGTGTTCGTACTTGTTTTTGGATGAAATTGAATATGTTATCATGTGGATGTTGCATGTGGATGAATGTTTGTGCACACATATAGTGTTTATATGACTAGGACTATTTGCATACATGTTGGATTCATGACACTAAACATATTCTGCATGTAGAAGATCATTTAGGCCTGATCATTAGCATTAGCTAAGGAACATATACACACACTTTCCGCATGTGCACATAAAACATTAGAAGTCTTTTAAGGACCATGTTCGCCTGTGGATGATGTTTTGAGTAGATTGATGATGGATGATAGGATACGTTCTTCCTCACTTGGAGATTTCGAGGACGAAATCCTTAAAGGAGGGGAGAATGTAGCAAACCGAATTTTAATAACGTGTTAAGACAAGAATCAAGGCAGAATTAAATTTTAAAATGAGAATCAGGAGAAACGGGCTGCGCGAATGCGTTCGTCTCGGAAAAATACGCGAAATAGAGTCCGAGATTTCGTAAATCGGAGTCCGTATGACCGAGATATGGCCTCGCAAAGTTTCACGAAAAATTCAAATTCGAAAACAGATTTCAAAAATTCAGAAAACGGGCTAGGCGGGAAAATTCCCACCCAGACCAGGTCGACCAAGGAGTCGACCTAGGGGTTGACCTGGTGGGGACCAGGTCGACTTGGGAGTCGACACTAGGGTCGACCTAGGGGTCGACCTCCCCGGTCGAGCCCGGTCGACCTGGGTGCACCTGCTTGCTGTTTCGACTGGTCTTGTGGGGCTGTGACGGATTTTGAGGGCTCAGATCTATCCTAGGGTTAATCTAAGGGCCTAAACTAGTCCTAACTTCTATAAAAACACCCTAGGCCCTAACCTAAATCACTCAAAATCACTCTTGCAATGAAGTGCTGCCCAAATCTCCCTTCATCATGGCCTCCATCTCCAACATCATAAGCTTATGCATTCAAATGGGATTCAAATCAAACGTGCAAGCTTTCTACACCAAATCAAGGAAGTAGATCAACGTTGCTACGCAAATTCCATGATCATGCTCCTAATTCTCTAAGCCTCGCTATGTAAGTTCTAGATGCTTTTAGATTGAAACGATAACTTGAATATGACATGTGATAAATCCGAAGTTTACCTAAGTATGATAATCGATTCATGCTTATTATTGTTCACCTTGGATCTTGACTTTTGGAAATGTTGATATGACATCAACTTCATGTTGGAAATCACACTTTTATGTCCAAATACCATGCATGTAATGATGCTTTCTCTCAGATCTTACCTTATGCAAGATTTCTACCCTCCCATATTTGTTTTCTTTTGATGAACCTTGGTCAATTTCGGACCTAGGCCTAAACTACGATATACGTGTGATGTGCATGCGGGGAATATTGGGATTTCACCTATGTGGGTGGTAGAATTTATGGCATAACATGAACAAGGGAAAATTTGAGGTATTGCCAATATAATTTGCAAGTTTGGGCATACATGAATTAGCATATGAATTATATCACGAGTTTTGGGGCTATGCAAGTTAAATCAGGGGTTGGGCTTATATTAATTAGGCATAAGTGGAATTGGGAACATGAACCATGATTTGGGTTAAATTGGCATAAACTTGACTTAAAACATGACTTGAAAACTTGACATGGAATATTGACATAGGTTATACTTGAAAACATGTTTTATGATAAACTTGGGCATGACACTTAGAAAAATCATGAAAGTGACCAACTCGAGGTTGGGTTGAGTTTGTAGCGTAAATCTGCCCGGACCCGCCAGGAAAATCCAGTAGCTACAAACAATAGGACCCAATGTGAGTAGTTGGTCATATCGCGCTTGAAACCCGAGGTTAGACTAGGCTGTGGTGTAAATCTGCCCGGACCCGCCCGGCGTAACCAGTAACCACAACAACGTCTAGTGTAAGAGGTTGGGAGTGCATTAATTTAATTAATGCCACATGATGAGGTTAAGTAAATTTGACTAAGGACACTTAACCGATATGACATGAATGGGTAGGTTAAGTAAAACCGGACTTAATTACCTAGTGACACTTAACCGATATGACATGAATGAGTAGGTTAAGTAAGACCGGACTTGATTATTTAAAGACACTTAACCATGTAACACGATTATTGGATGGGTTAGTTTAACCCAAATGGGCTAATAACACCCGACCGGGATAACGCGAGGCGTAGTAAGGTTAAGTAAACACACGAGGGGAAAGAACTTAACCATTATATATAAGACTAGTGGATGAGGGTTAAGTTAACCTATACTTAACCAATCCAACACGGTAATTTGATGGGGTTAAGTCATGAATCACTTGAATATACTTAACCAATCTAACATGGTAATTTGATGGGGTTAAGTCATGAATCACTTGAATATACTTAACAATCTAACACGGTAATTTGATGGGGTTAAGTCATGAATCACTTGAATATACTTAACTAATCTAACATGATAATTCGATAGGGTTAAGTTAACCAACACTTAACCAATCCGACCTGATAATTCGATGGGGTTAAGTTAACCTACACTTAACCAATCTGACTCGATAAGTTGATGGGGTTAAGTTGACCAATACTTAACCAATCTAACACGATAACTTGGTAGGGTTAAGTCACGAACCATTTAAATATACTTAACCAATTTGACATGATGATTTGATAGGGTTAAGTCACCTTTAGAATATACTTAACCAACTTGACCTATGGTTTGTAGGGCTAAGTCTTGAACTTGAACACTTAGCCAATTTTGACATGATTCGTAGGCGGGTTAAGTCATGAACTTAAATGATAACACTTAACCCATTAGATAAAATCCTAGTTTGGAGGACTAGGTGGAAAATCGTAGTTAAAAAGGATAATGGGAAAGGAAACTAAGTGATAATCCTTAGTTTAGGATAACTAAGTAATAATTCTTAGTCAAGGGAATTAGACCAGTTCACGAACGGATGAGTAACCTGATACGGTAGGTCATCGCTTAAACAAACACACGAGGAGGAGCAGATGTTTATCTAACCTAGACAAAGTCTCCAGCTAACTGGGTAACGAAGCGGTAGCTTCGGGGGACGTGAGGATTCTCTTGATATCCCTCTGTGAGGTTGCAGATGATCCGGCTGGGCTCACAGAGGTTAAGGTCTGCGGTAGAAGAACCAAGAGTATGCCTTGGTTGCTGTGCGAGCAACCTAAAGACTGGGGTGGATTAGCGTGGGGTCGGCGATATTTTACGGTAGCCCTAGATAGCACATCGTCGACCACCTACCATCTTTAGTTAATCGTGTACGTACGGAATGGCAGAGAACACCTAACAGACCATACTTGCTATCTAGTTATAGGTGAGGTTGGCCGTCTGGGAGTGGGGCATCAATGGCCGTAGTGTAGTTCTCATACATGACTTTTCTTGTTTTGCCTTTTAGTAGTTGAGAGAGGGGTCACGTGGGACCATAACCACCGGAACAAAAACAGACCTTGATATCTGCATCGGCAGATGACTTAAAGCTCCCGACCGAGTTTCGTATTTCTTAATTTGCCCTGGCACGGGACTCGGGTGGCACATAGTGATACATGTGCACCTAGACATGGAAAAGAGATTCACGAATACATACGTGGGAAAAAGGGTGCGATTGATGGGTAGCATAATCCCTAGTGGCCCTAGGTGGCTCAAACCCTAACCAAGTTACGTATACGTTCATTAGGTAGCATAATCCCTAGCGGTCCTAGGTGGCATAAATCCTAGTCGAACACGCGGTAATTCATGATGAGGAAACCTAGCCAGATTAAGGGTAGCAGTCCAAACGATTTCAAGGATAAAATGGTACTACATTGAAGTTGTAAGAAAGCCCTTACGGGGTACGACAAAGGACTGGACTTATACATAGAAAGAATCATACGAGTGGGTGAAAACCTACATATGTGATATATTAGGTTGACATACTAATAATGGACTATTCCATGATATTGGGCAAGGGACACTCATAGTTAACACGTGACACGGGTTGGGATACTAGTACGGGAGGTGCAGAGCAAATATACATGATAGATACCATGGGATATTATACTTGATAGAAACCTGGCGATGTGATACCTTGATTTACCTTGACACCATAGTTTATCATGATACATTAGTTTATCTTGATACCGTAGATCAATCCTGTCATCTTGGTGTAGTTTATCTATCTTGTTATCATCCTTATGTTTACTTTCAGTTTATACATGTCATGTTACCTTTACCTGTTTTTATGCTGGAAGTAAATAGGACTTACCAGTCTTTATGACTGACCCCGTTTGTTTCGCCTCTTTGTCTTCCGGTTCCCCTCCAGGTTTTCCGGGAGAAAATACTGTTGTTTAGATCGGACCTCTTCTGCTTGAAGGTCATCATATATGGTTTGGACTTTTCTTGGCTATGGCTGCTTTACTGTTTTACTTGGGGAATAATTTATGAAATGATTTATGCTTCTTTACTATTGCAAGACAGGTTTTGATGTAAGAAATCTTTGATGTAAAAGGCTTTAGGCCTTGATGTTTTATAAAGAAATGAAATTTGGTTTTACTTCCGCTATTTTATATGTTCTGTCTTGTAATATTTCTGTGCATGTTTACCTACTAACTCCCCTCCAAAGCTAGTGCATTCCCTTGTGAGTGACCCTGGCGGAGGTGAGGTGTTACAGAAATCATATGCTAGTAGATAGTAAAACAATTTAGAAAATAACTTCATATAATGAAGTCGAATTTGAAACCGTTTAGTAAAAGATTGGTATCTACTAATAATTTAGAAACCCTTTTTAGTATAGTTTCGAAGTGGCAAATCTCGTGCAATAGCAATCGAAATAACGATCAAATGAATAATTCACGTTTTAATAACATAAATTAGATCTCATGAGTATCGATTATAAAATTCGTTCACCACGAATGAATTGAAAGTTTGTGAAATCAAAATGCAGAAATCTGTGAACCAGAGTAAACTGACAACTCACAAACGAAGTCGAAATGGGCCGAAACTCGGCCGGGAATGAACTCAAACATATCTAAATTATGGACCGAGGTCTCTCTGGTCCACAGTCCAAAAAAAGAATTCAGACGTCTGAACCAAAAATTCATACGTCTGACTTTGCAATTTTCAGAAACAGTAAGAATTTAGTTCATTTTAGTGCCAATTCAGACGTTTGAACTATTTGGGTCAGACGTCTGAATTTCAATTCAGACATCTGAAATAAAATTTCAGACTTCTGAATTCTGGTACTCATGTTTTATAATTATTCATAGCAGTTCAGATGTCTGGTCCAAAATATTCAGACGTCTGAATCTTGAACCAGAGCACATTTTGCCTAGATAACAAGTTCTAAGTGATACCGAAGAATGCTCGAAGGCCTATGATAATATATACATGTAAAAGAGGCTTCAAAGACTTGCCGAAACAACTTATAACACAAAATTCACATGCACGTACACATATATAAGAGATTGCGATGATTATTGATTATAAGCTCTAAAGTGAGCTAAATTCCAAACCAAAGCATGCGAAAGTGATTCAAGCGACTTGTGAAGACCTAGGAGTTTGCCGAGCCAACAATGGAGCTTCACAAGGTCACCAAATACACTCGTAACATATGAATTAGGTCGCATGAACAACATTAACTATAACTTCCATTCAATGAACATGAACACATGAAATTCAGCTAAGTTATGCTAACGTAACCAATTTACTAGCATATGCAAACTCAAATGAACACTAAATTACACTTTTATAAGCCAATGGCTTGTGGCATAGATGTTAGTTCATCATGAACTCACCTATGCTTACTAAAAGCAAGAAATCAATTCAAAGCATAGCTAAATCAACCTCTCTTCCAATATTGCTTGTTAATCTCCAACTAAACATGAATGCATAGATTTCCAAGAGGTTAGGTCAAAGGAAATTTCAGAAATTGGAGAAAAGCAAGTAGGAGTAGATGAAGAAGGAGATGAAGAAGCTTACACAAGTCATCTCTTTGATTTTCCCCTTTATTTGTGCTTGGAATCAAGAACCCTAGCTTAGGAATTTGCATTTCCTCTTCCTTTCCCCATTTTCTAATTTCTTTGAAGTATGAGGAAGTGAATGAAGAGAGAATGGGCTAAGAGGGGTTATAGGGAATTGGGTTAATGGGTTAGGTTTATAAACCCAAGCCCAAACCAAAGTCCAAATTTTCGAATATCGGAATATATCGAAGCTTATAGTTTTCAAACACGTAACGACATTGTGAATTCAATGGAAGTGGTTTCGAGTCCAAATTCGTTCGTTTGCACAGAGTGACTTTTTAAGGTCATAAGGGAGACACGAGCCAAATATCACTTACTCCAAACATACCGATGTTTACAGTTTTAAAATTCACAAACGGAATTTTGAACTCAATGGAAGTGGTTTCGAGTCTAAATTCATCCGTATGCAAAATGTGATTTTTTGGACCTATACGCAATTAAGGATTAACGACGTTATATTTAAATAAAACATTTAAATATATTATCGTTAAATATGCGGGTTGTTACAGCATACCTTCTAGTATCGTGAGCGATCGTGATCCCATATTCACTAGCAAGTTTTGGAAGAGCTTGCAAGAGGCGTTAGGTACACAATTATGTTTGAGCACCGCTTATCACTCTCAGACGGATGGACAAACGAAAAAGGTGAATAGAGTTCTTGAAGATCTCTATAGGTTATGCATCTTGGATTTTGGAGGGAAATAAACTATTATTCTTTACATGTATAAAGTATGAACGATGCTTCATTGTTTATAGAAGATGAGCAAATTAGTTTATTCCAGAAAAGAAGTGGATTTGTTCATTAGCATTAGTAAAGAAGACATAAAATACTTGAAAAGGTTTAACCAAGAATTCTGGAAATTATAACCATAAATTTCACATGCAAAGATGAAAACACTATCAAAACAAACATAATAAATTAAATCTTCAAAACAGTTGCAAACAAAATAATCTACCACAGCACTTACGTATATTAAGCTGGAGAATGAAGGCAGGTAATTGCCTTTTGTTGATTCGAGGAAACAGATTCGAACTAGGGTAGCGACTTCGTAATAGATCTGACGAAACGCTTCTTTTCTGGATTGTGATTAGTGAACGAGTAAAATAGGGTTATCATCATTTGTAGATTCAGGAATAAAGTAGGGTTCGATGGGTAAAACGGGTTGGGCCGGTTTTTAATGTTTTATTTCATTGTTGGAAGCAGGTCGGGTTAGAAAAACAAAATTAAACGGGTCAAACACGACCCTTTTAATAATAGGGTCAGCGGGTTGGATAAAAGGTATGACAAAATTTGACAGACCTTACAACTAAAGAAAGATATGCTGAAATTTTGACTTTTTTTTTTAACGAAACATGGGCCGGTTTGGTCATCATCGGCCTTTCCCCAATCCTTTTCTTTCTCCCCAGAACATTACGCACACAAATCGACCCAAGTTGTCCAGTTTTTCTGATTTTCTCTTGCCAAACCCTAATTTTGGGGGGAGTAAACTGAAAAAATCGAAAAAATGGGTCTGAAAACAACTTCTAAGCCAATCGCCTCGATGCTAAAGAGTCAAGCTGGAAGGCACCCGCGATTTCGTCAATTCATAATCGACATTGGTCAGGTAATTTCGAAACAGAGATCCGATTTTCTATCAATGTTGCAAACTTTCTGCAGCAGTTCTCAGGATTGATCTTTACAGATTTGATATTATGATGTGAAAAACAATAATACAATCTTTGCATTTTATGGTTTGATTAATTACTTTTTTTTTCTTGTAAGCAATAAGCCTTCCTTTCATCAATAAGCAGAAAAAGCATGCGGGTTCTTAACATATTAGTTGGCATGATTGCTTCAGGGTTTGATAGTGATGACTGTTTAAACTGATAGTTCACTGGAAAGAGCGTATTAATATTAGTGTTTGGGACTGTTAGTCTGAAATCTACTTGAGTACTAGCTAAGCTTTAAGATATAGAATAAAAACATAAATTGCAATTTGATAGGAGCTGGAATCCTCATTGATAATAGAATAAAAACATAAATTGCATTTTGATAGGGGCTGGAATGCTCGTTGATACCTGAATTGTTTACATGTGCCATCCATTTCTTCTATTTTTACAAGAGCTATGAGATATTAAGATGAACACAGGAACCAACCTGTTTGAATGTACACCGGAAGGGAGGTATTAACATATCAATCCCCAACAACTCAATATGACAATGAAGAGTATTGTCAGGCTAGACACGAAATTTTCTCATATAAGTTATGTGATAGATGTCAGAAACAAGTCGTTTGTAATACGCTCTTCCATATTGTTTTATGGAAAAAAAATCCCAAAAAATTAGTTGAAAAAGTATGCAAGAAATTTAAATCTATATCTCTCACTTGTTAAAACCTTGAAGGTTCTAGGATATTGAGTAAACAAACTCAATCTTTGACGCTGCATTGTTGAAAATTGTGGAATATTCAACAAATCAGCGCAAATAAGATAATGAGTAGAAAAATATTTGTATTTCGATTTTTGTTGATAACTAGGATGTAATCATCCAAACATCACTGGGGAGTGGGAATGGAAAATTTATGTACAAAATTTGACCTGACATTTTTCTCTCATGTAACTTATTTAGACATTGCTTCATGTATCTTTTCATCATTATCCCGATAAGGCTTATAATTTGGTTGATTATCTTTTCATCATTGACTTGATAAGGCTTACAATTTGGTTGATTATCTTTCCATCATTAACTTGATAAGGCTCATAATTTGGTTAATTGGTAATCGCGACTTTGTAAACTTTCATACGTAATGTCCTTGTGGGTTATACATCAATCTCAATGCGTAACACTTTTGATGGAAAGTCAAATCAAATATGCAACTGCAGTTAGAATCCGTAGCACTCCTATGTATCTGTATAACCCCCTTGATACCTTGTATGACTTAACAGATTCTATGTTACATGATAGCTTCATGAACAACTTAGTTTAATAAAACTTCTTTAACTCTGTATTTGAAGTACTTGTGGGAGGATCAAGAAATTATATCGAGGGTGGATGTAAATAAAGTTGATCAAAGCTGTACATTTTCAACAAGAAAAAATTGATAAAACCACTAATAAAGAATGTTTTTTTTCTCACTTAAAAAATCAATAGTAACACACAATAGGCTTTTTTTAAAAAGTTTTAGCCAGCAACCTAAATACTATGTTTTAGCAAATCAGAAAGTAAGGTACTATAAGAGAAATTTTGGTCTTCGATATACTAATGAGCATATGTGTAATTGTTTCTAAAATGTTAGGTATATTTTTGTAAGTACTTACAAATGTACGCTGGCATTTGCCAAACATAGAACCGCCACGGTCTTAGGTAAAAATACAGTATTATACATCAATTAACTTGATAAGGCTCACAATTTGGTTGATTATCTTTCCATCATTAACTTGATAAGGCTCATAATCTGGTTAATTGGTAATCGCAACTTTGTAAAGTGTCATGTGTGATGTCCTTGTGGGTTATACATCAATCTCAATGCGTAACACTTTTTATGGAAAGTCAAATCAAATATGCAACTGCGGTTAGAATCAGTAGCACACCTATGTTATTGTCAAATAAAATGGATCTGTATAACTCCCTTAATACCTTGTATGACTTAACAGATTCTATGTTACATGATAGCTTCATGAACAATTTAGTTTAATATAACTTCTTTAACTTTGTATTTGAAGTACATAGGGGAGGATCAAGAAATTACATCTAGGGTGCATGCAAATAAAGTTGATCAAAGCAATACATTCTCAACGAAAATATTGATAAAACCACTAAAAAAGAATGTTTTTTTTTTCACTTAAAAAATCAGTAGTAACACACGATAGGCTTTTTTTAAGTTTTAGCCAGCAACCTAAATACAATGTTTTAGCTAATCAGAAAGTAAGGTACTATAAGAGAAATTTTCGTCTTCAATATACTAATGAGCATGTGTAATTGTTTTTAAAACGTTAGGTGTATTTTTGTAAGTACTTACAAATGTAAGCTGGCATTTGCCAAAAACATAGAACTGCCACAAGTGGTCTTAGGTAAAAATACAGTATTATACAAAACATGTCATTCCATTGTTTTAGTAGTATTTGGACAAGGGAAAGTGTATATGTGGACTTTGGAAATACCGCCGTTGGCATTTATCATTATAGTCATCAGAGCATCTCCAGTATGGTGCTGGATTTTGGAATGAGCAAACTGAAAAAAGTCTCTACAAATAAAACCACTCATCTTAGCTCATTTCCAGTCAGTTTCTAATTTTATATACAATCATAAATATCAATCATAGGCGGCTTGAGTACCATATATCATGTCTCCATACTAGTCT
This sequence comes from Allium sativum, assembly GCA_030737875.1. Classification (NCBI taxonomy): domain Eukaryota; kingdom Viridiplantae; phylum Streptophyta; class Magnoliopsida; order Asparagales; family Amaryllidaceae; genus Allium; species Allium sativum. The sequence continues at coordinate 14,490,271 of CM060924.1, forward strand.
CTACAAATAAAACCGAATCACACGTTTCGGAAATTGGATTCCATCATGAGTCGAGGCAAGGGGCAAGCTCCTCTCCGATTCGAGAACTCTAGCAAATATCTCAGGACCCCACTATGATCCTTGGATCTTCAAGACCGGTCCTCACCTAACTTTGGAGGATTAGTGTTCCTGAACACACGTTTCCCGGTCTTAATAGACCTAAAATCGAGGCGCCTCATTCCAACAACCACACAGGTGAAAAGTATATAAATGTCAGCCAGTTTAAGCACTGACACCACCTATAGCTAGAAAGAAACGTCGTGTTCTCCCTACAGTCCGTATCCCGTTTTTCACTCATACCGGGGTGTGAGGCTCGCGAATCCACGTTACACACAAAGCTAGGCCACTTAGGCCGTGCTTTGATCATCAACCACGTGACTTTGCTTTGCAACAGAAGCCTTGATCATATGCCACTTAGGCGTGCCACACAGGCAATCCACTCCATGCGAATGATTTCCATCGATATATAACCTCTGAGCTCGTACGTCTCAGGGAAGGGCGTTAGGCAAAAGAATAAATTCTCCGCCGCCAAACCAATATATATTTAATAGAGACCAATCAGCACAGAACAAAATCTAATGTCAGACACACAGTCCATTTACAAGTCCGTTCTAGGTCTGAACGAAACCGAAGGCACCAAATTCCTTGCATATCCGTCCAATCAACACACACGTCCAAACGGCTACTACTTCAGTCCCTTCAAGGTAGCTACTCCCATCAGGAACCTCAATAACGCCCATCCATCTGATATGAAGATCGTCGGTCTTGAACCGTCTTCACATCATCGGCTTCGCGTCGTCAATCAATTATTTGAAATGAGAATTATCTCGGCCTTCTCAAATAATTCACGTATATTAGAATTCAAATTAATTCCTTTTATGGTTAATTTATTTGACATTCACGTTTCAGTTCTTTAGTATAATTTTCATGTCAAACACATTCAACCATCAAATATCAAGCAAACCAAGTAAAGTCGGTTTATTTTCACTTCATACCACTTATAATATTTTATAACGATTTTTCGCCATTTATATTTATTTAAAAATGGCCTTATTTAATTAAACGACGTTTCAGGTCGTGTCGTGGCACCGGCGCTGCTTTTCCCTAAATTTGTTTTACACATATATGAAAATCTAACCGTTGGATCTTAACAAAGTTTATATCATTGGAAAGATCTCTCAAAAGCGAACCCAACGGTTCCAGTTTCGTCAAAATCCGATGGTCGGATCTTTCGGTATAATCGTTTAAAGTTACGATTTCAGAACGCGAACTGCACGGGCTCGATGTATTTTAATTTTAATTTATATTTATATATATACAAATATAATTCATTCGACGATTTCTGTATCGTTTTCACTTCAAAATTTCACTAACGCCTTAATATTTTGGAAAATTTCGCCATAACCTCCTTTGTACGGGAAGGGTCGGGAAAATCCCCAAACAGCCACACGGGCGTCTCATCTCAAAAAGAAAAAGAAAAAGCCAAGCGGCTAGCCAATCGGCTCATAAAATCATCTCCCAAGCAAAACAGTAAATGTGTACCTATTTGTCAGGCAAACAATTTTATTCCTCTTCTCTAGCCTCTTTGCTATAACTTGTTCAATAAAATATGCATGTACATGTTTGCAATTCTAAACACTTATCAATTTACAATTCAGTTCAACACTTGATTCAATTTGGTTAAATATTACCATTCATTTCAATTTCACATACACAAGCTAAAAATCATATTATTCACTAATTAACGAATATTTTCAACTCATGCATATTTATTTGAACAAGTGGTCATTTTAACACTTCACGTTTCATATAAAAATGATATTTTTAGCGAACTAAAATATATTTCAACACATGACGGTTTTATTTAATTCTTATACATGTCAAAATAATATTTATACTAAACAATTATTGGTTTCAACACTTGTATATTTTTAGCGAGTCACATACGTGATCAAAATGATATTTTTATCATTAAAAATATTTATTCCACGCATGAATGTTTTTAGCACTTCCTTTTCTCAATAAAAATGTAATTTTTATTGTTCAACCTTTTTATTCAACACATGAACCTTTTTCAACACATGAACAACTCACACATGAGTATTTCCACACATGGATAACTATTTCACTTATGTTAAAAATGTTATTTTTATTGTTTAATTCTTAATCAGCTTCTAACCATAAATTAGCAAAAGAACGACTCCCTAAGTATTAACTGTAACAACCCGTATTTTCAATAACCTGTAATAACATAAATCGAGGCAGAATTTAATTCTAAAATGGGAATCAAGGGAAACGGGCTATGCCATTGTGTTCGTCTCGGAAAAATACGCGAAATAGAGTCCGAGTTTTCGAAAATCGGAGTCCGTATGACCAAGATATGGCCTCGCGAAGTTTCACGAAAATTCCCAAATTAAAGTATACTTAATTAAGTGAAATGGGTTGTGTAGATATATATATATATATATATATATATATATATATATATATTGATATATATATATATATATAATTGAAAATTTAATAAATAAATATGCAAAAATGCTCAAAACAACGAATTGAGAGAGGGGAATAACCGAACCGGCCGATTTTTGAAGTCGACCCGAGCACGCTGGGTCGACTAGGGGTTAATCCAGGGTGTTTGGCTGTCAACCCGTGGGCCGATTCGCTCAAGTGCAGATTTTGCATTTGAATGGTTCTCATGGTCCATCTTTAATCTAAAGGCCCTAGATGGTTCCTACACTTGACTTCTTCCCCAAGACATGCTTTGATGGCTTGGATTGAATCTAGGGTTAATCCTATGGCCTAAAACACTTGCCTAATCTATAAATAAGACCCTAACCTACCCTAATTCATTCATAATTAAACCTAGTGACTAAACTATGGCAAAATGCTAGCTCTCATGGCCTCCACTAATTTTATGAAGAGGGTTGCATACTAATCACTCTCTAATCAACTTCTAATCCCTTCTTAGCATCTTAATCTTCTTCATTTGGTGTTCAAAGTTGCTAGTTGTGAGTTTCTATCACTTTGATGATCTTTTGGTAAACTAATTAGATGAGATGTGATGAGATTTATGGTTTTGTATGTGGGTTAATGAGCTTTGAATCATATGATATGATGTTAGCATTAATCTTATGTTTATGCATGTTGAGTATGTAAGCTTATGCAAGTTTAATATGATGTATGTTATGTTTGCATGATGCTAAATATGCAAGTTGTGGGCTATGTAATCATATGCATGTTATGCAAGTTCATGGTAATATGCTATGCAAGTTACATGTTTGTTAATATGCAAGTTACATGTTTGTTAATATGCAAGTTACATGTATGTAAATATGCAAGTTACATGTTTGTTAATATGCAAGTTACATGTTTGTTAATATGCAAGTTACATGTATGTAAATATGCAAGTTACATGTTTCTTTATATGCAAGTTACATGTTTGTTAATATGCGAGTTACATGTATGTAAATATGCAAGTTACATGTTTATTAATATGCAAGTTCATGATGACACATTATGCAAGTCTATAAGCTAATATGCAAGTTTGTTATGCAAAATGAATATGTAAGTTATGTGACATATTATATGCAAGTTATGTGACATGTTATGCAAGTTCATATGCAAGTTATGTGTTTGTTAATATGCAAGATGGCACCTTTGAAACATGTTCATTCATATGCAAGTTGACACCTTTTATATGTGTTATATCATGAACGAAATTACGTGGGAACGATGGGGTAATTAAATGCATAAGCTAATAAGATTGTGTGAAATTAATATAATTATGCATAACACAAAATAAATAAACATAGTATGGGAATTTGCCTATTTGGTTAGGTGTACCCATACTATGTGTTGGGAATTTACCTATTGAGTTAGGTCTACCCCATGGGAATTTACCTATTAAGTTAGGTCTACCCATGTTAAGAAAACTTGATTAATTAGGGATAATTAATATAAAATTATGAGGGTGATTAATTAGGTGTAATTAATTGACTAAGACACGAGGTTGGACTCAGTTGTAGCGTAAAACTGCCCGGACCCAACCGGCTTAACCAGTTGCTACAAATGTTAGCCCAATGTGAGAGGTCTTAGGCACAAACTAAATACGTAATTAATGTAAAGACACGAGGTTAGACTCTGTTATGACATAAAGCTGCCCGGACCCAACCGGCTTAACCAGCGGTCATAAAAGACAGTCTAATGTGAGAGGTCTTTACAAAGGTTACGTTCTTAATTAATTAATTAAGAAACACTTAACCACATTAGCATGTAGAGGGACATGAGGGGTTAAGTGGGTGTCTCGGGTGGCATGAGAAAATCTAGTGGTTGCCTTGGGTGGCAATAGAAAATACGATTAGAATACTTAACCAAAATAGAACATGTAATTAAAACATGATTAAAGGGTTAAGTGGGATATACTAGAAAAAGGGACAAGCTTAGGTGGGTAGCTTGTGGAGGCCCATTTCAACCAGTAACCCATACGTATCTTTGTGGGCTCGACCCATGTCGAGGACGGGACACGCATACTGGGCTTGACTGTAAGAGGCAAACGGGTTAGCGGTGGCAACGCAAGTCCAACGGGCTTCATATGCGTGAGTGGGCCCGGGCTGGTAGGTAAGCCGTTGTTGCATCGAGTAGATATAAGCCGTGCACCTTTAGTTTCATCAGGTTGCCACATTGGGGAATGATACATCCCACGGTGGGGCCAGCACGGGTATCTACGTTAGGGAGCCGATCGAATGGGAAGTGGTGTGTACACCTAGTGGATTGTAGGGCCCCGTGGCGCCTACTTGGTCACCTAGGGGTACGCAGGTACTAATTAGTAAATTTTATAAGTCCTTGGGTGGGATCAACCTTTAAGTTAGGAACGACTGGTGTGGTGCAGTTTAGTAATTTACCTTAGGGAGGGTAGATGCGTCTTTATCCTTTATCTTCGTTTAGTTGACTGCTTAGGGTAGCCATTCATCCCTATATGTTACCGTATATCAGTTTATGTCTTCTCTGGTTACTTTAACGATTGTATTGTTAAAGTTATAGGACTCGCTCAGACTTATGTCTGACCCTGTTGTTTTTTATCTTTTTCCCAACCCTCAGGTCCTACGGTGGATCCTAGCAGTAGTGGAGCTTGATCGGATTGCTGTTCCAGTCTTTAGGAGCTTGGATAGATGTAAAGCTCCAGTTATCCAGTTATCTTTTCTTTTGTTTGGCTATTGTATGAGAGTGGGATTATGTACTTCTTTATTTTGATGGATATTGTACTTGACCTTTATTGTGGTTTTATGATGTAACCAGACATGTTTTACTTCCGCTGTTATGAGATGATGTTTTAAAATTTCAAGTACTATTTATATCTGTCTTGTTGTAATTTTTCTGTTCTATATTCACTAAAATACTCCACCGATGCTATGGCATTCCCTTAGTGAGTGATCATAGCGGGAGTGGGGTGTTACACGTGGTATCAGAGCTTAAGGTTACCAGAACAGATAAAATTTTTGAGAAAAACTACTTTCTAAGAGTATTTTCGAAGAAAGTATTTTTAAAAGCATGTCTTCTAAGAGAAAAAGTTTTTGAAAAAGAAAAGCATAATCCCCAATAGCCATATCTTTATCTTTCGGAATCTCCTTTTTGAATCTTTCCTCTTTCGTTTCAGCATGGCTGAAGATCTTAACATCCCGGAGGGTTTAGTTATACCACTATGGTATAGGAGGTTGCAAGAGGCTAGGGCCGCGGCTGCGGGTCCGGCCAATGCTACTACACCAGAGACAACCGCTCCTCCTCCTCAGCCTAGAGTGGATAATTTTGCTAAGGTTTGCAAGGAGTTCAAGGCTATAGGAGGAAAACCTTTTCTTGGTTCAGAGACTTTCGTAGAGGCTAGAGATTGGCTTAAGGAAGTGGAAGAGTTGCTATATATCTTTGAAGTGGAAGAGGGAAAGAAAGTCAAGTTGGCGGCTTGGTTAATGAAGGGAGAGGCCTCATTCTGGTGGGAGGTCACTAATGGAGAACGCCCTGTTGACTCTTGGGCAGATTTTAAGCAAAGGTTTGGGGCTAAGTTTCTCTCAAGGGCGGAAGAGAATCTGTTTATGGAGAAGTTCTTGAATTTGAAGCAAGGGAATCTCACGGTGAAAGAATATGTCAACAAATTCAATCAATTAGCAAGGTTTGGCATAGAGTTGGTGAATACACCGGAGAAGAAGGCTTTGAGGTTCGTTAGAGGCTTGAACGAACCATTGCAAGGAATAGCTATGACTCACATTCCTATGGGGGCCACTTTTGAGAAGCTTGTCTACATGGCACTTATGCATGAGGATGATAAGAATTCTAAGGCACCAGAGAAAAAGGGGGATCAGAAGAAACCGCAACAGCAACAACAAGGCAAGGGTGGAAAAGGCAATGGTGACAAGAAGAAGACAAAGAAGAAGTGCTTTAATTGTGGGACACCAGGGCACCTCAGTAAGGATTGTCGCAAAAAGAAGAAGACCGGTTGCTTTCATTGTGGTGAAGCAGGGCATCTTGTGAAAAACTGCCCAAAGAAGGGGCAGAAGACGGGGTCTACCTCAGGAGGCCAGGTGCAAGCTCTTATAGCACCACCTCAGTCAGGGGGGCAAGTTCAGGTTCTCTCAGTTCCACCGATTCAGCAGAGAGGTAGAACTATTTCCGTTGAAAGTCTGGTTTTTCTGTTTGATCATCCAGTTCGTACTTTGTTTGACTCTGGCGCATCGCATTCTTTTATCTCATCATCGTTAGTTGAGTCACTGCACTTAGACACCAGTCTAGTTGATGATCCCTTGGTTGTCTCAAACCCAATTGGGGGCTCCATATATCTGTCTATGATATGTTTGGGTTTGAAGATTTCTATACTTAGCGTTGAGTTTAGATGTGATGCTTTTGTATTGGGCTTCACGGGCTATGGGTTGATCTTGGGCATGGACTGGTTATCCAGTAATGGTGCCGTTCTTGATTGCGAAAGGAGAGTTGTCAGGCTCATGACCCGCTTGGGTAACACTCTCGAGATCTCTTGCAATCCCATGGAATCTGTTTTGCTAAGTTATCTTGAATCGCTCGATGCTTCGGTCGAAAGTTTGTGTTCTGTCAGAGTAGTCCGGGAATATCCGGATGTGTTTGAAGAAGTAAAGGGTTTGCCTCCGAAGCGGGAGATAGATTTCCGAATTTATTTGGTGGATAATGCCAAACCAGTGTCTTTGCCAGTACGCCACATGGCTCCTCGTGAGAGAAGAGAACTTCATAAGCAAGTAGGGGAGTTGCTTGAGAAGGGGTTCATAAGGCGAAGTATATCGGAGTGGGGAGCTCCAGTAGTGTTTGCCACGAAGGCGGATGGGTCCCTCAGACTTTGTGTGGATTATAGGGAACTTAATAAGCTCACGAAGAAGAATAGACACCCATTACCGAGGATAGATGATCTCTTTGATCAGTTGGTTGGCGCGTCAGTATTTTCGCAGATGGACTTAGCTACAGGGTTTCATCAGTTAAGAGTGGCGGAGGACAGTATAGAGAAGACTGCTTTCCGGACTCCGGATGGTTTTTATGAGTGGCTAGTGATGCCATTTGGGTTGACAAACGCCCCCGCATACTTTGTTGATCTCATGAGTAGAGTGTTCAGAGAGTATCTGAATAAGTTTGTAGTAGTTTTTGTGGATGACATCTTGGTCTTTTCCAAGAATGAAGAAGAGCATGCCTTACATCTCAAGGAAGTGTTGGAGACTCTTCGAGCGCATAGTCTTAAAGCTAAATTCTCTAAATGCCATTTTTGGAGAAGAGAAGTGCGATTCTTAGGGCATGTGGTCTCTAAGGAAGGGATAGCTGTGGATCCCGCAAAGATAGTATCTATCCAGGATTGGAAAGTTCCTAGAAATGCTACCGAGGTAAGAAGTTTCTTGGGGTTGGCAGGATATTATAGGAAGTTCATCAAAGACTTCGCGAAGATATCAGCCCCATTAACCCGCTTGACGAAGAAGAATCTGGTTTTCTCATGGGATGTAGATTGTGATGATGCTTTCCGACGGTTAAAGAGAGCTTTGACCACCGCTCCAGTTTTAGTGCTTCCAGATGGGAGTAAGCCGTTTGTTGTTTATACCGATGCTTGTGGAACAGGATTAGGCGCAGTCTTGATGCAGGAGGGAAGGGTAATAGCCTATGGAGGGAGACAATTGAGAGTGCATGAGAAGAATTACCCTACCCATGATCTAGAGTTGGCCGCGATTGTTTTCGCACTTAAGTCTTGGCGCCATTATCTTCTTGGTGAGAGATTCGAGTTGTTCACCGACCATAAATCATTGAAGTACTTATTCTCTCAGAAGGATTTAAACTTAAGACAGCAAAGGTGGATGGAGTTCTTAGCATCCTATGATTTCGAGATAGCGTATACCCCTGGTAAGGGTAACGTGGTGGCAGACGCCTTAAGTAGAAAAAGGCTATCTTTGAGTCCATTGTTCGTGGAACGACGAAGCTTGGAGTTTCTTTCTTTGTTTGACTTCAGACCTTCTGTTGATTTTGTACCTGGTTTGTTGGCATCCTTGGAGGTTAGACCTACTCTTTTGAGACGGATTGGCGAGGCTCAGCGAGACGACCCACAGTTGGTTGTGTTGGTAGAGAAGCTTATAAGAGGGGAGTCGTCCAGCCATTTGGGTAGATACACCATAGATGATAAGGGATGGTTGCATAGAGACGGTAGACTTTGTGTACCGCAAGATGAGGGTTTGAAGAAGGCTATTTTGGATGATGCACATCGTTCAAGAATGACTATTCATCCCGGTGGAGACAAAATGTACCAAGAGAGTTTTCTTTTGGGCCGGTATGAAGAAAGATGTGGCCGAGTATGTGGCTAGATGCTTAGTGTGCCAACAAGTTAAAGTGGAGCAAAGGAAACCCGGTGGGTTGCTACACCCATTGGAAGTTCCACAGTGGAAGTGGGATAGTGTCTCGATGGATTTCATCGACGGGTTACCGAGATCGAGGAAGGGCAATACGGGAATTTGGGTTGTGGTAGACAGACTTACAAAGAGTGCCCATTTTATACCCGTAAAGAGTAAGAGGACCGCTCCATGGCTTGCTTCAGTCTATGTTAGAGAGATTGTTAGATTGCATGGCGTACCATCCAGCATTGTGAGTGATCGAGATCCTATTTTCACTAGTGAGTTTTGGAGAAGTTTGCAAGAGGCGGTAGGGACTCAGTTGTGTTTGAGCACCGCATATCATCCTCAGACGGACGGTCAGACCGAGAGGGTGAACCGTATCTTAGAAGATCTTTTGAGGCTTTGTATCTTGGATTTTGGAGGTACATGGGAAGAACATCTTCCTTTGGTGGAGTTCGCATATAATAACAGCTTTCAGTCCAGTATTGGTATGGCTCCTTTCGAAGCTCTTTATGGAAGGCCTTGTCGATCTCCTACATGTTGGTGGGAATCTACGGATAAGATCTTGCTTGGGCCGGATATGGTTAGAGAGACTTCAGAGAAGATTGATTTAATTCGAAAAAGGATGAAAGCAGCGCAAGATAGACAGAAATCTTATGCGGATCGGAGAAGGACGGATCTTGAGTTTGAGGTTGGGGACATGGTTTTTGTCAAAGTATCTCCATTGAGAAATGTTGTTCGCTTTGGGTCCGTAGGGAAGTTAGCACCGAGATTTGTTGGGCCGTTTCCTATTAAGGAAAGGATTGGACGGATGGCATATAGGGTGGAGTTGCCCGACAGACTTAGTGGTGTTCATGATGTATTCCATGTATCACATTTGAGGAAGTGCTTACATGAGACCGCGGAGGTGGTAGAGCCGAGCTTGCTTAGAGATGTAGAGGTAGAGCGTGATGCGACGATTCGACGAGCTCCTACTCGCATCCTTGGGTCAAAAACTAGGAAGTTGAGGAACAGAGAAGTTCAGCTAGTTAAAGTGCAATGGGGAGATGACGAAAGCAATGCTACTTGGGAGACGGAAGCAAAGATGCGTTCTTTGTATCCATTTCTTTTTGAGAGTATGTCCTTTAACTTCTCCTTTATTGCTTGTCTAGTACTTATCTTATCTTTAGTATATCCTCTCGCTAATACCTATGACCTTTAGATAGGGTAAAACCTATGGTTGAGACATGTGTTTGAAACATGTTATGGTTGATGGATGCATATGGATGCAATTGTTTGCTAGTGGTTGCTCGTGGATGCATATACACACACATTAGGCACTAGATCGGCTCAGTCACTTCATGTTGCATATTGCATAAATGGATGTGGTAGTTAGATTGATGGATGTATCATGGCTGTGTTATCATATGGATGATGCATTTTTGTGCATGGTTGTGCACGCATGTAGAAATTTGTATGTGTCAATAGGGTTTCGCATACATATTGGATGCATGGCACTATCATGGTTTGCATTAAGGAGGTTTACTGTATCAGTAACCGCCTGATTTTCGCATTAGGTAAGTACATATACACACACTTTTGCATATATCCATCCAGCATTTAGAATCTTGTAAGGACAATGATTGCTCGTGGATGATGCTTTGAGTAGATGGATGATTGGATGGTAGGATACGTTCTTCCTAACTTGAAGATTTCGGGGACGAAATCCTTTAAGGAGGGGAGAATGTAACAACCCGTATTTTCAATAACCTGTAATAACATAAATCGAGGCAGAATTTAATTCTAAAATGGGAATCAAGGGAAACGGGCTATGCCATTGTGTTCGTCTCGGAAAAATACGCGAAATAGAGTCCGAGTTTTCGAAAATCGGAGTCCGTATGACCAAGATATGGCCTCGCGAAGTTTCACGAAAATTCCCAAATTAAAGTATACTTAATTAAGTGAAATGGGTTGTGTAGATATATATATATATATATATATATATTGATATATATATATATATATAATTGAAAATTTAATAAATAAATATGCAAAAATGCTCAAAACAGCGAATTGAGAGAGGGGAATAACCGAACCGGCCGATTTTTGAAGTCGACCCGAGCCCGCTGGGTCGACTAGGGGTTAATCCAGGGTGTTTGGCTGTCAACCCGTGGGCCGATTCGCTCAAGTGCAGATTTTGCATTTGAATGGTTCTCATGGTCCATCTTTAATCTAAAGGCCCTAGATGGTTCCTACACTTGACTTCTTCCCCAAGACATGCTTTGATGGCTTGGATTGAATCTAGGGTTAATCCTATGGCCTAAAACACTTGCCTAATCTATAAATAAGACCCTAACCTACCCTAATTCATTCATAATTAAACCTAGTGACTAAACTATGGCAAAATGCTAGCTCTCATGGCCTCCACTAATTTTATGAAGAGGGTTGCATACTAATCACTCTCTAATCAACTTCTAATCCCTTCTTAGCATCTTAATCTTCTTCATTTGGTGTTCAAAGTTGCTAGTTGTGAGTTTCTATCACTTTGATGATCTTTTGGTAAACTAATTAGATGAGATGTGATGAGATTTATGGTTTTGTATGTGGGTTAATGAGCTTTGAATCATATGATATGATGTTAGCATTAATCTTATGTTTATGCATGTTGAGTATGTAAGCTTATGCAAGTTTAATATGATGTATGTTATGTTTGCATGATGCTAAATATGCAAGTTGTGGGCTATGTAATCATATGCATGTTATGCAAGTTCATGGTAATATGCTATGCAAGTTACATGTTTGTTAATATGCAAGTTACATGTTTGTTAATATGCAAGTTACATGTATGTAAATATGCAAGTTACATGTTTGTTAATATGCAAGTTACATGTTTGTTAATATGCAAGTTACATGTATGTAAATATGCAAGTTACATGTTTCTTTATATGCAAGTTACATGTTTGTTAATATGCGAGTTACATGTATGTAAATATGCAAGTTACATGTTTATTAATATGCAAGTTCATGATGACACATTATGCAAGTCTATAAGCTAATATGCAAGTTTGTTATGCAAAATGAATATGTAAGTTATGTGACATATTATATGCAAGTTATGTGACATGTTATGCAAGTTCATATGCAAGTTATGTGTTTGTTAATATGCAAGATGGCACCTTTGAAACATGTTCATTCATATGCAAGTTGACACCTTTTATATGTGTTATATCATGAACGAAATTACGTGGGAACGATGGGGTAATTAAATGCATAAGCTAATAAGATTGTGTGAAATTAATATAATTATGCATAACACAAAATAAATAAACATAGTATGGGAATTTGCCTATTTGGTTAGGTGTACCCATACTATGTGTTGGGAATTTACCTATTGAGTTAGGTCTACCCCATGGGAATTTACCTATTAAGTTAGGTCTACCCATGTTAAGAAAACTTGATTAATTAGGGATAATTAATATAAAATTATGAGGGTGATTAATTAGGTGTAATTAATTGACTAAGACACGAGGTTGGACTCAGTTGTAGCGTAAAACTGCCCGGACCCAACCGGCTTAACCAGTTGCTACAAATGTTAGCCCAATGTGAGAGGTCTTAGGCACAAACTAAATACGTAATTAATGTAAAGACACGAGGTTAGACTCTGTTATGACATAAGGCTGCCCGGACCCAACCGGCTTAACCAGCGGTCATAAAAGACAGTCTAATGTGAGAGGTCTTTACAAAGGTTACGTTCTTAATTAATTAATTAAGAAACACTTAACCACATTAGCATGTAGAGGGACATGAGGGGTTAAGTGGGTGTCTCGGGTGGCATGAGAAAATCTAGTGGTTGCCTTGGGTGGCAATAGAAAATACGATTAGAATACTTAACCAAAATAGAACATGTAATTAAAACATGATTAAAGGGTTAAGTGGGATATACTAGAAAAAGGGACAAGCTTAGGTGGGTAGCTTGTGGAGGCCCATTTCAACCAGTAACCCATACGTATCTTTGTGGGCTCGACCCATGTCGAGGACGGGACACGCATACTGGGCTTGACTGTAAGAGGCAAACGGGTTAGCGGTGGCAACGCAAGTCCAACGGGCTTCATATGCGTGAGTGGGCCCGGGCTGGTAGGTAAGCCGTTGTTGCATCGAGTAGATATAAGCCGTGCACCTTTAGTTTCATCAGGTTGCCACATTGGGGAATGATACATCCCACGGTGGGGCCAGCACGGGTATCTACGTTAGGGAGCCGATCGAATGGGAAGTGGTGTGTACACCTAGTGGATTGTAGGGCCCCGTGGCGCCTACTTGGTCACCTAGGGGTACGCAGGTACTAATTAGTAAATTTTATAAGTCCTTGGGTGGGATCAACCTTTAAGTTAGGAACGACTGGTGTGGTGCAGTTTAGTAATTTACCTTAGGGAGGGTAGATGCGTCTTTATCCTTTATCTTCGTTTAGTTGACTGCTTAGGGTAGCCATTCATCCCTATATGTTACCGTATATCAGTTTATGTCTTCTCTGGTTACTTTAACGATTGTATTGTTAAAGTTATAGGACTCGCTCAGACTTATGTCTGACCCTGTTGTTTTTTATCTTTTTCCCAACCCTCAGGTCCTACGGTGGATCCTAGCAGTAGTGGAGCTTGATCGGATTGCTGTTCCAGTCTTTAGGAGCTTGGATAGATGTAAAGCTCCAGTTATCCAGTTATCTTTTCTTTTGTTTGGCTATTGTATGAGAGTGGGATTATGTACTTCTTTATTTTGATGGATATTGTACTTGACCTTTATTGTGGTTTTATGATGTAACCAGACATGTTTTACTTCCGCTGTTATGAGATGATGTTTTAAAATTTCAAGTACTATTTATATCTGTCTTGTTGTAATTTTTCTGTTCTATATTCACTAAAATACTCCACCGATGCTATGGCATTCCCTTAGTGAGTGATCATAGCGGGAGTGGGGTGTTACATTAACCCCGAAGGCCAAAACCAACATCAGATCAATACCGAAGAAACCATTCCACTTAGCCAGTTTCCAGTTAGAATATATACATTTTTATATATGATAAAGATGTGAATTTTATTGTATAAATATTTTATTTAAAACACGAATGTCATTCAACACACGAATTTCTATTCAACGAATGAATTTCTATTCAACACATGAATGCACTCTATACATGAATTTTTCCACACATGGATATTTTCTCAACACATGAATACGGTTTCAACAAATGAATAGGGTTTCAACACATGAAAATAATTCTAACGCATGAACATTATTGAAATTTTCGGCAGCATAACGGTAAGGGTTTAAAACCGGCACCGTAGCGAAGTACGGCTCCTCGCGCTACCTTAAGCATCGCTGGTTTCCCTAAGGGGCGTTTTCTAAGGACCTAAATATTCCGACCATCTTTCAGGTCATAAGGAATTTTTCCACAATCACTTTCCATTTTATTTTCAACCACAATCAATCATTCACAACCACAAACAAATCTAGTCAACCAATCGTTACCGACCAAATTTTCACACCAATCACAAACAATAAATATCGTCCATGGTTTGTGGATGAGGGGGTATTTATATATATATATTTTTATAAAATATATTTCACTTCTAATTCCTCACTTTTCAATGCAAATATATTTCAAACAACGCTTGTATAATTTATACATCGCTCATACAATTTATACAACACATGTACATAAGGTATACAATCCGTATATAATTTATACTCCGCTTATATAACTTATACAACACACTTTCATTCACATTTTGAATTTAGAGTTCTCACACTGGTTCGATGCTTTGCTAAAAACAGATACGAGCTCAGAAAAATCCGCTGTCTCTTCTAGAATGTAGAGAGCCTCCTTGCGGTCACGAAGTCTCCTGTTTCATCGAATTTCGTAAACACACGTTAAAGATATGATTTTTCAAAGTTTGCAACACTTAAAAGTGTTTAAATCGGTTTAATTAAACCAAAGCCGATACCTTTATTCGTGGGTTTGAACTAGGGTTTGAAGAATTCGTGAAATCCGTGAAGTATTGGAAGGATCGGAGGGTGCGACGTGAAAGAGGGGAGAGAGGCACTCCTGTCGATGGTGGTCTTGGCCGGATCGGTGGCCTGACGGGGGAGAACGATGGCGGCAATGTCCGGATGTTTGAGGGCGTCGAACTCGACGATGGCGAGGAGAGAAAGGGCGAGAGTTGGTTGGATTTGAAGAGGGAAGAGGGCGCTGTCGAGTTTTGGTGGTGGCGCAGCCTAAAGATGGTCGGAGCGAGGGTAAAGTGGCCGGGAAGGAAGGAGCTCCAGTCACCGTTAATCGAGGGTAGCGGGGGGGGGGGGGGGGGGGGTTTCTGAAGTTTTTATTTTTTTAAATTATGAATGGATAATTTTCATTGGTCCATGGTTTTATTAAATTTTTAAATAGTGTTTCTCCATATAGACACCAATTCAAACCCAATGACTATCGTCCCTAGCTAAATACCCGCATCCCGGACACAATGGGATATGTTTCGTAGGCGACTGTTAGAGTCGGTTATTTTTCAATTTAAAGTATAAAACATTTAATTTCTGATTTGAACGTACATTTTAATTTGCCGGGGCCACAAACTGATTCTAAAAATTCCCGAAAAATTTATCTAGCTATGTTGGGGCGATACGGTCCCAACAAAACTGATTTCATCGAATTCTGAGACCATTTGAAAAATGGCCATTTTCTGGTCGTTCTGAATTGACTTAAACTGTTCAAACACGTTTTCTTTTGCCACGCTCACATATTAATTTCTAAAATTATGGAAAATTTAACTTAGCAATAAATTGACATTCCGGATCCAACAAAAGTGGTTTCGTCGAATTCTGAGGTCGTTTGCAAAATTTCTATTTTCAAGGCTTTAATATTGTTTTAAAAATAGAATTTTTAAATTCTGACTCAATTTCAGCTTAAATTAATCAAAATAAAAATTTTAAACTAGCTCAGATTTTCTGGGTTGTTACGATCTTCCCCACTTAAAACTTTTCGTCCTCGAAAAGGAAACAACAGTAAAGTAGGAAATAACACGGAAATGTAAAGTATTGTAAATGTACCTTTCACCAAAGTTAGTCAGAAATGTCCAATCTGCATTTGGGATAGGCTTGCTTAATGCTCTCCTCAGTCTCCCAAGTAAAGTCTCTAGGATCACTACTCCATTGCACTTTGACTAAGTGAACCTTCTTGTTCCTCAGCTCTTTAGTTTCTTTGCCAATGATCTTAATCAGCTCTCTTCTCACAACTAATTCTGGAGTAATATCCATGTCTTGTTGATTCAATTCATCCTCAATCAGATTTGGATCATGCACATGCTTTCTTAGTTGAGAGACGTGGAACACATCATGTACTCTGGGCGACCAGTCAGGTAATTTAACTCTATAAGCGAGAGTTCCAATCCGTTCAAGTACAGGAAATGGACCAATATATCTTGGTGCCAACTTCCCAGTTTTACCGAATCTGATTACTCCCTTCATTGGAGAAACTTTCAAATACACATAGCCACCAACAAAAAATGCTACATCTCTTCTCTTCACATCCGCATAACTTTTCTGTCGGCTTTGTGCAGTCAGTAATCATTTCATGATGAGATCGACTTTGTCCAATGCATCACGGATCATATCTGGACCTAATACAAGTATGTTTCCAGATTCAACCCAACAGGCGGGAGATCTGCACGGTCTGTCATATAATGCTTCAAACGGTGACATTTTCAGGCTCGCTTGATAACTGTTATTGTATGAGAATTCAGCCAAATGCAAATGGTCTTCCCATGATCCGCCATAATCAATAATACATGCCCGCAATAAATCTTCAAGTATGCGGTTTACCCTCTCAGTTTGACCATCTGTCTGAGGGTGATAAGCGATGCTTCGATTCAATTTTGTTCACAATTCTGTCTGGAATGCTTCCCAGAATTTGATAGTAAATAGTGGGTCTCTGTCACTGATTATGCTGAGTGGCACCCTACGTAGCTTAACAATTTCTTTGAAGTAAATCTGAGCTAAACTTTGAGCCATTCGATTGGATCTGACAGGTATGAAATGGGCGGTCTTCGTGAAATGATCTACGATCACCCAAATGCTGTCATTACCTTTCTTTGTTCGAGGCAAACCATCTATGAAGTCCATAGAAATCTGTTCCCACTTCTCCCCTGGAATATCCAAGGGTTGTAATAATCCAGCCAGTTTCTGCTGATCGCTTTTGACTAGTTGACAAGTAGAGCACCTACTAACATATAAAGAAATGTCCCTCTTCATTGATTTCCACCAGAAGGTGCATTTGATGTCATTATACATTTTGCTCACCCCTGGATGGATGCTCAGTTTGGACTTATGACATTCATCAAGTACCTCCCTCCGGAGCTCAGAAATGTTTGGAACACATATTCGACCTTTTAACCTTAGAACCCCTTGGTTATCAATTCGAAAGCTCGTAGGTTCACCTCCTTCGATCCTTTTGATGATCCTTTGAATAAATTTGTCGTCTTTTTGAAGAGCAAAAATTTTATCCATCAACGAAGTCATAAGAATAAGGCTTGCAATGATTTCATTCTTCCTGCTGAGCGTATCGACTACAATGTGGGCTTTCCCCGGAGTGTACAAAATTTCAAAGTCATACGCTGCAAGAAATTCTAACCAGCGCTGTTGTCTCAAGTTCAGATATTTTTGAGTGAATAGATACTTCAATGATTGATGGTCGGTAAATAGTTTAAACTTCTCACCCAGTAAGTAATGCCTCCATATTCTCAAAGCAAACACGATAGCTAGCAACTCAAGATCATGAATCGCATAGTTCCTTTCATGCGGCTTCAGCTAACGACTAGCATAAGCGACCACTTGGCCTCTTTGCATTAATACTGCGCCAAGATCTCTAATAGAAGCATCGGACCATACCGTCAAATCCTGATTTCCATCAATAATTGTTAATACTGGAGCAGTTGTCAATTTCAGTTTCATCTCTTGGAAAGCTTCCTTACATTCTGGAGTCCACTTGAATTTTTCATGCTTCTTTGTAAGCTTTGTCAATGCACCGGATGTCTTCGAAAAATCCTTAACGAATTTCCGATAATAACTGGACAATCCAAGGAAACTTCGAACTTCTGTGGGGGTAATAGGCCGTTTCCAGTCTTGAATCGCTGTAATTTTGCTTGGATCAACAGCAATTCCTTCTTTTGATACCACATGGCCAAGGAACTTAACTTCATCTTGCCAGAAGACACACTTAGAGAATTTATCTTTCATGATATTCTTTCTCAGAATTCCCAACACTTATTCTAAATGTTTTGCATGCTCGCTTTCTGACTTGGAGTAGATTAAAATATCATCAATGAATACCAGGACAAATTTATTCAACACACCACAGAACACTCTATTCATTAGATCGACGAAGTATGCTGGAGCATTACACAAGCCGAACGGCATTCCTAACCATTCGTAAAATAAATCAGGACCCCTGAAGGCTGTCAAAGGAACACAGCCTTCTGCTATACGTAATTGGTGGAAATTGGTAGCTAGGTCCATTCTGGAGAATACTCGTGCTCCATTCAATTGATCTAACAAATCGTCGATTCGCGGCAATGGATATTTATTCTTTAGTGTCTGCTTATTGAGATCTCAGTAATCAACACATAGTCGTAGAGCACCGTCTGATTTCGGGACAAACACTACTGCTGCTCTCCAATCTGAAAAGCTTGGCCTGATCAGACCTTTCCACAGCAATTCTTGAGTTGGTTGCCCAACTCTTCTTTTTCCTTCGGAGCCATTCTACGAATTGGATGTACCACTGGTCTGGCATTAGGAATTAGATCGATTCTGAATTCAATCTCTCTTTGCGGAGGTAAATTTTTGACTTCTTCAAACACATCCGCATAGTTTTTAACAACTAGATTCTTTTCTAGTAAAGTGGGAATAACTTCAAGAGCAGACCAAAACGCTTTTCTATCGGGATCTGAACCATGGCATGGCACAATGATATGTCCAAACTTGGTTTTGACTTTAACGACTCTTTCGGCACATTTAACTTCTGCCTCATATTTTGTTAACCATCCAGTCCGAGTATAATATCAGATTCAGAAAGGTTCATGGCGGTCAACTTAAAAGGAAATCGATAACAAGAATATGAGGCGGGGACATTACAATATGAACTGAGAGTAATAGAGCTTCCTATCGGGTTTTGAACTTTCATTGGTTCTTTAAGCTTTCTTATTTTAAACTTTAACTTTTTAACCGTGTCACTTGCAATAAAACTTTGAGATGCACCCGTATCAAAAAGTACGGAAACATGAATATTTTTAATAGTAAGGGTACCTCCCAAGACATCGGGTTTACCTGACCCATTGGTGATAGCTGGCGGGTTTCCCCCATCGTAAACATAAGCAACCATTGCATTCTTCATCAATGGACAATCTTTAATAAAATGCCCAGTCTGTTTGCAGTTAAAGCAAGCTCTAGGACCTTGAGGTTTCTGGCTTCAGCTTTGCGGGTCTGTCTTTAGTCATTTTGGGGCGGTACACACATTCGAATAATGCCCCTTCTTTCCCCAATTGTAACAGCTTCCCTTTGGTATCTTACCTGCTTGCTGATTAGCTGCTGTTGCTTGGCTAGACTCAGGCTGATCTCCCGAAGCTTTGCGCTTGTTTCCACTTTGATTTTTAGCGCGGTCCGGATTGGAGTTCCTCTCATCTATGTCTTCCTAATTACAAGCCATCTCTACCAGTTCTGAAAATGGGAGTTTAATGTTGCTCATGGCCTTGTCCTGGTATTTGCGCTGCAACCCATGAATAAATCTTTTGTTCATTGCTTAGGGGTCATGATAAGCTCTGGAGCATAACGTAAGAGCTATGTAAACTTGTTGAGATAGTCTTGAATAGAGCGGTCTCCTTGCTGGAGATTAGCAAACTCACCCCGCATACGCTCTAAAGCTTGTTCGGGGACATACTTTCCCTTGAATAATGTCTTGAATTCGTCCCAAGTACGCACTGTATCTTCCTCATCATCATCTGTGATGGCATCCCACCATAACTCGGCTTCCTCCTGTAAATGCCAAGCACCCATAAATGCTTTGTCGTGGGTTTCAAGTCTCATGCCACCTAGAATCTTTTCAGCAGTCTTCAACCATGCTATGGCCTCAATCACTGTTCCTGTACCAGCAAAAGTTTTGCCCCCAAAGTTCTTATATCTCTTGGCAACTCAGTCAGGCTCGAATTGCTGAGAGGCAGGCGGCTGTATCAAAGGTCCTTCTGCTTTAGGGATATTCCCCTGTCTTCCACCTCGGCCTCCTCTGCCTCCTCTGGATGCAGCTTCTCGTGTTGCCATCTAGTCAAGTTCTATACAAGCAAGAAAAGAGTCAAGCTCACAGAAATGATAACTTTAAGATATGGTAAAAGCAGAAGAACATAAGAAAAGATAATGATGTACTGATCAAATTGTTTTTCTATTCTGCTTAGCTCATTCTACGACATTACTAATCCTATCTCTAATGAGCTACTCGCCTTAGAACACTACTGAGTCTATTCTGACGAGGTGTTTAATGTGTCAAATTCCAGAACTAAGGTTAACCAAAGCTCTGATACCAACTGTGACGATCCCAAAACTCCGTACCACGGTGTTAAGGATAATCATAGGAATGTAACACATTAATCATCATTAGCAGAGTACAGATAATAGCATAAGCAAGAAATAGAATAATTTACATAAATATGATAGCGGAATCATAACATGTAAAAACATCAGAGTAGCACAGTTCAGGATATAACTTAGTGCATAAAAGGGGAATGATCAATCAACATCGCCAAGGGCGGAATATACATACATACAGTGAGACATAATAGAGGTATCAGTCTACATCGCTAGAAGCGGTACATATACATAAGGTAATACATGCTGGAAGTAAATCAGTCTACATCGCCCGAGGTGGAATCATAAACATAAGATGAGAATGGAAGAAAGTCAATAGCCAAAATATAAGTAAATCTAGTCCTCGCCATCAAGCCAAAAACGCACTCCATGCTGCAGTGCTAGCCAAAATACACCTGTCACCTATCCACTAGGCTGCCCATGTGAAAAGAAGGGCACCCGAGTTTGCAAAGTGAAACAAACTACGAGTTAGTCGTGGGACTGGTATGTGAAATCTATTTAACTGCTTAAACAACAATAACAAGACAAATCATAGGACCATGCCACTTTCGCGGAACGGGTTTACTCCAGTGATTGCCACTATATTTGTTAGCCCTCTTTTGGAAAGAGTTCCAAGTGGGCTAAACCTAAGCCCGAAACGCGCGACAGACCAAGCTTCACAAAGCACAGTAAGATAATAAATCGACCAAGTCACAGGTCGACCCATCCTCCCGTCTGACCAGAAGAAGGCCCGCTCCTTCAAGAGTCGCTCTCTCGATCTACCGAAAATCCTACTTCCAGATATCTCGCCTTGACCGGATATCTCGCTTCGACCGGATATCTCGGAATAACCTGGAAGCCGTCTACAGTCATCGAATATCCCGACTTTTGAGGCAATGAATGCGGTCAAACCATGTCCGGATAAAGCTCAACTTTTGATATGCCTTCCAGTTGACGCCACGTCAGCCACAACTTCCGAGGGCACTATTTATGAACATTGGAATCAGTCAGCAGCCATAAATCCAGCTAACCATCGGAAGCCACGTGTCAGAGCTTTCCCGAAATGGCCAGATAATATCTCGACGTCCTAAGTCATTTATCCACCTATAAATACCCCATACCTGAAAAGGAAAAAGATAGAGAAAAAGAGATAAAAAAATAGAGGACTGGATGCTGGAAAAATCTCTAACGCGTATACCAGAGCTTACATTCCGCCATTACTCTTAAATTCTCCTTCTTTCAAAGTTATATAAGAAAGAGGAAGACAACTACTCACATCTTCTTCTTCGCCATAACAGAAAAATCTGTTGTACTTGTACTCAAAAAAAGATAAATGATATATAAAGTGGACGTAGGCACTGACTTTGCCGAACCACTATAAAAATTCTGTGTGTGCTCTCCCCTTTTTTCTTACTGTTTTCTGCATCTTTATCTTATATCATGTGTTGTTCACGCGATTGGGGGTTGGCCATCACTAGTGACCAACTTTTGACGTCAACACTTTGGCGCACCAGGAAGGGGCAGCGCGCTGATACAGCCATCGAGCTTCTGCTTATCTCGGATCATGACGATCAAACGAAAGAAAGATGCAACATCCGCTCGTCCCTCGGGCACCAACACAGCCGAGACAGATGCTGCGGAAGTAAGCCACGAAGTTTCCTCTCATAACGATCAGTCTCAATTTCTTACCCGAGACGACCTGGATAAAATTATGACCGAGTTCAGAGACCGCATGGCATGTCAAGGTAAACTCCTCGAACAACAGCAGCAGTCGATGGATCACCTTCTCGCTTGACTGGACACAGGTTTGAACGCTTCGACATCAATTCCTCCATGAGCCGAGACTGGGGCAGCTGCTAATCCTCAGTTTAACAGAAATCAAGCCACCGATCAGGCTACACCTTTATTTCATCTTGGTTTGGTCCCACCAACCATTGCTTCACAGCCAGGAATATCGCTTCCAGCGACCAGCGCAGTTGTAGCCGCAGGTTCGCATGAGGCAGGCTATCAAGATCTAGGACGTCTAGCAAATATTCCTCCGCTCCTTGGAACATCTCGACCCGTCGAAATAGTCGAGCTACCACCGGGTCCCTCAGCATCAATGCCATTCCCATTACAACCCGGGATCTTGCCGTAGACCAGTCTAACTACTCTTCCCCATCAACCAAGAGCTGGTGCAGCCTTCCCTTCGAACGAGGAAAATCAGCCCGCTGCACCGACCCTCGCAACAACGGAAGAGAATGTTACCATAGACCCTCCTAACCTCGCCTCAAACGGGGGCAACCCTGGGCTCCGAACAACACATGCTATGTTGGACCAACCTATACCTTTTGCAATAGGTATGGCTCGACCCACGACTCATCAGGTCCGAGAGGGGCCATTCTCCCCAGAACCATTTGCCAGATCTCACCTACCCTCACACCTTCACTCAAGTCTCGGCGGTCGAGCCCAGCCAGCGGCCACCCTTCCGAGCATGCTTTTGCTAGATTCTCAAGCAGAACTCCTTCGAGATACAGAATTAAATTCATGGCAACGACTCCTCGGAGATGGGAGTCAGCTCGCAAGCATCGTCCGACGCTTCACTCGGGGCAATTTTTCGCAACAGGACATAGACAACATTAATCGCAGCCCCTTCACCAGAGAGATCAGAAACTCTCGAAACCCGCCGGACTTCAAGTTCCCAGCAATTGAACCATACAACGGTCCCACTGACCCGACCATCCACCTCATGCGATACATGCGAAATATGGAAGTGCTTGGTGCATCGACCAACGTCATGGCTAAGTGCTTCCCTCTCTTTCTTACAGATATAGCCGGCATGTGGTTTCGGCAGCTCACAATGGAGTCGATCAGTAGCTGGAACACCCTGGTCACCCGTTTCATCGAGCAATTCCGCGTGCACATATCTCGACCGAAAAGTGTTACGTTTTTATCCACCATCAAGCAGCGATCTAGAAAGACGCTAAGATCCTTCCTCGAAAGGTTCAACGCTGCTGTAGCATCTGTCGATCGGCCCGAGCCATCGATGGTGCTTATGGCCGCCATCACAGGAGTTCAAAACCGATCAGAATTCTCCATCTCTCTAACTCGAGATCCTCCCAAGACATCGATGACTTTTATTCTGAAGCTGAGCGATTCCTCCGATAAGAAGATGCCAGCCTTGAAATGGAGAGCCTTGAGGTTCTGGTAGCCAAACAACAAGGTCAATTCGAGGGCAGCGGCCAGAATAAAGGAGGAAAAGCTCTACAGAACAACAAGCGCCATGTTCGGCCTCGGAATGAAAACCAATATGACCGGTACACCGAGATCAATTCCCCTTTGCTCAATATTTACCTCGACATCCGCGAATCTCTTCCTACACCGAGACCACCTCGACGAGAGCCAACTCAGATGAAACTCGACTCAGGCAAACATTGCATATTCCACAACATCGCTGGACACAATACGAATGAATGCCGACATCTGCGTGATCTCATCGAAGGACAAGTCAGGAAAGGAGAGCTTCCCGAATATATCAAAGGTCGTGCCCCGGCCAATCCACCGCGATCCTCTGCCCAAGCTCCTCAGGATGGTCCTCGAGCTCCTCGAAATGGAAGGGACCCTGAGACTAGGATCCACGACATCATTATAAATTAAAATTTGTTTTTTTCTCTTAATGCATCTCTTTTAGTAATAAAGGCACCTTGATGTACCCATGTATAGAGTTAGGACTTAGCTCTAAGTCATGCTTCGGGATTGATGGTTGCCCTCTTTGAATTTCTTTGATCCTTGTAATAGTTAGCTATTAATTTCCTTTAGCATTTATTAATTGTGTCTAAAGATTTCTAAGCCAGGCATGGGTATTGCCCGCCCCTTCTTTATACCACATGGTTAGTGCGAACGCCAACCATCCTCTTAAAACCCCTTTAGACAAGGGAGACCCTGTTTTAAGCACTAGTGCACTCTTTCTTTCCTTTTACCTCACGAGCACTTACAGCTCGCTAAAAATACTAACCCAATATGAGTCGAGCATAAAAAGCACTTTCCTTAAGCCGAGTATGGTTAATACTCACCACTTCTGTAAGCCGAAGCAGATTAGCGTTCGCCGCCCAGTCGGGTATGGTTAATACTCGCCACTTCTGTAAGCCGAACCAAATTAGCGTTCGCCACCAAGCCAGGCATGGATAATGTCTGCCACCCTCTAAGCCAAGTGAACTAAAGTGCTCGACCCAAACTTAGTTTTGTTTTGTATTCACAGGAATCCTTATGCACGAGATAGTTATCACATTGGCCTTAATACGGATCCCCGATAGTTGTCGGTTTTCCAGCCTTAATGCGACCCAGAACGGTCGTCGGTTTTCTGGCTTTAATACATTATCGGGACCGTCGGTTTTCTGGCCTCAATATGGTTTGGCATAACCATCGCAATTCGAGCGTTTGTGCTCCGGTTCAGATTTCAGAACACACCTCCCTCTGCCGATGAAGATATATTCTGAGGGGCAAAGTGTTAGCCCTCTTTTAGGCAAGAGGTCCAAGCGGGCTAAACCGAAGCCCGAAACGCGCGACAGACCGAGCTTCACAAAGCACAGTAAGATAATAAATCGACCAAGTCACAGGTCGACCCATCCTCCCGTACGACCAGAAGAAGTCCCGCTCCTTCAAGAGTCGCTCTCTCGATCTAACGAAAATCTTGCTTCCAGATATCTCACCTTGACCGATTATCTCGCCTTGACCGGATATCTCGCTTCGACCGGAATCTCGGAACAACCTAGAAGCCGTCTACAGTCATCGAATATCCCGACTTTTGAGGCAATGAATGCGGTCAAACCATGTCCGGACTAAGCTCAACTTTTGATATGCCTTCCAGTGGACGCCACGTCAGCCACAACTTCCGAGGGCACTATTTATGAACATTGGAATCAGTCAGCAGCCGTAAATCCAGCCAACCATCGGAAACCACGTGTTAGAGCTTTCCCGAAATGGCCGGATAATATCTCGGTGGCCCAAGTCATTTTTCCACCTATAAATACCCCATACCTGAAAAGGAAAAAGGTAGAGAAAAAGAGATACAAAAAATAGAGCACTGGATGCTGGAAAAAGCTCTAACACCTATACCAGAGCTTACATTCCGCCATTACTCTTAAATTCTCCTTCTTTTAAAGTTATATAAGAAAGAGGAAGACAACTACTCACATCTTCTTCTTCGCCATAATAGAAAAATCTGTTGTATTTGTACTCAAAAAAAGATAAATGATATACAAAGTGGACGTAGGCACTGACTTTGCCGAACCACTATAAAAATTCTGTGTGCGCTCTCCCCTTTTTTCTTACTGTTTTCTACGTTTTTATCTTATATCGTGTGTTGTTCACGCGATTGGGGGTTGGTCGTCACTAGTGACCAACTTTTGACGTCAACAACATTAAAACAAAGTATATTCTTTAAATAGCGCAATTCTTTTTATAAAAATGAGGCCGATATAAGACTCAAGTCCCATCACACAATGCAACACAAACCGGAGGATAGAGTTTTACCTTATATCGACCAAGATATGCTTAATATGTGTAAACTAAAATCACTTAGATTCAAATTTTATTGTTTATTTCAAAATCAGACTCTAACTGTAAATTAGTAAGAGAACAATTCCCTGAATATTAACCCCGAAGGCCGAAACCAACATCAGACCAACACCCAGGAAACCACTCATCTTAGCTCGTTTCCAGTCAGTTTCTAATTTTATATACAATCATAAATATCAATCATAAGCGGCATGGGTACCATATATCATGTCGCCATACTAGGCTCTACAAATAAAAACGAATCACATGCATCGGAAATTGGATTCCATCATGAGTCGAGGCAAGGGGCAAGCTCCTCTCCTATTCGAGACACTCTAGAAAATGTCTCAGGACCCCACTATGATCCTTGGATCTTCAGGGCCGGTCCTCACCTAATTTTGGAGGATTAGTATTCCTGAACACACGTTTCCCGATCTTAACAGACCTAAAATCGAGGCGCCTCATTCCAACAACCACTCAAGTGAAAAGTATATAAATGTCAGCCAGTTTAAGCACTGACACCACCTATAGCTAGAAAGAAACGTCGTGTTCTCCCTGCAGTCCGTATCCTGTTTTTGACTCATACCGTGGTGTGAGGCTCGCGAATCCACGTTACACACAAAGCTAGGCCACGTAGGCCGTGCTTTGATCATCAACCACAAGACTTTGCTTTGCAACAGAAGCCTTGATCATATGCCACTTAGGCATGCCACACAAGCAATCCACTCCATGCGACTGATTTCCATCGATATAACCTCTGAGCTCATACGTCTCAGAGAATTGCGTTAGGCAAAAGATTAAATTCTCCGCCGCCATATAGATATATATTTAATAGAGATTAATCAGCACAGAACAAAATGCAATGTTAGACACACAGTCCATTTACAAGTCCATTCTAGGTCTGAACAAAACCGGAGGCACCGAATTCCTCGCATATCCGTCCAATCAACACACACGTCCAAACGGCTACTACTTCAGTCCCTTCAAGTTAGCTACTCCCATCAGGAATCCCAATAACGCCCATCCATCCGATATAAAGATCGTCAGTCTTGAACCGTCTTCACATAATCTCGCATCGTCAATCAATTATTTGAAATGAGAATTATCTTGGCGTTTTCAAATAATTCACTTTTAGATCCAAAACTGGCTCCAACACCCAAATTGTTCTGATATGAAGAAAATTATATATGAAAAATGAGGAAAAAGCAGAAACACACAAGATTTATAGTGGTTCGGCGTTAACGAGCCTAGTCCACTTTATATGTTGCTGATTATACGTCGAATGATAGTACAATCTATGGTTTTCACTCAATCTCACTGTTACAATAATGTTTCTCTCAGTAATTTCGAGATAACTCTGATTAGGAATAATGAAGGAATAATAATGGTGGAATTCGAGCTCTTAATTTCCAAAAGATCCTGAAAAATGCCAATCTCTGGGCTATTTATAGCTAATTTTGTCGGGCGGATCGCGGTCATATGTGGCACAAATCTCAAGAATCTCGGACCGGATCGTCGCTTGATGAAGAATTGGTCAATATGACAGTTGTGGAAAGGTGTCGCGAGATCCATGCATCTTGGATCATGATGGAATGATTCCTGGCCTTCGTTCCTTCACTTCTGGACTTGGATCCGATCATGGTGTCATCGGCGGATCGATGCACATAGGGATTTGGCGACCCGGTAAGGTGACCTGAAAGGGGCGATACGAGCTGAGGATGGATGAGCGACTGTGATCTGTCTTTTCGTGAACTAGAGGAATGGAACCTCTTATTTTCTTCTTGTGTGTAAACCTTGGTGGCTTGGTCAAAAAGCTAGCCAACATTTTACCCCCTCAAAGTATGTTTTATCGAAGATAGAACATGCTTCGAAATTATAGAGACATCCCTTCGTGAAGCGATGTAGTCAAACGACCGTATCTGTTTGGAATGCCGTGTCACTTGGAAAAGTCGTATCTTTCGACAAGCATAAATATCCAACTAATCTCTTCAATCATTCCCTTGTTCATTGGATAATTCTCATTTCTGGAACCTTTGGAGACTTCGTTGTCGAATTGCCAGGTAGTTTCCTAAATTTTGCACAAGTATGTTTGAGTTTTTTTTACTTCCATCTGCTCTTAGCTGGTTCGGATCGTACAAGTATCTCACGGTCCGTGGGAAGAGGTGTTCGTCTTGTGCATTGATAATCCTTTGGGTTCCCTCATGAAGCGCAGCGGGTTTTGCTATGTAACGCGGTGGGCTTTTCCATGAAACGTTGCGGGCTCCGGATCGCAGCCCACCTATTTCTACGGTCTGAACAAAAATAAAGGGGGAGACTAACGGTCACTTCGTGACTTATATAAACCGAACCCCCACTTCACTTTTTCCTTTCTTCTTGCTTTTGCATTGTGCCGCCAGCTCTATCAAGGAAAAACCCTAGTTTTTCAAACCTCCGAAAATCAAATTGCTTTCCCAATTTCCAGAAAGGTAATTTTATCGAAAACATTCTCATGCGATTTCTCTCTCGTTTTTATGAGTTTTTGACTGGTTTGGGATGAGAAACAGAGGAACTTCATGATGTTCGGGGCTGTGGAAGCTGGCGAGGCGCCATGGGTGTTAACCGGTCGGGTTGAAACATGGATAGGAGAGAAGAAGATGGAGGAGGAGGAGCTGACAGGCTCGAGTCGTGGGTGAGGTTTAGATTCGCTTCGTGGTGATAGAGAAAGGGTTGGAGAAATGATGGAATATCAATTTAACAGGCAGATCGGATTACGAGGGTGAAGAAGAGTCGGTTCGTGGTAGCAAGAAACAAAATGGATCGTGGGCGAGGCACTGGCTCGAGTCGTGGTAGGTCTGTAATTCATAGGAGGGGGAAACGGATCGTGGGTGGTCCTTGCGATCCGCTCTAGTTTCACGACCCGATATCCTTCCACGAACTGGAGGCTTCGCCGAGAGTCCCTGCTTTCCTCCCAATCCGATCACGCACTACGACCTGAACCCTACTATGCGATCGGGATATTGAACGATCCCATTAACTTGTTAAATAAACATTGCAACTTCAATCCAGTATATCAATGGACAGTTAGGTTAGAGCCTTTGAGACGAACTTTCTGGACTAAACGACAGCATAATTTGACTGCATATGACAACTAACTCTCCAATGTTCTTGCTAACTTTTATGCTTTTCCTTAATGCATGCACAGGCACACACTTGCACTTGCACACACACGGGGGGAAGGGTAGCTGCATTCTAATTTGTTATACTTGCCAACACAGCTATGTCAGATAAACAAGTAACTGAGATGCCAGAGAAAGACACCGAGCCAGAAACGTCGATGCATCATGACCCTAATGTTCTTCCTTCAACTTCAGATCAGGATAAGTTCGATCCTGACTACAAAATAGACTCCTGCGCAGTATTAACATCCTCAGATGATATACCTCCCAAAGTTGTGGACGATCGAGCTCTTGATGAGCTCCCAGGATCTGAGGATATAGATAAATTCACCGACTGTTTACCTTCTAAATTAGACACCGCCAAGCTTCGGAGACTATGCCTGAGGCACTGGATACCCTGGGATGATGTTAAAACTCCGGCAAAAGACGATAGACCTAATTCTGCCCCACCAGGACACATGACCGTTAGTAGATTAATGTGTGGGGTAGGTGCTATTCCTCCATTCCCACCAATCGTCATCGAAACCTTAAGGAAAATGCGCATTGCTCCGATGCAGCTTCACCCTAATGCTTATGCAGCCCTGTACACTCTATCGGTTGCGTATGCGGAGATTCTACGGGCCGAGCTTACTTTTAAGGACTTGAAGTTCTATTATCTTTTTAAGCATCGTTCCAAGGCGACTCCAAATTTCTCTTTCTTTGAATCAGTGGTGAACAGGAAAGTCGTGACTGACGGTTACAGCAACGTAGGGGATCCCAAATCTGATTGGTTTTATATAAAACTGCAAGCGGGATGCGAAAGAAAATGGCTCGAAGCGAGTGAGTCTTAAGCCTTCAGATCAATGGATTAACTAGATAACCAAGATACTAACATGTTTCCTTTCTTCATGTAGATCATACTTTCCCCAAGACAGAAGGTTCGGTGTATGAAGGTCGACCGTCTCGTCTTCTCAAAAGCAAATCAGATTTCTTAAAAATAAGGAAGTGTCTCACCGACGAGAATCTTCACAAGTACCATTTCCTGGATATAATATTCGGACTCGGCGCGGGAGGCAAACCTTATAAATATGTGCCCCCAGTTGAGGGAGAGGGAACTTCACATGCTGCAGAAACACCTAAACCTCGGAAGAGTCCCTCGCCGATGACTGACCAAGACGATGAAGATTTGAATCAGTGCAAAGGAGACAATGTCCGGGCTGATGAGTCTAAAGAAATTCTGGCCTCTAAGGAGCAATCTCTCTTAAGAACTTCGCCATCGATTGATCCCGCCGGTCATGATGATTTAACAGAGGAGCAAGTAATTGAGAAATTGAAAAAGATCCCTTTGCCGGCCGATGACTACTCACAGGAGGACTTCGGAGGGGAACCATTCTTTCCTAGCTCTGAGGAAGTGAATGCCCCTATCGAAGAGACAAGAGTTACACAGACGAGCCTAACTCTGGGCCCTGGTCCGTTAGGGGGTTATATGGGATACACTGATCACATGCACTTCTCACCATAGCACTTTTCTACACTGTGGTTATTCATAGTTCTAATATGTGCTTGTCTTGTTTGCAGGAGGAATGACTCGCAGACAATCTTACTCTTTTCGTTCCCTTCGGGTGGGTACACCAAGCCTTCTTTCAGATCCTGAGCATACTCATAGCAGCAGTCAAGGGAGAGACAACCATCGGCCTTGAGATCCTCACAAGTCTTACTCTACACTATCTAGGTCTCCGTCAAAACATGATTCTGGAAGATCCCACAGCCATCAACTACCACCTACTGGGGGAAAACAACTCTCCAAAGATTTAACTCCTCCCAAGAGCACGCCATCACACAACAGGTCGTCTAAAAAGCATCATGAGCCCAAGGATAAGAGCAAGGACCCAAGCAAGGGTTCAGAGAAGGAGAAAATTGACATCATCCCCTTTAGCCAGCAAACCGTAGCCACCCCTGCGACGCGGGATCATGTTCATGGTCTTGACCTTCAGGCTAAGCTGAAACGATTACGAAAACAATTTCCTGATATCTTCTTCGAAAGGATGATGTTCATTCCAGATTTTGAGCCAGTCCCGGAGGAATGGGATACAAATGTTATGGGATACATGGGCCCTGTAGCTAAACAATACCAGGTGATGAAGAGAAATACCGTTAACCTCTCGGAGGTTGTTCATAAACTGGAAACTGAAGCGGCCAGGTCCAAAGTGAAAATAGAGAACTCTGATAGGGCCAGGATGAAAATGGAAAAGGAATTAGACGATGCACAATCTCAGCTTGCCTTGGCCAAACGAGATGCTGAAAATTACAAGACAAAGTTGGAGGAGGCCAGGAAGCGCTTTCAGGATGAGCTTGACTCGAACAGTCGAGAGCGGCTGGCTCTGAAAAAAGCGGTGGAAGATCTTCAAATGGCCAATACTGATTTAAGGGCAGCACATGACCGCTTTGTCATTGATAGAGCCTCTTGGAAGAAAGAAAAAGCAAGCTTGAAAGATAGCCTAGCTCTGGCCGAAAAAGAGAAGGTGACTCTGAATGAGAATCTTGTTAACATGGAGAAGCGCGCGATTCTTGCTGAAGAAAACGTTGAAAGCTCTATTGAAATGGCTACTGCCTCTAATGAAAGGCTTGTGGAGATAGAGAATGAAAGAGAAGGATTTGAGGAGCTATTCTTTGATTTTCTTGGCCAGGTCATCAAGACCCGTAACATCTCATGGATCCCGAACTATCACGTCACTTTAGCCAATATATGAGATGCAATCATCGAGAGTGAGAAGCGATGATTGGAAGTTGATGACATCGATGAAAATAAGCTGATGGAGACCATTCTCAAAGATAAAGAGCCTGAAGACTTGGAAGAAGGCAGACGCTTAATCTGAGAAGAAGTGAAGAAGGAGAAGGTCAAGGCCAAAGGCAAGACTAAGATTGATGAAGCCTCAAGTTCCGCTGCTGAGCCCAGAGCCTCTAGCGCCGAGGAATACAAACCTGATGATCCATTGATTCCTCTGGCTCCGACTCCTCCAGTTGTCGGACTTTCTGTTGCTAGCTTGGATGAAGGATCTGCGGAAGGTATCTCTATGTTTTCTCCGCAGTTTGGCAAATAAATCGTGACTTGTCGTCGTCTTGCGGAGGGTCCATGTGAAGACACTATACTCTCTTCTGAATTAATGACATTTGCTCCTTGTAATACAGGTGACAAATCGGCTGAGAAAAAGGCAGAAGAGAAGGCAAAGGCTGAGAAGGTTGACGTCCCCTCAGGTACTGGCACTGAGGTCTCTGAGATTCCCAAGCAGATCGATGTCGCAATAAGTGAGAAGGTCACTGTGGCACCCGTGGTATCTAGCGCCGGCGTTTCTTCGGATGCTGTGCTTTGCATGACACTGATGGTGGCGATGGGGATGAGGAGGATGTCATCATCACTGGAGAGGCCAAAAATGATGATGATGAGACCTTAGCTGATAGGCTGGCTAAGCAAGAGAAGCAACTGGTCTTAAAGAAAGAGGAGCTGGGGCCTTTGGATGTGATTCCAGTCTTAGAGGTTGATCCCAAGACTGGGTTGGTCATAAAATTCCATTCCAAGTCAATTACTAAGCATCTTTCTTCCTAGTCTTCCGATTCCTCTGCGGCTTCCCTCATCGACAAGAGGAAGAGAAAGAAACCGGTCAGTCTGAAGCTGACAAAGTGGAGCTGGAAACATAGAAGAAAGAGAAAAAATCCAAGCCATCTCCCAAGCATAAGTAGGACGTTGTTGCTAGTTGATGTTTTGTTTTTAGGCTTTCCACTGGCCATGTAATTATGAGAATGGCCGTCACTTTTTCTTAGCTCCTTTTTTATCTTGTAGACTTGCTGTTTATGAATGGAAACTTATTTCTTTTGCATCATTGTGTACCTGCATTTAATACACTTTTCATGCTTAGTTTCCAGTCGACTAAATCATAGCCAAGTTGGAATTGTAATACAAGATCATTCAAGGTACAAAGAATGTTAAAAATTTCTACACAATTCTTATAGATGTGTGCTATTATGCCCCCAGTCATCCATTAATCTGTTGTCTGTTCGGGGCTTATTGATGATTGATTAGAGTCATATGTGCGTTGCCCCCTATTCTTAAGAGGGAGGGGAAAGAAATTCTTTTAGCGCTAAATCTCTAGCACTCTTATACTCTCCCGATCCTTCAGCAGGTTAGAGTTCGAGCTCGTTTCAGGTTTGCACACCGATCCTTCAGCGGGGCAAAAGTCTCTGGGGGCGCTAAGTCTCTGGCGCCTTTATACTCTCCCATCGGTCGACGAGGTTAGAGTGCGAAATCAGCTTTTTAATAAGCTCCTCGATCCTTCAGTGGGGTAAGAGATCTTTCTCAGTGCTAAATCTTAGACGCTTTTATACTCTCCTGACAGTTGTCATGGTTAGAGTGTTGTCAAGGTGGTTCTTATCATGGTGCACCGTCACTCCTTGAGGACGTCATCTTCGCGTCCTTTATACTCTATCTCAGATCTTGGGAGTTAGAGTTCAGTCAGTGGTGTGATTTACTTCACTGCTGCTTCAGAATTCTGGCACCTGGTTGCTCTCCACTCTGATGGAAGGCATTTTGAACTACATGTGTCTGTAGCTGCTGCATAGTTTATGGCAGTTTTCATAGGGTCGCAAGAGCAGATAAGTAAAAGTGCTTATAAAAGTAAATCACACACTATATTTTTATAGTGGTTCGGTCGAATCATGACCTAAGTCCACTTTATAATCTTTTGTTAAGGAAACCAGACTATTCTAGGCAAGTCGTGCCTTTTACATGGTTCTATAAAACAAAAGAATAAATCTGACAATTTCACGTCAGATAAAGCCGCAAATGCTGGGCGTTCCACACTATGAGGATTTCTTCTCCATCTACGGTTGCCAGCTTGAAAGTTCCATTATCAAGCCGCCTAAGACGGAATACGGTCCTTGCCATTTCGGACCCATATGCACTTAGTATGGGAAGACACGTTTCAGAACCAAGTCTCCACGTTCAAAGGTTTGAGCTTGAACCTTTTTGTTGTAATATCGGGCGACCTGTTGCTTGTGTCTCAAGACACGCAAGTCGGCTTCATCTCTCTTTTCTTCAATCATATCGAGAGACTCGAGTAGTAGTTCATTGTTGGTCATCGGGTCATAGTAAGTGACTCGGTGAGATGGGACTGCTAGCTCGACTGGGATGACTGCCTCGGCTCCGAAGGTGAGGGAGAAGGGTGTATGACCCGTTGCCGATTTATAGGTTGTCCTGTAGGCCCACAGTGCCAAGGGTAATTCATCAACCCACATGGATTTAGCCCGCTTCAGCCGCTTCTTGAGGATGAACATGATCACCTTGTTCGCTGCTTCGACTTGTCCATTTGATTGCGGATGTGCCACAGAGGTATATCTCTTCTCAATGTGGTATTTTTGGCAGAAGTCTCTAAACTAGCTGCTAGCAAACTAGGTTCCATTGTCAGTCACTAGGACCTTTGGGATCCCGAATCGGCAAATAATGTTCCTGACGATGAAGTTGATCACTCGCTTGGTTGTGATTGTAGTCAATTGTTCCGCTTCAACCCATTTGGTGAAGTAATCTATAGCCACGACATCGAACTTTGCTCCGCCCTTCATGATCGGGAGGATTCCGATGATATCAATCCCCCACATAGCGAAAGGCCACGGGCTTGCCATTGTCTTTAACTGACCAGGAGGTGCTCTGGGAATCTTCGAAAATCTCTGACATGCGTCGCAACGTCTCATGTATTTCGCCGCATCTTTGTTTATAGTTTGCCAGAAATAGCCATACCGCAACACCTTTTTTGCTAGTGTTTGCCCACTGGTATGATCGCCACATTCACCTTCATGTACCTCCTGCTGTACACGCTTGATGTCGTCATGGGCTATACACCGGAGAAGGGGCATTGAAAATCCTTGTCTGTACAGAACTCCGCCTTGCAGAACATATCGGGAAGCTTTACGAATAATTTTATGCCTCTTGCTCTTCTTTGTCGGAAGCGTTCCATTCATCAAGTAATCCTTTAAAGGAGTCATTCACGAATCCCTCTCAGGTTCGATCTCTAGCATCGGATCAACTTCCATCTGATCAATGCTAGGAAATTGGATTACTTCAATCGGGACTAGTTCTGTATCTTCGGGATTATCAGAACTAGCCATCTTCGCCAACTTATCAGCCTTCTGATTCTCCATTCGAGGAATATGAGATATGCTGTAGTGATCAAAGGCGTCCAATAACTGCTTCACTTTCTCTAAATATAAAATCAGCCTCGGACTCTTTGCTTGGAACTTTGCAGTGACCTGGTTCACGACTAGATTGCAGTCGCAAAATATATCCAGCTTTGTGACTTCTAATTCCCTTGCAAGTTTTAACCCGACATTTAGGGCTTCATACTCAGAGTCATTGTTGGTGGCGTGGAACTCCAATCGTAAAGCATAGTATACTAGTCGTTTCTCGGGAGTCTCAAGCACCACTCCGGCACCGGATCGTTTGTCATTCCTAGCTCCATCTGTATATAATTTCCAGGCATTGGGATCGAGAAGTAGCTTTGGCGGATCAGCCTCTTCATTTACTGCATCATCTTCCGGAATAATGAGCTCAGCTATAAAGTCAGCCAAAGCCTGCCCCCTTATCGATTGTCGGGGTTGGAAGTTGAGATCGAATTGACTCAGCTCAATATTCCATTTAAGCAATCTACCTAACGCTTCTGGCCTTTGTAGGACTTGCTTAAGCGGATGATCGGTGTATATAGTTACCGGATGAGCCTGGAAATAGTGATGCAGCTTCCTGGATGCAATTAACAAACCGTATGCTAGCTTCTCTATTCTTGGATAATTTCGCTCGGCTGCCGTCAACTTCTTGCTCACATAGTACACCGGTCTTTGTACCTTATCTTCTTCTCCCACTAAAGCTGAACTGATCGCGTGGGTCGACACTGCTAAGTACATGAATAAATCCTCGTGGTCTGCTGGCTTAGACAGTATCGGAGGTCTTCCAAATGATCCAATAGATTCTTGAACGCTTCTATGCAGTCAGGAGTCCATTGAAAGTTGCGTTTTCCTCGCTTTTTCAATTCAAAGAAAGGAATGCATTTGTCCGTAGCCTTATATATGAATCTGCTCAGTGCGACTACTTTTCCTGCGAGGCTTTGCACATCTATAATTTGCCTCGGTTCCCGGATGTTTCTGATTGCGGTAATTTGATCCGGGTTAATCTCGATCCCACGTGAACTGACAATAAATCCCAAGAATTTTCCAGACGCTACTCCAAATGAACGTTTCAGGGGTTCAATTTCATTCCATATTTCCGGAGAATCTCAAACATCTCTGCTAAATTGGTGGTATGATCGGACTATCGTCTGGATTTCACCAACATGTCGTCGACGTTTACTTCCATCGTTTTCCCGATCTGATTGTAGAACATTCTGTTCACCAATCGTTGATATGTGGCACTGACATTCTTTAGGCCGAAAGGCCTCACCATGTAACAATATAATCCCAAATCAGTTATGAAACTAGTGTGCTCCTGATCCGGAACATGCATAGGGATTTGATTATATCCTGAGTAAGCATCCATGAAAGAAAGGAGTTCGTGACCTACGGTGGAATCTACCAATTGATCAATTCTGGGTAGCGAAAAGCTATCTTTTGGGCAGGCTTTGTTCAGGTCTAAGAAGTCAATACATGTACACCATTTTCCATTAGCTTTCTTCACTAAGACTGGATTTGAAATCCAATAAGGGTAGGTTGAATCTCTGATGGATCCATTGCTTCTCAACTTTTCAACTTCTTCTTTCAAGGCAGCGGACCTCTCTGGGCCTAGCATTCGCCTTTTTTGCTTCACAGGAGGATGCTTCGGATTAATACTCAACGAATGACTCATAATCGATGGAGATATTCCACACATATCAGCGTGGGTCCAAGCAAATACATCCAAGTTATTTCTCAAGAAATCCGTCAGTTCTTTGGCTCGAAACGGATCTAACTGGGATCCAATCTTCAAGACCTTCTCTGGGTCACTTTCATCGATCGGCACATCCACAGTCGTTTCATTGGGAGTCGCCATTCTGCCCCCGGGCTCTTCGTCCTCTCTGGGATCTATGTCCTTGGGCGGATCTATGGCCGACTCACCAATAGTTATTCTCTTTAATTGCTATAACGTCTTCTCCCCTGTAGGGGAGGAAGCGCCTTTTGTCTCTATGTCTCTTCCTTTGCGAAGCAACTTCAGTTCCGCGACGTAGCATGCTCATGCAGCAAGGTGGTCTCCTCTGACCATGCCAACACCAACTTCTGTGGAGAACTTTAATAATAAACACCAAGGGGCTATGCAAGCTCTAAACGTTGTTAGAGCCGGTCGGCCGAGAAAGGCGTTGTATGGCGATTTAATGTCGAAAACCACGAAGGGAAGAATTCTCACTCTCTGGCGTTTTCCTTGCCCAAGCGTTACTGGTAGCTCTACATATCCCATCGGAGCGGTAGAAGCCCCGTTGAATCAATGGACCCATCCTTCACATGGCTTCAAGTCTTTCGACTCAAGGTTCATCTGATCGAAAGCTTTTTTGAACAGGAGGTTAACTGAACTCCTGTTATCTATCAAAACTTCGTGAACAGTGGCCGGGCCAATAGTTACCATGACCACAAATAGGTCTTCAGTCGGAGCGTGGATTCCAATGTTCTCTCGATCTCGAAAAATGACGTCATCTGACATCGTCTTCTGCTGCTTAACCGGGATATTGTCCTCAGGATTGCTACACTCTCTGATCTCAAGGTGTTGCTTAGCTGCTTTCGCGTACTGATCCATCGCCTTGAAACTATGCCCGGCAAGATAAAGCCCTCCGATTATAGTGTTAATGACGAGGTTCTTTCCCTTCTGCTGGGCAGTTGGTCTGGCAGCAGGTTGATTCTGGTTATGATTTGGGGCCTGTATGGCTTGCCCCCTATCTCTAGGAACCACTTTATACTCGTCTAATTTTCCCTCTCGGAGCAGCTTCTCGACTACGTCTCCCAGATGGCGGCATTCATTTGTAGAATGGCCATGAGTCTGGTGGAAGAGACAAAACTTCCCCGTCTCACGCTCTTTTTTTGTCGATTCCCTTGGAGGAGGCCTCTTATATTGGAGAACGTTATACGTATCCACGAAGATATTCTCCAAAGTATCATTGATTGGCGTATAATTCTCAAAGGCCATAGGGCAAGTCCTTCTCTGGGAGTCGTTTCCCCGATTCCTTTTTCGATTATTGCCGTTACTATTACTATTATTCTTTCCTGATTGACGACCACCACCCTAGTTTCGGTTCCCAACATTGACTTCAACTTTTCCTGAGCTGTAAGAGCTCGGATTTCGCCCGGACTTAATCGATCGCTAAACCGACCAAGATCGATCAAAACCCGGATTGCTTGGAGAACAAGACAAAATGAAATGCAAACGGAAGAACATTTCACTTATTTACTACAACAATTACATCAGAGTACAAGAATCTACAGATATAACTCAAATAATATACATTGACAAATATCAGATATTAGAATACATTACATAACAGTTGAAGATAATACAAAACACAACTAAAAGGAATACGCAGATACAAAGCTTTCCGAGTATAGTTCCAGCTGTAAACCAGGATCCTGTGAATATAAATCTGCAAAACCAAAACTACTAGCTGATTGTGCGGAAAATAGGGGCACCCAGAGTTTAGGTTGAAACAATAAACTCCAAGTCAGTCATGTGACTGGTGTGAGAACTAAAATAATTATTATCCTTTATTTTAAAGTTGGGTAAATCAAGGGACCACGCCGCTAACGCGGAACGGGCTTCACCCAAAGAGTACCAGTGCATAGAACAAACAACGCAATGCTAAATAAAGAACAATGAAGCTATTATAAGACCCAGGTCCCATTACACAATGCAACACAAACCGGAGGATAGGGTTTTACCTTATAATAGCCAAAGCATGCTTGATACGTTTAAAACAAATTATTTGATACTACTATAAGTGTGTAGTGTCGAAACAACTTCAAATATAAATGTATCAATCCTAGACGGCATTAGCGTCCCATGCCACTTTGTCGCCAATACTTGGCTATACAATCAAAACCACAATTATCACGTATTGGAAGTTGGATTTCCATCTGTGAACCGAGGCAAAAGATAGTCCTCACCGCTTCGAGACTGTCTACTCCGAGTCTCAGAACCCAGACTCAGGTGGGTCCTTGGATCGACAGGGCCGGTCCACCGATGTGGATTAAACTTAAACCCTGAACACTACGTTTCCCCACCCTATGGGGCGTAAGCCTGGCCCGTCTGCCGACCAAAAGCATCGGCCGAAACCGATATCATGAGGCGCCTCAAAATCCATCATCCACATAAGCAATGCCAGCCAGTTTAAGCACTGACACCACTTCTAACTAGAAGAAAATGCATTCCCTCCCTGAAGTCCGTCTCCCTTTTTGTTCCACCCGGGGTGTGAATCTCGCGAATTAACGCTATACACAAAGCTACGCCACAAAGGCTGTGCT
Source organism: Allium sativum (assembly GCA_030737875.1). Lineage (NCBI taxonomy): Eukaryota > Viridiplantae > Streptophyta > Magnoliopsida > Asparagales > Amaryllidaceae > Allium > Allium sativum. The sequence goes on from CM060924.1 coordinate 14,529,998, forward strand.
TTGATCATCACCACAAGACTTTTCTTTTCAACAGAAGCCTTGATCATTTGCTACTTAGGGCTGCCACACATGCAATCCGCTCCATGCGACTGATGTCTATCGATATACAACCTCTGATCTGCGCGTCTCAGAGAGGGTTGAAGTAAGAGAATAAATTCTCCTTCTCCAAGCAAATGTGTATTTAATAAAGACCAATCAAACACAGAGGAAAATCCAATGTCAGACACACCGTCCATTTACAAGTCCGTTCTGGGTCTGAACGAAACCGGAGGCACTTTCCTCGCATATCCGTAGATCTCCAAGTACGTCTGGACGATCACCAACTGATTCCCTCCTCTTGGGTGTACAACCCAATCAAGATAGTCACTAATTATCCAAACGATGTGAAGACCCTCGGTCTTAAACCACCGTCTTCACCTTCAACATATCGTCGAATCGGTTATTCAGAATGGGTATAAACCCGGCCTTTCTGAATAACACGCGTATGTAATAAACAAGTGATACACAAACACAACATACGCCTCATTCCAATTCTGAATATTCTTTTATTCAGATATTCACATTCTCAGGGAAAGGTTCCCATTAATTTTATCAAAGATAAATTCTTTTAAATTTATTCTTTAGTCTTCCTTTGGATATCGTTTCAATCGAATTAAAGATTCATCAAAACTCCATTTAGTTTTAAATTTTAACTAGGTTAAAGAACCAATGTCATTTAAAACACGATTCACGATAAACCCTAATCACATCCTATTGTTAATCGGGTTAAAGAACAAGTGTTATTTAAAACACTGTTCACGATAAACCCAAAGACCAATTTAAATTCTATTCCAATTAAATATTAATTAACTAGACAATTTCACTAAATCTTAATTAAATGATCTATTCTCTTCTAAACTGGATTCAAGAACAGTGTTATTTAAGACACCATTCACGACAAACCCAAAATTCCATTTGATATTAAATACAAGGCTCTGAATAGAAAATATATCGGCTTATATTCAATAACAAATTCTAAAACCAACAAACATCTTATTGGAAATAACGATATATATATATATATGTCTTTCAAATTTCCATAACAACATCTGTATAATCACGAACTCCAACATCGAAATATTCCGAAGACAATTTCGATTCAAATCCCTTCTAATTCACATATTAGAAATTCTGGTTATTTTTAAAGCCATTTCAAATCCAATTTATTTATTTAAAAATAATTCGATTTTTATTTCTAGTTACAACTAGTTCATTTTGATAAAAATATATTTTTACCTTTGCAAATATGGAGTTTTTCACCCTAACTCTTCCCAAATCACTTATTTTGATTTTAAACAAATTATTGCTATTTTTAATAATTTTATCAAGGCCCGTACAGTCGATTTCCACTAACGGCCATCGAACTGCATCCATAACGACCTTTTCCAAATTTGATTTGGACATAATTCCAAATCCAACCATTAGATTTCAAATTTCTTATATTCGTTGGAAAGCTCTTTTCGACACGAACCCAATGTTCCGGTTTTAGGAGAATCCGACGGTCGGATCTCCCGTAGTGTCCACGTGAAGTCAATGGTTGAAATTCGCGAACTGCCGCGGCGCGGTGCGTTCTATTCAGGCCATTAAATATATATTATATATATTTCGTCGATTTTAATTCTAAACGTATTTTATAAATCGTTTAAAAATCGATTCCAACTTCACTTTTAATTTTTAGCCAAAATAGAATATTCTACATCGTTATGCTATAAACGATATTATTTTCAAAATATTCGAATTTGAAATTATTTACTAATCGATATTTATTTTAAAATGGATAAAATCGATATAAATACCGTTCGCGTCCAAATGGCGCAACTCTAATCAACACGGCTTAATATATTTTATTTCAAATATTTTCACTTTTAATATTCTATTTCAGATATTTATACTTCAAATATTTTATTTCAAATATTTCTTCAATTTGGAATGAGGCCCAAACAAGTACCATATAATTTCACTTATATGGATTCACATACAACACATGTATATAATCAACCATCATCCAAAGTGCACTAAACTGCATAAGCATCAAATATAAATAATCAACGCTTACAACAGCTTGTCAACCAATCGATTGACATACAACTAAACAATTGGGATTAGTGTACGTCAATTTTCATCCCAACACCCGTGTGGGATTTCAACCAGCAAACACACATTTATTTGTGCAGTTGGGCGATGTGTAAAATATATCAGCCCAATCGAGTCAAATCAAATAGGTTTACATATACAAACCGTCTGGTTTGAATACAGATATATAATTTTAACTAGCTAAATTTTCTAATACTTTTTAGAAAATTTTGGCAGCACAACGGCGCTATACCAAAAATGGGGTAAGGTCTAACCTAGCCTTACTCCCTCGCCTTATAACGGCGCACGTCTAATCCTAACCAATTATGTGGATTCGTTTTTCACACCACAAACCAAATTCAAACCAATATCACAATCAACCCAACAAACAAATCAACAAAGCAAACAAGTCGTCCATGGTTTGTGGACGACGGGTGTCGGGTGCTACTAAACACCATCAGCATCCTAGTATATAATTTTAACTAGAAAATAAATTAGAGTGAGGAGTTCTCACCAATAAGCTAAACCAAACGCCACGACTCTTCTTATGTAGAACATCTTCGCCGTGCTTTCCAGTTGGTTCCATCGCACTCTGTTTCACACGGTACATGTTAAAAATCACATTTTTGTTTCAACGCTATAAAAATCACATTTTTATTTATCGCTACTATATAGATAAAAATTATATTTTTACAACGCTATATAGATAGTAAAGATTATATTTTTACAACGCTATATACATAGTAAAGATTATATTTTTACAACGCTCTATACATAGTAAAGATTATGTTTTTACAATGCTATATACACAGTAAAGATTATATTTTTACAACGCTATATACATAGTAAAGATTATATTTTTATCGCTATATACATATATGAAAGACTATATTTTTATCGCTATATACAATATAAAAGACTATATTTTTATCGCTATATACATATATAAAAGACTATATTTTTATCACAATATACAATATAAAGGACTATATTTACATCGCTATATACATATATAAAATTTTCATGTTAAAAACGCTACCTTTGATAGTTAAAAATCTAATCTTTTCTATGATAAAAATCATAGCTTTACTTTCAGATTTTAAAACAAAAATATATACTTTATTTTCAGATAAAAAAAAGCTAATTCATATACTAAAAACTGTTTTTATAAATAAAATTAAAATAAAAAACTTACAGCGTTCGCTCGAGAGGAGGGGGTTATCGGCGTCGGTTTTTTGGATTCAGGGGGGCCTGCTGTGTTGTGTCGGACTGGAGGAAGAGAGGGGGGCTGGTGTCGCGTCGGTGAAGGGAAGGGGATGGGTTCTTCGCGATTTCCGTGGGTTTAGTGCTGGGTTCGTGGGGCGTTGAGAAGTGGCACCGTGGAGGCGAGAGGAGGTGGGATATGAGGAGGGGCTCGGGGATGTGGTGGCGCGGCAAGAACGGAGGTGGGGTGATAGGCCAGCGCTTCAGCGATTAGGAGGGAGGGGCGGCTCAAATTTGGGAATGACGGGTTCAAAGAAAGGGGCGGGTCTTGATTTAGGACTGGGAGAATAATTGGGGGTTAAATATATATTTAATTAATTAATTTAATTTCCTAAAAAGTGGACTTTTCAAATGAACTACGATTCGAACCCAACGACTGTCGTCCCTAGCGTATTACCCCCATTCCGGACACAATGGGATGTGTATTGTAAGCCAATTCAGCTTTTTCGATAGGTTTTTCTCATAATCAAATCATAATTTAGTATATATTTAATTTTAACGCATATTTCAAATTACCGGGGCCACATACTGAGTCGAAAAATTCCAGAAAAATATTTTCTAGCATCGTATTGACGATACGGTCCTAACAAAACTAATTTTGCCAAATTCTGAGACCGTTTGAAAAGTGGACTTTTCCTGGTCGATTAAAATCAACTGAAATTGGTCAAACGCATTTGAGTGTGCCACGCTCACATATTAACTCCAAAAATTCTAAAACTTGGAACCTAGCAATAAATTGACCTCCCGGATCCAACAAAAGTGGTTTCGTCAAATTCCGAGGTCGTTTGCAAAATGGCTATTTTTAAGGGCTAAATATATATTTAAAATACCTTTAAATGTATACAGCCTTATATAAACAGCTCAGCGACTATTTTAAAATGTCAGCCAAGCCCTAACATTTAATTTACTCTGTGACAGTCCTGTTCTCCACATCCATTTCAAAGATTTGGTTAAACAGAGTTAAATTTTCTGGGGTTGTCCCTTTCTACTTTAAATTGAATTATATATATTTAATCGAAGCTTAAAATCAAATTTTCAAACTACCACGCCATTTCAGGCTCGTAATATATTTAAAATAAATTTATTCGTTTTAACTTCATCAAAAATAGATTTTTAGTCGCTATTATTTAAAATAAATTATTTTAAATAACTAAAATTCACTAAATTAGCCAAAATAAAAATTTTAAATTGGCCTAGATTACCGGGTTACTACAATCTCCCCCACTTAAAAACTTTTCGTCCTCGAAAAGGAACAAAGCCAAAAGTTGTTTTCTAATCAACTCAACTTTCTTATTTTAATTATGGCTTAAGTTTTTCAACTTTTCAGTTTCTGAAATTTTTTCAAATTTTTCAAAAATTTGGCCAACACCCTAAATTGTTGAAACATTTCACCATAACCTCCCCTGCACCGGGAACTTGGGATATTTCAAACAGCCTCCCATGGCCCTCAGATCTCAAAAAGAAAAAGAAAAAGCCAAGCGGCTAGCCGATACGGCTCATAAAATCATCCATACCCAAAGAAATACGATAAACATGTACCTATTTGTAGGGCATAACAATTTTATAGCATCCCTGCTATGACCTGTTCAATGTATACAAGCATGTACATATATGCAAATTCAAGAAATTTTCACGTTAGTTCAATGTTTGATCAGTTTGGCTAAATTTGCCTTATACGTACATATTAATTCAAATAGCCAATCACATAACACAATCAGCAATCAATTAGTTGATTACAGTTTCAAACGCATAAGGTTGATATATAGTACAAAATCACATTTTTGATGCCAAATCACAACAAGTAAGCCCTATCTAGTTTTGGTTCTCACACCAGTCCAATGGAAATATATAGGTATCCCACTTTCGACACTTGAACATAAACACTGATGGTGAAGCTTCAACCATCAGTACCATCTCCGGGCGACTACGGTGTGATGCTATATCTATCTAGTATATTAAAACTTCGAATACACGTGGATCAGACGTATACACAAAATCTTTATATACTTGATTGTCCAAATTCAATTTAAATAAACTATTCAAATACAAATACTTGAGATTTGAATTTCCAAAACAAAGTTGGTTTTCACTTTTATTTCCAAAAACAACACTCTTCACACTCGTTCTAGGACACTACTGATCCCATCTCTAACGAGTCATCCTCATTGGATATTACTAATCAAATCTCTGATGAATTCTTTCGTTTGGTTCTAAAGTGTCATGTTCTCGAGCTTTGTAAACCAAAGCTCTGATACCAACTGTAAGAACTCGGATTTCGCCCGGACTTAATCGATCGCTAAACCGACCAAGACCGATCAAAACCCGAATTTCTTGGAGAACAAGACAAAATGGAACGCAAACAGAAGAACATTTCACTTATTTACTACAACAATTACATCATTTGACAAATATCAAAGATTAAAATACATTACATAACAGCGGAAGATAATACAAAATACAACTGAAAGGAATACGCGGATACAAAGCTTTCCGAGTATAGTTCCAGCTGTAAACTAGGATCCTGTGAATATAAATCTGCAAAACCAGAACTACTAGCTGCCCGTGCGGATAATAGGGGCACCCAGGGTTTAGGTTAAAACAATAAACTCCAGGTAAGTCATGTGACTGGTGTGAGAACTAAAACAGTTATTATTCTTTATTTTAAAGTTAGGTAAATCAAGGGACCACGCCACTAACGTGGAACGGGCTTCACCCCAGGAGTACCCGTGCATAGAACAAACAGCGCAATGCTAAATAAAGAACAATGAAGCTATTATAAGACCCAGGTCCCATCACACAATGCAACACAAACCGGAGGATAGGGTTTTACCTTATAATAGCCAAAGCATGCTTGATACGTTTAAAACAAATTATTTGATACTACAATTAGTGTATGGTGTCAAAACAACTTCAAATATAAATGTATCAATCCTAGACGGCATTAGCATCCCATGCCACTATGTCGCCAATACTAGGCTATACAATCAAAACTGCAATTATCACGTATTGGAAGTTGGATTTCCATCTGTGAACCGAGGCAAAAGATAGACCTCACTGCTTCGAGACTGTCTAGTCCGAGTCTCAGGACCCAGACTCAGGTGGGTCCTTGGATCGACAGGGTCGGTCCACCGATGTGGATTAAACTTAAACCCTGAACACTACGTTTCCACGCCCTATGGGGCGTAAGCTTGGCCTGTCTGCCGACCAGAAGCATCGGCCAAAACCGATATCACGAGGCGCCTCAAAATCCATCATCCATATAAGCAATGTTAGCCAGTTTGAGCACTGACACCACTTCTAACTAGAAGAAAACGCATGCCCTCCCTGAAGTGCTCTCCCGTTTTTGGTCCACCTGGGGTGTGAAACTCGCGAGTTAACGCTATACACAAAGCTACACCACAAAGGCCATGCTTTGATCATCACCACAAGACTTTGCTTTTCAATAGAAGCCTTGATTATTTGCCACTTAGGCCTGCCACACAGGCAATCCGCTAAATGCGACTGATGTCTATCGATATACAACCTCTGATCTGCGCGTCTCAGAGAGGGGTGAAGTAAGAGAATAAATTCTCCTTCTCCAGGCAGATGTATATTTAATAAAGAACAATCAACACATAGGAAAATCCAATGTTAGGGACGCCGTCCATTTACAAGTCCATTGTGGGTCTGAACGATACCGGACGCACTTTCCTCGCATATCCGTCGATCTCCAAGTACGTCTGGACGATCACCAACTGATTCCCTCCTCTTGGGTGTATAGCCCAATCAAGATGGTCAGTAATTATCCAAACGATGTGAAGACCCTCGGTCTTAAACCACCGTCTTCACCTTCAACATATCGTCGAATCGGTTATTCAGAATGGGTTTAAACCCGGACTTTCTGAATAACCCGCGTATATAATAAAAAAGTGATACACAAACACAACATACGCCTCATTCCAATTCATAATATTCTTTTATTCAGATATTAGCATTCTTAGGGAAAGGTTCCCATTAATTTTATCAAAGATAAATTCTTTTAAATTTATTCTTTAATCTTCCTTTGGATATCGTTTCAATCTAATTAAAGATTCATTAAAACTCCACTTAGTTTTAACCTTTAACTGGGTTAAAGAACCAATGTCATTTAAAACACGATTCACGATAAACCCTAAATCACATCCTATTGTTAATGGGTTAAAGAACAAGTGTTGTTTAAAACACTGTTCACGATAAGCCCAAAGACCAATTTAAATTCTATTCCAATTAAATATTAATTAACTGGACAATTTCACTAAATCTTAATTAAAAGATATATTCTCTTCTAAACTGGATTCAAGAACAGTGTTATTTAAGACACCATTCACGACAAACCAAAAATTCCATTTGATATTAAATACAAGGCTCTGAATAGAAAATATATCGGCTTATATTCAACACCAAATTCTGAAACCAACAAATATCGTATTGGAAATAACGATATATATGTATATATATATAACTTCAAATTTCCATAACAGCATCTGTATAATCATGAAATCCAACATCGAAATATTCCAAAGACAATTTCGATTCAAATCCCTTCTAATTCACATATTAGAAATTCTGGTTATTTTTAAAGCCATTTCAAATCCAATTTATTTATTTAAAAATAATTAGATTTTTGTTTCTAGTTACAACTAGTTCATTTTAATAAAAATATATTTTTACCTTTGCAAATACGAAGTTTTTCACCCTAACTCTTCCCAACTCCCTTATTTTGATTTTAAACAAATTTTTGCTATTTTTAATAATTTTATCAAGGCCCGTACAGTCGATTTCCACTAACGGCCATCGAACTGCATCCATAGCGACCTTTTCCAAATTTGATTTGGACATGATTCCAAATCCAACCGTTAGATTTTAAATTTCTTATATTCGTTGGTAAGCTCTTTTCGACACGAACCCAACGGTTCCCTTTTTTGGAGAATCCGACGGCCGGATCTCCCGTAATGTCCACTCGAAGTCAATAGTCGAAATTCGCGAATTGCCGCGGCGCGGCGCGTTCTATTCAGGCCATTAAATATATATTATATATATTTCATCGATTTTAATTCTAAACGTATTTTATAAATAGTTTAAAAATCGATTCCAACTTCACTTTTAATTTTTAGCCAAAATTGAATATTCTACATCGTTATGCTATAAACGATATTATTTTCAAAATATTCTAATTTGAAATTATTTACTAATCGATATTTATTTTAAACTGATAAAATCGATATAAATACCGTTCGCGTCCAAATGGCGCAACTCTAATCAACACGGCTTAATATATTTTATTTCAAATATTTTCACTTTAAATATTCTATTTCAGATATTTATACTTCAAATATTTTATTTCAAATATTTTTCCAATTTGGAATGAGGCCCAAACAAGTACCATATAATTTCACTTATATGGATTCACATACAACACATGTATATAATCAACCATCATCCAAAGTGCACTACACAACTGCATAAGCATCAAATATAAATAATCAACTCTTACAACAGCTTGTCAACCAATCGGTTGACATACAACTAAACAATTGGGATTAGTGTACATCAATTTTCATCTCAATACCCGTGTGGGATTTCAACCAGCAAACACACATTTATTTGTGCAGTTGGGCGATGTAAAAAATATATCAGCCCAATCGAGTCAAATCAAATAGGTGTACATATATAAACCGTCTGGTTTGAATATGGATATTTAATTTTAACTAGCTAAATTTTCTAACACTTTTTAGAAAATTTTGGTAGCACAACGGCGCTATACCAAAAATGGGGTAAGTTCTAACCTAGCCTTACTCCCTCGCCTTATAATGGCGCACGTCTAATCCTAACCAATTATATCGATTCGTTTTTCACACCACAAACCAAATTCAAACCAATATCACAATCAACCCAACAAACAAATCAACCAAGAAAACAAGTCGTCCATGGTCTGTGGACGACGGGTGTCGGGTGCTACTAAACACCGCCAGCAGCCTAGTATATAATTTTAACTAGAAAATAGATTAGAGTGAGGAGTTCTCCCCAATAAGCTAAACCAAACGCCACGACTCTTCTTATGTAGAACATCTTCGCCGTGCTTTCCAGTTGGTTCCATCGCACTCTGTTTCACACGGTATATGTTAAAAATCACATTTTTTTTCAACGCTATAAAAATCACATTTTTATTTATTGCTACTATATAGATAAAGATTATATATTTACAACGCTATATACATAGTAAAGATTATATTTTTACAACGCTATATACATAGTAAAGATTATATTTTTACAACGCTATATACTATACAACGCTATATACATAGTAAAGATTGTATTTTTACAACGCTATATACATAGTAAAGATTATATTTTTATCGTTATATACATATATAAAAGACTATATTTTTATCGCTATCTACAATATAAAAGACTATATTTTTATCGCTATGTACAGATATAAAAGACTATATTTTTATCGCAATATACAATATAAAAGACTATATTTTTATTGCTATATACATATATAAAAGACTATATTTTTATCGCTATACACATATATAAATTTTTCATGTTAAAAACCATACCTTTCATAGTTAAAAATCTAATCTTTTCTATGATAAAAATCATAGCTTTACTTTCAGATTTTAAAACAAACATATATATACTTTATTTTTAGATAAAAAAATGCTAATTCATATATTAAAAACTGATTTCATAAATAAAATTAAATTAAAAACTTACAGCGTTTGCTCGAGAGGAGGGGGTTATCGGCGTTGTTTATTGGATCCGGGGGGCCTGCTGTCTTGCGCCGGACTGAAGGAAGAAGGGGAGCTGGTGTCGCGTCGGTGAAGGGATGTGGGCAGGGTTCTTCGCAGTTTCTATGGGTTTGGTGCTGGGTTCATGGGGCGTTGAGAAGTGGCACCGTGGAGGCGAGAGGACGTGCGATAGGAGGAGGGGCTCGGGGATGTGGTGGCGCGGCAGGAACGGAGGTGGGGTGGTGGGCCAGCGCGTCAGCGATTAGGAGGGAGGGGTGGCTCAAATTTGGGAACGACGGGTTCAAAGAAAGTGGCGGGTTTTGATTTAGGGCTGGGAGAACAACCGGGGGGTTAAATATATATTTAATTAATTAATTTAATTTCCTAAAAAGTGGACTTTTCAAACGAACCCCGATTCGAACCCAACAACTGTTGTCCCTAGTGTATTACCCCCATTCCGGACACAATGGGATGTGTATCATAAGCCAATTCGGCTGTTTCGATAGGTTCTTCTCAAAATCAAATCATAATTCAGTATATATTTAATTTTAACGCTCATTTCAAATTACCGAGGCCACATACTGACTCGAAAATTTCCAGAAAAATACTTTCTAGCACTACAACAAAATGACCCTATTACAACGGTGGAACACCGTTGTAATATACATTTTACAAAGATGGGCAAATCGTCGTGTATTAAGAAGTTGTAATAGACTATTTTCTTTTACAACTTTTTTGCACTGTTGCAACACCGTTGTAATATGTATATTTTACAACTTTTTTGCACCATTGTAATAAATTTTATTACAACAGTTATGCACTATCGTAATGAACTCTACTACAACTATTATACACAGTTGTGACTGACATTTGGGTTTTTAAAACAATAAACATCTTTTGCAACTGAAAAGAGCAATAAGTTTTAGACAATATTACAGTTATTTGCAAACTAATTTATTAAAATACTCAAATATTCGGTATTACAAACAATAAGTTTTAGACAACATTTCGTACATTATTACATACTTGACCGTTACAAAGCAACTTACTACAAGCACAAGTTAACCACAAAAAATTACATATCCTACGGGAGTACACTAGTCGAAGACAAGGAAATCTTTATGCCATTTATCTTTTTGGTACAAGTTTTCCCCAACTCCCGAATTAGTTCGTCAACCACACATTTGATAAGAATAAGAAGCTTAACAGAATAAACGGATGCATTAAGATCCTCACTGCAAAGGCTGAGGCAGTGTTCTTTGAAAAACTGCATAGACGCATAAATCATAACATAAGATAAAATGAACGTATCAAAATAACACCGCAAAACAAAACTATAATAAGATATCGCCTCATCATCTTTTATCACTTATCATATACAAAATAGCTATTAAATAACGTTTAACTGTTAAACAGAAACAATAAGCTTTTGAAACATGCATGCACAGGAAACCAACAAAGAGCATTGAATGCTACTGTCAAATTTAGTCATTATGTTATAAACATGAAATACACAGACTATTCATTTTAACATGCAACTAAACGCAGTATTTCAGCTGATGCTTAGCAAAATATCGTAACCTGTTTTCATAATGTACTTATGCACTTAATGGCTAATCCCATTAAATACATTTTAGATATTAACTGTAGATATTTCAGACTGTTTTTCTACAAAAAGTAAAGCATAATTTCAGACCAGTATCCTGAACAGTACTCAAAATGTTGAAAATAGGACAAAGTTTGAAATTCAATCTTGCGCCAAAGTTTATATAAATAAACAAATTGGATTGCACCTTTAACACCCTAAGATTTCAATGAGTTCTAATGTTCTGAATGCACAGCAGTTTCATAATAAGTTTCTTAGAATGCACGAAAAATTGCTTTGCTGGGCACAAGAAACGATCATCATAGCTCATAACTCCTACATGCTTTGCTTTCAGCAAAATTCAGCCACAGTAAGTAAAACAAAAACCTCAGGCGCCTAACAGTTCCATAGTTACAGTCCACAAACAATAAAATTTGCTTGAATCACCCAATTAAGTAAAATAAGACAAAATGAAGGGTACCTTGACAATTGTAACAGTGGCGCCAACCAATAAATAGAAGAGAATCCCCATGCATTCCCAATCCTTACATAAGAACCTTTCTAGTTTCCGTCAATGCCCGGAGTCACAGTAGATATCATCATTGATGGTAACTCAGCTTTCCTTTGTGGAGACTGTACATAATCAATGTTAACACTATATGTTATGTGAAGTCAAATACTAATTTAAGATGAAGAAAAGCTGAGGTTGTATGATGACAATTTCAAAAACAGAAAAGAATAACATGTCATGACAGGTATTAAGCCCAAAAAAAAAACATGGAAGAGCAAGTTAAATGTTACAGAGATGAAAGGCCAAATTAGCAGTGAGATGTGAAAATGTTATCTAACATTTTACAAGTTTAATTACTACTTTTATTTTACAGTACTTTTATTTTACAAGCAACTGAACAAGAATATGTTTGCCAGTTTTTCATTTCACCAATGGTTCAACTCTCGCTTTTAGATACTAAAATGCATACACAAATCCCAACCAAACTGTTAAATAACGAGATTCTAGCATAAAGCCTACATACAACATGTATAACATTCATAGTGGGAAGCTCAAATCATGAAGCAAAAGTGATAACAATAGGCAAGGCCATGCAGATTTAGATGGCGAAAAATCGGGGTATTCAAGTGGCTACATACACAGGAGATTTTGCAGCAAACTGACAAACCCAAATTGAAAGAGGGAAAAACAAATAATTGAAGAATTTGAATTTGTTCAAGTGAGATAACTCACATGCAGGTTGTCGGCAAAGGGGAAAGGGCGTAGTTAGCTGGCTTCGCGAGGGTGACTGGGCACAGGCGGATTTGGCTTCAAGTTGAAGACGGCGGACGGTGGAGCGGTTGCGCCTGTAGAAGATCAACTGCAGTGGCTTCAAGCAAAAGACGTTGCCCCTTTTTATTCCACGGGTTCATAGTTCAATCGGAGAGAGGAGAAAGAAGAGGGGCTACGGCGATGGGAGCTAGGAGGAGGCGAGGCAAGGGCTAGCTTGGTGGCCATTAATTTCGGATTTTAGTGAATAATTAGCTGAATTTGGGAAAGTGATTATGAATTGGGGAAAGGTTAATAAGGTGGCAACATAGAATACTGGCAACGAGACACGCGGTGAAAAGTAAATTTATTAAATACGAGACCGCCAATCTTTGGAGCCGAAATTTCGCAATTTCCCACCTAAATTTCATTACTAACATTTGAAGACTGATCTTTTCATTGTTTGTTTCACCCAGATGTACAGAATTAAACGTTACAACCTAGAACGAGTAAAAATATACTGAATATAATATTTAGATGCTACAACCTATAACCAGTACAAATTTATTAAATATAATATGGATGTGTTAGGAAATATTTTGCTCAAGCATTAGATGTTGCTCATTAATAATAGCTATTGTTAACTATTCCATATTTCTTCTTATTTATAATTAAATATAACTTATTAAAAGTTATTATGTATATTTTACTAATAATTATTCATTATTAAATACTTAACAATTATTATCAAAAAACTAATTTTTACTTCTTAATTAGTGATTCTTACTTCTTAATTATTGATTACTAAAATTAATTATATATTCATTACTAAAAACTAATTTTTATTTTTAATTTCTAACAATAATACATTATTATTATCTATTAATTATTATATAGCGAAAAGAAATTATTAATATTAGTTATTACATATTTTCAAATAAACTATTTTTTATTATTATTAAACAATGGTTATTGAGTATTAATATTTTTATTAATTATTGAATTTTTATTAATTATTAATATGGTATTTTTGTTGTAGTGTAGTCATATATTACAATAGTCAAAAAATAAAAGTTGTGATATGCTTTTATTGCAACAGTCAAAATAACGCAGTTGTTAAAAATAAGTTTATTACAACTTTTCTGGAAAAATGTTGTAAAAAAGCATTTATTACAACGGTGATTTTACCACCGTTGTAAAATTAAAGTTGTAATATGGTATTTTTGTTGTAGTGTAGCATCGTATTGACGATATGGCCCTAACAAAACAAATTTTATCAAATTCTGAGACCGTTTGAAAAATAGACTTTTTCTGGTCGATTAAAATCAATTGAAATTGGTCAAACGCGTTTGAGTGTTCCACACTCACATATTGACTCCAAAAATTCTAAAACTTGGAACCTCGCAATAAATTGACCTTCCGGATCCAACAAAAGTGGTTTCGTCGAATTCTGAGGTCGTTTGCAAAATGGCTATTTTAAGGGCTAAATATATATTTAAAATACCTTTAAATGTATACAGCCTTATATAAACAGCTCAACCACTATTTTAAAATGTCAGCCAAGCCCTAACATTTAATTTACTCTGTGACAGTCCTGTTCTCCAAATCTGTTTCAAAGATTTGGTTAAACAGAGTTAAATTTTCTAGGGTTGTCCCCTTTCTACTTTAAATTGAATTATATATATTTAATCGAAGCTTAAAATCAAATTTTCAAACTAACGCGCCATTTCAAGCTCGTAATATATTTAAAATAAATTTATTCGTTTTAACTTCGTCGAAAATAGATTTTTAGTCGCTATTATTTAAAGTAAATTATTTTAAATAACTAAAATTCACTAAATTAGCCAAAATAAAAATTATAAATTGGCCCAGATTTCCGGGTTATTACACGAGCTATCTCCTGTTTGGTTGATGGCCACATTACTTTGGATTTCCTCCTTATCTGCCATTTTCGTTTTCCGGTTAGCATATACCTCCTCTTGACGCAAGCGTACATTAGCTATTTCGTAGAACAACTCTCTAGTTGGAGGTGGCTTTCCAGCCAGATATCTTAATTCAGTGTCCTTGTCCACTTCATCGATCAGGGCCGCCACGACGGTTGGCTCATGGGGATCCTTGACTTCAGTGGCAGCTAAGTTAAAGCGATCCAGATACACCCTCAAGCTTTCGTCGGGTCGTTGTTTGACAAGGAACAAATCAATCACACTCTTTGTCCTCTACGCGTGAATGCGGAACTGATCAACGAACCTCTCACTTAATTCCCTGAAACTGGATACCGATCGTGCTGGTAGACGAGTGAACCATAATAGCGCTACTTCCTCCAGGAATATAGGGAATGCTTTGCACTTTACAGCATCGGAGGCGGCGACAGTGGTCATTGACCATGAGTATCTCATTAGATGCTGGATTGGATCAGTTCTACCCGAGTAACGGTTCATCTAAGGCATGTTGAAGCGCCTCGGGAACGTAGCATCCAGAATGTCATCAGTGAAGGGGGTGTGACTGCGGTCAATTCCCCAATTTTCATTTCCCTGTCCACGGCTATCAGCCATGATTTGTCTGACCATTGTCACATGGTTTGCAGTGGTCACTGTAGACTCGGGCTCTGCGCTTCTTGTTCTGCGGGCTCTTCCTCCGTCTCTTCTTGGTGTAGCCGCATGATCTGGAGCTCGGATAGGGCTCTGTTGCCCCCTGTTACCGCGATCATCCAACCGGTGAAGGGGCTGAGGTGGTCTATTCTCAACAGGGCTATCAACAATTCGAGCCCTAGTAACCGCTGCTGGGTTATTAATGTTGCGGTTAGAAGGCCCCATATTAAGTATCTCTTCTCCGTGCGGGTGAAGAGTTCCAAATCAAAGCGATTCTATGTTTTCAGGCCTCTCGTACTGTCATCTCGCAGGTCTGGTGGATTCTCCTGATGTAGAGGAATACTCTGGAGTGCGCTGACGGGCTAACGGAGGTGGTGGAGGAGCCCTTTGCCTTATAAGTTCATCAATTCGCCTATCCGTAGCGATGAAATTTTGCCGCAACACAGAGCTTTCTTTCCTTTGCTCGGCCAATTCATCATTTGTACTCCTCAACATATCCAAGATGCGTGAGAGGTCTCCTTCAGTTGCAGGGGAAGAAGGGTTAAGATGATCATTATCATTGTCTCTTATACGCAGAGAGCTTGAGCCAAGCCGACCGGGCACCCTAGGACAAGAAGAACGAGCCATAACCTCCTTTCCAGGTCGAGTTGTAGTCTGGTCATTGAATCGGATCGCAGTTTTCTTGCGGCGGTGGCTCGTTGCGCCCCTGGGATCGGATCGTGGAGGTATGAGGATGGGGGTTCATGGCGAGGTCGTGGGAACGTGTCGTGACGCCTTCGGCTATCTGGATCGCTGCGCCCCCTTCATCACGGTTCGCGACGCCTTGCTCGGGTCGGGTCGCCCTGTCCTCGTCGCGATCCGATAGGTCTTCGTCAGCCTGCTCATGCACACTTTCTTCGATCGCTTCATTCACGGCTTCGTTCGCTTGCGAAGCACGTACTTCCTTAGACTTTTTTCCAGCCATGATATCTGGGTATCGCTGAACTCTTCAAAAGTCGAAAAAGTGAAGTCTTGGTACTGTTTTCTTCGGACTTGAGTATCCAAACAATGGAGCAACAATCCAATAGCTGAGAATTCGTTCTCAGTGAAAGCACCAAAATGTTAGATCCAAAATTGGCTCCGACACCCAAATTGTTCTGAAATGAAGAAAATTATATATGAAAAATGAGGAAAAAGAAGAAACACACAAGATTTATAGTGGTTCGGCGTTAACGAGCCTACGTCCACTTTATATGTTGCTGATTATACGTCGAATGATAGTACAATATATGGTTTTCACTCAATCTCACTGTTACAATAATGTTTCTCTCAGTAATTTCGAGATAACTCTAACTAGGAATAATGAAGGAATAATAATGGTGGAATCAGAGCTCTTAATTGCCAAAAGATCTTAAAAAATGCCAATCTCTGGGCTATTTATAGCTGATTTTGCCAGGCGGATCGCAGTCATACATGGCACAAATCTCGAGAATCTCGGACCGGATTGTCGCTTGATGAAGAATTGGTCAATATGACAGTTGTGGACAGGTGTCGCGAGATCCATGCATCTCGGATCGTGATGGAATGAGTCTTGGCCTTCGTTCCTTCGCTTCTGGACTTGGATCGGATCATGGTGCCATCGGCGGATCGATTCGCATAGTGATTTGGCGACTTGATAGGGTGACCTGAAAGGGGCGATCCGAGCTGAGGATGGATGAGCGACCGCGATCTGTCTTTTCGTGAACTGGAGGAATGGAACCTCATATTTTCTTCTTGTGTGTAAACCTTGGTGGCATGGTCAAAAAATTAGCCAACATTCACGTATATTAGAATTCAAATTAATTCTTTTTATGGTTAATTTAGTCGACATTCACGTTTCAGTTCTTTAGTATAATTTTCATGTCAAACACATTCAACCATCAAATATCAAGCAAACCAAGTAAAGTTGTTTTATTTTCACTTCATGTCACTTATAATATTTTATAATGATTTTTCGCCATTTTTATTTATTTAAAAGTGGCCTTATATAATTAAACGACGTTTCAGGTCGTGTCGTGGCACTGCTTTTCCCTAAATTTGTTTTACACATATCTGAAAATCTAACCGTTGGATCTTAACAAAGTTTATATCATTGGAAAGATCACTCAAAAGCGAACCCAACGGTACCAGTTTCGTCAAAATCCAATGCTCGGATCTTTCGGTATAGTCGTTTAAAGTTACGATTTCAAAACGCGAACTACACGGGCTCAATTCATTTTAATTTTAATTTATATTTTTATATATATAAATATAATTCATTCGACGATTTTTATATCGTTTTTACTTCAAAATTTCACTAACGCCTTAATATTTTGGAAAATTTCGCCATAACCTCCTTTGTACGGGAAGGGTCGGGAAAATCCCCAAACAGCCACACTGGCGTCTCATCTCAAAAAGAAAAAGAAAAAGCCAAGCGGCTAGCCAATCGGCTCATAAAATCATCACCCAAGCAAAACAGTAAATTTGTACCTATTTGTCGGGTAAACAATTTTATTCCTCTTCTCTAGCCTCTTTGCTATAACCTGTTCAATAAAATATGCATGTACATGTTTGCAATTCTAAACACTTACCAATTTACAGTTCAGTTCAACACTTGATTCAATTTGGTTAAATATTACCATTCATTTCAATTTTGCATACACAAGCTAAAAATCGTATTATTCACTAATTAACGAATATTTTCAACTCATGCATATTTATTTGAACAAGTGGTCATTTTAACACTGCACGTTTCATATAAAAATGATATTTTTAGCGAACTAAAATATATTTCAACACATGACGGTTTTATTTAATTCTTATACATGTCAAAATAATATTCATACTATACAAATATTGGTTTCGACACTAGTATATTTTTAGCGAGTCACATACGTGATAAAAATGATATTTTTATCATTAAAAAATTTATTCCACACATGAATGTTTTTAGCACTTCCTTTTCTCAATAAAAATGTAATTTTTTTTGTTCAACCTTTTTATTCAACACATGAACATTTTTCAACTCATGAACAACTCACACATGAGTATTTCCACACATGGATAACTAATTCACTTATGTGAAATTTTTTATTTTTATTGTTTAATTCTTAATCAGCTTCAAACCGTAAATTAGCAAAAGAACGACTCCCTAAATATTAACCCTGAAGGCCGAAACCAACATCAGATCAATACCGAAGAAACCATTCCACTTAGCCAGTTTCCAGTTATAATATATATATTTTTATATATGATAAAAATGTGAATTTTATTGTACAAATATTTTATTTAAAACACGAATGTCATTCAACACACGAATTTCTATTCATAGAATGAATTTCTATTCAACACATGAGTGCACTCTATACATGAATTTTTCCACACATGGATATTTTCTCAACACATGTTACGGTTTCAACAAATGAATATGGTTTCAACACATGACAATAATTCTAACACATGAACATTATTGAAAATTTCGGCAGCATAACGGTAAGGGTTTAAAACCGGCACCGTAGCGAAGTACGGCTCCTCGCGCTACCTTAAGCATCACTGCTTTCCCTAAGGGGCGTATTCTAAGGACCTAAATATTCTGACCATCTTTCAGGTCATAAGGAATTTTTCCACAATCACTTTCCATTTAATTTCCAACCACAATCAATCATTCACAACCACAAACAAATCTAGTCAACCATTCGTTACCAACCAATTTTTCACACCAATCACAACCAATAAATATCGTCGTCCATGGTTTGTGGACGAGGGGCGTATATATATATATATATATGTATATATATAACATTTCACTTCTAATTCCACACTTTTCAATGCAAATATATTTCAAACAACGCTTGTATAATTTATACATCGCTCATACAATTTATACAACACATGTACATGAGGTATACAATGCGTATATAATTTATGCTCCGCTTATATAAGTTATACAACACGCTTTCATTCACGTTTTGAATTTAGAGTTCTCACATTGGTTCGTTACTTTGCTAAAAATAGATATAAGCTCAGAAAAATCCGCGGTCTCTTCTAGAATGTAGAGAGCCTCCTTGCGGTCATGATGTCTCCTGTTTCATCGAATTTCGTTAACACACATTAAAGACACGTTTTTTCAAAGTTTGCAACACTTAAAAGTGTTTAAATCAGTTTAATTAAACCAAAGTCGATACCTTTATTCGTGGGTTCGAACTAGGGTTTGAAGAATTCGTCAAATCTGTGAAGTATTGGAAGGATCGGAGGGAGCGGCGTGAAAGAGGGGAGAGAGGCACTCCTATCGATGGTGGTCTTGGCCGGATCG
Organism: Allium sativum; assembly: GCA_030737875.1. NCBI lineage: Eukaryota > Viridiplantae > Streptophyta > Magnoliopsida > Asparagales > Amaryllidaceae > Allium > Allium sativum. The sequence continues at coordinate 14,549,868 of CM060924.1, forward strand.
ATGGCCTGACGGAGGAGAACGACAGCGGCGAAGTCCGGATATTTGAGGGCGTCGAACTCGACGATGGAGAGGAGAGAGAGGGCGAGAGTTGGTTGGATTTGAAGAGGGAAGACGGCGCTTTTTTTTTTTAAATTACGAATGGATAATTTTCGTTGGTCCATGGTTTTATTAAATTTTTAAATAGTGTTTCTCCACACGGACACCAATTCAAACCCAACGCTTGTCGTCCCTAGTTAGATACCCCGATCCCGGACATAATGGGATATGTTTCGTAGGCCATTTCGACTGTTAGAGTTAGTTATTTTTCAATTTATAGTATAAAACATTGAATTTCTGATTTGAACGTACATTTTAATTTGCTGGGGCCACAAACTGATTCTAAAAATTCTCGAAAAATTTATCTAGCTATGTTCGGACGATACGGTCCCAACAAAACTGATTTCGTAGAATTCTGAGACCGTTTGAAAAATGGCCATTTTCTGGTCGTTTAGAATTGACTGAAACTGTTCAAACACGTTTTCTTTTACCACGCTCACATATTAATTTCAAAAATTATGGAAAATTCAACTTAGCAATAAATTGACATTTTGGATCCAACAAAAGTGGTTTTGTCGAATTCTGAGGTCGTTTGCAAAATTGCTATTTTCAAGGCTTTAATATTGTTTTAAAAATGGAATTTTTAAATTCTGACTCAATTTCTGCTTAAATTAATCAAAATAATTTTTTTAATCTGGCTCAGATTTTCCGGGTTGTTACAACAGAATATTAAAGTACATCAAAAATAATGCAGCGGAAGATAATTTACAATAAATGTAATACAATCCATAACGGAAATATAAACTAACACATCGGAAGACTATCAATGCTCTGGACATAGCTTTAAGATTTGATCTAGAATCCTGCTCGAGATACATATCTGCAAAAAAAACTATTCGATTGCCCGTGTGGAAAATAGGGGCAGCCGAGTTTGCAAGGGAAAAACAAACTACGAGTCAATCATGGGACTGGTATGAGAAATCTTACTTAACTTATCTAATAATAGGGCTAATCACAGGGCCACACCGCTAACGCGGAACGGGTTTACTCCATTTGATTGCCAGTGCATAAAATAAGTAAATATTTTAAAAACAACGTAATGCTTATTAGAAAAATGAAACCATTTTAAGACTCAAGTCCCATCACACAATGCAACGCAAACCGGAGGGTAGAGTTTTACCTTATAATGATCAAACATAATTGATACGTATTAAACAACAATCATTTTATATTATTAATAGTGTCTAATTAGTTTAAAACACTTTCAAAATAAATGTATCTATCCTAGACGGCATAGTATTGCATCCTACTATGTCGCCATATATAGGTTTACGATCAAATCTGTAACGTCGTATTGGAAATTGGGTTTCCATCATGAGTCGAGGCTAGCAATCATCCTCACCAATTTCGATACACTCCAGCAAATGTCTCTGGACTCGGACGCTGGCGAGCGCTGGATAGCAGCAGGGCCGGTCCACAAATACTTTAGTGGATTCGTTATGCTTGAACAATACATTTCCCGGTCCTATTGGACCTATCACTTGGTCAAGAACGACCAATATCTAAGGCGCCTCATTCCATCATCCACATAAGTAAAATTTCTGGGCTCCATACCATGACACCACTTCTAGCTAGAAAGAAACGCATGCACTTCCTGCCGTCCTCATTCCGTTTTTGACTTATACCGGGGTGTAAGGATCGCGAATACACAAAGCTATGCTAATTAATGCTATGCTTTGATCATCAACCCCAAGGCTCAGCATTTCAACAAAAGCCTTGATCATTTGCATCTTAGCAAGCCAAATTGACAATTCACACCATGTAACTGATGTCTATCAATATATAACCTCTAAGCTCGTACGTCTTAGAGAAGGGTGTTAAACAAAGAATAAATTCTCCACCACTAAACAGAATATTTTTAATAGAAATCAATCAACATAGAATGAAATCCAATGCCAGACACACAATCCATTTACAAGTTCGCTCTGGGTCTAAACGAAACTGGAGGCACCTTACTCCTCGTCCCGTATGTCCAATACGGAAGAGAGGTTCTCGCATATCTGGACAATCAACAAGTACGTCCAAACAACTACCACTTTAACCCTTTCAAGGCAGCAACTCAAATCAAAGACATCAGTAGTTGTCCATTTGATGTGAAGATCGCCGGTCTTCAACCACCGTCTTCAATGTCTTCGTTTTTAAATCGTCGTATAATTATTTGAAATGGGATTGAACTCGGTCTTTCCAAATAATTCTCGAATATATATAATTCAAATCATTTTATATCGTTAATAATATTTTATAACGATTTATCGCTATTTTTTATTTATATATAAAAAATTGCCCGTTTAATTCGAACGACGTTTCAGGTCATTACGTGGCCCTGACGCTGTTTTAATCCAAATTTGAATTTCACCTTTCTCAAAATCTAACCGTTGGATCTTAACAAATATAATATCATTGGAAAGATCTTTCTAAAGCGAACCTAACAGTTTCAGTTTAGGGAAAATCTGGCGGTCGGATCTTTCGGTATAATCGTTCAAAGCTACGATTCCGAAATGCGAACTACCGCGCGCGATTCGTTTAATTCTAATTCTAATTTATATATTATGTATATAAATATAAATTGTTCGACGATTTCACTAACATGTTGAAAGTGATGTTTTCAACAAACAAAACATTTATTAACATATAATCATTTTCCTACTTTGCTAACATGTAAGTGATTACATTTTTATTAATTCAAACACATTATTATTTTTATCTAAACAAAACATGATAAAAGTAACATTTTTATGGAAAAACTTATTTTAATAAGTCATTCTTTTTAATATAAACAAACATGTTAAATGTAACAAGTTAATGACAACACCTATTTTAACATGTAATTCTTTATATCTAAACAAATATGCAAAATGTAACATGTTAATGATAAATTCCATTTTAATGTGTCATTCTTTTTAAATCTAAATGAACATTTTAATGACAAATTCCATCTTAATATGTCATTCTTTTTTATCTAAATGAACATGTTAAATATTACATTTTTGGTTACAAATTCCATTTTAATGTCATTCCTTTTAATCTAAATGAACATGTTAAACGTTACATTTTTGATTACAAATCCTATTTTAACATGTAACCCTTTTATCAATTGAATCAAAACATACACTAAAAATGTCCTTTTTATGTTTAAACAATTTCTGATTAACATGTCATTTTTAATAATTAATCATTTTTAATGAGACTAATCGCACATTAAAAATATTCTTTTTAATCTCTAAACAGTTCCTAATGAACATGTCATTTTGAATAATGAACCATTTTTAATGAAACTAAACATACATTAAAAATATCCTTTTTAATCTCTAAACAATTCCTAATGAGCATGTCAATTTTAAAAATGAATCATTTTTAATTAAACTAAACATACATTAAAAATATCCTTTTTAAATCTCTAAACAATTTCTAATGAGCATGTCACTTTTAAAAATGAATCATTTTTAGTGAAACTAAACATACATTAAATTGTTCTTTTTAATATCTAAACAGTTTCTAATGAACATGTCAATTTGAATAATGAATCATTTTTAATGAAACTAAACAAACATTAAAATATTCTTTTTAAATCTCTAAACAATTTCTAATGAACATGTCAATTTTAATAATGAATCATTTTTAATGAAACTAAACATACATTAAAAATGTTCCTTTTTGATGTTTCAACAATTTTTCCTAAACATGATTCTTTTTAATAATGAATCTACATATACATTAAAAATTATCATTTTAAATGTTTCAACAGTTTTTCCTAAACATGATTCTTTTTAATGAAACTAACATTGAAAAATTGCAATTTTTAATATCTAAAAATTTTAATGAACAAAACCTATTTTAACATATAATTCTTTTTATCTAAACTAACATGTTAAAAGTTCATATTTTTAACAAACCAAAAATATAATTTAACACATGATTATTGACATGACCCGAACTTCTCCGTAAAAGAAAGCCCGGATTGAGTTGGGAACAAGACTAATCGGAACACAAACGGAAGAAACATTTCATTGATTATTACAACAATTTCATCAGAGTACAAGAATATAACAGAGTATGAATAAATATTACACATTGTAAAATATCATAGATTTAAATTATAATGCAGCGGAAAAATAATACATAACACAACTGAAAGAAATACAAGGATACAGAGCGTTCGGAATATAGTTCTAGCTGTAAATCCAGGATCCTATAAGAATAAATCTGCAAAACCAAAACTACTAGCTGCCCGTGTGGAAAATAAGGGCACCCATAGTTTAGGTTAAAACAATAAACTCCAGGTCAGTCATGTGACTGGCGTGAGAACTTAAACAGTTATTTAAAACGTTACTTTAAAATGAAGTAAATCAATGGACCATGCCGTGTAACACGGAACGGGTTTACTCCCATGAATATCACTGCATAAACAAATAGCGCAATGCTAAATAAAGAACAATGAAGCTATTATAAGACCCAGGCCCCATCACACAATGCAACGCAAGCCGGAGGGTAGGGTTTTTACCTTATAATAGCCAAAGAATGCTTGATACGTTTAAAACAAATGTCACTTGATATTATTATAAGTGTATAGTGTATACGAACAACTTCAAATATAAATGTATCAATCATAGGCGGCATAACTACCATCTACTATATCGCCATATATAAGTTTACAATCAAATCCGTAATTTCGTATTGGAAATTGGATTCCATCATGAGTTGAGGCAAGGGATCGTCCTCACCGTTCGATACACTCTAGCAAATGCCTTAGGTCGCACCTTTAGCGACCTTGGATGCTTCAGCGCCGGTCCTCACTTACTTTTGAGGATTAATTATTCCTGAGCACACATTTCTCGGTCCTATCGGGCCTATATCCATCTGCTCCATAGTAATCGATATATCCGAGGCGCCTCGCAAACCAACAACCACAAAGGTAAAAATATATAAATGTCAGGGCTAGTAAAACGCTGACACAACCCATAGCTAGAAAGATACGTCGTGCACCCCCGCAGTCCATATCCCGTTTTTGACTCATAACGAGGTGTGAGGCTCGCAAATTAACGCTATACACAAAGTTGCGCTATATTAATGCTATGCTTTAATCATCAACCACAAGACTCTGTTTTTCAACAGAAGCCTTGATCCATGCAACTCAGCATGCCACACAGGCAATTCACGCCATGCGACTGATGTTTATCAATATACAACCTCTAAGCTCGTACGTCTTAGAGAATGGTGAAGCAAGAGAATAAATTCTCCTTCACCATGCTAATGTATATTTAATAGAGTTTAATCAGCACAAAATAAAGTCCAATGTCAGACATACCATCCATTTACATGTCCATTCTGGGCCTAAACGAAACAGGAGGCACCTTATTCCTTGTCCCATATGTCTAATTGTAATGACCCGGATTCTTATGGGTTAATTTTAAATATTTTAATATGGATTTAAATATTTAGGGGATAATATAAATGGAATTATTTATATTAAGTTATCAATTATACAAAATCAATTTCAATTTAATATAGAATATATTAAATTGTCAGAATATGAACATGGATTTAGTTGAATTCAGAATTTTACTTGAATTAAATACAGTTCAGATAATTTATAGGAAATTTTATCTGAATTTATAATGATAATAATATTTATTTATTTTCGAGGAGAATAAATTGTCTGAAATTAATTTATATTGGTTTAAATATATATCTTCTACAGATGATCGAATTGGACTTAGTGACCTATCCCAGTGTGTCCGGAATAGGGGTATTACCCTAGAATTGACATTTGGTGGGTTCAGAAAGGAGTTAAGAATCAGGGTGTGTTTTAATTAAAGGATATGGATAATTTAAATTAATTAAAACTGAAACAAAACAAAAATGGTGGCTCCTTTATTACCACAAGTTAAAACAATGGTGGCCTCCTTATTTCCACAAGTTAAAACATACGGTGGCTTCCTTTATCTCCACAACAAAAGAAGGCCCTACTGTTCAATTCAAAGACCACTCCCCTTCTCTATAAATCGCGCCTAATCTCCTCTTATTTCCTCTTCTGAAAATCAAAAAGCTTTAGCAAAGAAAAGATGGCTGCCTCAATTGAAATCGCGAGCCATCTCTCGAAATCATAAGGCCATCGAGTATTCGATTTGGTGCGCAATTGGTTAGGGCTTTGATTCCCTGTCGTGCGAGAGGAGGATAGAGTCAACCGCGACATCAGGAAAGTGGTTCGAATGATAACGGAAGGAGCTCGACTTCGTGCAACCGAGAGTAGCAAATGACTGTCGCGATGGCTTTGGAAAGGGTGAGCAAGGGTTTCGAGAGCTAGACCATCCGAGCGATGGCCTTGGTTTGGGTTTGCAGGCCTTTGAAGGCAGAACTGGTTCGATTGGGGTAACGCGGAGTACAGTTCTGGTATGGAGAAACTGGGCGATTGGTGTTAGGAAGCAGGAATTAAATGTCTGACTGTCGATTGGGGAATCTGGTACTGTGATATCCTGGAGTTCAACATAGCGATGTATGGGGTTTGCGAGTGTTTAAGGCTTGGGATTTTTGGGGATGTTTGCGAGCTTGTCGGGGCAGTAAACAGGAAGGGAATTAAGGCTTGATTAAGGTAATTTAATTCTTAATTAGTTTGTTAATTTTATTTATTCAAATAAAGTGAAATTTTTATTTACTTTGGTGGTAATTTGAATAAATGTTAAATCGATTAATTTACATAAATAAATACAGGTAAAAGGTTACCAAAAATTTATAAGCTAAATTAGATTATTAAGACATGAATTTATTTCAAGATAAGAAATTAACTTAACTATTTGTGTGAAATGATTTTGATCTAAATGCCCGAAAATTAGTCTTTATAATTGGAAATTTAAATTATATAATCAGTTTATGTAAAGAAAATAAATTAGTAGCAAATAATAAGTAACTAAAAGTGCTAATACATATATATGTTTATATATATTTCAAACTGGTGAAATAACTCAACTCGTTCATAGGTTACCAGTTTGGATCAAACCAAAGGTGTTAGATTCGAAGTGACTCTATCTACGAAATAGAATTTGGATTGGAACAGATTTCGACAAATAAAATCTGGTGAGTAAATCTCACTTTGTTTTATTTAGAATTATTTTTATCAGTTAAAAATAATTGTTTTGTTGATTTGTTGGATGCTTTAAATATTTATTTATTGCTGTTAAAAATATATTAGTTATCTAGGATTGGTTGACTATTATATATATTGGGTTGATGATTGGTTGGATTCCCGCAGTCTCATTACCGGATGCCCGCGGTACCATAGCGGATGATTACCCTATACGCCCCCACGCTATGATAGTGGATGACCTTCATACCGCGATATCCTGCCTCGAAGCAGGATGGGTATTACTATGTTGACTAACGTCTTTGGGTGCAGGAAAAAACAGGTTGGAGGAATCCAACTGGATTCCTCAAAAATATATTATCTGTTTGTTGTTTGTTTGATTTCATATATATTCATGTATGATGTGTTAAAAATCAAATGATTGAAAATTGATTGATTTGATTGTTTAAATATCACTGGGGCTTGGGATATTGATTTATAAAATACCCTGAAAGGGTATTTGAGATTTAAAAAGGGAATTCTATTTTTATAAATAGAATTTGAATTTTAAATGAACTATAGGAAATATTTACTTGTTTGAAGATATATAAAACGAGTACTGAATTTATAAACTCTGTTTATAAATTAAAATATGAGATTTGAATTGAATTTATAAACTTGGTTTATAAATGAAAAGGTGGGTTTTGAATCGAATTTATAAACTTTGTTTATAAAGGAAAATATGGGATTTGAACTGAATTTATAAACTTTGTTTATAAATATATAAATGTGGGATTTTAAGTGAAGTTATAAACGTTGTTTATAAATAATGCAGAGAATTCAAATAGAATTTGAATATAGAATTCAAATGGACTTTAAACTATAGAATTTGAATATAGAATTCAAATGGACTTTAAACTATAGAATTTGAATATAGAATTCAAATGGACTTTAAACCATAGAATTTGAAAATAGAATTCAAATGAAGTTTAAATAAAGAGAATTCAAATAGAATTGAATTGGAATTTGAATAAGAAGTCGATAAGGAAACGAGAGTATGAGTATAATTAGAATTTGTTAATATGCAAGTTAAAAATATATTTGAACATGTAATGTTCAAATATGTAGGTGAAATAGACTGAAGAGTTAAGTAACAGATTAAATTAACAAATTTAGTTTAAAAGATTGGTATAGTTAAAATAGATTGGACACGTATAAATATACAGGAGACAGGTTTGGAATAAAGTGTTAGAAGGTATATAAATAGAATGCCCGACAAAAAGGTATGTATTTAATTCATATATGAGATTTTATGCACCGTATCGGCAAGCCGCTTGGCTTTTCCTTTTTCTTTTTGATTAGAGAGGCCTATGTGGCAGTTTGGGGATTTTCCCGATGCTCCCGGTACAAAGGAGGTTATGGCGAATTTTTTCCGGGAATTTAAGGATTTAGAATATTTTTAAGAAAATCTGATAACTAGGATTCTATATATCAATATATATAGAAGTCGATAAGGAAGCGAACTTAAAAATAGAATAGTGTAATCAAAAAGGAAGTCTAAGAATAAAATCCAGTAAGAATAGAAAGAGAAGTGTATACGTGTTTAAAAGTGAATGATTAGTTGTATGGTATTGATTATTCGAGTAAGTAGTCTTATCTGTTTTGACGTTATAAATGTTATTCAGTCAAGGTCTGAGAGGTAGTTATACCCCAACTTGATTGATTTCATTATTAACAAATAAACAGTAAGATTTCAAGCTCGAAGATCAATGTTAAATAAGAGTTAGTTGAATATAGTATTTGGGTTGTCGTAACGATGTTTTACACAACATCCGTTTTAACCCAAATAAGTGTAAGCTTGGAAATGGAATAATGAATAATTCCTAAGTATAGAAATAAACGAGATCCGAAAAGAGATAAGTAATTGGAATATTTTCCAATTATAAATAGCATATACTTTCTAAAGTTTAGAAAATAAAGGAAGGCGATATATGGAAATGTTTTCCAAATAACGTATAAGGCCAAGATGGTTATTGAAAATATTTGGTTAACAAATATTGGTAAAGAAAATTGAAAAGTGATTTAAGTAATGGAATATTAATTAAGGGCTCAGTGATTGTTTGATAATTGGATGAACACTTATTTTCTTCGATAGTGAAATCATCGACTATCGAGACACTTGTTTTTATTCAATAGTTAAATCACATACTATCGAAGTTTTGACCATTTTAACGTGTTAATATGGATAGACCGGCTGGATTATTATCCAAAGAACCACTCTGTATTGGCATAAGCGTCGCGAATCATATATGCCAAAGATAATTCGAGACGGAGTAAAGTGCAAGGGCTATTGTATAAGTCTTAGATAACAGTGCCTAAGATGGATGTACTGAATAGTTCCTTCGGTTCATCCTGTTCCTGGATGACTTGTATGGATGAATGCCTGACGGAGTATTTCCAGAAATGTCACGTACATTGATTTCTTCAACCGTACCAAGAGTGGAAGCGGAGAAGGAAACTTCTTTAGCTAACACGTAATGTACTGTTGTAGATGTCAATTAGTGATTTTCGATGGATCTGACAATGTGGCATTCGAAATGAATCTGATGTGATGGTAAAGCGTAGCCTCTGGCCTCAACAACCGAGAAATGACAAAAATCGGGTAGGCAGCATGGCTATGTGGTTAGCTCCCATTAGGGTGCATTATCACATATCTAGAGAATATTCATTTACTTCTTTAATCTATATCAATGCTGTCCCTTATCGGGAAACGGTTGCTGATCCTAACCGTTGGTGATATACATTCGATACACTCAAGAGAAATGAGTGGTCGGTCATGTGTGGCTGAGTTGCAAGATGTTCTTGTTGAACTCCAGTGTATCGTTCCTAGAGTACACTGATCGGAAGGTGGTTCCATACCTTGTCATAGTTGGAAATCCATTACCCAATACGTGGTTGCGGTTTTGATTGTACTATATATGTAGAACGTGAGATGAAAGTGTTTCTGCTAGATGATTATTATATTATGTTGCTAGACATTATTATAATATCAAAAGGTTTTGATATACAGATATTTTGGATTCTCATAAGGGAAAAACCCGTTCCGTTATACGGCGTGGTCTTATGAGATATCATTTACTTGTTCAAGCTGTTTTAAACTGTTTACTCATACCAGTCCCATGACTGACCCGGAGTTTATTTGTTTTGATCTACCTAAACTCTTGGGTGCCTAAATTCGTACGGGCAGTGAAGTAGTTCAGGATTTTTTTCAGATCTATTTGGAGGAGCTCGGAGCAGGAGGCTTCAACGTTAGTTATCTAGTGTTATTTCCGCTGTATTGTAAGTGTTGTACTCTGATGATGATGTATGTAAATATAGTCAAATTTTGTATACCAAAAGATGTTATAAATATATTATATTTTGTTCCGCTGCGACGTGAGATTCTGTGTTGTTATGTCTGTTCTTCTTCTATCCTTTTCTTCTAAAAAAAAATGTTTCGTATTTTCGTGATATTTGGGTTGGACGTATGATGTAGATAGTCAACTCTGATGTTACGAATTTGCGGGCTGTTACAGTTGGTATTAGAGCTTAGGTTGAGCGAATACCTAGGCTTGTTGGAATGTGCTCATTAGAGATAGGGTCAGTAGTACCCTAGAATGAGTTGATTTTATATATATACGAGAGAGCGTATTTGTTATTTGATATAAAAACTGTTTTATATTGTGTTGACTAGTCTGTTGAGTGAATTATAAATTTTGGTCGAATCGTGGGACGCCACGAAGTCGATAGAAATTTATAAACATTTGAACAGAAGATTGGACACGATATTGTTTTAAATAGTTGAGTTGATTGTTAGAATTATAATCAAATTAGATTATAAAACAGAAATAGTTATATATATAACCAATGGAATTTGTATATGAAAACAAATATACAAATGAGATAAATTGAAATTGAATTCCAACCAGAATTCAGAATTTAAAATCCTGGGAGTTTGGAAAATATTTTTCTAAATGGATTTTGAAAGAAATATAGCACTGGACTCATTCAGTAGCTGGGAAATAATTCTGATGATGGTCGCAACATCATCAGTGTTCATTTTCGAGTTTCTAAGTGATAAATTGCTGCCTTAGAAAAGTTTTGATGGAAATTTGTTTGAAAAGAAACAAGTGGTTTGAAAATTCAAATGTTTTCAATTTGAGATAGATATAAAAATATGTATATATTTATATTACTTCAAAGGAATTTTGAAATGGGAATTGGAATATAGATTTCAAATAGAAGTAAAATATAGAAATTTAAATAGGATTTGAAATGGAATTTTAAATATATATATAATTCAAATAAAATGTGAGTGTGACATTTGAATATAGAATTTGAATAAAGAAAATTCAAATAGAAATTATATAAGAAAAATTGAAATGGAATTTGAATTCAAAGGAATTCAAATGGATTTGAATAAAGAAAAGTCAAATAGAGATTTGAATGTTAGAATTCAAATGGAATTTTGTTAAATAGAATTTCAAAGAGAATATAAAGTGGAGGTTGAATATTAGAATTCAAAGAAAATATAAAGTTTGAAATAGAATTTTAAATAAAAGGAGTTTAAATAGAATTTGAATTCAAAGTGAAATTAAATAGAATTTGAATTCAAAGGAGTTAAAATAGAATTTAAATTCAAAGGATTTCAAATAGAAATTGTATAGAGGATTTCAAATGGAATTTGAATAAGGAATTTAAATAGAAATTGAATAAAGGATTTCAAATAGAAATTGAAGATAAGAAATTCAAATAGAATTTGAAGATAAGGAATCGAAATAGAATTTGAATAGAAGAAAATTCAAATAGAAATTGAATAGAAGGAAATAATATAGAGTTTGAATAAAGAAATTCAAATGGAATTTGAATATTGTAAATATATGGAATTTGAATATTGTAAATATATAGGATTTGAATATTAGAAGTGTAATAGATCGGGAATATTATGAAATGGATTTGATACATATTAAAAATATATCAGAATGGAGTTGAATTTATTATAAACAAAGTTAAAACGTTTATATTCATAATTATAATTAAAACGAGCTCGCCGTAGCGCGACAGTTCGTAAATTGGCGATTCGAACTTCAATTTAGTATACAGAACTCAATTGAAGTCGGAATTCTTTGAAACAAGAATCGTCGGGACGGGTTGAATAATAGTTTTCTAATGAAAGAGAAAAATCTGGATTTCGTCGTATAGATTTTGAGTTATGTCAAAATCAAATTTTTAGTAAAGCAGCGCCAGAACCATTATAAAACCATAATGGTTTAATTAAATAAATAAAAGGATTTTTAGGAAATAAAATCCGAATTGACATTTGAAAAATCCAGACTGGAGATATAAATTAAATATGAACTCCAGTGAAGTAAGTGAAATGATTTTTAAGACAAAAATCATATTTTAAATGGTTAAATAGAATTAACTAAATTGGAGAATAATTAGTTAAAGGAAATTTGAATCGAAATTGGGTTTTTGGATAAGTGAAAGAGATTGAGAATTTATATTCGAAATCGAATATATAACTCGAGTTGAAAAAATAATTAGATTAGTTTATAATTAAGTTGACATATATTTGAACAAGTTATATTCAAATAAAAAGTGTGAAATAGGCAAAACAGTTAATTAGCAACTAGTTAATGGAAATTTGAATGCTTGAAATTAAATTTAACTTAAGTAAGTTAAATGGACCGAAATGAATAAATTGAGTAAAATCAATGTGAATGAAATATGAATTGGGTGTGAATAAAGGAAATATATTTGTAACACAAATACAAAGGAAGTTATGAGCAAACAAATAGAAGGAGAAATATTTGTAAAAACATTTACAAATAGAATTTAGAAGGGATATTTGTAAAACATTTACAAATAGATTAAATGGAAATATTTATTTATTTGTTAAATAAATAGAATGTTATAAATGAGATATTTATTTGTTAAATAAATAGAATTTAATCAAAGGAATATTCAGAAGATGAATAGAAAATGGAAATCTGTTTTTAACAGATAAATAGAAAAGATTAATTTATAAATTACAGTTTATAAATTAAATTAAATATTTATCATACGATAAATGGAATATATAAGTCTGAACTTATATAGAGAAAAGATATTGGTTTTTAGCACCGATTGTTTTAAATAGAAGGGGTACACAACACTTGTATAAGTGAAGTAATGTTATTAAAGAGAACATTTGTAAAGTGAAGAACCGTTACTAAAAGTAAATCTTTATAAATGAATAAACGTTATCCAATAGGAGTTATTCGAATAGGAGCAGTCGATTAGAGTTAGAAAGAATCGATTAGAGTTAGAATAAATCGATTATAGTAAGAATTAACCAGTTAGAGTTACTCAATTAGGGTTAATCCGTAGAGTTAATTGAATAATAGTTATTCAATTAGAATTTATTGAATATTTGTTATTCAAATTAAGAGTTAACCAGATAGAGTTAATTGAACATAGTTAATCGAATTAGGATTTAATTGAATGTTAGTTACTCAATTAAAGTTGATCGAATATAGTATTGAGACAGAGTTATTCAAACATAGTTACTCAGGATAGGTTGCCATTTCGTACAACTACTAGCGTAATTCGCAGGGCTGCAGATAGCCTAGGGCGGTCGGATGTTTCCTGGGGGAATCAAGCGTAACCATTGTGATCGCTGCGATCTAGAGTCAAGCGAAAGGAGTTAATCGAATATAGTTTATTCGAATAGAGTTAAAAGAGTTATCGAATATAGCTTATTCGGAAGGAGTTAGGTGAAAAGAGCTAATCAAATAGGGTTAATCGATAAGAGTTATATCCAATATAGTTAATTGATAAGAGTAAAATTGAATAGAGAAAATCGAATATAGTTTATTCGAAGAAGGGTTTTCGAATCTAGTTATTCGAAATAGAGATTATCGAATATAGTTATTCGAAGGGAGGAGTTATCAGATAGGGATTTATTCGAAAGAGAGTACGTAAGGAAGTTTGAAATGTTGAGTAGCAACATAAATAAGTTTTGGAAAAAAATAAATGGGTTTGTCGCACTTTTCTCTACCTTAGCAATTTCGAGGACGAAATTATTTTAAGTGGGGAAGACTATAATGACCCGGATTCTTATGGGTTAATTTTAAATATTTTAATATGGATTTAAATATTTAGGGGATAATATAAATGGAAGTATTTATATTAAGTTATCAATTATATAAAATCAATTTCAATTTAATATAGAATATATTAAATTGTCAGAATACGAACATGGATTTAGTTGAATTCAGAATTTTACTTGAATTAAATATAGTTCAGATAATTTATAGGAAATTTTATCTGAATTTATAATGATAATAATATTTATTTCTTTTCGAGGAGAATAAATTGTCTGAAATTAATTTATATTGGTTTAAATATATATCTTCTACAGATGATCGAATTGGACTTCGTGACCTATCCCAGTGTGTCCGGAATAGGGGTATTACCCTAGAATTGACAGTTGGTGGGTTCAGAAAGGAGTACAGAATCAGGGTGTGTTTTAATTAAAGGATACGGATAATTTAAATTAATTAAAACCGAAACAAAACAAAAATGGTGGCTCCTTCATTACCACAAGTTAAAACAATGGTGGCCTCCTTATTTCCACAAGTTAAAACATACGGTGGCTTCCTTTATCTCCACAACAAATGAAGGCCCTGCTGTTCAATTCAAAGACCACTCCCCTTCTCTATAAATCGCGCCTAATCTCCTCTTATTTCCTCTTCTGAAAATCAAAAAGCTTTAGCAAAGAAAAGATGGCTGCCTCAATTGAAATCGCGAGCCATCTCTCGAAATCATAAGGCCATCGAGTATTCGATTTGGTGCGCAATAGGTTAGGGCTTTGATTCCCTGTCGTGCGAGAGGAGGATAGAGTCAACCGCGACATCAGGAAAATGGTTCGAACGATAACGGAAGGAGTTCGACTTCATGCAACCAGAGTAGCAAATGACTGCCGCGATGGCTTTGGAAAGGGTGAGCAAGGGTTTCGAGAGCTAGACCGTCCGAGCGATGGCCTTGGTTTGGGTTTGCAGGCCTTTGAAGGCATAACTGGTTCGATTGGGGTAACGCGGAGTACAGTTCTGGTATGGAGAAACTGGGCGATTGGTGTTAGGAAGCAGGACTTAAATGTCTGACTGTCGATTGGGGAATCTGGTACCGTGATATCCTGGAGTTCAACACAGCGATGTATGGGGTTTGCGAGCGTTTAAGGCTAGGGGTTTTTGGGGATATTTGCGAGCTTGTCGAGGCAGTAAACAGGAAGGGAATTAAGGCTTGATTAAGGTAATTTAATTCTTAATTAGGTTGTTAATTTTATTTATTCAAATAAAGTAAAAATTTTATTTACTTTGGTGGTAATTTGAATAAATGTTAAATCGATTAATTTACATAAATAAATACAGGTAAAAGGTTATAAAAAATTTATAAGCTAAATTAGATTGTTAAGACATGAATTTATTTCAAGATAGGAAATTAACTTAACTATTTGTGTGAAATGATTTTGATTTAAAAGCCCGGAAATTAGTCTTTATAATTGGAAATTTAAATTATATAATCAGTTTATGTAAAGAAAATAAATTAGTAGTAAATAATAAGTAACTAAAAGTGCTAATATATATATATATATATATATATATATATGTTTATATATATTTCAAACTGGTGAAATAACTCAACTCGTTCATTGGTTAGCAGTTTGGATCAAACCAAAGGTGTTAGATTCATAGTGACTCTATCTGCGAAATAGAATTTGGATTGGAACAGATTTCGACAAATAAAATCTGGTGAGTAAATCTCACTTTGTTTTATTTAGAATTATTTTTATCAGTTAAAAATAATTGTTTTGTTGATTTGTTGGATGCTTTAAATATTTATTTACTGCTGTTAAAAATATATTAGTTATCTAGGATTGGTTGACTATTATATATATTGGGTTGATGATTGGTTGGATTCCCGCAGTCTCATTAGCGGATGCCCGCGGTACCATAGCGGATGATTACCCTATACGCCCCACGCTATGATAGTGGATGACCTTCATACCGCGATATCCTGCCTCGAAGCAGGATGGGTATTACTATGTTGACTAACGTCTTTGGATGCAGGAAAAAACAGGTTGGAGGAATCCAACTGGATTCCTCAAAAATATATTATCTGTTTGTTGTTTGTTTGATTTCATATATATTCATGTATGATGTGTTAAAAATCAAATGATTGAAAATTGATTGATTTGATTGTTTAAATATCACTGGGGCTTGGGATATTGATTTATAAAATACCCTGAAAGGGTATTTGAGATTTAAAAAGGGAATTCTATTTTTATAAATAGAATTTGAATTTTAAATGAACTATAGGAAATATTTACTTGTTTGAAGATATATAAAACGAGTACTGAATTTATAAACTCTGTTTATAAATTAAAATATGGGATTTGAATTGAATTTATAAACTTGGTTTATAAATGAAAAGGTGGGTTTTGAATCGAATTTATAAACTTTGTTTATAAAGGAAAATATAGGATTTGAACTGAATTTATAAACTTTGTTTATAAATATATAAATGTGGGATTTTAAGTGAAGTTATAAACGTTGTTTATAAATAATGCAGAGAATTCAAATAGAATTTGAATATAGAATTCAAATGGACTTTAAACTATAGAATTTGAATAAAGAATTCAAATGGACTTTAAACCATAGAATTTGAAAATAGAATTCAAATGAAGTTTAAATAAAGAGAATTCAAATAGAATTGAATTGGAATTTGAATAAGAAGTCGATAAGGAAACGAGAGTATGAGTATAATTAGAATTTGTTAATATGCAAGTTAAAAATATATTTGAACATGTCATGTTCAAATATGAAGGTGAAATAGACTGAAGAGTTAAGTAACAGATAAAATTAACAAATTTAGTTTAAAAGATTGGTATAGTTAAAATAGATTGGACAGGTATAAATATACAGGAGACAGGTTTGGAATAAAGTGTTAGAAGGTATATAAATAGAATGCCCGACAAAAAGGTATGTATTTAATTCATATATGAGATTTTATGCGCCGTATCGGCAAGCCGCTTGGCTTTTCCTTTTTCTTTTTGATTAGAGAGGCCTATGTGGCAGTTTGGGGATTTTCCCGATGCTCCCGGTACAAAGGAGGTTATGGCGAATTTTTCCGGGAATTTAAGGAGTTAGAATATTTTTAAGAAAATCTGATAACTAGGATTCTATATATCAATATATATAGAAGTCGATAAGGAAGCGAACTTAAAAATAGAATAGTGTAATCAAAAAGGAAGTCTAAGAATAAAATCTAGTAAAAATAGAAAGAGAAGTGTATACGTGTTTAAAAGTGAATAATTAGTTGTATGGTATTGATTATTCGAGTAAGTAGTCTTATCTGTTTTGACGTTATAAATGTTATTCAGTCAAGGTCTGAGAGGTAGTTATACCCCAACTTGATTGATTTCATTATTAACAAATAAACAGTAAGATTTCAAGCTCGAAGATCAATGTTGAATAAGAGTTAGTTGAATATAGTATTTGGGTTGTCGTAACGATGTTTTACACAACATCCGTTTTAACCCAAATAAGTGTAAGATTGGAAATGGAATAATGAATAATTCCTAAGTATAGAAATAAACGAGATCGGAAAAGAGATAAGTAATTGGAATATTTTCCAATTATAAATAGCATGTACTTTCTAAAATTTAGAAAATAAAGGAAGGCGATATATGGAAATGTTTTCCAAATAACGTATAAGGCCAAGATGGTTATTGAAAATATTTGGTTAACAAATATTGGTAAAGAAAATTGAAAAGTGATTTAATTAATGGAATATTAATTAAGGGCTCAGTGATTGTTTGATAATTGGATGAACACTTATTTTCTTCGATAGTTAAACATCGACTATCGAGACACTTGTTTTCATTCGATAGTTAAATCACAGACTATCGAAGTTTTGACCATTTTAACGTTGTTAATATGGAGAGACCGGTCGGATTATTATCCAAAGAACCACTCTGTATTGGCATAAGCGTCGCGAATCATATATGCCAAAGATAATTGGAGATGGAGTAAAGTGCAAGGGCTATTGTATAAGTCTTAGATAATAGTGCCTAAGATGGATGTACTGAATAGTTTCTTCGGTTCATCCTGTTCCTGGATGACTTGTATGGATGAATGCCTGACAGAGTGTTTCCAGAAATGTCACGTACATTGATTTCTTCAACCGTACCAAGAGTGGAAGCGGAGAAGGAAACTTCTTTAGCTAACACGTAATGTATTGTTGTAGATGTCAATTAGTGATTTTCGATGGATCTGACAATGTGGCATTCGAAATGAATCTGATGTGATGGTAAAGCGTAGCCTCTGGCCTCAACAACCGAGAAATGACAAAAATCGGGCAGGCGGCATGGCTATGTGGTTAGCTCCCATTAGGGTGCATTATCACCTATCTAGAGAATATTCATTTGCTTCTTTAATCTATATCAATGATGTCCCTTATCGGGAAACGGTTGCTGATCCCTACCATTGGTGATATACATTCGATACACTCAAGAGAAATGAGTGGTCGGTCATGTGTGGCTGAGTTGCAAGATGTTCTTGTTGAACTCCAGTGTATCGTTCCTAGAGTACACTGATCGGAAGGTGGTTCCATACCTTGTCATAGTTGGAAATCCATTACCCAATACGTGGTTGCGGTTTTGATTGTACTATATATGTAGAACGTGAGATGAAAGCGTTTCTGCTAGATGACTATTATATTATGTTGCTAGACATTATTATAATATCAAAAGGTTTTGATATACAGATATTTTGGATTCTCATAAGGGAAAAACCCGTTCCGTTATACGGCGTGGTCTTATGAGATATCATTTACTTGTTCAAGCTGTTTTAAACTGTTTACTCATACCAGTCCCATGACTGACCCGGAGTTTATTTGTTTTGATCTACCTAAACTCTTGGGTGCCTAAATTCGTACGGGCAGTGAAGTAGTTCAGGATTTTTTTCAGATCTATTTGGAGGAGCTCGGAGCAGGAGGCTTCAACGTTAGTTATCTAGTGTTATTTCCGCTGTATTGTAAGTGTTGTACTCTGATGATGATGTATGCAAATATAGTCAAATTTTGTATACCAAAAGATGTTATAAATATATTATATTTTGTTCCGCTGCGACGTGAGATTCTGTGTTGTTATGTCTGTTCTTCTTCTATCCTTTTCTTCTAAAACAAATTTTTCGTATTTTCGTGATATTTGGGTTGGACTTATGATGTAGATAGTCAACTCTGATGTTACGGATTTGCGGGCTGTTACACTAATATAGGAGAGAGGCCCTCGCATATGCGTCGATCTCCAAGTACGTCTGGACGATCACCACTTATTACCCTATCTTGCGTGTACAGCCCAATCAAGACATCGGTAATCATCCAAACGATGTGAAGACCTCCGCTCTTCAACCACCGTCTTCATCGTCGACTTATCGTCGAATCAGTTATTCAGAATGGGTAAAAACCCGGCCTTTCCGAATAACTCATGTATATTTATAATCAAGTGATATAAACACAACATACGACTCATTCCATTCCAGAATATTCTTTTATTCAAATATTCACATTCTTAGGGAAAGGTTCCCACTATTTTTATCAAAGATAAATTCTTTATAATTTATACTTTAATCTTCCTTTGGATATCATTTAAACCATATTAAGGTTTATCCAAACTAGTCGGGATTAGTGAACCACACCGAAGTAATCATTTATTTTATTTCCCAACACCAACCTATTCATCCCATGGAGCGAAACCGGTAGTACCCCATATATAACACCACAGTGTTATCGGTAAATATTAATTCCATTTCCTATTCAAATCTATTTAAAGATTTTAACTATTGCTTGGAGCAAAACTAGTGATACTCCATTCTCAATCATTTCCCTAATTTGATAATTTAAATTACCACATTCCCATTTCAATCTAATTAAAGATTCATTAAAACTCCACTTAGTTTTAATCTTCTCAAAAATCAATATAAATGATTATTCAAATTTTTGGAAATAAATCCTGTCTTTAACTGGGTTAAAGAACGAATGTCATTTAAAACACAGTTCACGATAAACCCAAAATCACATTCCATTAATTATGGAATCTTCACGGAAAATAGATCAATATATACAATCGATATAAACTTCTGTATCCAACCAATATTATAAATGGAATAACGGCAAAGCCTTTTAAATTCCATATTTAGTAACGGTCTTCCTCCATAGAAGTTCACTTCGATTATTACCCAATCGAATTCCATTCCTTTCTAATTTATTTTATTAAATTGGTAACTTTACTTTGGAAAATTTCCAATAAATATTAATAAAACATTTATATGCTCCAAATCACATTTCATTGTTAATTGGGTTTAAGAAGGAATGTCATTAAAAACACAGTTCACGATAAACCCAATTCACATTCCATTTGATTACATTCCAATTAAATATTAATTAATTGGTAAGCTTCACTAAATCTTAATTAAAAGATTTATTCTTTTCACACGGGGTTTTAGAACAGTGTTAATAAAGACACCATTAACGACAAACCCAAAATCTAATTCGATATTGAATACACGGCTCTGAATAGAAATTATATCGGCTTATATTCAATATCAAATTCTGAAACTAACGGGTATCGTATTGGGAATAACGATATCTGTATCTTCCAAATTCCCATAACAATATCCGTATAATCACGGAATCCAATATCGAAATATTCCGAAGATTATTTCGATTCAAAACCATACCAATTTATTTATTGGAAAATTCTGGTTATTTTAAAACTATTTCAAATCCAATTGATTTGTTTCTGAAAACAATTGGATTATTACTCTAGTTATAAACTAGTTCAATTCGATAAAAATATGCTTTTATCTTTCCAAATGTGGAGTTTTTCATCCCAATTCTTTCCAAATCATTTATTAATGATTTTACACAAATTATGAATATTTTTAATAATTTTATTAAGGCCCTTTCAGTCGATTTCCATAAACGGTCATCGAACTGCACTTACATCGACCTTTTCCAAATTTGATTTGGACATAATTCTAAATCCCACCGTTAGACTTCAAATCTCTCAGATTCGTTGGAAAGCTCTTTTCGATACGAACCCAACGGTTTCAGTTTTAGGAGTATCCTACGGTCAAATTTCTCGTAAAGTCAATGCGTAGTCAATGGTCGAAATTCGCGAACGGTTGCGGCGCGGCGCGTTCTATTTTGGCCATTTAATATATTTAATACATATTATATACTTCGTCGATTT
Source organism: Allium sativum (assembly GCA_030737875.1). NCBI lineage: Eukaryota > Viridiplantae > Streptophyta > Magnoliopsida > Asparagales > Amaryllidaceae > Allium > Allium sativum. The sequence goes on from CM060924.1 coordinate 14,571,359, forward strand.
CCATTCAAAACGTATTTTATAAACCGTTTTAACTTCCATTTAAAAACGATTTCAACTTCATATTCAATTTTAAATCAAAATTGAATATTCCATAATATTAATATATAAATGATAATCTTTTCAAAACGTTAGATTTTGAAATCACTTCCTTTTCGATAATCATTATAAAAATGAATAAAGTCGACGCAAATATCGTTCGCATCAAAATGGCGCATATCTAATTAACACGACTTTATATATTTCAGTAATTTCGTGTCCATCCAAAATCGGACATTAAAATCAGATTTTAATCCTTTACTGAATATTATTTTAAAATATTCCTTATTTTCAAATATTCGTTATTTTAAAATATTCTTATGAAATATTCTTGATTTTGAAATATTCTTTATTCCTGAATTGGAATCAGACACAGTCAAATACAATATAGTGTTATTTATATGGATTTCATACAACACATGTATATAATAGCAATGATAAGCAATCAACCATCATCCAAAGTGCACTACACAACTGCATAAGCGTTAAATATAAATAAATAATGCTCAACACAGTCTGTCAATCCATCGATTGACATACCACTAATTATTGGGATTAGTGTACGTCAAATTTCATCCCAATACCCGTGTGGGGTTTCAATCAACAAACGCAGAATATTATCTGTGCACTTGGGCGATGTGTAAAAATTATCGTCCCAATCGATATCACAAAAATTGGCGAGCATAAACAAGTCGTCCGACTTGTAAATGGACGTGTATTCCTATTTTTTTACTATCCAATAAATTATTTTATTTATCGTAGTTATAAGCTAAAAATAATATTTTAGCTATCTAACTTTTCTAATTCTTTTCAGAAAATTTCGGCAGCATAATGGCACGATACTAGAACCGGGATAAGGTCTAGCCTTATCCCTCGCCTAATAATGGCTCGCGCCATACACATACCAATTCTAATCAATTCAATTCACATCCCAAATCCAATTCAAACAAATAACTCAATCCACAAATCAACCAACCATCCATGGTTTCAAACAAAGGTGTTGGGTGCTACTAAGCACCGTCTGCATCCTAGTATATATTTAAATAGATAATAAATTTGAGTGAGAAGTTCTCACTTTGGGTTTCCACTCCTCCATTCTATATTGTCGCCTAGATTCGCTGTTTTGATTCCAAAGGAATTTGTATCAATGCCATTTATATTAAAATCACATTTCTATAGCTTTAATTTCATACTAAAAATCTGATTTTTATAATTTCAACTTCATATTAAAAATCGGATTTTTATAACTTCAACTTCATATTTTTCTTACGATAAAAATCAAACCTTTTTCTAACTAAAAATCTCATTTTTCTCTAATTAAAAATGAAATCTTTTTCTACATAAAAATCTCAACTTTCTCTAATTAAAAATGAAATCTTTTTCTAATAAAAAAAGAAATCTTTTTATATTAAAAATCAACTCTTTTTCCTTTTCATACAAAGAGAATTCACATATAACAAAATAACGCTTTTAATTTAATTAAAAAAAACACTCACATTGTTTTCAGCGAGAAGGGGAGGGGGGAAATGGCGCTAGTTGAAGGTGGGGCAGGCGGCGCCGGCGGTGCCGATGATGGTGCAGCGGTCGGGGATCCGCGACGGTCAGCGAGGGCACGGTGGTGGCGGCTATCTTGAGGGTTTGGGCATTGGCGGTTCGAGTTGGGGAAGGGAAGAGAGGATAGGGGTTGCAGTGGAGAAATGGGGATCTGGTGGAGCGGCGACAAGGCGGAGAGTCTCCGGTGGTAGTCGCGGCGGTGCGCATCACCTAGAGGAGGGGCATCGTCGATCTCCCCCCTTTTTATTTTATTTTATTTTCTTTCTGTGATGAAATCGATTTCACGATGCAAGAAAAGGAGGGGGGCTGAGCGGTTTGACCCGGTTGACCACGGATTGGGAAAAGTGAGGTAGGGTTTGATCGATTATAACTATATATTTTAATTATTTTAATTTTAAAAATACCCTTGTGTTGATACGAACTCGAATTTAAACCCAACGACTGTCGCCCCCTGCTAACTACCCCAATTTCAAACACAGTGGGATAGGTACCATAATCCGATTCGACTGTTTCGATCAATTTCCGTCAAAATCAAAATATAAATCTATATATTGAATTTGAACGCGCATTTCAATTTACTAGGGTTACACACAGACCCCAAAAGTCCAGAAAAATTATTTCTAGCTTCATATTGACGATATAGTCCTAACAAAACTAATTTCATCGAATTTGGAGACCGGTTGAAAAATGGTCATTTTCCAGTCGATTAAATTCAACTGAAATTGGTCAAACGCGTTTAAGTGCGCCACGCTTACATATTGATTCCAAAAATTAGGAAATTTGGAATTTAGCAATAATTTGACATTCTGGATCCAACAAAAGTGGTTTCATCAAAAACGGAGGTCGTTTGCAAAATGGCTATTTTTAAGGGCTATATATATATATTTAAAATATATATAAATTCCACAATGACTATTCTGAATTTTAAACAAGACATAACTTTCAATTTATAAAGTGAAATATCAGTTACTTAACTTTGTTAGAAAGATATTGTTAATCAGATTCTAATATTTCTTGTTTCGTCCAATTCTGACTTATAATGAATTCTATATATTAAATTGAAATTAGAAATCGAATTTTCAAACTACCGCGCCATTTCAGGCTCATTTTATAATTAAAATAAATTTATTCGTCCTAACTTCGTTTAAATTAAATTTTTAGTCGTTATTTTTTAAAATAAACCATTATAAATATTCAAAATCCATTAAAACTGCTAAAATAAAATTTTTAAATTGGTTTCGATTTTCCGGGTTGTTACAATCCCCCCACTTAAAATCTTTTCGTCCTCGAAAAGGAAAGGAGCTGAAAGTTGTTTATCTAATCAAATCATCTTTCATTCTGGCTTTCATCCTTCAACTTTTCAGTTTCTAAGAATTTCTAATTCTTAAAAAAATTTGGGTAACACCCTAAATTTTGGAAAAATTTCGCCATAACCTCCATTTTACGGGGAGCATCGGGAAAATCCCCAAACTGCCACATAGGCCCTCTCATTTCAAAAAGAAAAAGAAAAATCCAAGCGGCTAGCCAATCGGCTCATAAAATCATCAAAATCCCAAGAAATACAATAAACATGTACCAATTTGTCGGGCATACAATTTTATTCCTCTTCTCCAGCCTCCTTGCTGTGACCTGTTCAATAGATATACATGTACATACAGGCAATTCCAAACAATTTTAAATTCAGTTCAAAATTTGATTCAATTTGGCTAAATTATCTTTCATGTGCATATGGGTTTCAATAATCTTATTAGTTAAACTAATAATCAATCAACCCAACTAGCAATCAATTAGTTGGTCAACGTTTCAAACCCATAACTTTTATATATAGTCAAAAATCATATTTTTTGTGCAAATCACATCAATAGGCCTTATCTAAATTTTGGTTCTCACACCAGTCAATAGGAAATATATAGATATCCCACTTTCGAAACTCGAGAATAAATACTGATAACGCTGCAACATTATCAAAATTATCCCCGGGCGACTAGTGTGTGATTCTATATCTATCCAGTATATTAAAACTTCAAATATACGTTCATGACGCGTATATGCAAAATCTTTGTATACTCGGTTGTCCAAATTCAATATAAAATAAATATTCAAATACGTATAAAATAGTTTAAATTTTCAAAACAAAATTTGTTTTCATCTTTATTTTGCAAATAACACTCCTCCAGCTCATTCTAGGATACTACTGATCCCATCTCTAACGAGCCATTCTCATTGGATACTACTAATCCAATCTCTGATGAATTCTTTCGTTTGGTTCTAATATGCCTTGTTCTCGAGCTCTGTAAACCAAAGCTCTGATACCAAAATGATACAACCCGAACTTCACCGTAAAAGAAATCCCGAATTGAGTTGAGAACAAGATTAACCGGAACGCAGACGGAAGAAACATATCATTGCTTATTACAACAATTATATAAGAGTACAAGAATATTACAGAGTAAGAATAAATATTACACATTGTAAAATATCAGAGATTTAAATTATAATGCAGCAGAAAAATAATACATAACACAACTGAAAGAAATACACGGATACAGAGCGTTCCGAATATAGTTTTAGCTGTAAATCCAGGATCCTGTATGTAAATATGCAAAACCAAAACTACTAGCTGCCCGTGTGGAAAATAAGGGCACCTAGAGTTTAGGTTAGAATAATAAACTCCAGGTCAGTCATATGACTGGTGTGAGAACTTAAAACAGTTATTTAAAACTTTACATTAAAATAAAGTAAATCAAGGGACCACGCCGTATAACACGAACGGGTTTACTCCCAAGAGTATCAGTGCATAAACAAACAGCGCAATGCTAAATAAAGAACAATGAAGCTATTATAAGACCCAGGTCCCATCACACAATGCAACGCAAGCCGGAGGATAGGGTTTTTACCTTGTAATAGCCAAAGAATGCTTGCACAACGCCATAGATGGCCTACGGCAACCCAGAGAAGTGATGCAGTAGGTGCCAAAATTTGTTGCTATAGGCCTGTGGCAACACTTTTTTGGGGTTGCCTTTTGCCTCGTTGCCTTAGAGTCAAAGGCAACGCCTTTGCGACTCTATGGCAATATCGGTACAGGTGTTGCCACAGGTATCAATACAACCAAAAAATACCCTTTCGCAACTGCCAAAAACAGTTGTAATATGTTTAGTACAGCTGGCAATCGTAATAAAGTCAACCTTTTTTACAACTTTTTCTAGCAATTGTTAAAATTTGTTTTACAACTGTTAAAAGCAATTATACCTCAACTGCTATTAATCAAAATTTTCATAACATTATTATAATAACCATCATTTCACTAACAACAAGCATAATTACTCACATTAGAGAAAAACAATTCAAGTTTACACCATTTGCGAATTAGTAACTTCATTACAAAAAATAGCTTAATCCATTACATATGTCAATAAATGTACATACACTTATTAAATGAGATTCTCCAAATTATACATAACACTTAACCGAAATATACAAGCATAAAAACATGTTAATCAATGTACTAGTGTTCCTCGCTGTAACTGAACTGATGAAGTACCTGAGATTGTACAAGATAGACAAGAATGAACCTGGAACTGAGATTGTAGCTGCGACTTTTGCAGCTATGGCTGCTTCTTCCATTGTATATATACTTTCAATCAAGCTGATTTTGAAGTAAATGAAGTTTTACCTATATGATGATCTTTTAGTTGTAGCTGAACTGTCCATTTTGCTTGGGAATGGTCAGCAACACTCTAACACAGCTGCTGGTACCTAGGTTTTAATGCACACTTGTAAAATGATATATACAAGAGCATCTCCTATGATGACCAACACTCTAACACAGCTGTTGAAGTCTGCTTTTATTTCGTGCCGCGTCATCTCTATCTTCTGATTGAACTGACCGCATTTCTCCATCTTCACATCAAGGAACTGCAAGATACCAATATTAACTCTAAAATGCAATGAGAATAAAAGACAATAATATAGTTAATAGACGATATTATAAATTGAAACCAGACACCCCTCCCCCCCCCCCCACACACACATATATATATATATTGAAAATTGGTTCACTTTTATTAAAGAAGAAAAAACAGTACAATACTAACTGTTACAACTAATAAAAAAGCGTAAAACAAATATGAAAATACAAGTAGTTCTAAAACTAACTAAAGATATAACCGGCCACTTCTTGTAACTCGCTGCACCTTGGCCAAAAGATCCCACGCTGCAGGTCGTCTCTCTCTTTATTGCATATCATTAAATCATGATTTCTTCAGACTTGTTTGCAATAGCATAAGAATATCATACTAGTTTAAACAGATGAAAATTCGTGGTACTGACCCCATGAAAATTCTTTACTGTGACATGCAGTAGGCATCTTCTTAACCCATCTTCACAATGTCATACTAAACAGTAACTATTTTCAAATATATGCTCATAATCTTCCAAGATCCAATGACTGCTCCCCATAAAATCAGTCCATGATCCCCCAGTCATTCAAGCAGTTTGTAAAACAGTCCTTACTCATTATAGCACTTTAATACAACAAGAACTTCTTGCTAATGATTTCATATAAAAGTGCCACCATATAAAACAAAACTGTAACCAACACACTGATGTTATGCCTACTGTGGATCGTTTACATGTTGAAGAAAGTACTCTCTCGAGCCAATCAGAACTTGAAGTAATATTGTGATACTTGAAAACACTGTAAGTCATTAACGGCTGCTCTTAAACATTCAGCCAAAAACCATCTATTAGATCAAACCAATACCTAAACACAGTATTTCAATCCTCATAAACGGATGAGGTTGAGTAATGTGCTAAATATTGATTAAATTTAATAAATCTAGGTGTTAAACAGAAGACCTCCATATACATCGAATCTTATCCTCAAGGCATCAGTAACCCATTTCATCCATAACTAAAAAGCCGCATATCCCCAATTTCTGGAATGTACTGGAAACCTTTACTAGTAGAATTGTTAATCCCATATTTTTGTGGATCTACTGAAATCAGCACATAGACAGTTATTGGAACTACCATAAACAAGCTGAAAAGAAAATCATGAAGAAACCAAATTGCTTCTTTAACACCGATAATCCACATCTTACTTGAAACTAAAAATAACCTTCAAACTTGTCATACTATAAACGGTAGATGTCTAATATACTTAACAAAATCTGAACGAAAATCAAACAAATCAGAATCCATACCTGAGGAGCAAATAGATGACAAAGTTTCAACAAAGGAGCCAAACCGTACAGCCCAGCCACTTCCGGTGTAAACAGTCTCCAATGGCGAATAGAGGGTCAACGAAGGCTGCAAAGGTGTCGAAAGCAAAGATCCATCAGCCCACCAGAGTATAAAGCACCGCTGAATCATCAAGTAACTTAAAATCAAGAGAGATAGATAGATTGAGAAGCAGATCTGAGATAGACAGCAGTACGATTTGAGGTGGTAAAAATGAGGAAAGCTAGGGCAAAGGAAATAAGTGTGAAATTTGGGGCAAAAAGAGGCAAAAAAAAAAAAATTAGGGATTCGAAAAGATTCTAGAAATTTTGGGGGGGGGGGGGGGGGGAGAAGGAAATGAAAACAAAGGAGGGAGAATGAAAATAAAAGCGGCAATTAGAACTAAATGAAGTGTGGATTGATGACCTGAACGGGCGATTGAGATTTTGTTTTACCTATTGGTATGGATCGCTGAGGTGTATTTATTTTTTTAATTATTTTATTTAGAACATATCTATAGCAACTGCAACACAATTTGATATTTATGCTGAAACCCTGGAGCGTGCGTTGCAATAGACAAAAAACAGCATAGTATTGGCAACATTGTAGCTAGCAACACCATGGATTTTCGTTGCGATAGGCCATCTATGGCGTAGTGTTGATACATTTAAAACAAATGTCATTTGATATTATTACAAGTGTATATGTATACAAACAACTTCAAATATAAATGTATCAATCAAAGGCGGCATAACTACCATCTACTATGTCGCCATATATAAGTTTTCAATCAAATCCATAATTTCGTATTGGGAATCAGATTCCATCATGAGTCGAGGAAAGGGATCGTCCTCACCGTTCGAGACACTCTAGCAAATGCCTCAGGTCATACCCTTAGCGATCTTGGATGCTTCAGGGCCGATCCTCCCTTACTTTTGAGGATTAATTATTCCTGAATACACGTTTCCCGGTCCTATCAGACTTATATCCATCGGCTCCGTAGTAACGGATATATCCAAGGCGCCTTGCAAAACAACAACCACATAGGTAAAAATTATAGATGTTAGGGCTAGCAAAATGCTGACACCACCCATAGCTAGAAATAAACGTCGTGCACTTCCTGTAGTACATATCCCATTTTTGACTCATACCGAGGTGTGAGGCTCGCGAATTAACACTCTACACAAAGCGACGCTATATTAAAGATATGCTTTGATCATCAACCACAAGACTCTGCTTTTTAATAGAAGCCTTGATCCATGCAACTCAGCATGCCACACAAGCAATTCACGCCATGCGACTGATATCTATCGATATACAACCTCTAAGCTCATACGTCCTAGAGAAGGGTGAAGTAAGAGAATAAATTCTCCTTCACCAGGCAGATGTATATTTAATAGAGATCAATCAACACAAAATGAAATCCAATGTCAGACATACCATCCATTTACAAGTTCGTTCTGGGTCTAAACGAAACCAGAGGCACATTATTCCTCGTCCCATATATCCAATATAGGAGAGAGGCCCTCGCATATGCGTCGATCTCCAAGTATGTCTGGACGATCACCACTTATTACCCTGTCTTGGGTGTACAACCCAATCAAGACATCAGTAATCATCCAAACGATGTGAAGACCTCCGATCTTCAACCACCGTCTTCATCGTCGACTTATCGTCGAATCAGTTATTCAGAATGGGTAAAAACCCGGCCTTTCCGAATAACTCACGTATATTTATAATCAAGTGATATAAACACAACATACGCCTCATTCCGATCCAGAATATTCTTTCATTCAAATATTCACATTCTTAGGGAAAGTTTCCTATTAATTTTATCAAAGATAAATTCTTAATAATTTATTCTTTAATCTTCCTTTGGATATCAATTTAATCCATATTAAGGTTTATCCAAACTAGTCGGGATTAGCGAACCACATCAAAGTAATCATTTATTTTATTTTCCAATCCCAACCTATTCATCCCATGGAGCAAAACTGGTAGTACCCCATATTTAACACCATCGTGTTATCGGTAAATATTAAATACCATTTCCTGCTCAAATCTATTTAAAGATTTTAACTATCGCTTAGAGCAAAACTGGTGATACTCCATTCTCGACCATTTCCCTAATTTGATAATTTAAATTACCACATTCCCATTTCAATATAATTAAAGATTCATTAAAACTCCACTTAGTTTTAATCTTCTCAAAAATCAATATTAATGATTATTCAAATTTCTAGAAATCAATCCTTTCTTTAACTGGGTTAAAGAACAAATGTCATTTAAAACACAGTTCACGATAAACTCAAAATCACATTCCATTAATTATGGAATCTTCACAGAAAATAAATCAATATATACAATCGATATAAACTTCGGTATCCAACCAATAATATAAATGGAATAACGACAAATCCTTTTAAATTCCATATATAGTAACGGTCTTCCTCCACAGAAGTTCACTTCGATTATTACCCAATCGAATTCCATTCCTTTCCAATTTATTTTATTAAATTGGAAAACTTTACTTTGGAAAATTTCCAATAAATCTTAAAAAAGATTTATATATTCCAAATCACATTTCGTTGTTAATTGGGTTAAAGAACGAATGTCGTTAAAAACACAGTTCATGATAAACCCAATTCACATTCCATTTTATTCCATTCCAATTAAATATTAATTAATTGGAAAACTTTACTAAATCTTAATTAAAAGATTTATTCTTTTCACACGGGGTTTAAGAACAGTGTTAATAAAGACACCATTAACGACAAACCCAAAATCTAATTCGATATTGAATACACGGCTCTGAATAGAAATTATATCGGCTTATATTCAATATCAAATTCTGAAACTAACGGGTATCGTATTGGGAATAACGATATCTGTATCTTCCAAATTCCCATAACAATATCCGTATAATCACGGAATCCAATATCGAAATATTCCGAAGATTATTTCGATTCAAAACCATACCAAATTTTTTATTGGAAAATTCTAATTATTTTAAAACCATTTCAAATCCAATTGATTTATTTCTAAAAATAATTGGATTATTATTATAGTTATAAACTAGTTTATTTCAATAAAAATATATTTTTATCTTTCCAATTGTGGAGTTTTTCATCCCAATTCTTTCCAAATCATTTATTATGATTTTGCACAAATTATTAATATTTTTAATAATTTTATTAAGGCCCTTACAGTCAATTTCCGTAAACGATCATCGAACTGCACTTACGACGACCTTTTCCGAATTTGATTTGGACATAATTCTAAATCTAACCATTAGATTTCAAATCTCACATATTCGTTGGAAAGATCTTTTCGATATGAATCCAATAGTTCTGGTTTTAGGAGAATCCGACGGTCGGATCTCCCGTAAAATCAATGTGAATTCAATGGTCGAAATTCGCGAACGGGCGCGGCGCGACGCGTTCTTTTCAGGCCATTTAATATATATATATATATATATGTATATATTATATACTTCGTCGATTTCCATTCAAAACGTATTTTGTAAATCGTTTTAACTTTGTTTTAAAAACGATTTCAACTTCATATTCAATTCTAAATCAAAATTGAATATTCCATATCATTAATATATAAATGATAATATTTTCAAAACGCTAGATTTTGAAATCACTTCCTTTTTTATATTCATTATAAAAATGAATAAAATCGATATAAATATCATTCGCGTCAAAATGGCGCATATCTAATCAACACAGCTTTATATATTTCAATAATTTCGTGTCCATCCAAAATTGGACATTGAAATCAGATTTTAATCCTTTACTGAATATTATTTTGAAATATTCCTTATTTTAAAATATTCGTTATTTTAAAATATTCTTTTAAAAAATTCTTGATTTAAAAATATTCTGTATTCCTGAATTGGAATTAGACACAGCCAAATACCATATAGTGTTATTTATATGGATTTCATACAACACATGTATATAACAGCAATGATAAGCAATCAACCATCATCCAAAGTGCACTACATAACTGCATAAGCGTTAAATATAAATAAATAATGCTCAACAAAGTCTGTCAATCCATCGATTGACATACCACTAATTATTGGGATTAGTGTATGTCAAATTTCATCCCAATGCCCGTGTGGGGTTTCAATCAACAAACACAGAATATTATTTGTGTACTTGGGCGATGTGTAAAAATTATCATCCCAATCGATATCACAAAAATAGTCTAGCATAAACAAGTCGTCCGACTTGTAAATGGATGTGTATTCCTATTTTTTTACTTTCCAATAAATTATTTTATTTATCATAGTTATAAGCTAAAAATAATATTTCAGCTATCTAAATTTTCTAATTCTTTTTAGAAAATTTCGGCAGCATAACGGCGCGATTCTAGAACCGGGATAAGGTCTAGCCTTATCCCTCGCCTAATAATGGCTCGGGCCATACACATACCAATTCTAATCAATTCAGTTCACATCCCAAATCCAATTCAAACAAATCACTCAATCCACAAATCAACCAACCATCCATGGTTTCAAACAAAGGTGTCGGGTGCTACTAAGCATCGTGTGCATCCTAGTATATATTTAACTAGAAAATAATTTTGAGCGAGAAGTTCTTCCCTTCGGTTTCCACTCCTCCATTCTATATTGTCAGATTCCCTGTTCCGATTCCAACGCAATCTTTTTCAATGCCATTTATATTAAAATCACATTTCTATAGCTTTAATTTCATACTAAAAATTGGATTTTTATAATTTCAACTTCATATTAAAATTCAGATTTTTATAACTTCAACTTCATATTTTCCTTACGATAAAAATCAAACCTTTTTCTAACTAAAAATCTCATCTTTCTCTAATAAAAAATGAAATCTTTTTCTACTTAAAAACCTCATCTTTCTCTACTTAAAAATGAAATCTTTTTCTAATAAAAAAACGAAATCTTTTTATATTGAAAATCAACTCTTTTTCCGTTCCATACAAAGAGAATTCACATAAAACAAGACAACGCTTTTAATTTAATTAAAAAAAAACACTCACATTGTTTTCAGTGAGAATGGGGGGGGGGGAATGGCTCTCGTTGGAGGTGGTGCAGGCGGTGCCGGTGGTGGTGCAGCGGTCGGGGATCCACGGCAGTCAGCTAGGGCACGGTGGTGGTGGCTATCTCTAGGGTTTGGGCGCTGGGGGTTCAAATTGGGGAAGGGAAGAAAGGAGAGGGGCTGCGGTGGATAGGGGGGATCTGGTGGAGTGGCGATGAGGTGGAGCGCTCCGGTGGTAGTCGCGGCGACGCACATCACCTGGAGGAGGGGCAACGTCGATCTTCCCCCCTTTTTTTTCTATCTGTTCTGAAATCGATTTCACCATGCAAGAAAAGGAGGGGGGCTAAGCGGTTTGGCCCGGTTGACCACGGGTTGGGAAAAGTGAGGTAGGGTTTGATCGATTATAACTATATATTTTAATTATTTTAATTTTAAAAATACCCTTGTGTTGATACAAACTCGAATTCAGACCCAACGACTGTTGCCCCTGGCTAATTACCCCCATTTCGAACACAATGGGATATGTACCGTAAGCCAATTCAACTGTTTTGATCAGTTTCTGTCAAAATCAAAATATAAATCTATATATTGAATTTGAACGCGCATTTCAATTTACTGGCGTCACATACGGACCCCAAAAATTCCAGAAAAATTATTTCTTGCTTCGTTTGACGATACGGTCCTAACAAAACTAATTTCGTCGAATTTGGAGACCGTTTAAAAAATGGTCATTTTCCAGTTGATTAAATGCAACTGAAATTGGTCAAACGCGTTTAGATGCGCCACGCTCACATATTGATTCCTAGAATTGTGAAATTTGGAATCTAGGAATAATTTGACATTCCGGATCCAACAAAAGAGGTTTCGTCGAAAACGGAGGTCGTTTGCAAAATGGCTATTTTTAAGGGCTATATATATATTTAAAATATATATAAATTCCACAGCGACTATTCTGAATTTTAAACTGGACATAACTTTCAATTTATAAAGTGAAATCTCAGTTTTTAACTTCGTTAGAAAGATATTGTTAATCAGATTCTAATATTTCTTGTTTCGTCCAATTCTGACTTATAATGAATTCTATATATTAAATTGAAATTAGAAATCGAATTTTCAGACTACCGCGCCATTTCAGGCTCAATTTATAATTAAATTAAATTTATTCGTCCTAACTTCGTTTAAATTAAAATTTTAGTCGTTATTATTTAAAATAAATCATTATAAATATTCAAAGTTCATTAAAACAGCTGAAATAAATTATTTAAATTGGTTCCGATTTTCTGGGTTGTTACAATTTTTAATCTCAACTAACATGTTAAAGGTTATATTTTTATCTAAAAAAATATAATTCAACAAACGATTATTTTAACCTCAACTAAGATGTTAAAGATTATATTTTTAACACCTGCAAACATACTTCAAAACATAACTATTTTATTCACTTCCTTAACATGTTAAAAATTATATTTTTAAAACACACAAACATGTTTCAAAACATGACTATTTTATTCACTTCCTTAACATGTTAAAAACTATATTTTTAACACACACAAATATATATCAAAACATGTCTATTTAATTCACTTCATTAACATGTTAAAAAATATATTTTTAACACAAACAAACATACTTCAAAACATGTCTATTTAATTCACTTCATTAACATGTTAAAAATTATATTTTTAACACACACAAACATATTTCAAAACATGACTATTTTATTTACTTCATTAATATGTTAAAAATTATATTTTTAACACACACAAACATATTTCAAGACATGACTATTTTATTTTGTGATTCGTACATACAATAAAAATGTGATTTTTATTGTATAAACAAGAATTGACCACAAACACAATCAAATTTCACGCCAAAATACAATCAAACAAGTCATCCATGGTGACACGACCCGAACTTCCCAGGTCTCTGAAGAGAAGAGAAAGAACGGATTGTGTAGAGAACACGACACATCAGAATATGAAAAATAGAACCTTTCATTGTTATCACAACAAATTACATCAGAGGACAAGAATATAACATAGTATGAATAAATATTATACATTCGATAAATATCTGAGAATTAAATTATACTGCAGTGGGAAAATAATACATAACACAACTGAAAGAAATACACAGATACAGAGCTTTCCGAATATAGTTCTAGTTGTAAATCTAGGATCCTGTAAAGAAAATCTGCAAAACCAAAACTACTAGCTGCTTGTGTGGAAAATAAGGGCACCTAGAGTTTAGGTTAAAACAATAAACTCCCGGTCAGTCATGTGACTGGTGTAAGAACTAAAACAGTTACTTAAAACTTTACTTTAATAAAGTAAGTCAAGGGACCACGCCGTTAACACGGAACGGATTTACCCCCAAGAATACCAGTGCATAAAACAAACAGCGCAATGCTAAATAAAGAAAAATGAAGCTATTATAAGACTCAGGTCCCATCACACAATGTAACGCAAGCCGTATGATAGAGTTTTACCTCATAGTAGCCAAATATGCTTGGTACGCAAAATTTATCTTTTATTATTACTATAAGTGAAGAAATCAACTTCAAATATAAATGTATCAATCATAGACGACATGAATGTCCCATACCACTATGCCGCTAAATATAGGTTTACAATTAAAACCGCAAAGCTCGTATTGGAAAGTTGGATTTCCATCATGATAGCTACTGATTCGAAAGATCGATCACGTAGTGCAATTCCCAACGGATTACGTCGCAGGCATGCGAAAACGCCGTAATGCACATCCGCACTATATCCAAGATATCGAGTATCACCGCGGCTTACGTTCCAGCGAGAGAAAACACTGCTTACTCTAGCTTTTTGGGAATCGGGAGGTGTCCCCTATCCCAAAACAAATATCGGTTGACCGAATCCACGACAACACTAAGTCGTCTATCATGAAAGTATATTGATCAAACCATCAGTTCACCATCATACCGATGTGTGAGGCTCGCGAAGTAACGCTTCACAAAGTTGTGCTATTTAAAGATGTGCTTTGATCATCATCCACCATACTTTGTTTTTCAACAAAAGTTTGGATCACTGCATCTCAACATGCCACACTATCAATCCATGTTGCACCATTGATTTCTGCCGATATATAATCTCTAAGCTCGTACATCTCAGAGAAGGGTGAAGTAAGAGAATAAATTCTCCTTCACCAGACAGATATATATTTAGCAGAGATCAATGAATACAACATAACGAAATATAATGTCAGACACACCATCCCTTTACAAGTCCGTTCTGGGTCTGAACGAAACCGGAGGCCCCTTATTCCTCGTCCCGTATGTCCAATACAGGAGAGAGGCCCTCGCATATCCTGTAGATCTCCAAGTACGTTTGGATGATCACCACTGTAGCACCTTCAAGGTAGCTACTCCAATCATGGTCATCAATAATAACCCATCCATTCGATGTGAAGATTGTTGGTATTGCACCGTCTTTAATCTCTTCGACTGTTAGTCGTCGAATCAGTTATTCAGAATGGGCATAAATTCGTTCTTTCCAAATAGCTCGCGGATCTTATAATCAAGTGCTATAACAACACATCATTTGCCGTATTCCAATCCAGAATATTCTTTTATTCAAATATTCTTTTCAAAATTTAAACCAAATTAAGGTTTTCCAAACTAATTGGGATTAGCGAACCACACCGAAGTAATCATTTATTTTATTTCCCAATCCCAACTTATTTATCCCATGGAGCAAAACTGGTAGTACTCCATATCTAACACCATGGTGTTATTGGTAAATATTAATTGCCATTTCGCGTTCAAATCTAGTTAAAGATTTAACTATCGCTTGGAGCATAACTGGTGATACTCCATTCTCGATCATTTCCCAAATTTGATGGTTTAAATTATCACATTCACATTTCAATTTAATTAAAGATTCATTAAAACTCCACCTAGTTTTAATCTTCCCAAAAATCAATATTAATGATTATTCAAGTTTCCGGAAATAAATCCAGTCTTTAACTGGGTTAAAGAACGAATGTCATTAAAAACACAGTTCACGATAAACCCCAAAATCTCATTCCATTAACTGTGGAATCTTCACGG
Source organism: Allium sativum (assembly GCA_030737875.1). Lineage (NCBI taxonomy): Eukaryota > Viridiplantae > Streptophyta > Magnoliopsida > Asparagales > Amaryllidaceae > Allium > Allium sativum. The sequence goes on from CM060924.1 coordinate 14,587,286, forward strand.
AAAATAAATCAATATATATAATCGATATCACATTTCGTATCTGACCAACAATATAAATGGAATAATGACAAAGCCTTTTAAGTTCCATATGTATTAACAGTCTTCCTCCACAGAAGCTCACTTCGATTATTATCAAATCAAGTTCCATTCCAGTCCAATTAAATATTAATTAATTGGTAATCTTCATTAAATCTTAATAAAAAAATTTAATCTTTTCTCTACTGGGTTTAAAAATAGTGTTAATAAAGATACCATTCACAACAAACCCAAAATCCAATTCGACATTAAATACAAGGCTCTGAATAGAAATTATATCGGCTTATATTTAATATCAAAATTTGAAACTAACGGAAATCGTATTGGGAATAACGATCTCCGTATCTTCCAAATTCCCATAACACTATCCGTATAATCATGGAATCCAATACCTATTTCCATTCCAAACCATTCCAATTTATTCGTTGGAAATTTCTAGTTATATTAAAAACATTTACGAATCCAATTTATTTTATTTAAGAATTATTGGATTTCAAATCTAGTTAATAACTAGTTCATTTCGATAAAAATATGTTTTTTAATCTTTTCAAATATGGAATTTTTCATCCTAATTCTTTCCAAATCATTTATTATGATTTTACACAAATTATTAATATTTTCAATAATTTTATTAAGGCCCTTTCAGTCAATTTCCATAAACGGTCATGGAACTGCACTTACATTGACCTTTTCCAAATGTGATTTGGACATAATTCCAAATCCAACCTTTAGATTTCAAATATCATATATTCGTTGGAAAGATCTTTTGGATACGAACCCAACGGTTTTGGTTTTAGGAGAATCCGACGGTCGGATCTCCTGTAATGTCAATTCGAAGTCAATGGTCGAAATTCATGAACGGCCGCATCACGGCGCGTTCTATTCAGGCCAATATAATATATATAATATATTTATAATATATATTTCGTCGTTTTCCATTTAAAGTGTATTTTATAAATCGTTTTAAATTCGTTCTAAAAAATATTTCAACTTCATATTCAATTTTAAATCAAAATTGAATATTCCATATCATTAATATATAGATGATAATCTTTTCAAAATATCAGATTTTGAAATAATTTCCTTTTCGATATTCATTATAAAAATGAATCAAATCGATATAAATATTGTTCGCGACAAAATGGCGCATATCTAATCAACACGACTTTATATTTTTCAATAATTTCGTGTCCATCCAATATCGGACATTAAAATCAGATTTTAATCCTTTACTGAATATTAATTTAAAATAATCCTTATTTGAAAATATTTGTTATTTTAAAATATTCTTTTATTTCTGAATTGGAATCAGACACAGTAAATTACCAAATAATGTTATTTATATGGATTTCATACAACACATGTATATAACAACAATCATAAATAATCAACCATCATCCAGAGTGCACTACACAACTGCATAACCATTAAGTATAAATACTTAACGCTTACAACAGTCTGTCAACCTATCGATTGACATACCACTAAACAATTGGGATTAGTGTACGTTAAATATCATTCCAATACCCGTGTTGGGTTTCAAATCAACAAACACAGATTTTATTTGTGCAGTTGGGTGATGTGTAAAATTTATCGTCCCAATCAATATCAATCAAATGGGTGTACATAAGCAAATCATCCGATTTGTAAATGAATATCTATTTTATTCATATACACATTAAAAATTATATTTTAACAATAAAATATTTTATTTAACACAAGAATATTTTATATTCCATTCCACATCACAATCACAATCAATTTTCATAACACAATACAATCAAAGTCGTCCATGATCTATGGACGACGGGGAGCAGTTCATATATGTAATTATGAAATAAATAACTGTATAAGAAATTTTAGTGAGAAGTTCTCACATTGGTCCTTTTATTTCTATATTTCTAAACTGTTCGGATTTGAATTCGCCTCAAATTCAAATTGGCTCTGTTTCTGTTATGGTCTCTTCTGAAATGTAGTGCTCGACTTTACGGTTTCAACGGTGCTTGGTTTGCTGAAATCTGTGCTCGTATGCACAAGATATGATGATGTAAACATTAATTACAATTCGCAATAATTAAAATTTAATTAATTTTATTAATCTACACCTAATTTCTTAATTACCCTCAGTAAAAAATAGGCCGCGTTCATCTTCTTTCTGCTAATGTCGATACCACCGAACCCATTTCGTTCAAACCCTACAACCACTTGCGTCGCCCTCCATATGATGGTGGACCACCATATGAACTTGCTACGTCGAAGCCCCACATCTCGCCGACCTGTCGCACGTTGTCCCATTATGTTCGAAGCCCTCTTGATGCCGAAAAATGGCTGTGAGCGGCGTATGTTCCTGAGCAAAATCCGGCCGGCTCAGGCGCCCAAACCCCATCACCAGCCGTTGACCTCGTAGATCCCACTACCCCAAACACTTTTGCAATTGATGAATCATTTGATTGATGCATGGATTTAATGAAAAAAGAGGGAGAAGGATTGAATAAAAATCGCCGTTGATTTATGCATGGTGGCGGAAATCATTTCTGAAGTTAGGGTTTTGTAACGACCCGGGGAAAAACTCGACGCTCGAGTCTTTGACAACAATACATAAACCCGTATCGCTTGCCAAAAACCCAAGTATCGAACCCCCAGATTGTCATGAGAAAGAATTTAAAGGGTGAAAGTAGAAAGAAAGAAATATTAGAATAGAAGAAAGAACACATCAAAATCTCACAGCGGAACGAATAAAATATAATATCAAATCTCTTTATACAAAAGAACTGTATATACATACCAATCATCAGAGTACACATATATCAGTCACAGCGGAAAAATATATGTATATAACTAGCGGTGAAGCCTCCTGCTTCTGGCTCCTGAAACTCCAAGCGAAACCTAACCTGGAACATACTCGGTCTGACCCAAGCACATTTGATTTAAAACAAAATACACCGGGTCAGTCTGGAATACTATTAGTGATCACACAACACACACTTGTTTAACTTTGTAAAATCCTTTTGAAATTAAAGGATAATAGTAAGACCAGCCCACACATAAACACAGACGGGTTTTACCTTACTATAACCCAAAACACTTTTGGAATCATACTTTGATCTGATATTATCATAATGTCTAAAAACAAGTAAATAACAATCTAGAGGAACGCTTGCATCTCACGCTCCCCATACATAGTATACAATCGAAAACCGCGGTCGCTTATTGGATATTAGTTTCCAACCTTGAAAAGGCATGGGACCACCTTCCGCACGTGTATCTCTAGAGGCGAATACACTGGGTTCAACAAGAACGTCTTGCAACCCGGCCCTCACATGACCGACCACTCATTTCGCTTGAGTGTATCGAAGGTATATCACCGACGGTTGGGATCAGCAACCGCCTGCCCGAAAAGGAACAACATCAAATATAGATTTAATAAGAAAATGGAATTTCTCTAGATAGGTGATCATACATCCTAATGGGAGCGACCCACATAGCCATGCTGCCTGCCCAATTTTTTCCATTTCCCGGTTGATGAGGCTTGAGGCTAGAATTCCTTTTCGACATCTGGCCACCATTCACTTTGAATGCCGCATCGTCAGATCCTCTGGATATCACTAATTGACATCCACAAAAATATTCTGGTCGTTAAGCTAGAGAGGTGCCCCTCTCCGCCACTAACAGAAATACGTTTGTAAAAATCAACGTATGTGACCCCTTTGGAAATACTCTGTCAGACACTCGTCCATACAAGTCATCCTGGAATAGGATGAACCGAAGGCACTCTCCTACTTCATCTCATATAGGAATCACCCCAAGGATCAGTAGCGAGAAGTCCTTGCAACCCGTAGATTCCAACCACGACAGAACCATAACTTATCTCTGGGAGCTAACCAAAGATTATTAGCGGCCCTTCCGCTTATGAAGATCCACGGTCTTCAATGCTCCATCTCGATCATCTTCTGATCTCTTCACGTATTTGTTGGTCGGAATGGTTTTTGAATATAAATTCGATCCCGGTCTTTCCATACCAACAACCATATTAGTCTGGTTTGATAGTCGGTGTTTTAACTGTCAAATATCAATAGTGTGAATAAACTGAGTTTGCCGATTCAGTACTTTGCATGGCTTGGCCCTTTACAGTATATTCAACAAAATGGTTAATTAACCTTAAATTCTTTCTATATAATTAAACCTTATATTTATTCTCAATCATAATCAAAAACCATTTTAAATACTTTTGAGCATATATATGTATAAACCCAACTTCCCATTCCCTTTTGAAAGTATCGATATATTTCTTTAAAACGTTTTCCCTTTTTCTTATAATCGAGCAACTCACGATATCCATATACGTATATTCTCAATGATATAAACCAAATTTCCTCTGATTATTCTTTGATTGATTAACTCTAACTTGACTCTCTCGACTTAACTACATACGCTTGACCATAGATCGCAGCGATCACAATGGTTATGCCTGATTCCCTCAGGAAACATCCGACCGCCGTAGGCAATCTTCAGCCCTGCGAATTACGCTGGCAGTCATACGCAATGGAAACTTTCCTGAGACTGCGTTTTAATAACTCTACTTCGAATACTATGTTCGGTCAACTCAAATTGAATAACACAAATATTCGATATAATTTGGAAACAATATTCTTATTTCTTTTAAAAACTAATATTTGGAATGATTATTTATTTCCCCAAAACCTTGCATCAGAGTTCAATAATCCTCATATAAGATAAACCCACTTCAATACCTTTACTCACCTCAACTAATACCATTCTTTGATAATAGAGAAACCAATCAAGTTGGGGTATTTTAGTTACCTCTCTGACCTTGATCGACAACCTTCTTACCTCCGAATAATATTAGTTTAACCACTAACAATAGAATCTCATTTCCCCTTTTTGATCTCAAATCTGGTTTTAAAAATCCTTTCTCATTTTTGAAATCCTCGCTCAACTTTCTTTACTTAATTTTCTTTAATTAAGTAAGTCTAACATACTTTTTAACTTTAAAACACTTTGCGCCACCTAATCGCTTCAATGAACTCTTACAACCCATCGTTGTAATCCTCATTAATTAAAACAATAATTAACTTTAAATATTAACTACATAAAATATAGTTAATTTGGCTATTAATTTAGAATAGTAGAATTATCATTTTTAAAGGCTGGTTAAACAATACTTTACTTTATTAACTCTGACCAATTTAATAATCATTTTGAGATTCAGTTAATCAAAGATTTACCAAAAATTAACACTAATCAAATTCAAGAATTTCCTTGATTATAGTTAATCAACGATTAACTAACAATTTATACTATTCGTTAAACTTTAACGAATACTCGGACTATTTAACCAAATTATTTCCATTGGTTAAATTTACTAAATACGGTTGCTTTTACCCTCTATACACATCAGTTATTAGCTAACTAAATTACCTTTTGTCATTTCACTTTTTAAATTAATTAAATAACTTAATTAAATTAAAAATACTATTTAATTGGTTTAAAACAATTATTCTATTTACCTAAATAATTTCAAAACTGGTCTATACCACTTAAATAATTCTCTTTTACTTGATTCAAAATATTTGCTTATAATTTTCCAATTTAAATACTCAGATAAAGTAATCAAATAACTTTAATCCGGTTACAAATAAATTGATAACTTTAAAACACGTCAAGTCACTTAACAGTCGAACGGCGTTAAAACCACACATTAGGGCCTTTTACTGCAATTACCAAATCAACACTATCGGTTGATTTTAAACACAACACCGGTGGATATATATTCGACCATCAACATTTAAACAGGTTTCGGTGCCAGACAGGGTGAACAATTCATATGTATGCACACAACAAATCAAAAATACAGTAAATTTGAGAAATCCGGTTGGATCCCTCCAACCTGTCCTTCTCTGCATCACAGTGTCAGTTGATAAAATAGACGAATAAATAAATTAATGAAATATAAATAATCTCAACCGATCAACAACAAACAACCAATTTGTATCCATCGCATCCAATCAGCCAATTTAACCTGTTAACTATAAAATATATTTTATTGTGAATGTACCACATCACAGGATTCGAAAAGGTGTGAGAATTAACTCACCAGAGTTCTGTTCTGGCCGACTATTGACGTGTTTGTCGTATCTAATCTGAGACGACCATCCAAAATTAGCTGAATTTTCAACTGCGTCAGATTGACTCCTAGTCAGTGCATCGGATAGGTCTCGTCCTTGCGATCCCAACGGATCCAGTTTCGTCAGATTTCGTCCACGTATGTGGAAGATACACTAGTTCAAAGTTAATACAATTTAAACGAGTTTTAATTAATTAATTAAATTAATAATTTACCTTAATTATCCCTTACCTCTCGTCCACGTCATCCTGGTACCCATCGAACCATGCGTCTTCTACTGTTGCTCTCCCAAATTCCCGACTTTCCCATTCTTCCTCTTTCGTTCGAACCTCACCACCATCAGATCAAAACTGTGCCGCCATCGATGACCCTGGACCCCCTCCGACCTTCGCCCTGTCACCGTGCCACCCCCCTCAGCCATCGCCTCCAACCCTGAGCCACCAGGACCTTCGACCCCGCCAGAAATCGAGACACCCCCAAATCACTTCAAACCCTAAATTCGCCACCACCACTCCACCTGATGACGCCGGACCACCTCCAACACCTCCGCCTTGCATTCCCCCTTCGACTGTCCCTCTGACCCGACGCCGAAACCTCCTCCATCGTCGGAAAACTAACCAAGACTGATCGCCACTTCCAAATCCGAGCCCAAAAACATCACCAACGTTCATCGCTTCGCCCCGACCACCACAGACCACCAGAGACCCCGAGACCACAGCCAAATCGAAGGCCTATCTCTCTCTTCAAAAGCCCTAAGGTCCCGTCACCCCAAATCAGCCCAGTCTCTCGAATTTTAGCCGCAAACGATGACTTTTCTTCACTGTTCATCGTGAATTCCGGCCACCACAGTCGACGAAACTCTCCCAACTTTTTACAGCAGCTAGACAACGCCCCGATCTACAACTTTCCTTTGGGTCGCCATAGTAAATTCCTTACGGATTTGAAGATATAAATTAAAATATGTTTGAGGGCTAAATTGCAAAATTACAAGGCTGGAAATGAGGGTGGCTAAAAATTCTTGTTTGGGGTGGGGGGGGTATATGTAGTTGGGTTTTATTATATTTTAAGTTGACGTGACGAGCGATGTTGACTAACGATATTTATTTCGTGCCTACCGCTATTTCTGAACGTTGTTATTCGCTGCTGCACTCACATACGAACCCCGTTCGAGACGCGACTGGACAATATGGTATATTTTGATGATACGGTAATAATGAAACTTGTTTCGTCGAATTCCGTGCCCATTTGCTAAAACAACGTTTGTACACGTCCAATTTGATCGATTTATTTTGCATTTTATTTTGCCACGCTCACAGAATAACCCCGATTGACACGCCGTTAGAAAATCTATTAATAATTTACTGTTACGGTCCCAACAAAATTAATTTCATCGAAAACAGAGGTCGTTTGAAAAATGTCCCTTTTGAACTGGCCAATTTGAATTAAAATAAATCAATTTTAAAATACTTCAATATAATAATATTAAAATATCACGATTGGTCATACCCGACCAGAATTTGATACACTACCAAGGAAAAATATCCCGGGTTGAATTTGAAGCCAAATCGATATTAAAAATATTTAAAAAACCCCTTTATTTCACATAAATAACGATAAAATATATAAAGGAAATCCACATCGACTTTTCAAAATTTGATTTGGACATAAAATAAAATCTACACGATGAAAAATGGATTTTTCTCTGCCATTGGAAAGATATCGTCAAGCCAGTCCCGACGTTTCTTATTTCGAGGAAATCCGACTTATTTTGAACCCGGTACGACCAATTGAAGTTCAAAACGCCGAAACGCGAACTGCCACGCCGCTGTAGCTCGTTATTTAACTAAGTTATAAACCATATATTCAATTCGTCGTTAATCAAAAGAAATCGTCGATATAACTTCAATACAGACAATATTTGACCATTTTAAAATGCCCGGTCACCCTAGGTTGCCGACACAACGTTTTCTGATCGGTCTGGAATTAAATTATTATTTTATTATTTATTTAAATAATATATTCCAATTAAAATCGTTAAATTCAATTATTTAAATTCCAACCAATATTTTTAGATAATAAAAATAATTGAAATATTCCAAATAAATTGGCAGAAAATACGGGTTGTTACAGGTTTCCATTTGAACGATATTATATATATATAATTTAATTTAATTTTATTTAATTTGTTTTAAAAGTCAAAATCATTACAAATTCCAATACAAACCCAACGACTGTCGCCTCTAGCCAAATACCCCATTCCGAACACAACGGGATATGTTTTGTAAGCCAATTCAACTGTTTTGATTAGTTTTTGTCAAAATTAAAATATAAATCAATGTATATTGAATTTAAACGTGCATTTTAATTTAACGAGGCTACATATTGACTCCAAAAATTCTAGAAAAATAAATCTGGTTATATTTTGACGATATTGTCCTAACAAAACTAATTTCATCGAATTTTGAGATCGTTTGAAAAATGGTCATTTTTTCAGTCGATTATATTCAAACTGAAATTACCAAACGCTTTCAAATTCACCACGCTCATATACTGATTCCAAAAATTCTGAAAATTGGAATCTAGAAATAATTTGGCATTCTGGATCCAACAAAAATGGTTTCATCGAAAACGGTGGTCGTTTGCAAAGCATCTATTTTTTAGGGTTATATATTATATTATAAAATATATAAATTCCACACCGACTTTTCTGAATTTTAAACTGGACGAAACTTCCAATTTACATTTTGAAATCTTAGTTTCTTAACTTCGTTAGAAAGATATAGTTAATCAGATTCTAATATTTATTGTTTCGTCCAATTCTGGCTTATATTGAATTCTGTATATTAAATTGAAATTAGAAATCGAATTTTCAAACTACCACGCCATTTTAGGCTCGTTTTATAAATAAAATAAATTTATACGTTCTAACTTCGTTTAAAATAAGTTTTTAGTCGTTATTATTTAAAATAAGTCATTTTAAATATTCAAAATCAATTAAAATCGCTAAAATAAAATTTTTAAGTAGGTTCTCAAAATCCGGGTTGTTACAATCTCCCCCACTTAAAATATTTTCTTCCTCGAAAAGGAACGGAGCTGAAAGTTGTTTAACCAACCGACTCAACTTTCATTATTTTCATTACGGCTTAAGTTCTTCAACTTTTCAGTTTCTAAGAACCTTTCAAATTTTCAAAAAATTGGCTAACCCCCTAAATTTTTCAAAAAATTTCGCCATAACCTCCTTTGTACGGGGTTACCGAAAAAATCACAAATAGCCACGCAGGACCCTCTCCAATCAAAAAGAAAAAGAAAAAGCCAAGCCGTTAGCCAATCAGCTCATAAAATCATCAAACCCCAAGAAATACAATAAACATGTACCTATTTGTTGGGCATACAATTTTATTCCTTTTCTCTAGCCTCCTTGCTATGACCTGTTCAATGTATATACATGTATATGCATGCAATTCAAATCAAAATTCAATTCAGTCCAATATTTGATCCAATTTGGCTAAATTTTACCTTTCATTCACATGTTGGTTTTATTAGTTAACTAATAATCATACAACACAACCATCAATCAGTTAGTTGATCAGATTTTCAGATATATAACTTTTATATATAGTCAAAAAATCATATTTTTGATGTATCTAGTTTTGGTTACCAGTCAATTGGAAATATATAGATATCCCACTTTCGAAACTCGAACATAAAATTATGATGATGTCTAGACTATCATCAGAATCATCTCAAGGCGACTAGAGTGTGATTCCATATCTATCAAGTATATTTGAGACTTTGAATATACGTTCATGATGCGTATACGCAAAATCTTCATATACTCGATTGCCCAAATAAATATAAAATAATATACTTAAATACATGTAATTAGATTAAATTTTCAAAACTAAATTTGTTTTTAAAAAATAATACTCTTCTAACTCACTCTATGATGCTACTGATCCCATCTCTAATGAGTCATTCTCAATGGATATTACTAATCCAATCTCTGATGGATTCTTTCGTTCGGTTCTAATGTGTCTTGTTCTGGAGCTCTGTAAACCAAAGTTCCGATACCATGTTGACACGACCCAAACTTCCCCGGTCTCCGAAGTGAAGAGAAAGAATGGATTGTGTTAGGAACATGACACATCAGAACATGAACAATAGAACATTTCATTGTTATTACAACAATTTACATCAGAGTACAAGAATATAACAGAGTATGAATAAATATTATACATTCGATAAATATCAGAAAATTAAATTATACTACAGCGGAAAAATAAAACATAACACAACTGAAAGAAATACATGGATGCAGAGCTTTCCGAATATAGTTCCAGTTGTAAATCCAGGATCCTGTAAAGAAAATCTGCAAAACCAAAACTACTAGCTGCCCATGTGGAAAATAAGGGCACCCAGAGTTTAGGTTAAAACAATAAACTCCAGGTCAGCCATGTGACTGGTGTGAGAACTAAAACAGTTATTTAAAACTTTACTTTAAAATAAAGTAAATCAAGGGACCATGCCATATAACATGGAATGGGTTTACCTCTAAGAATACCAGTGCATAAAACAAATAGCGCAACACTAAATAAAGAACAATGAAGCTATTATGAGACTCAGGTCCCATCACACAATGTAACGCAAGCCGGAGGATAGAGTTTTACCTTATAATAGCCAAATCCGCTTGGTACGCGAAATTTATCTTTTATTATTAATATAAGTGAAGAAATCAACTTCAAATATAAATGTATCAATTATAGACGACATGAATGTCCCATACCACTATGCCGCCAAATATAGGTTTAAAATTAAAACCACAAAGCTCGTATTGTAAAGTTGGATTTCCATCATGATGGCTACTGATTCGAAAGATCGATCACATAGTGCAATTCCCAATGGCTTACGTCGTAGGCATGCGAAAACGCCGTAATGCACATCCGCACTTTATCCAGGATATCGAGTATCACCGCGGCTTACGTCCCAGTGAGAGAAAACACTGCTTACTCTATTCTTCTGGGAATCAGGGGGTGTGCCCTATCCCAAAACAAATCTCGGTCGACCGAATCCACGACAACACGAAGTCGTCTATGACGAAAGTACACTAATCAAACCATCAGTTCACCATCATACCGATGTGTGAGGCTCGCGAATTAACGCTACAAAAAGCTGTGCTATTTAATGCTGTGCTTTGATCATCATCCACCAAATTTACTTTTCAACAAAAGTTTGGATCCTTGCATCTCAGCATGCCACATAATCAATCCATCTTGTACCATTGATTTCTGCCGATATATAACCTCTAAGATCGTACGTCTTAGAGAAGGGTGAAGTAAGAGAATAAATTCTCATTCACCAGACAGATATATATTTAGCAGAGATCAATGAATACAGCATAACGGAATACCATGTCAGACACATCATCCATTTAGAAGTCCGTTCTCGGTCTGAACGAAACCAGAGGCACCTTATTCCTCAACCAGTATGTCTAATGCAGGAGAGAGGCCCTTGCATATCCGGTAGATCTCCACGTACGTCTAGACGATCACCACTGTAGCCCCTTCAAGGTAGCTACTCCAATCATGGGCATCAATAGAAACTCATCCAATCGATGTGAAGATCGTTGGTCTTGCACCGTCTTCAATCTCTTCGACTGTTAGTCGTTGAATCAGTTATTCAGAATTGGCATAAACCCGGTCTTTCCGAATAACTCGCGTGCCTTGTAATCAAGTGCTATAATAACACATCATACCCCTCATTCCAATCAAGAATATTCTTTTGTTCAAATATTCTTTTCACAATTTAAACCAAATTAAGGTTTTCCAAACTAGTCGGGATTAGCGAACCACACCGAAGTAATCATTTATTTTATTTCCCAATCCCAACCTATTTATCCTATGGAGCAAAACTGGTAGTACTCCATATCTAACACCACGGTGTTATTGGTAAATATTATTTAGCATTTCACATCAAATCTAGTTAAAGATTTAACTATCGCTTGGAGCAAAACTGGTGATACTCCATTCTCGATCATTTCCCAAATTTGATAATTTAAATTATCACATTCACATTTCAATCTAAATAAAAATTCATTAAAACTCCACTTAGTTTTAATCTTCCTAAAAATCAATATTAATAATTATTCAAGTTTCCGGAAATAATTCCGGTCTTTAACTGGGTTAAAGAACGAATGTCAATTAAAACGCAGTTCACGATAAACACCAAAATCCCATTCCATTAATTATGGAATCTTCATGGAAAACAGATCAATATATATAATCGATATCAATTTCTGTATCCGACCAATAATATATAAATTGAATAACAGCAAAGCCTTTTAAATTCCAAATGTATTAACAGTCTTCCTCCATAGAAGCTCACTTCGAATATTATCAAATCGAATTCCATTCCATTCCAATTAAATATTAATTAATTGGTAAACTACATTAAATCTTAATAAAAAAATTTAGTCTTTTCTCTACAAGGTTTAAGAACAGTGTTAATAAAGACACCATTCACGAAAAACCCAAAATCCAATTCGACATTAAATTTAAGGCTCTGAATAGAAATTATATCGGCTTATATTCAATATCAAATTCGAAAACTAAAGGATATTGTATTGGGAATAACAATATCTGTATCTTCCAAATTCCCATAACACTATCTGTATAATCCCGGAATCCAATACCGAAATATTCCAAAGATTATTTCCATTCCAATTTATTTGTTGGAAATTTCTGGTTATATTAAAACCATTCACGAATCCAATTTATTTTATTTAAAAATTATTGGATTTCAAATCTAGTTAATAACTAGTTCATTTCGGTAAAAATATGTTTTTTTATCTTTTCAAATATGGAATTTTTCATCCCAATTCTTTCCAAATCATTTATTATGATTTTACATTAATTATTAATATTTTTAATAATATTATTAAGGCCATTTCAGTCGATTTCCATAAACGGTCACCGAACTGCACTTACATCGACCTTTTCCAAGTTTGATTTGGACATAATTCAAAATCCAACCGTTAGATTTTAAATATTTTATATACGTTGGAAAGCTCTTTTCGATATAGACCCAACGTTTTAAGTTTTAGGAGAATCCGACGGTTGGAACTCCTGTAATGTCAATTCGAAGTCAATGGTCGAAATTTGCGAATGGTTGCGTCGCGACGCGTTCTATTCAGGCCATTATAATATATATAATTTATTTATAATATATATTTCATCGTTTTTCCATTTAAAACGTATTTTATAAATCGTTTTAAATTCGTTCTAAAAACGATTTCAACTTCATATTCAATTTTCCATATCATTAATATATAGATGATAATATTATCAAAATATCAGATTTTGAAATCAATTCCTTTTCTGTATTCATTATAAAAATGAATCAAATTGATATAAGTATCGTTCGCCCAAAATGGCGGATATCTAATCAACACGTCTTTATATATTTCAATAATTTCGTGTCCACCTAAAATAGGACAATAAAATCAGATTTTAATCCTTTATGGAATATTATTTTAAAATATTCCTTATTTGAAAATATTCGTTATTTTAAAATATTCCTTTATTTCTGAATTGGAATTAGACATAGTAAATTACCACATAATGTTATTTATATGGATTCATACAACATATGTATATAACATCAATCATAAATAATCAACCATCATCCAGAGTGCACTACACAACTGCATAACCATTAAGTATAAATAATTAATGCTTACAACAGTTTGTCAACCTATCGATTCACATACCACTAAACAATGGGACTAATGTACGTCAAATATTATCCCAATACCCATGTGGGGTTTCAAATCAACAAACACAGATTTTATTTGTGCAGTTAGGCGATGTGAAAAATTTATCGTCCCAATCAATATCAGGCAAATGGTTGTACATAAACAAATCGTCCGATTTGTTAATGAATATTTATTTTATTCGTATACGCGTTAAAAATTGTATTTTTAATGATAAAATATTTTATTCAGCACATGAATATTTTATATTCCATTCCACATCACAATCACAATCAATTTTCACAACACAATACAATCAAACAAGTCGTCCATGGTCTGTGGACGACGGGGAGTAGTTCATATATGCAGTTATAAAATAAATAACTGTATAAGAAATTATAGTGCGAAGTTCTCACACTGGTCCTTTTATTTTTGAATTTCTGAACTGTTCGGATTTGAATTCTCATCGAATTCAAGTTGGCTCTGTTTCTGTTCTGGTCTCTTCTGAAATGTAGTGCTCGACTTTACTATTTCAACGGTGCTCGGTTTGCTGAAATCTGTGCTCGTATGCACAAGAATTGATGATGTAAACATTAATTTCAATTCGCGACAATTAAAATTTAATTAATTTAATTAATCTACACCTAATTTCTTAATTATCCCCAGCAGAAAAAGGCCGCGTTTATCTTCTTTTTGCTAACGTCGATACCACCGAACCCATTTCGTTCAAACCCAAAAACCACTTGTGTCGCCCTCCATATGTTGCCGGACCACCATCTGAACTTGCCACGTCAAAGCCCCACACCTCGCCAACCTGTCGTACGCTGTCCCATGATGTTTGAAGCCCTATTGATGCCGAAAAATGGCTGCGAACGACGTGTGTTCCAGAGCAAAATTCGGCCGGCTCAGGCGCCCAAACCCCATCACCACCGTTGACCTCGTAGATCCTACTACCCCGAACACTTTTGCTATTGAAGATTCATTTGATTGTTGCGTGGATTTAATGAAAAAAGAGGGATTGAATAAAAATCGCCGTTGATTTATCCCTAGCGGAGGAAATCATTTCTGAAGTTAGGGTTTCCTTTTGCACAATATTATATATATAATTTAATTTAATTTGTTTTAAAAGTCAAAATCATCACATACTCCAATTCAAACCCAATGACTGTCGCCCCCAGTTGAATACCCCTATTCCGAACACAATGGGATACGTTTTGTAAGCCAATTCAACGGTTTTGATTAGTTTTTGTCAAAATTAAAATATAAATCAATGTATATTGAATTTAAATGTACATTTTAATTTATCGAGGCCACATACTGACTCCAAAAATTCTAGAAAAATAAATCTGGCTATATTTTGACGATACGGTCCTAACAAAACTAATTTCATCGAATTTTGAGATCGTTTGAAAAACGGTCATTTTTTCAGTCGGTTAAATTCAAACTGAAAGTACCAAACACGTTTAACTTCACCACGCTCACATATTCATTCCAAAATTCTAAAAATTGGAATCTAGCAATAATTTGACATTACGGATCTAGCAAAAATCATTTTGTCGAAAACGGAGGTCGTTTGCAAAACAGCTATTTTTAAGGGCTCTATATTATATTAAAAAATATATAAATTCCACAACGACTTTTCTGAATTTTAAACTGGACATAACTTTCAATTTACATTATGAAATCTTAGTTTCTTAACTTCGTTAGAAAGATATAGTTAACCAGATTCTAATATTTCTTGTTTCGTCCAATTCTGACTTATATTGAATTCTGTATATTAAATTGAAATTAGAAATTGAATTTTCAAACTACCACGCCATTTCAGGCTCGTTTTATAATTAAAATAAATTTATACGTTCTAACTTTGTTTAAAATAAGTTTTTAGTCATTATTATTTAAAATAAATTATTTTAAATATTCAAAATCAATTAAAATCGCTAAAATAAAAATTTTAAATTGGTTCTGAAAATCCGGTTTGTTACAAATGGTCTATGGACGACCGGTGTCATGAGCTACTAATCCCTATTTGCAACCTAATATATTTTTCTCTAATTTATTTGAATTTAGAAATCTCACATCACATAACAAATTTTATCGCACACACAATTTTATCACATGAACAATTTTATCTCATAACCAATTTTTCTACATCGAATAAATATAATTTTATAAACCCTTTTTATGTGAGTTAGAATTCTCACCTTACGTGGATATGATGAAGACAAGAAACAAGCGACCAATCTTCAGCAGCGAATTTGCAAATTGGAGATTCCCTCCTTTTTTCTTTTGAGAAGGATGGTAGACAAAATTTAAGAAGGAGAGGATAGCGCAATTTTTTTTTTATTTGGAAGAGGAGGCTGATGAAGGTAGAAAGGAATTTAGGTTTAGGGTTTTTGTTGTGTGGAGAGGAAGAAGATCTAAAATTTTATAGAAGATGATTATAGAGAAGAAGAAAAGAACGAGGAAGAAAATTGAGAAAGATGCCTTATTTATTTCTCTAATGTGTCCCTTCATATGTTGTATGTTACAAAGGAAATATATTGTTTGACTAAGGCTAAAGTGGCACATTTATTTCTTATTCAAAATTCAAAATAAAATTACATAAGAAAAGAGGAAAATGGGAAGGTATTCAATGCATGATTTATTTATTTAACGCTAATTGTTAGAAAGTTAGCAACTCCTCAAATTTCAAAACATGGAAGTATAAAAAGAATGGAAGTATGCACATGGGGTCATTAATTTTTGGAGAGAAACAATGAAGAGAGAAAGTGGAAAGGAGAAATCAAAGGATGTAAATTTAAGGAATAAATGATTGCATGCAAAAGTTATAGAAGGGAATTTTAAAATGAATGGATAGGTAACGTATGTATTAACAAAGAATAGATGAATGCATGAAAATGTTATAAATTTAACCGTTTTACACCATAAATTAAATTCAAATGTTAAGGCCAAATATGTGTATTTATTTCACAATTTACCGCTCTCCTTTTTATTACGCATTCTTTATATAAATAAGGGTTAGATTCTAGTTTGATTATACCGCTTGTATTATAAATATTCTTGTCATGAAATAAATTTAGTTTATTTAAAACAATATTAATCACTATTTATATTAAACTTTAATTTTAAATTGCTAACGATAAAATTTTCCTTTCTTCAAATTAAACTACATATAAAGTTAAAACATTCCCTATTAGCAAAACATTCATGTTAAGAATTTAAATTCACAAAATAATCCATATATATTTAAAGCTTACTTTAGTCCGTTAGATCAAAACTAGGAATTCTTAAGTTACATCACAACCGCTATATTAATTACTCTGCAGAGAAGTAAGATTTTTTTAATGTATTTTATATGTTCATTATTGCTGTCATCCAATCTGTGACAAAAATAAATTTGCATATACCAAAAAGGGTAATAAATGGATATATTTTAAAATTAATTAATGGACATATGTGTTAATCAATGCGCAGTTAATTTCTTACATGCACAATTAAACCTTCGCCACATATAAAATTAAAGACATTTCTATGTATACATATGTAAGATAATTCGAATTTATACTAATTAATTGTAGGATATGCAGTTAACCTTTCCATAGTATATAAAGTTAATAAAATAGAAATCATCCACAAATATCTAATAAGTAGAATATATTGACAATTAATGCATAATTGATTGCTAATCCATGCAATTAATTCTAATTAGAAAAACCATTAAATATAGAATTTGGACCTTACATATTTGATTCAAAATAAAATCCAATTCTAAGCCGAAATTCCAAATAAAAATATTTATTTTGTGATAATCTTTATTTAAATACCATTTTAAATTAAATAATATAATTTAATAATTTTCTTGAGTTTGTTTTAAATCAAATAGTATATAAAAACTAATTTTAAGGTTGTTCTCAAATTTTTTATTTCGTAAAAATAACCAATTTATACTTCATATTTCTCAAAATAGCTTAAATTAAAATTTAAAATTCGTTCTGAAATTCTAGGTTGTTACAATCTCCCCACTTAAAACTTTTCGTCCTCGAAAAGGAACGAAGTAGAAAGTTTTTTAACTAACCAACTCAACTTTTATTCTTTTATTGGTTTCAATAATTTTATTAGTTGAACTAATAATCACACAACACAATCATCATTCAATTAGATGATTAGCTTTTCAAATATATGTATCTTATTTATATTCAAAAATCATATTTTCTAAAGTCGGATTATATATATAATAACAAATACGTTAATTATAAACTTGTCGCTCTCAACTCAATCTAAGGCATTACTAGTACCATCTCTAACGAGTTTTCTCATTCTAGGATACTACTGATCCTATCTCTAATGAGTATTCGTTTATTGGATATTTCTAATCCGACCTCTGATGAGTCTTTTGTTCCGTTCTAACGAGCTTTACCCTAAAGATTTAAATTTAACCAAAGCTCCGATACTAACTGTAGTGACTCAAAAATCCGTAACTTTGGGTATACAACAACATTAGTACAACAACAAAAGACTTTTATAAACCTCATATAATGTTACATCAGAGTAAAAAATATCAGAGTACATCGAAAATAATACAGTGGAAGATAATTTGAAATGAATGTAATATAATCCAAAGCGGAAATATAAACTAACACAACGGAAGACTATCAATGCTCTGGACACAGCTTTAAGCTTCGATCTAGAATCCTGGTCGAGATAAATATATGCAAAACAAACTACTCGACTGCCCGTGTGGAAAATAGGGGCACCCGAGTTTGCAAGGGAAAAACAAACTACGAGTCAGTCATGGGATTGGTATGAGAAATCTTACTTAACATACCTAATAATAGGGAAAATCACAAGATCACGCCGCTAACACGGAATGAGTTTACTCCATTTGATTACCAGTGCATAAAATAAGTAAATCTTTTAAAAACAACGTAATGCTTTTTAGAAAAATGAAACCATTATAGGACTCAAGTCCCATCACATAATGCAACGCAAACCGGAGGATAGAGTTTTACCTTATAATGATCAAACATGATTGATACGTATAAAAAAATAACCATTTGATAGTATTACTAGTGTCTAATAAGTTTAAAACACTTTCAAAACAAATGTATCAATCCTAGAAGGCATAACACCCCATCCTACTATGTCACTATATATAGGTTTACAATCAAATCCGTAATGTCATATTGGAAATTGGGTTTCCATCATGAGTCGAGGCTAGGAATCATCCTAACCGATTTCGAGACACTCTAGTAAATGCCTCAGGACTCAGACGCTGGCGAGCCCTGGTTAGCAGCTGGGCTGGTCCACAGATACTTTAGTGGATTATTTATGCCTGAACAATAAGTTTCACGGTTCTGTTGGACCTATCACTTGGCCAGTAGCGACCAATATTCGAGGCGCCTCATTCCATCATCCATGTTGATCTCGATATTGGAATCAACACGAAAGATGTGACAAAGAACTTCACCAGATTCAGTAAGGAAAAGTAATGTGAGGCCACATTCAAAGATACACTAAAAGCATAAGAGTAGGAACACAAAGTTATTATAGTGGTTCGATCCAATGAGGATCTACGTCCACTTTCATAAGAGATTCCATTATCAATATGTAGATTACATGGTAAACTTCGCTCTTACTACAAGCTCAATCACTCTCTTACATAAAGATCCCATTCAAATTCTTCAAAAATGATGAAGGGATAGGAAGTTCAACGGAGATGTGGTGTGAGAGGAGAAGAATTTGAAGGTTTCCTCTAAAAGCTTGTACATGGATGATGAATCTTCTTGTCTTAGGTCTCCTAGATGGATTTGATGGAGATCAAGATTAATTGTTGGTTTGGTCTTCACTTGATGTGTGTTGGAATTCTTAGAAATGGTTGAAGAAAAATTTCAGCAGCACTTTGTAGCCATGGAAGGCGTCCAAACTTTGGTGAAGGAATGTGGGGGGGTATTTATAGGTGGAGTTCAGACCAGGTGGCAGTTATGTAAACACTATGCTTTTGCTTTAGGCCGTAAGCGGGCTAAAGTAAATGCTACATGATCCAAAGTAAGGTGAGACGTGCTAAGCAAGGCTACGCGGCCCTACTCGTTTCAGTGATGGTAGTGCGAGCCAAAGGACGAGGAGTAGGCTTGGTTGAGACATTGCGGGCTTGGACAAAGCGGAACGACCCAAACATGCTTGGAGCGGGTTAAACTAGAATGATGCGGTTTGGGCCTGGTTGAGACATTGCGGGCTTGGACAAAGTGGAACGACCCAAACATACTTGGAGCGGGTTAAACTAGAATGACGCGGTTCAGGTCTTAATGAAACGGGCTAAAATCTTTAGCTAGCTAACCTCTGAGCGGACCATGATGCCTCGATGACTTAAGATGCTCGAACAAGTAAAAGCTTTGTGAGCACCACATATTATTTGAACGACCTAGGATGCCGTAACGACCTAAGACATTTATGTGAGTTAAGGAACTCATTGAGCTAGAGAGGACACGACGACCCAAAGAGCCTAATGACCTAAAATCATAAATTAACCAAAACATGCTCACTGCTTTCTGGAACATATTTTATGGGTTAACGTTTGCCCCTTGAAGTTCGTATTTATTAAAAATAATACGGGCTTCGAAGTAGGCTAAATTAGCATGCAATTTAAGATTTTAAGTCGTTTCGGCCTTCTGACCATGCGAGCCCTTAGAGTATTTTATTCCTAGGTCGCCCAGGTGCTTAGGTCATGGTAAAGTTTTATGTCGTCATGGATTCTGGGTCGCGCATTAATAAGTGTCCGTTGGTATTCTTCTTGGGATTGGACAATTGATTAGACCTCTATGGGGCCCTATGGGCTCGGTTTAATTGTTGAACTTTGTCTCATTCCTTTATTAGGTCCTCATTGTTTTAAAATCCCCTCTTAAGCTAAAAACCCTTAACAATGGCAGCTAATATCAATTAAATCCACCGATTCACATCATCATCAAAGCAATTGAAGTTCGAATAATCTCTTAGTCTTATAATCAAGTTCAAAGCTCTTCATCATCAGGAACCAGGTGCGACTTTGTGCTTTTACTTACTTTGTGTACGTGTACATTTTAAGTTGAACTTGATACTCCTAGACTTTGTGAGATTACTGCTTAGTACAATTTCAATTCTGTGTTTGATGACGACGTTAATGAGTTTAGTGACTTCGAGCTTGCCTGTTTGTGATGACTTTTAGCTTAACTTTTGTGTACAAACTCTCACAACTAGTTCGCGGCTCTAACTGGTGAGAATCATGTACCCTAGAATATTAATCTTGCCAAATTACACAGCTTTCTGACTTCCTTAATTTACAGCATCATGCCTTGTTGTTCCTGTCAATAGCCGAAGCGTCTCTGCTAATTGTATATCTTAGGTCGCTATTTTGCAATGACTTGCGTTGAATTAGGTCGCTGTCACCACTTTCAAGCTTTAGTCTGTAATTGCACTCTAGGTTGTTGTGATAACTTAAGGCTTTAGGTCGTCATCACAATCCTAAACTTTGAGTCATTGAGCCCTTGCTATTTTGGGTTGTCCATGACTTAAAAACTTGAAGTAAAAAGGCTTCATGTCAAAGCGGACTGTTATTACAACCTAAAGCTTCTTGGTTATGTGGAACGACCTTAAGTCTGATACCATACATAACGACCTAAGATTCTAGGGATGGTAGGAACGATTTGAAATCTTTTGAGTAAGCTGCCTTCTGATTCATTATTTTCCTCTTAACACTGCTATTTGCACAGGATGTCTAAAAGAACCGAAGGAACTTTAAGTGAGGAGGTAGCTTGGAAGCACCGCAGGTTGGAAGAACTCCCGATGTCAGAGACTAAAGCCATCCCTATTGCCCCCAGTTTGGCCGAGCTAAAATCCGTCATAGACAAAGCTAGTTATGCTTCCAAACCACACACCTCTGAGCTTGCTGAACGTTTTGAAGGCTGGTGTCCTCAAGGAGTGACCTTTGACTAGTCTAGCTTGGATGTTTATCCATCTAACAATCACACAGTCTTTGAAGATTTGGACATCGTGAGGAATCGCTTACTGGTGCAACTCGACAGACCTGGACGGACAAGTGCCTTGATGAAATTGATCATTATTACGTGCGCAAACTAGGAGCCGAGAACACCTTTGCTTGAGAGATATAGAGATTGAATAGGTAGAACATTGAGCTCATCACCACCTTGGAGAAGGACAAGGCCACGCTCATTAAAGGCCTTATGTCTCAGGATGAGATCGTTGCTGAACTATCAAGTCCCGGTGGCAAGGCAGAGGTGACTAGTACTTCTTCTCTCGCTGAAGGTGGGGAATAATTCACTGATGGAAGGAAGTGGTTCTCTTGTTCGTCTTTTTCTATTTATCTTTTATGCTTTCATGTTATAGACCGGTTGTATATGCGAGTGCCGGTCCTCGCTTAATGCACTTATGATATTTTTCATCCAATGTCTCCGTATTGGAATTGTGATGTAGTGATGTAACTGTATTTTCCCTGACGCACTTCAAACCATTGTCAAAAATTATTTGCGATGGTAACCTTTTGACTTGGAATTCGTCTGTCTCGTGCTTCCTATTCTGCACTCAAGGAAAATCTTTACATAATTTTGGACTTATACTCGTTATCAATTGTCCATGTTGATAACGGATTAGTTAGTGAAGAACTATAACGAACTTTGACATGCGTTGAATTAAATGCTGGTTTGGGACCATCTTATTTGACGGACCAAAACTCACTAAATATTGCTCGCATAGCCATAGTATTATAATTCAAAATTGTGTTAATCGCTTAAAGTTAACCTGTCAGCTTAGGTTGTCTGTAGGTCCCAGACGTTATCACTCTAATGACTCATATGAGCGTATTCGACACTTTTTGCATCTGAGACTTTAGATGCCACGTAAGTGAATTTTTTATTCTTCATATCTAACATTTCAGATGCTACGCGAATAATTCGACACTTTTCACACCTGAGATTTCAGATGCTACGTAAGTGAAATTTTTTTTATTCTTCACATCTGACATTTCAGATGCAACATGAATAATTTGACACTTCTCACATCTGAGATTTCAGATGGTACGTTAGTGATTTTTTTAATTCTTCACATCTGAGATTTCATATGCTAGAAAATTATTCGACACTTTTCACATCTGAGATTTCAGACGCTACGTAAGTGATTTTTTTTATTCGCCACATCTGACATTTCAGATGCTATGCAAATAATTTGACATTTTTCTCATCTAAGATTTCAGATGCTACATAAGTGAATATTTTATTCTTCACAAATGACATTTCAGATGCTATGCGAATAATTCGACACTTTTCACATTTGAGATTTCCGATGCTACATAAGTGATTTTTTTATTCTTCACATCTGACATTTCAGATGCTACGTGAATAATTCGACACTTTTCACATCTTAGATTTCAGATGCTACGGAAGTGAATTTTTTATTCTTCACATTTGATATTTTAGATGCTACGTGAATAATTCGACACTTTTCACATCTGCGATTTCAGGTGCTATGTAAATGATTTTTTTATTCTTCACATCTGACATTTCGGATGCTACGCGAATAATTCGACACTTTTCACATCTGGGATTTCAGATGCTACGTAAGTTTTTTTTATTCTTCACATCTGACATTTCAGATGCTAAGCGAATAATTTGACACTTTTCACATCTGGGATTTCAGATGCTACGTAAGTGTGATGAATTGGTTGTTTTACTATCTCATGGGGTGGCAATCAGTCACTTTACCATGTGCTTGACTCAGCAAGTTACTCTGATTTAGGGGCCTTAGCATTAAACTCCTCACTTAGGGAGATGCCCTCTTTTGATGAATGTTTCAGTTTTTCGTGCATTTGTCGTGGCACTTGCTCACTGTTTGAATCTTTGATACTTTTTTGTTTTACTTTTCAAGGTAGTGTTTTAGCCCTTGAACCAGCATTTTCAAGGTCGCTACGATACAAAGTAATCATTCGACGACTAACTTGCAGTATGACATCAACTTTTTTACAAAAGTTTCGATTTGGCATGTAACTTCGCAAGTGAGAAACTCATTCAAACATACACGTTCTTAGTTGCAGGGCTTAAGTTCTGTGTATCGCCTGTAGGTTATTATAGACTGTTTTACAATAAGTCTTGAATGCAACAGAAAGTGAAATGCGAGACAAAGCATGAACTAGGGAAAGAATAGAGCATAAAGTATGGATATAGCAATGTTGATGGCTCATTTCAAGTCACCCAAGTTGGAGCACCCTCAATAACATTTATTTGATAATCATTCTTGGATTGGCTTGGACAGAAGCCACATTGTTTGGACCAGACTGATCATTTGATTCTCCAGGCCCCTGAGGAATTGCAGAAGGATTTAAAGCCTGCGGATTTACATATTGCTGCAACCTGTTTTTCCTGATCAATTCCTCAATGAGGTACTTCGAGTGTCAGCATTTGTTAGTGTTGTGACCAGGTTGGTTGTGAAATCTATAGAATTTTCCCGAGTTTGCTGCTTTGTTGCTTATCCTCACCGGGTTTGGCTCCGCATACTCATCAGAATTTTTAGTTGCCATATAGATGTTTTCAGGAGTGTCGTTCAAAGGAGTTAGCTCTGACGAATTGAAAAGGCGTGACTTCCTAGTAGCCCTGTTGTCGTTTCCACCATTGATTCGCTTCTGCCCCTTAATACTCTTTTGGTTGGATTGCATCGCTGCACTTACGGGAGCCTCAAGAAGTGGGTTACCGTCAATGACCTGAAGGGGAATAGGATTTTCGTCTATCCTCATTTATTCTTCTTCTTTTTTATAGAACTTATCGAGCGTGATCGGTTCTTTCACCTTTATCCATCTTCCGAATTCACTCGTTTTGTCTATAACATCGAGCAGAGCCATGAGGACTATGCACGGCTTTGGTTTTATCACTTCAGATAAGGCGATGTTGAATCGAATGAGGAAGGCTTTGATAGTTTCCCCTGACTTCTGTTTTATGGCGGAGAGTGTTATAGCGTCCTTTCCTTTGGTAGCATATAAGCGGAATTGCTCTTCGAAATTTTTGGTCAGATTGGTGTAACACCCCGCGAATTCTACAACTGTGAAATTCATAAATTAAAGTATAATTAATTTTAATCAAAGAACTAAGGGAAACGGGATACGCCATTGCGTTCGTCTCGGAAAAATACGCGAAATAGAGTCCGAGTTTTCGAAAAACGGAGTCCGTATGAAGAAGATATGGCCTTCGGAAGTTTCTGAATTAAGTTTAAAATTCAAACAGAATAAAACAGTTTAAAAATTCTAAAATCGGGCCCAATGGGCCAGGGCGGAAAAACACCCGCCTAACGCACCCAGGTCGACTGGGCTGTCGACCTGGTCTAACCAGGTCGACAGGGTTGTCGACAAGGCTGTCGACAGGGCTGTCGACAGGCATGTCGACCTGGTCCAGAGCCAGGTCGAACCCAGTCCAACCTGGCTGGCCTATTCTATGTTGGTCGATTTTCTGTGGTCTGCTTTGTCATCAGGGCTGGGTGGCAGGCTCTAATTGGTCTCTCCTAGGTATGAATGGCTACGATCAATCCAAGCAACATCAATGGTCCTAATCAGTTCATAACCCCTATAAAAAGGACCCTAGACTCAACCCTAATCTATTCATTCAAAAATAAGAACAAAGCCGCCATGTTGCTGAGGAACGACTAAGAGTAGCCACCAATTGGATAGAGGATTAGGAGGCAAATTCTAAAGCATAAAAGCAACCTAAACAAATCAAATCAACAAGGAATCACATCTCCAAATCCCTAAATTGGAGAATTCGCCACACCATTGTAAGTAGAGTATTACTTTGGTATGAACAAATAACTGTGTTGGTTTGTATACTTGGTTGTGGTGATAAATAATTCATAATTTGTGCGTTACTATGATTCTTATCGATTTGGAATATTGTATACGTTTGGATATTCTCGAATTATGTTATTCAGTTATGAAAAACTACATGCGGTAGTTTTATGCAAGTATACGTTTGGAATATTCGCAAATTATGTAATCCATGTTGAAGCTACATGTATGTAGTTGATTAATTGAAATTCATGCAAGTTTGGGGTTTTGCTACTATGCCATCATAATGTGTATTTTTATACAAACATCATTTTTGTGAAGTAATTGGAATAAGTTTGGGTTATCATAGTTCATATGAAATTATGTTGAAAATTTGGCATCATGATCTGTGTATTAAGTCATGCTTTTGTACTAGAAAACCTATTTGCAAACTTATGAATATGACTAGGCTATGATTGATATTTTGCATAATTAAGTCTATATTGTTTACAAGAATTATATGATGACATATGTGGTACATAGCTAGGTTAGATTCAAAATCCCTTTTTGCAAGTTTGCATGACTAAAGTAAAAATCATGATTTCATGTTAGAAATACTTATGCCATGGTTATGTGAACAAATTTAATTATACTTTTGTATTAGTCACAAAAGTAGACACCTTTGTAAACATGTAGTAGTCTTATGAACATGATTTGCTTATGTTTGACATTATGCCTGAATAAAAATATAGGTTTATGTTGTAGTTAAAGCCTATGTGTCGATAGTGATATTCTTAACTTAACTACAAGTTTACATGCTTTGATTTATGTCACTTATGCTTTATGACCAAAGTATATGTCACTACTATGCAAGTACACCAGTTTCTATTATGTAATTCCAACGTCATATTGCAAGTTCATGCGTTCACATTCCCCTTTTCGTGTATGTAATCACGCTTTAAGCCTCCCCTTTCCGCATGGCTAAGTTGGGCTTTAAAAGGCTAAGCCCAACATATATATAACAAACGGACGAGTTAAACGGGGGAAAATAACGTTGGGTTAAAATTACTAATGAATGAAAATATAAAATAGAAGGGCCCAAATTCAAGTATGGGTTGGGCCCATGATTGGTGTAACCTTTACACCATTAACTTAATAATGGGCCGCAAATATTTACATATAAGAAAATAAAGAAGAAAGACAAAATATGTAAATGTAGAACATACGATGTGTTTAACCCGAGGTTGGATTGAGTTGTGATGTAAACCTGCCCGGAACCGCCTGGCTGTCTAGTAGTCATAACAATACCTATCCAATGTGGGAGGTTAAACATGGAGCCCAATAAGGACCCGAGGTTAGACTGAGTTGTGGCGTAAGACTGCCCGGAACCAACCGGCAACAGGCAGCCACAACAATACCTGTCTAATGTGAGAGGTCAAGGCTTTAATAAGACAATTAAGGCTGAGTCAGGATTGTTAGGATTAAGTGAACTAAAGACTTAATCAAAATGGAACATGCTAAACCAAACGGACTGGTTGGGGTTAGGTTAGAAAACACTTAACCAACTTAGCATGTTGGCTAGAGATAGAAAACCTAGTAACGGGGGACCCTTTTCAGCAGTAACCCTAGAAGGTGTATCAGGATACCCTGAAACTAGGCAGGGTGGGGCACGATTACTGGGCTGATTGTAAGAGGTCAAATCGACGGCGGTGGTGTAGCAGTGTAGGTTCTAACGGGGTGCGGGCGTGCACACACTCCGGCGCAGAAAAATAAAGCACTGGGCACCAGTAGCATACCTGTGCATTCTAAGGTTGTGTCGGGCCGCCGCCATGGGACTTGATACACCCCATGGTGGGACCAGCATAGGTAACTACAGCATCGGGGGCCGTAAGACACATGTAACTATGCGAGTAGGAGCCGATCATCATTGAATGGATCACATCACCCTGATTATGGGGTGCCAATTGGAAACTAGTTTATATGGGTTCAGAGGTTAACATGGGGTACGATAGCATATTCGACCCTAGACAACTTAACCAAGTTTATAGTGCTTTCCCACTTCTTGTTTATACTTATCATACCCAGTTCTTTATTCATAGACAGAATAGTACTAGACTTACTCAGGCTTTATGTCTGACTCTACTTTTCTTTCGTCTTCTTTTCTTCCGTTTCCCCCCCAGGTCCACAGGGAGGGAACACAGCAGCTTGACCGGTCTTAACATCCAGCTTGAAGAGGAGACATGTATTGCTTGGACCTTTTCGTTTGAAACTATGGCTTTGGACAAACTCTATGGGGCTTTTGTAGTTTATCTATGTTTTATTTATGCTTCTTTAAATAATGTAATCAAGACAGATTATGAAAGTGTTATGTTTTTTGGAAAAGATGTAAGACAATTATGGTGATGTTGTTATAGCACGTATTTGCTTTTATGAAATAAAAGTTTGTTGATTTTCCGCTGTTTACAAATATGTGTTCTTATATCTGTCTTGTATATCTGTGACTTATACTTATAAACCTCCACCAAAATTAGGGCATTCCCTTTGAGAGTGACCCTAACGGAGGTGGGGTGTTTCACTTGGTATCAGAGCATAGGTTTACCAGATAAGATAAAAAGTTTTGAAAAATTATTTTCAAAAAGGAAATTTAAAGAAGCATTTTTAAAAGAAAAATATTATTTTATTTTAAAAAGGCAAAAGTCCACCCCACCAAAGCCATAGGTACTATCTCTTATCCTTCGTTTTGAATCTATCCTTTTTGTTTCAGCATGTCCGAAGATCTTAACTTGCCAGAAGGGGTGCCAATACCTGGTTGGTTTAGACGGTTCTTAGAAGCAAGAGCCACTCAGCCAGGTCCTACCGGAAATCATCCAGCTGCAGCGGCACCTTTTCCTCCACCTCCTCCACGGGGAAATACTTTTGCTAAGATATGTAAAGATTTTAAAGCTATGGGAGGAAGGGATTTCCATGGAACTGAGTCCTTCGTGGTAGCTAGGAATTGGCTGAAAGAAACTGAGGACCTATTCATCATCTTTGAGGTAGAGGATAGACAAAAAGTACAATTGGCAGTGTGGCTATTGAAGGGCGAGGCTTCCTACTGGTGGGAAGTCACTAATGCTGAAAGACCAGTAGAGACATGGGAGGACTTTAGGGCAAGGTTTGAGACTAAATTTCTCTCAGATGCGGAAAGAAGTTTGCAGTTGGAAAAATTCTTATTTCTTAAACAAGGGGACAAGACAGTCAGAGAATATGTGAATCAGTTCGATGAGCTAGCTAGGTTTGGGCTTGACCTAGTCAACACCCCGCACAAGAAGGCTCTCCGTTTCGTCAAAGGGTTGAATGAGCCATTACACAGTTTGGCCATGACCCATATACCCATGGGAGCCACGTATGAAAGATTGGTGCAAATGGCATTGCTGAATGAAGAGGATAAGGGCAAGAAGGAGACAAAGGCAGAAAGCTCTCAAGGGAAGAAAGAAGGTTTGCAGCCTAAGAAGACAGACTTTAAGAAGGGCGGGAAAGGCAACAAAGAGAAGAGGAAGTGCAATTTCTGTGGCAAAGTGGGGCACTTAGTTAAGGACTGCCGGAAAAAGAAGGCCAAGGAGAATGGTGGGTGCTTTTCTTGCGGCGAGACAGGCCACAGGGCTAAGGACTGCCCAAAGAAACGAGGATAGGGGCAGAGGGCTGGATCCACCCCAGGGGCACAGGTTCATGTGCTGGAAGCGCCACCTCTGCAACAGTGAGGTATAAATACTTCTGTAGAAAGTGTAGTTTATCTTTATGATCACCCCGTTCGCACTTTATTTGATTCTGGCGCATCACACTCCTTTATCTCGTCTGCTTTAGTAGAATCTCTGCACCTAAAAACTAGTATGGTAGAGGACCCCTTAATTGTTTCAAACCCAATTGGGGGCCCAGCTCATTTGTCTATGATCTGTTTGGGATTGAAAATTTCTATTCTAAGTGTAGAATTTCAATGTAGTGCCTTTGTTTTGGGCTTTTCGGGTTATGGTTTGATTTTGGGTATGGATTGGCTATCCAGTAATGGGGCCATCCTTGATTGTGAGAAAAGGGCTGTTAGGCTCCTAACCCAGCTCGGTAATACTTTGGAAATTTCTTGTAATCCGTCATACGCGGTTATGCTTAGTTATCTTGAATCGCTAGATGCCTCTGTTGAAAATTTGCAATCAGTTAGAGTTGTCCGGGAATATCCGGATGTCTTCGAAGAGGTGAAGGGCTTGCCTCCGAAGCGGGAAATAGACTTCCGCATATATCTTGTAGATAATGCAAAGCCCGTTGCGTTACCCGTTAGACACATGGCTCCACGGGAAAGGAAAGAGCTCAGTAAACAGATTAAAGAGCTTCTAGAGAAGGGGTTCATTAGGAGGAGCATTTCAGAATGGGGCGCTCCAGTGGTGTTCGCTACAAAGGCGGATGGTTCACTCCGTCTATGTGTTGACTATAGGGAGCTCAACAAGCTAACGAAAAAGAATAGACACCCTCTCCCTAGAATTGACGATTTGTTTGACCAGCTTGTAGGAGCGTCTGTTTTCTCCCAACTCGATTTAGCAACCGGTTTTCATCAGCTAAGGGTGGCTGAAGATAGCATCGATAAAACGGCGTTCAGAACCCCAGACGGCTTCTATGAATGGCTTGTCATGCCTTTCGGCTTGACAAATGCACCTGCTTACTTCGTGGACCTGATGAGTAGGGTATTTAGAGATTTCCTCAACAAATTCGTAGTGGTCTTCGTAGATGATATCCTTATCTTCTCAAAGAGTGAAGAGGAACATGCTCAGCACTTAAGGGAAATCATGGAAACTTTGCGAGTCCATCAACTAAAAGCCAAATTCTCCAAATGCCACTTTTGGAGAGAAGAGGTGAGGTTCCTTGGGCACATAGTATCCAAACAAGGGTTAGCAGTGGACCCTGCTAAGGTAGTGCCGGTACAGGATTGGAAGACACCAAGGAATGCAACCGAGGTCCGAAGTTTTCTAGGACTAGCAGGTTTCTATCGAAAGTTTATAAGGGATTTTGCGAAAATCTCAGCTCCGCTCACGAAATTGACCAAGAAGAATCTGGTGTTTAATTGGGACTTGGATTGCGAGTTTGCTTTCCAACGACTGAAAAGGGCTCTTACAACAGCCCCAGTTTTGACGCTGCTAGATGGGAGCAAGATGTTCACTGTTTATACGGATGCATGTGGGACAGGGCTAGGCGCCGTCTTAATGCAAGAAGGAAGGGTAGTAGCTTATGGCGGGAGGCAGTTGAAGGTGCACGAAAAGAACCACCCAACCCACGATCTTGAGTTAGCCGCCATCGTCTTTGCACTCAAGTCTTGGCGACACTATCTCCTAGGTGAGAAGTTCGAACTTTACACTGACCATAAATCGTTGAAATATCTTTTCTCGCAAAAGGATCTTAACTTGAGGCAACAAAGATGGATGGAGTTTCTTGCCTCGTACGATTTCGAAATCTCCTACACCCCGGGCAAAGGCAACGTAGTGGCAGACGCGTTGAGCCAAAAGAAATTGACCCTAAGCCCATTGTTTGTTGAAAGACAAAGCCTAGAGTTTATAGCCAGCTTCGACTTTAGGCCTTCCTCCGACTTCGTACCAGGCTTGCTAGCATCTCTCGAAGTGCGCCCAACTTTAGTGGGTTCAGTAGGGACAGCACAACGCGAAGACCCTCAGCTTGTGGAAACAATTGATAGGCTAATCAGGGGTGAGAGTTCAAGTCACCTCAACAGATACTCCATCGACGATAAGGGGTTGCTAAGGCGAGACGGAAGACTATGCGTCCCACAGACAAAAGATTTAATAAAGAAGGTTCTCGAGGAAGCACATCACTCCAAGATGACGATACACCCAGGCGGAGATAAAATGTACAAAGACATAAAAAGTACTTTCTTCTGGAACGGCATGAAAAAGGACGTGGCAGAGTTCGTTTCTAAGTGTATGGTGTGCCAACAGGTTAAGGCGGAACAGAAAAAGCCTGGCGGACTGCTACATCCTCTGGAGGTCCCGCAGTGGAAGTGGGATAGCATCTCAATGGACTTCATCGATGGGCTGCCTAGGTCTAGGAGAGGCAACACTAGCATTTGGGTAATAGTGGATAGGCTTACTAAAAGCGCCCACTTTTTACCTATCAAAAGTAAAAGAACTGCCTCATCCCTAGCATCACTTTACCTCAAAGAAATCGTTCGACTCCATGGAATACCATCTAGCATTGTTAGTGACCGAGACCCCATCTTCACCAGTGAGTTTTGGCGGAGTCTGCAAGAAGCAGTCGGAACGCAGTTATGCTTGAGCACAGCCTATCATCCCCAAACCGACGGCCAAACAGAGAGAGTGAACAGAGTTTTGGAAGACCTTTTAAGGCTATGCGTCCTTGACTTCGGAGGGACATGGGAAGACCACCTTCCTTTGGTGGAATTTGCCTACAACAACAGCTATCAAGCAACCATCGGAATGGCGCCCTTCCAAGCTTTATATGGAAGACCGTGCCGATCGCCCACTTGTTGGTGGGAGTCTACTGATAAGCTCATACTTGGACCAGATATGATCCGAGAGACTTCAGAGAAAGTAGACTTAATACGAAGAAGGATGAAGACGGCCCAAGACAGACAAAAGTCCTTTGCCGACAAGAGAAGGACCGACCTTGAATTTAAGGTTGGAGACAGAGTTTTTCTCAAGGTATCACCACTAAGAAACGTTGTTCGTTTTGGAACCACAGGAAAGCTAGCACCAAGGTTCGTAGGGCCATTCCCTATCATCGAGAAAATTGGGAAAATGGCCTATAGATTAGAGCTACCCGAGAAGTTGGCTGGAGTCCACAACGTTTTTCACGTTTCACATCTCCGGAAATGTCTACATGAATCTGCTGAGGTGGTAGAGCCAAATATCCTAGAAGAGGCCGAAGTGGAATGCGAAGCAACCATAAGAAAAGTTCCAACCCGCATATTAGGAACGGAAGTGAAGAAACTACGCAACCGTGAAGTCAAGCTCGTCAAAGTTCAGTGGAGCGACGCCGAGGGAGACGCGACTTGGGAAACTGAAGCTAGAATACGCACTGCTTACCCTTTTCTGTTCGAGGGTACATCCTTGATCTTTCCTTTTCCTTACGTTGCGCTTTTATCTATCTTTTTAGGTATATTTCCTCGACCTCATCTTTTAGGTAGAAACCCTTTGGATGGAAACATGTAATTGAAACATGTTATGGATGATGGTTGCAAGTGGTTGCAAGTGATTGCTAGTGGTTGCTCGTGGTTGCATATACACACACAATCTAGGGTTTTAGATCGGCTCAGTCACTTCATATTGCATATGCATGTATGTTTGCATTCATATGTGGTTGAACTTTAATGTGTTGTCATGTGGATGTTGCATTTGTATTGAATGATTGTGCACTCATGTAGAATCAAGAATAGGAAGATTTGCATACATAATGGATTCATGGCACCTACATAATTCGCATTAAGGAGGTCAACTGAATCAGCAGACCGCCTGATTTTGCATTAGATAAGTACATGTACACACACACTTCGCATATGATCATGAAGCATTAGAAGTCTTTTAAGGACAATGGATGCTCGTGTTTGATGGATGAGTAGATGGATGATTGGATGTTAGGATATACATTCCTCCTAACTTGAAGATTTCGGGGACGAAATCCTTTTAAGTGGGGGAGAATGTAACACCCCGCGAATTCTACAACTGTGAAATTCATAAATTAAAGTATAATTAATTTTAATCAAAGAACTAAGGGAAACGGGATACGCCATTGCGTTCGTCTCGGAAAAATACGCGAAATAGAGTCCGAGTTTTCGAAAAACGGAGTCCGTATGAAGAAGATATGGCCTTCGGAAGTTTCTGAATTAAGTTTAAAATTCAAACAGAATAAAACAGTTTAAAAATTCTAAAATCGGGCCCAATGGGCCAGGGCGGAAAAACACCCGCCTAACGCACCCAGGTCGACTGGGCTGTCGACCTGGTCTAACCAGGTCGACAGGGCTGTCGACAGGGCTGTCGACAGGCATGTCGACCTGGTCCAGAGCCAGGTCGAACCCAGTCCAACCTGGCTGGCCTATTCTATGTTGGTCGATTTTCTGTGGTCTGCTTTGTCATTAGGGCTAGGTGGCAGGCTCTAATTGGTCTCTCCTAGGGATGAATGGCTACGATCAATCCAAGCAACATCAATGGTCCTAATCAGTTCATAACCCCTATAAAAAGGACCCTAGACTCAACCCTAATCTATTCATTCAAAAATAAGAACAAAGCCGCCATGTTGCTGAGGAACGACTAAGAGTAGCCACCAATTGGAGAGAGGATTAGGAGGCAAATTCTAAAGCATAAAAGCAACCTAAACAAATCAAATCAACAAGGAATCACATCTCCAAATCCCTAAATTGGAGAATTCGCCACACCATTGTAAGTAGAGTATTACTTTGGTATGAACAAATAACTGTGTTGGTTTGTATACTTGGTTGTGGTGATAAATAATTCATAATTTGTGCGTTACTATGATTCTTATCGATTTGGAATATTGTATACGTTTGGATATTCTCGAATTATGTTATTCAGTTATGAAAAACTACATGCGGTAGTTTTATGCAAGTATACGTTTGGAATATTCGCAAATTATGTAATCCATGTTGAAGCTACATGTATGTAGTTGATTAATTGAAATTCATGCAAGTTTGGGGTTTTGCTACTATGCCATCATAATGTGTATTTTTATACAAACATCATTTTTGTGAAGTAATTGGAATAAGTTTGGGTTATCATAGTTCATATGAAATTATGTTGAAAATTTGGCATCATGATCTGTGTATTAAGTCATGCTTTTGTACTAGAAAACCTATTTGCAAACTTATGAATATGACTCGGCTATGATTGATATTTTGCATAATTAAGTCTATATTGTTTACAAGAATTATATGATGACATATGTGGTACATAGCTAGGTTAGATTCAAAATCCCTTTTTGCAAGTTTGCATGACTAAAGTAAAAATCATGATTTCATGTTAGAAATACTTATGCCATGGTTATGTGAACAAATTTAATTATACTTTTGTATTAGTCACAAAAGTAGACACCTTTGTAAACATGTAATAGTCTTATGAACATGATTTGCTTATGTTTGACATTATGCCTGAATAAAAATATAGGTTTATGTTGTAGTTAAAGCCTATGTGTCGATAGTGATATTCTTAACTTAACTACAAGTTTACATGCTTTGATTTATGTCACTTATGCTTTATGACCAAAGTATATGTCACTACTATGCAAGTACACCAGTTTCTATTTTGTAATTCCAACGTCATATTGCAAGTTCATGCGTTCACATTCCCCTTTTCGTGTATGTAATCACGCTTTAAGCCTCCCCTTTCCGCATGGCTAAGTTGGGCTTTAAAAGGCTAAGCCCAACATATATAGAACAAACGGACGAGTTAAACGGGGGAAAATAACGTTGGGTTAAAATTACTAATGAATGAAAATATAAAATAGAAGGGCCCAAATTCAAGTATGGGTTGGGCCCATGATTGGTGTAACCTTTACACCATTAACTTAATAATGGGCCGCAAATATTTACATATAAGAAAATAAAGAAGAAAGAAAAATATGTAAATGTAGAACATACGATGTGTTTAACCCGAGGTTGGATTGAGTTGTGATGTAAACCTGCCCGGAACCGCCCGGCTGTCCAGTAGTCACAACAATACCTATCCAATGTGGGAGGTTAAACATGGAGCCCAATAAGGACCCGAGGTTAGACTGAGTTGTGGCGTAAGACTGCCCGGAACCAACCGGCAACAGGCAGCCACAACAATACCTGTCTAATGTGAGAGGTCAAGGCTTTAATAAGACAATTAAGGATGAGTCAGGATTGTTAGGATTAAGTGAACTAAAGACTTAATCAAAATGGAACATGCTAAACCAAACGGACTGGTGGGGGTTAGGTTAGAAAACACTTAACCAACTTAGCATGTTGGCTAGAGATAGAAAACCTAGTAACGGGGGACCCTTTTCAGCAGTAACCCTAGAAGGTGTATCAGGATACCCTGAAACTAGGCAGGGTGGGGCACGATTACTGGGCTGATTGTAAGAGGTCAAATCGACGGCGGTGGTGTAGCAGTGTAGGTTCTAACGGGGTGCGGGCGTGCACACACTCCGGCGCAGAAAAATAAAGCACTGGGCACCAGTAGCATACCTGTGCATTCTAAGGTTGTGTCGGGCCGCCGCCATGGGACTTGATACACCCCATGGTGGGACCAGCATAGGTAACTACAGCATCGGGGGCCGTAAGACACATGTAACTATGCGAGTAGGAGCCGATCATCATTGAATGGATCACATCACCCTGATTATGGGGTGCCAATTGGAAACTAGTTTATATGGGTTCAGAGGTTAACATGGGGTACGATAGCATATTCGACCCTAGACAACTTAACCAAGTTTATAGTGCTTTCCCACTTCTTGTTTATACTTATCATACCCAGTTCTTTATTCATATACAGAATAGTACTAGACTTACTCAGGCTTTATGTCTGACTCTACTTTTCTTTCGTCTTTTTTCTTCCGTTCCCCCCCCCCCCCCAGGTCCACAGGGAGGGAACACCGCAGCTTGACCGGTCTTAACATCCAGCTTGAAGAGGAGACATGTATTGCTTGGACCTTTTCGTTTGAAACTATGGCTTTGGACAAACTCTATGGGGCTTTTGCAGTTTATCTATGTTTTATTTATGCTTCTTTAAATAATGTAATCATGACAGATTATGAAAGTGTTATGTTTTTTGGAAAAGATGTAAGACAATTATGGTGATGTTGTTATAGCACGTATTTGCTTTTA
This sequence comes from Allium sativum, assembly GCA_030737875.1. Taxonomy (NCBI): domain Eukaryota; kingdom Viridiplantae; phylum Streptophyta; class Magnoliopsida; order Asparagales; family Amaryllidaceae; genus Allium; species Allium sativum. The sequence goes on from CM060924.1 coordinate 14,623,851, forward strand.
TGAAATAAAAGTTTGTTGATTTTCCGCTGTTTACAAATATGTGTTCTTATATCTGTCTTGTATATCTGTGACTTATACTTATAAACCTCCACCAAAATTAGGGCATTCCCTTTGAGAGTGACCCTAACGGAGGTGGGGTGTTTCAATTGGAGAATCGGTCGATAGATTTTGGAGGGAGCTTTGTGAACCAAAGCGATGCAGCTCCTTCCAGGTAGAGAGGTAAATACGTGCATCTCATCTCATCCGTTGCCTTAACCGCACTCATATGCCACTCATATTTGAACAAAATATAGTTTGGGTCAACAATTCCGTTATACGGGGGCAGAGGTGGGTTGAATTCTTTGGACACTCTGCTTTGAGGATTCTCTCGGTAAATGGAGTCCTATCAGGAGAGAAGTCCCATTCCCTTTCTTCATCTCTACTAGCTTGATTCTTTTTCATAGGCCGTTCTATCATATTCGAGATGTACTCTTCGATATTATGATGGTCTGCGAAGCTGAGCTCTTTACCAAACATTCATCCAGGGATACAGTTGTGATTAAAGAGCTTGGGTGCTTTGCCTTCTCGTCGGGATGGTGCCCATGCGACCAGGTTAACACACTTTCGCGCATTTATTTCAGAATGACTTTTAGCTTTCGATCTTGGTTCTTCGATATTAGCTTCATCTTTGTCACTCGCCCCATCATAACCGTCTTCCTTATTATTGTTACGGATATGATCGGAAGCAGGAGACTTTTCATTCCCCTCGAGATCTACACGCGCTTTCGGAGGAATCAGAGTTGATCGAGTGCTAAGAATGGCGTCATGTTTTCCATCATCATTTAGTAGATGCATCCATCCGGTTGTTGACGTTGGCAATGGCGCCTTTTAATTTACTCCTGGTGATGCCAACCCCGCTTTCTGAATTTTCACCCACATCAAAGCAGTTTGTGAGTGGCGTCTCTTCATTGACAACATCGTCGGCTTCTACCATGGTTTTCTAGGGTCTTCTTAGATTTGGCCATAACTTTGAAGGAGGATGCAGCTTAGAATTTTAACGGCAAGGCACAAAAAGAGGTAGGAAATGTGAACGTGGCCCCATGGAGGGCGCCAAATGTTGATCTCGATATTGGAATCAACACCAAAGATGTGAAAAAGCACTTCACCAGATTTGGTAAGGAAAAGTAGTGCGAGGCTGCAATCAATGATACACTAAAAGGATAAGAGTAGGAACACAAAGTTTTTATAGTGGTTCGATCCAATGAGGAGCTACGTCCACTTTCATAAGAGATTCCATTATCAATATGTAGATTACAAGGTAAACTTCACTCTTACTACAAGCTCAATCACTCTCTTACATAAATATCCCGTTCAAATTCTTCAATAATGATGAAGGGATAGAAAGTCCAGCAGAGATGGGGTGTGAGTGGAGAAGAATTGGAAGGTTTCCTCTAGATGCTTGTACTTGGATGATGAATCTTCATGTCTTAGGTCTCCTAGATGGATTTAATGGAGATGAAGATTAATTTTTGGTTTGATTTTCACTTTATGTGTGTTGAAACTCTTAGAAATTGTTGAAGAAAAATTTCGGTAGCACTTTGTAGCAATGGAAGCCATCCCCCCTTTGATGAAGGAATGTGGGGGGTATTTATAGGTGGAGTTCAGACCAGGTGGCAGTTATGTAAATACTATGCTTTTGCTTTAGGCCATAAGCGGGCTAGAGTAAATGCTACATGATCCAAAGTAAGGTGAGATGTGCTAAGCAAGGCAGAGCGGTCCAACTTGTTTAGTATGAAGGTAGTGTGAGCCAAAGGACGCGGAGCGGGCCTGGTTGAGACATTGTGGGCTTGGATAAAGAGGAATGACCCAAATATACTTGGAGCGGGTTAAACTAGAATGATGCGGTCTAGGCCTGGTTGAGACATTGCGGGCTTGGACAAAGCAGAACGACCCAAACATGCTTGGAGCGAGTTAAACTAGAATGATGCGGTTCGGGCCTTAATGAAACAGACTAAAATCATTAGCGAGCTAACCTTTGAGCGGACCAAGATGCCTCGATGACTTAAAATGTTCGAACAAGTCATAGATTTGTGAACACCACATATTATTTGAACGACCTAGGATGTCGTAATGACCTACGACATTTATGTGAGTTAAGGAACTCATTGAGCTAGAGAGGACAAGACGACCCAAAGGGCCTAACGACCTAAAATCATAAATTAACCAAAACATGCTCACTGCTTTCTGGAATATATTTTATGGGTTAACAATCCACATAAGTAAAAATGTCTGCGGTCCATACCACGGCACCACTTCTAGCTAGAAAGAAACGCCAGCACTCCCTACCATCCTCATTCCGTTTTTATCCCATACTGGAGTGTGAGGCTCATGCTTGGATCATCAACCACCAGGCTCTGCTTTTCAACAAAAGCCTTGATCGTTTGCATCTTAGCATGCCACATTGACAATCCACGCCATATAACTAATGTTTATCAATATATAACCTCTAAGCTCGTACGTCTCAGAGAAGGGTGTTAAGAAAAGAATAAATTCTCCGCCACTAAACAAATATATTTTTAATAGAAATCAATCAACACAGAATGAAATCCAACGTCAGACACACAATCCATTTACAAGTTTGTTCTGGGTCTGAACGAAACCGGAGGCACCTTATTCCTCGTCCCGTATGTCCAATCCGGAAGAGAGGTTCTCGCATATCCGGACAATCAACAAGTGCGTCCGAACAACTACCACTTTAACCCTTTTAAGGCAGCAACTCCAATCAAAGGCATCAGTAGTCGTCCATTCGATGTGAAGATCGCCGGTCTTCAACCATCGTCTTCAGTGTTTTCATTTTTAAATCGTCGTATAATTATTTGAAATGAGATTGAACTCGGTCTTTTCAAATAATTCTTGAATATATATAATTCAAATCATTTCATATCATTAATTTGAATTTATAACGATTTATCGCTTTTTTTTATTTATATATAAAAATAGCCCATTTAATTCGAACGACGTTTCAGGTCATTACATGGCTCTGACGCTGTTCTTATCCAAATTTGAATTACACCTTTCTCGAAATCTAACCGTTGGATCTTAACAAATTTAATATCGTTGGAAAGATCTTTCTAAAGCGAACCTAATGGTTCCAGTTTTGGGAAAATCTGAAGGTCGGATCTTTCGCTATAATCGTTTGAAGTTACGATTCTGAAACGCGAACTACCGCGCGCGATTCGTTTAATTTTAATTTATATCTATATATTATGTATATATAAATATAAATTGTTCGACGATTTCACTAACATGTTAAAAGTGATGTTTTCAACAAACAAAACATGTATTAACATATAATAATTTTCCTACTTTGCTAACATGTAAGTGATTACATTTTAATGAATCAAAACACATTATTATTTTTATCTCAACAAAACGTGTTAAAAGTAACATTTTTATGGCAAATTCTATTTTAATAAGTCATTCGTTTTAATCTAAACAAACATGTTAAATGTAACATGTTAATGACAAAACCTATTTTAACACGTAATTCTTTTTATCTAAATAAACATGTAAAATGTAACATGTTAATGACAAATTCCATTTTAATGTGTCATTCTTTTTAAATCTAAATGAACATGTTAAATGTAACTTTTTAATGACAAATTCCATTTTAATATGTCATTCTTTTTAATCTAAATGAACATGTTAAATGTAACATTTTTGACTACAAATTCCATTTTAATATGTCATTCTTTTTAAACTAAATGAACATGCTAAATGTAACATTTTTGATTACAAATTCCATTTTAATATGTCATTCTTTTTAAACTAAATGAACATGTTAATTGTAACATTTTTGATTACAAATCCTATTTTAACATGTAATCCTTTTATCAATTGAATCAATACATACACTAAAAATGTCCTTTTTAATGTGTAACAATTTCTAATGAACTTGTCATTTTTAATAATTAATCATTTTTAATGAGACTAATCATACATTAAAAACATTCTTTTTAATCTCTAAACAGTTTCTAATAAACATGTCATTTTTAATAATGAATCATTTTGAATGAAACTAGACATACATTAAAAATGTTCTTTTAAATCTCTAAACAAATTCCTAATGAACATGTCAATTTTAATAATGAATCATTTTTAATGAAACTAAACATACATTAAAAATATTCTTTTTAAATCTCTAAACAACTTCTAATGAACATGTCAATTTTAATAATGAACCGTTTTAAATGAAACTAAACATACATTAAAAATGTTCTTTTTAATATCTAAACAGTTTCTAATGAACATGTCAATTTTAATAATGAATCATTTTAAATGAAACTAAACATACATTAAAAATATTCTTTTTATAACAATATCTAATGAACATGTCAATTTTAATAATGAATCATTCTTAATGAAACTAAACATACGTTAAAAATGTTCTTTTTTAATGTTTCAACAATTTTTCCTAAACATGATTCTTTTTAATAATGAATCTACATTAAAAATTATCATTTTTAATGTTTCAGCAATTTTTCCTAAACATGATTCTTTTTAATGAAACTACCATTAAAAAAAATGCCATTTTTAAAATCTAAACAAATTTAATGAACAAAACCTATTTTAAAATATAATTCTTTTTATCTAAACTAACATGTTAAAATTTTATATTTTTAACTAACCAAAAATATATTTTAACACATGATTATTTTAATCTGAACTAACATGTTAAAGATTATATTTTTATCTTACAAAAACATAATTCAACAAACGATTATTTTAGCCTCAACTAACATGTTAAAAATAACACTCGCAAACATATTTCAAAACATGACTATTTTATTCACTTCCTTAACATGTTATAAATTATATTTTTAACACACAGAAACATATTTCAAAACATGACTATTTTATTCACTTCCTTAACATGCTAAAAATTATATTTTTAACACACACAAACATATATCAAAACATGTCTATTTTATTCACTTCATTAACATGTTAAATTTTTTATTTTTAACACATACAAACATCTTACAAAACATGTCTATTTAATTCACTTCATTAACATGTTAAAATTATATTTTTAACACACACAAACATATTTCAAAACATGACTATTTTATTTACTTCATTAACATGTTAAAAATTATATTTTTGACACACAAAAACATATTTCAAAACACGACTATTTTATTTAGTGATTCATACATGCAATAAAAATGTGATTTTTATTATACAAACAAGAATTGACCATAAACACAATCAAATTTCACACCAAAATACAATCAAACAAGTCGTCCGTGGTCTATGGATGACGGTGTCAGGACCTACTAAGCCCCGTCTACAACCTAATATATTTTTCTCTAATTTATTTGAATTTAGAAATCTCACATCACATAACAAATTTTATCGCACACACAATTTTATCACATGAACAATTTTATTGCATAACCAATTTTTCTACATCGAATATATAATTTTATAAAGACTTTTTATGTGAATTAGAATTCTCACCTTGCCTGGATATGATGAAGACAAGAAAAAAGCGACCAATCTTCAGCAGCGAATTTGCAAATTGAAGATTCCCCCTTTTTTCTTTTGAGAAGGATGATGGAAAAAATTTAAGAAGGAGAGGATACCGCAAATTTTTTTTACTTTTATTTGGAAGAGGAGGTTGATGAAGGTAGAAAGGAATTTAGGTTTAGGGTTTTTGTTTTGTGGAGAGGAGGATGATCTAAAATTTTATGGAAGATGATTATAAAGAAGAAGAAAAGAACGAGGAAGAAAATTGAGAAAGATGCCTTATTTATTTCTTTAATGTGTCCCTTCAAATGTTCTGCGTTACAAAGGAAATAAAATGGTTGACTAAGGCTGAGGTGGCATATTTATTTCTTATTCAAAATTCAAAGTAAAATTACATAACAAAGGAGGAAAATGGGAAGGTATTCAATGAATGATTTATTTATTTAACGCCAATTGTTAGAAAGTTAGCAACTCCTCAAATTTCAAAACATGGAATATTAAAATTTCATAATTTAAGAAATCAATTCAATTAATAGGTGAAACGACCCAAACTTCCCCGTAAAGGAAAGCCCGGATTGAGTAGAGAACAGGACAACTCAGAACACAGAAAAAAGAACATTTCATTGCTTATTACAACAATTTACATCAGAGTACAAGAATATAACAGAGTATGAATAAGTGCATTGAGAAATATCAGAGATTAAATTACATTAACAGCAGAAAAATAGTACAAAACACAAATGAAGGAAGTACACGGATACAGAGCTTTCCTTATATAGCTCCAGCAGTAAACCAGGATCATGTAAGTATAAATCTGCAAAACCAAAACTACTGGCTGCCCGTGCAGAAAATAGGGGCACCCAGAGTTTAGGTTAAAATAATAAACTCCAGGTCAGTCATATGACTGGTGTGAGAACTAAAACAGTTATTAGCTTGATTTTAAAGTTAGGTAAATCAAGGGACCACGCCATATAACATGGAACAAATTTTAACCCCAAGAATACCAGTGCATATAACGAACATCGCAATACTAAATAAAGAAAATGAAGCTATTATAAGACCCAGGTCCCGTCACACAATGCAACACAAGCCGAAGGATAGGGTTTTCCCTTATAATAGCCAAATAATGTTTGATACGCAAAATTTAATCTTTTAGTTTTACTATAAGTGAAGAAATCAACTTCAAATACAAATGTATCAATCATAAAAGACATGGGTACCATATATCATGTCGCCATTCTAGTTCTACAACTAAAGCCGCAATGTCACGTATTGGAAATTGGATTTCCGTCATGAGTCGAGGCAAGGGATCATCCTCACCATTTCGGGACACTCTAAAAAATGCCTCAGGATTCCTCGCAAGGAACCCTAGATCCTGCAGGGTCGGTCCTTAATTACATTTGAGGATTAGTAACTCTTGAACACAAGTTTCCTGGTCCTATCAGACCTATATACATCGGCTCCGTAGTAACCGATATATCCGAGGCGCCTCACATCCCAACAACCACATAGGTAAAAATAATATAAATGTCAGGGCGTGCTAAACTCTAACACCACCCATAGCTAGAAAGAAACGTCATGTCCTCCCTGCGTTCCATCTCCCGTTTTTGACTCATACCGAGGTGTGAGGCTCGCGAATTAATGCTATACACAAAGCGACGCTATATTAAAGCTATGCTTTGATCATCAACCACAAGATTCTGCTTTTCAACAGAAGCCTTGATCATTTTCCACTTAGTCGTGCCATACAGGCAATTCACGCCATGCAACCGATGTCTATTGATATACAACCTTTAAGCTCGTACGTCTTAGAGAAGGGTGTTAAGAAAGAGAATAAATTCTCCACCACCAAACAGATGTATATTTAATAGAGATCAATCAACATAGAGTAAAATCCCATGTCAGACACACAGTACATTTACAAGGTCGTTCTGGGTCTGAACGAAACTGGAGGCACCTTATTCCTCAACTATATGTCCAATACAGGAGAGAGGTCCTCGCATATTGGTCGATCTCCAAGTACGTCTGGACGATCACTACTTATTACCTCGTTTTGGGTGTACATCCCAATCAAGACATCGGTAATCATCCAAACGATTTGGAGACCTACGTTCTTCAACCACCATCTTCATCTTCGACATATCATAATATAAGTTATCCAGAATGGGTATAAACCCGGCCTTTCCGAATAACCCACATATATAATAAACAAGTGTTACAAAAACACAACATGCGTCTCATTCCAATTCAGAATATTCTTTTATTCTTATATTCACATCATTAGGGAATAGGTTCCCATTAATTTTATCAAAGATAAATTCTGTTTAATTTATTCTTTAATCTTCCTTTGGATATCAAACCATATTAAGGTTTTCCAAACTAGTGGGGATTAGCGAACCACACCGAAGTAATCATTTATTTTATTTCTCTATCCCAACCTATTAATCCCATGGAGCAAAACCGGTAATACTCCATACCTGACACCACTGTGTTATTGGTAAATATTAATTACCATTTCCCGTTCAAATCTAATTAAAGATTAAGCTATCGCTTGGAGTAAAACTGGTGATACTCCATTCACGATCATTTCAATCTAATTAAGGTTCCTTCAAACTCCACTTAGTTTTAATCTTCCAAAAAATCAATATTAATATGGGAAATCAAACATGTCGCATTAATAATTCACACCGTACTATTGATTTCTGCCGATGCATAACCTCTAAGCTCGTACGTCTTAGAGAAGGGTGTTAAGCAAGAGAATAAATTCTCCGCCACCAAACAGATGTATATTTAGCAGAGATCAACCATATAGTTCAAAATACAATGTTACACATGCCATCCTGTCTTTACTTGGGTTAAAGAACCGATGTCATTTAAAACACAGTTCATGATGAACCCAAAATCACATTCCAATAATCATGGAATCTTCACGGAAAACGGATCAATATACGATCGATATCAGTTTCTGTATCCAACTAATAATATAAATGGAATAACGACAAAACCATTTAAATTCCATATATATTAACAGTCTTCCTCCACAGAAGCCCACTTCGATTATTATTGAATCGAATTCCATTCCATTCCAATTAAATATTAATTAATTGGAAAACTTTACTTTGGAAATTTTCTATTAAATCTCACTAAAAAGATTTATAAATTCCAAATCACGTTTCGCTGTAAATCGGGTTAAAGAACGAATGTCATTTAAAAATGCAGTTCACGATAAAGCCAATTCACATTCCATTTCAATTCTAATTAAATGTCAACTAATTTGAAATTCTTCTTTAAATCTTAACGAAAAGATTTATTCTTTTCACTCGGGGGTTTAAGAACCGTGTTATTTAAGACACTGGTCACGAAAAACCCAAAATCACATTCCATGGTCAATCGGGTTAAAGAAAAAGTGTTATTTAAAACACCGTTCACGATAAACCCAAAAACCAATTTCAATTCACTTCCAATTAAATATTAATTAATTGGTAAACTCGTTTAAATCTTATTTTAAAGATTTATTCTTTTCTCTGTTGGGTTTAAGAATAGTGTTAATGAAGACATCACTCACGACAAACCCAAAATCCAATTTGACATTAAATACAAGACTCTGAATAGAAAATATATTGGCTTATATTCAATATCAAATTCTAAAACAAAAAAATATCGTATTGGAATAACGATATATATATATATATATATATTCCTCAACAATATCCGTATAATCATGGAATCCGATATCGAAATATTCCGAAGATAATTTCGATTCAAATCCATTCCAATTCTTATATTGGAAATTTCTGGTTATATTTAAACCATTCTCAATCCATTTATTTATTTAAAAACATTGAATTATTATTCTAGTTATAAACTAGTTCATTTGGATAAAAATTTATTTTTATTTTTGGAAACATGGAATTTTTCATTCCAATTTTTTTCAAATCATTTATTATGATTTTACACAAATTATTAATATTTTTAATAATTTTATCCAGGCCCGTACAGTCGATTTCCATAAACGGTCATCGAACTGCACTTACGACGACCTTTTCCAAATTTGATTTGGACGTAATTCCAAATCCAACCGTTAGATTTCAAATCTATAATATTCTTCGAAAGCTCTTTTCGATACGAACCCAACAGTTCTGGTTATAGGAGAATCCGACGGTCGGATCTCCCGTAACATCCATTCGAAGTCAATGGTCGAAATTCGAGAACGGTCGCAGCGCGGCGCGTTCAATTCTGGCCATCTAATATATATATATATATATATATATATATATATATATATATCGTCGATTTCCATTTAAAACGTATTTTCTAGATCGTTTTGAATTCATTTTAAAAATGATTTCAACTTCATATTTATTTTTAAATTGTTTACACCAAAAATTGGTATAACAACCAAGAGGAATTTCTGAACATGTTACCTGATCAGAGGCGAGATGCTTAGAAAGCACGTCACCTTTTCAGAGGCGGGGTGTTAGAAAACCTTTAGAATTGTATGGGGCAAAGTCTAATTCTGAAGAATCATAAAATGCAAAAAGAAGACGAGAGTTTATAGTGGTTCGACTCTTAATCGAGTCTACGTCCACTTTGAAGATCGGATTTCATTATTCACCCAATGATTTACAATATTTGCTCCTTATACATTCACAAGAGCTCTCTTGACATGCATTTATCTTTACATTTGCTTTGGAATGGTAGAAAGCTTGAAGCGATTATGCCAATCCTTCTATGGAAACCATGATTGTAAGCTTGCTAGATCCTCGATGAGTTGCGAAGAAGAGATGTTCAAATGCTTGAAGAAGTTCGAAAAGCAATTTGACAGCACCTCCTCGTTGTTCCAGCCAAGTCCCCTCAAATGATGGAGGTAGGGTGCTATTTATAGGCGATGGAGTGGTTGAAATCATTACTTCAGGAGCCTGGTCGGTTTTGTCAGGTATTCACAAAAGTGCCATCGCCAGTTGTCACCAGCCTGCCATACTTTATGTGTTTAGATCGATCCGAAAGCAGAAAAAACGATCAGGGGTTCAGTTTTTGGGGCGGACTGACCAGGTGAGATGACGCTACCCTTTAGAAAATGCGGACCGACCTGATATTTTGAACATCTGAAGAGACTAGCCATCTTGATCATATGAGAGCGACCAGTCTTGTGAGAGCGACTAGATTTAGAGCGACCATGAAGTTTTGAGTATTTGGAGCGACCAGAAGTGTTCTATACCTTGGAGCGACCAAAAGTGTTCTATACCTTGGAGCGACTAGCATTTTCTCACTTTTGGAACGATCATAATCCTTCAAGTTTCTTTTGTCTTTGGAACGACTAAGACCTTAGACATTTCGGAGCGACTGGGAGCCTCTGGCCTCAGGAGCGATCAAGAGTCTTCGGCCTTCAAAACGATCAGATATGTTGCATTTCGGAGCGACCAGAGCTCTTTAGTATTTTGAAGCGATCAAGACAGCAAGGAGATGAGAACGACCAGGAGCCTATTTGCTAAGACCGATCCCTCTTAAGAATTACAAGACCGACCTCTTCTTTTTAAATATCCAAAAACGACCTGTACACGAATCAATCAGGTGGATAACATTTTGCCCCTCGGAGTTCCATGATTTTTACGAAAATTATGACTTCGAAATATTTGTGGATCGATCTGATTCGACTAAGGGTCGATTTTGGACGTGGTTCCCAAAGGTCGGTTTTGAATTTGGCTTGAGGGGTCGGTTTTCGACGAAGAGGCTGGTCGTTCTGCCTATATATATTTCTTTTGACACTTGGTGTTCCTCACTTTCTTGACTCCAGAAATTCTCTAATTTAAATGGCGGCGCTCCTCTGAGAAAACTCTTCGATCTTCACTTCGCTTTTCTGAGTTAATCCAAGAATTCAATCTTTCTTACAATCGCTTGCCTCGATTCTCTGCCAAGTATTTGAAGTTCGATAGTTCAAAATCTGGAAATTCGATCCCAAATCCTTCATAATACTGACTTGATCGCAGGTATATACTTCTTTTTCGGTTGTTAATTCGAGAACGATGAATGTGGTTTTTTTTTTGTATTGAATTCTCTGGGCAAGCGAGTTATTGGATCGGCTTTGGATGTAATGTGGTAATCGGTCCTGAAAATTCGAATTGGTTTTGGATAATTGTAATTTATAATTGAGTCTGCGAATTTGAATCTTCTTGTGTATTGAGATGTTCATCAGCACTTAGTATTCAAATTGAATTGGCGAGTGATGATTTTGAAATGAGAACCCTCATATTTTTCTTTGCTGCAATATTGATCGCAATATGCTTGTGTATATGCCATAATGGTTCGAACATGTATGATTTTTACTTGAACTACTATGTTTTTATGTTTCCACTATGCATTTTCATCAAAAATTCATGCTTCTTTTCATCTGTGCGACCAGTTTGGTCGTCCTTAGACCAATTAAGTGATCGGTTTTAGATGAGCAACCTTCCTTTTGACCGACTAGAACAGCCTGGGCTATGGTTGGTTTAACTTTATCTGATATGACCGACCCAAGCGGATTTTACTCTTGACCGTCCAGGTTGAAACTGATTTATAGAACGAACATCCTTAGGATGTTTTTTACTGATCCAATAAAGGCTAGTTTTAACCAGTCTTGAACGACCAGAGACTTACTGGTTTGGAAGTGACCAGGAGTCGTAACTGGCTTAGAACGACCAGGTGCTCTATCAGTCTCAAGCGACCGGGGCTTTGCTGGCTTGGAGCGACCGGGTGCTCTAGCAGCTTTGAGCGACCAGGTCTTGACTAGCTTGGAGCGATCAACTGCTTTGCCAGTTTTGAGAGACCAGGGCTTGGCTGTTTTAGAGCGACCGGGTGCCTTTCCAGTTTCGAGCGACCGAGCCTTGACGGGTTAGAGCGACCAAGTCTTAACCAATTTAGGAACGATCAGGTTTTTACTGTTTTAGGATGACCAAGTGTTCCTAGTTCTTGAGTGACCAGGGTTTTCTGCCCGGTTTTGGACTGTTTTAATCCTTTATCTGCCACGACCGACCCTTTAAAAGTTCCAGTTTTTTAGCCTTGAGACTTTTTTCAAAAAGAGGTCGATTTGGCGCGATCAGGGCTTTAATATTTTAGAACGACCAGATTTTCAACCATCAAGAGCCGACCTAGTTTTGAGCTTTATGACTATTCTTGTGGTTTGTTTTTCCAATATGCTAGTTTGTGTAGAAATGTCAACTAAACGAGGAAAACGCAAAGCCGTTGAGGGAACTTCACCAACTAAAGAAGCTGAGTCCTCGGATCAAAATATCAAAACTCTTCCGCTGTTGGTACTGTCGCAAATGTTAATTGGGACTTCCCAATTCCTCGATGTCTTTCTTACACACCGACTGACAGCTGTGTGTCAAAGCTTGATGTTGAGTATCATCACAAAAAATGCAAACAATTCAGCCTTTCCGAAGATGAAGTCAAATTCCCGGAAAGAGAGTTTATCTTATCACCCCCCGGTTGGATATGTTACAGTTTGTAAGGGGATGCTTCGGAGTGGAGCGATCCCCCCTTTCAATCCTTACTTAGAGATGATTTTGAAATTTTTGGCTATTGCTCCTTACCAGCTGGCCCCCAATGGTTATTACATTGTTACATGTTTGTATTTGTTGTTCATGAGAGTTTTGAAGCGCGAGCCAACTTTTAAAGACATATGCTCGTATAATCATTTAGGAAGCGGAAGAAAGAGTGTCCTTCCTTCGTCTTTATGGAAAGCAGGAAATCCAGAGTTATAACTGGCTTATCTGAGAGTATTAAAGGATTTCCTGACCAATTTTTCTACGTGCGGTGTCCCGACAGCTTTTTTGGTCGATGGACCGAAGGAGGTAAATGTTCATCAGAATTCCGTTTTACTTCCCATGATTTGATTGTTTTCTGACCTTTTCTCTCTCTTACAGAAATTCTTTCTGATCAGGATACTGAGATTAACGAATCCTTGTTGGATTCACTATTATCCGTGAGTGATACCGAAAGAAGCAGACAATTTTTGATTTCCGAAGAGTTTCTTCGACAGTATAAACTGCTTCCCCTTTCCCGTACTCTGACGAAAAAGAGGATAACTAAAAAATTCTTGGCAAAATGTGGACAAACTGGCAGCAATAGTGGTGGCAAAAAGCCTCCAGGCACACCCAAGAAAGGTCCTTCTAAAAAGCAGGCTAGTGATGCAATCCTGGGAGGAGCCATAGAAGTTGTTTCTGAAAAACAAGCTGTTACCTTGGAGGACCCGGAAAAAGCTACGGAAATCCCACCTTCCCCGAACAATGGAGAAGAGTTTGCACGACGTGAGGGTAAGGAACTTGCAGTAGTGGAGACTACTTTAAACGTTGAGGAAAATATTGGAGATGTTATTGAGGATCCAACTATGATTAGTACCCAGGAAAAAGACTCCGTGGGTACCTTACTGATTTAGATTCTACGCGATATCTTAGTAAGGATAATACCCCTGTTTCAGGTCCTACGGTCCCCAATGTTCAGCCTGATCCCAACACTCATGAAAATCCTGAACCAGCTCCAGAAGCGAGGGTAAACTTAGGGTCAGAATCCGATAGAGTCTCGTTAGGCACATTTTTATTTTTTGTTCTTACGACTTAGATTGCTTTCTGAGTCGCACTTTTATCTTCTTCCTCCATATACTGCTTTTATTCTCATGCTTTTAAGCGTTGAAGGAATTTGTTACTTTTTCAGGAATGAAGCCATCATTTATTGTCGATTTCCGGAAGAGCAGACAGTCATACACTACTCTTGCCCGCCATTCGAAGAAAAAATTTAAGCAAGCCCCTCCTCAACCCCAGAAATCACACGGCCACCGCCCCACTTCTTCTAATACCTCATGAACAACTTCCAGAGCAAAAAGCATGGCTTGATGACTATTTACAGTCAGCTGAAGATGAGGCGAGGCAGAGAAGGGAGGAGTCTCAGAGGAAAAGACGAAGGACTGGAGATGACCCTCTTACGGAGGTACCCCAGAAGCATGCCCTAGGATATGTTCCCCCTTATCCAACCCAAGCCAAGCTTCAAGCAATCATGTCGAGGCTGCACGAAATAATTAACGTGGAGAGGGAACTTGGATGATCCAGCCCCCCTTTTACTCACAGGTTTGGAGATTGGGATTTGAGAGGTTTGAACTTTAATGTGGATCTTTATCCCGCGGATAAATGGGATATGACTGAGATGGTAGCGAAAGCTCGAGGAATCTTGGATGATGTCAGCAAAACCATTGATCAGCGCTTCAAAGTATGGGAACAATTTTGTTATCATTTCCAACATCTTAACACCAGGCGGATTGAAAGCATTAAAACTCTTGAGGACGAAAAAGCGCAACTTGTCCAAGTTGTGAAGGCCCAGGATACGAAGATTTCTGTATTAGAACGGGGTTCCACGGTCAACGAGTTAGAATCCGAGGTTGAAAGGCTTTGTAAAGAGCTTGAAGCCGCCAAGATAACAGAGAGCGAGCTAAAAAAGTGGGCTGAAGATGCTGTAAAAGCGCAGGAAGATGCTGAATCTCAGTTGGCCCTGAGTAGAAGGACTTTGTCAGCCCGAGAATCGGATGTCACATCCCTTCATAATAAGCTTGAAATTGAAACCGCCAAGTCTTCTTCTTTGGAAAAAGAGAAGCAAAAAGCTCTAGACGATGCTCGCAAAATTAAAGAAGGTGATGAAGCCACCTTTCTAGAGTTTTATGTTTGTAGCATCATGTGTGGAGGAAGCCTTCGTTTCTTAGGAGAAGGTTATGGGAATACACTTGCTTATGTTTGGGAGGAGGTTTTGAAGCGCTCTGAAGGTGCCGATGACAACCAACTCCAGCTTGAGCTGCTAGATGAAGATGATCGAAAGGCCTTAGCTGCAGGCAGAACTTTTCTTAGGATCCATCATGGCGAATCGTCCGGAGCTAAGGCTTCAGGTATACTTGTTGACGATACTTTCCCCAGGTTGATTGATGGTGTTGGTATCTCAGGCTCTTTTTCTTATGCAGATGTCGTGATTCCTTCCCCTGTAGCTGGAGGAGAGGGTGATTCGGAAGGAACTACAAACCTTGAAGATTACGAAATCAACGTAAACCCTCCTGCCGCAGGTAAAGATGACTTGCATCAAGTCATGCTAGACTTAGATTATCTCTTTGCCTCTATGGGGCATTCTAAACTTGTGGGCTATTATGCAATGAATTCACTTTCACCACTGCCTCCTATTGGTGGATATACTGCCATGGTGATGGATGCCATTGAAACTGACTTGCCTTCATTTAATACAGGCTCATTTGCTGATACTTCTAAAGAAATAACATCCTCCCAACCAGGGTCTCAGGAAGAGAGAATTGCCGCGATAACCAACATTGATCAAGACATTCATAATCTCCACGCTGAAGAGCATGACTCCGAGGAAACTTGTGACGATGTGATTGTTGACCCAGGCAAAAAGATTATTTCCCCTTCTGGTCGGAGACACCAGAAGCGTATTGTGAAGAAGAACACTGACTCGCCAACCGCAAAGGGTCCTTCATTGAGATCTAGAAGTTCAAAGACGTAGTGGCTTGGATTCATCAAACTTTATTCAGACCGGATGTATATGCGAGTGTCGGTCATCGCTTACTACTTTGTCGTATGTTCTGAATAATTTGTACTTGACGATTCTTGTGACTTGATTATGTGCTTGAGTATGATGTGGCAATGCTTTGTGTTTCTGTACTTTAAACTTTGTCATTACTTTTTCCTGCATATTCTGGTTTGTACACCATGCTTCCACATCACACTTTATACGTTTTACTTGTTTATGGATCTTCCACCTGTATATGGTTGGGACGATCCTTTGATATGTGAGGAATCAAGCAGCTATTTTCGGCTTTATGATGTGATATGTGATATGCCCCCATACCAATGGATTGTTCCAACCTTAATACAATGAAAGTGGTCTTGAGGATTGAATGCTTGGAGTTGTAATAGAATTTAAAAAGCAACTGCCATTGGATTGTGACATTTGGAGCTTTTTATTCTTCATACGAACTCTGCATGTATTGAATGCCTATTGGAGATGCTTCTTGTTGAAGACTCATTTTGGCGATAACATTGTCAAGTTTTGTCTGACTTTGAGTTATTGGGCTGAGCATCCCCGGAGAGGTTTTGGGTTAAAAGACTCGGTTATAATGCGACCAGATTTTGTCTGATTTTGGGTTATTTGACTGAGCACCCCTGGAGAAGACCCAGTTTATTATACGACTGAGCACCCCTCGGAGAGGATTTGGGTTAAAGTCTCAGTTTGACAATAACGTGGTAAGATTTTGTCTGACTTTAAGTTATTTGACTGAGCACCCCCGGAGAGGGTTTGGGTTAAAAGACTCGGTTATAACGCGATCAGATTTTGTCTGATTTTGGGTTATTTGACCGAGCACCCCTGGAGAAGACCCAGTTTATTATTCGACTGAGCACCCCTCGGAGAGGATTTGCGTTAAAAGACTCAGTTTGACAATAACGTGGTCAGATTTTGTCTGACTTTAAGTTATTTGACTGAGCACCCCCGGAGAGGATTTGGGTTAAAGGCTCGGTTATAACGCGATCAGATTTTGTCTGATTTTGGGTTATTTGACTGAGCACCCCTGAAGAAGACCCAGTTTATTATTCGAATGAGCACCCCTCGGAGAGGATTTGGGTTAAAAGACTCAGTTTGACAATAACGTGGTCAGATTTTGTCTGACTTTAAGTTATTTGACTGAGCACCCCTGGAGAGGGTTTGGGTTATAAGACTCGGTTATAACGCGATCAGATTTTGTCTGATTTTGGGTTATTTGACCGAGCACCCCTGGAGAAGACCCAGTTTATTATTTGACTGAGCACCGCTCGGAGAGGATTTGGGTTAAAAGACTCAGTTTGACAATAACGTGGTCAAATTTTGTCTGACTTTAAGTTATTTGACTGAGCACCCCTGGAGAGGGTTTGGGTTAAAAGACACGGTTATAACGCGATCAGATTTTGTCTGATTTGGTTTATTTGACCGAGCACCCCTGGAGAAGACCTGGTTTATTATTCGATTGAGCACCTCTCGGTGAGGATTTGGGTTAAATTGGTGCGTGCCTCTGGACCATATCCCTTTAGTGAAGCTATAGCGAGTTCTTCATTAGATGGCAGGTCAGCAGATTTACTGTGTCTCATAATCAAAGCTTTGCTATTTTTTTTGATATATGATCGAAGGTATGCAAATGTACAACTTTGACGGGATCAAAAGAGCTGGTTTAGTCGTATTCATGTAGTTTCTCACAAAGTATGTACATCATTCATACAAGGGAATACGAATCACCAAGTCATTTGAAATAACGGCGGAGGTGATCACTGTTCCAGGCTCTTGGGAGCTCCAATCTGTCCGTAGTATTGAGTTTAAAAGTACCGTCGAGGAGTTTCTGGCTGACAACGAATGGTCCCTCCTAGTTGGGGCCAAAGACACCTATTGCGGTCATGATCTTCTTTAGGACTAAGTCTCCCTCTTCGAATGTTCTATGCCTGACCCTTTGGTTGAAGTGCCGGGCGATTCTCCTTTCGTGGGCGACTATTCTGAGTTCCGCTTCAGCCCTTCTCCCTTTGAGTAAATCCAGAGCCTCGAATTGCAATCTTTCATTCTCTTTTGGGTCATAATGGATTTTGCGATGAGTAGGAACCTCTAGCTCCACAGGAATCATTGCTTCTGAGCCGAATGCCAAAGAGAATGGAGTATGCCCTGTTGTAGTTTTATGTGCTGTGCGATAAGCCCATAGTGCAAGTGGCAGTTCTTCAACCCAGTTAACCTTAGCCTTTTCAAGGCTCTTTTTGATGGTAGACTTCAGGATCTTGTTAAATGCCTCGACTTGCCCGTTTGCCTGCGGATGAGCGACTGCTGCAAAGCTTTTCTGAATTTCATATTTATTGCAGAAATCCTTGAAATCATCACATTCAAATTGCGTGCCATTACCAGTGATGATTTTTTGTGGAATTCCAAATCTGCATATGACGTTTTTCAGAATGAAGTTGATTACCTTCTTCGAAGTGATGGTTGCCAATGGTTCAGCTTCAGCCCACTTGGTAAAGTAATCCACGGCAACTATAGCATATTTGAAGCTCGATTTTGCTGTAGGTAATGCCCCAATCAAGTCTATGCCCCAGACAGCAAATGGCCAAGGACTTAACATCTATGTCAGCTCAGTTGGCGGTGCTCTTGGAATCTTTGCAAATCTCTGGCATCAGTCACATTTCTTAGTGAAGGTCATGGAGTCGAGGTTCACATCAGGCCAAAAGTAGCCGTACCGAAGAAATTTTTTAGCAAGAGTTTGCCCACCTACATGACCCCCACAATCTCCTTCATGCAATTCTGCAAGGATTGCCTTGGATTCTTCCTTTATTACACATCGTAGCAAAGGTGTTGAATATCCTCTCCTGTATAAGCGACTATCCTGGACAAGGTATACACGGGACTTTCAAAGCAGCTTCTTGCGATCCTTTGGTTTCTCAGGAAGCGTACCATAAAGTATATAATTTCTTATGGGAGCTATCCATGAGTCTGGCTGGTCGGTCGTCTCCATTACCCAGTCAACATCGGATTTCTCAATGCTAGAACTAGATAGAACTTCCACGGGAACTAGATCGAAGATTTGAGGATCTCCGGTACTAGCCTGTTTTGATAGAGAATCGGCCTTCCAATTTTCTCCTCTAGGAATATGGGAAATAGAATAATACTCCAGATTGTCAAGAAGATCTTTGGCTTTAAGCAGATATGCTGGGAGATTTACCATTTTAGTCTGGAATTCACCTTTGATTTGAGACACCATTAGCTGTGAATCGCTGAATATTAGTAGGCTTTTCAAGCTTAATTCTTTTGCATCCCTCAATCCTCCAAGCAAAGCTTCATACTCGACCTCGTTGTTGGTGACGGGGAATTCGAATCGCAAAGCACATCATACTTATCGTCCTTCCGGAGTTTCAAACAATATTCCTACCCCAGCACTGTATTCGTTCTTAGCGCCATCAACAAAAAGCTTCCATCTAGCGACCAACTCGTTGGTTTCCTCCATTTCCTCTCCTCTATTAGTGAACTCGGCAATAAAATCGGCCAGAGCTTGCCCATTTATTGCTTTCCTGGGGTGATAAGTGATATCATATTGACTGAGTTCAATATTGCACTTTAGCAGCCTCCCCGAAGTTTCTGGACGGAACAACACCTGTGTCAAGGTTTGATTTGTAAGGACTTTAATAGAGTGAGATTGGAAATAAGGTCTGAGCTTTTGTGATGCGATGAGCAGGGCATATGCAAGCTTTTCTATCCTGGGATAATTCATCTCCGCCCCGGCAAACCTTTTGCTAATGTAGTATACCGGCCACTGGATTTTATCTTCTTCCCTGATGAGTGCTGCGCTCAAAGCGTGGGATGATACCGCAAGGTATAAGAACAAGCTCTCTCCATCCTTTGGTTTTGACAGCATCGGAGGGGATTCCATGTGCTTGATGAGATCCTCAAATGCTTGCTGGCATTCAGGAGTCCACAAGAAATTCTTCCTTTCTTTTTTCAATGCATCAAAGAGGGGAATGCACCTGTCCGTTGCCTTTGATATGAAGCGACTCAAAGCTGCTACCTTGCCATTTAAGCTTTGGAGTTCCTTTTTAGTCCGCGGAGCTTGCATTTCTCGTAAAGCAATCACTTGTGTTGGGTTTGCTTCAATGCCTCGAGCATTCACCAAGAAACCAAGGAATTTCCCTGATGCTATGCCGAATGAACATTTGAGTGTATTGAGGTTCATGCCATATTTCCTCAGGATTCACCAAGGTCCTGCATATGACTCTTTGCTTCTTTGGATTTTACCAGCATATCATCGACATAGACCTTCATGGTCTTTCCAATTTGTCCTTTGAACATTGAATTCACTAGGTGTTGATAGGTGGCACCTGCATCTTTCAAACCAAACGACATTACCTTACAACAATATAAACCACGATCAGTTATGAAACTGGTACTATCCTGGTCTGGCTCGTGCATCATGATCTAATTGTAGCCAGAGTATGCATCCATGAAAGACAATAGTTCATGCCCTACCGTTGCATCAACGAGCTAATCAATTCGAGGTAGGGGAAACAATCCTTTGGGCAAGCTTTATTCAGATCAGAATAGTCAACACACACTCGCCATTTGCCGTTCGATTTCTTCACAAGAACTGGATTAGACACCCATTTGGGATAGGTGGATTCGCGAATGAAATTATTCGTTAATAGCTTATCCACTTCATCCTTCAAGGCCTCAGATCTTTCAGGGCCTTGCATTCGCCTTTTTTGCTTTACATGATGTCTGCTAGGATCAATATCCAGCTTATGTACTATCACGTCAGGAGAAATTCCGCACATGTCTGAGTGGTTCCAAGCGAAGACATCCAGATTTGCCTTCAGAAAAGCAATCAGTTCCTTTGGCAGCGTAGGATCCAACTGAGAGCCTATCTTCACTATTTTATCCGTATCATCATCATGAACTTGTATAGAAATGGTGGCTTCAGCTGATGCTGCTCTCTCATCCCCTGCACTGGGTTTTCGTGGATCCATATCTTCTTGTATGTCATTGTATTCTCCAGCAAAGGGGGAGGCCATTAGTTGCTATAAGGGAGCTTCATTGATGCAGAGATGATCCTCCACATCCTTCTTGGTTTCGTATTTTCGAGCTTCAATTAACTCCGCCATATAGCACTCTCTTGATTCTTGTGGATCTCCCTTGATAACTCCCACTCCGTTTGCGGTCGGGAATTTCATCATTAGATACCAAGGAGCTAGAGCTATTCTAAAAGCGGCAAGTGCAGGCCTTCCCCTGAATGCATTATACCCTGAAAATGAATCAATTATAACGAAAGGTTGCATCATGGAGACTTGCTTCTTTCCTTCGCCAAGCTCTACAAGGAGATCAATCACGCCTATGGGCTGAGTTGGTATACCGGTGAAACCGTGTATTTTATTTTTGCTAGCTCGCACATTATCCATGGACAATCCCATTTTGGAGAAAGTACTGTAAAACAGGATGTTCACAGGTGCCCCGTTATCAATCAACACCTTTTTTACTATCGCATGTCCCAGGCCGATCGCAATCACCATTGGATCAACAGTAGGGGCCAACATCCCGTCAGAATCCTGATCTCGGAACACTACATCCTCACAGGATGTTTTTGGCATCTTCCGACGAAGGGAGTTACTGCAAACATCAAAGCCGTCTCCTTTTGAAGTATTACTTAGCTCATTTGTATATCTGACCATATCCTCCTAAGCGTCTCCTGCAGGATGAGGTCCACCACTAATCGTATTGATTATAGGTCGAGAACCACTTGCAGGTGTTCTTCCATCTTGGGTTGGATGAGCTTGCTATCCTTGAGCGGGCTCAGCGTTTGTTGAGCGCTTCACATACTGTTGAAGACGGTTCTTTCTTATCAATTCTTCGATTAGATTCCTCAGGTGTCGGCACTCGTTTGTGTCATGACCCGGTCGTTTATGAAATCAACAGAATCTTCCTGAATTTGCATCTTCTTCGGACACCTTCGTTGGCCTTAGGTTCGAGTAATCCTTTGCTTCCTTGGTTGCCATGAATATGTGCTCGATCGTATCGTTCAATGGAGTAAAGTCCATTGGGTTGAAGAAACGTCTCTTTTTGGGATCTTTACCGTCCCTAACATCATTCATGTTTCCTCTTTTATGCCCCTCTCCAAAGTTTCCTTGATTTGCCTTTGTAGGATCTTCTTTCCCTTCGGGATCCACCTTAGCTTTGACATTGCCAATAGAGTAGATGGGATCATCTTCAAGGCACATGTACTCCTCAGCTTTGTCATAGAATTTGTCTAGCGTTTCGGGCTTCTTCCTCTTCAACCATCTTCCAAATTCAGACTGCTTATCTATGCCCCCCTTTAAAGCCATTAGAATCAGCCTTGGTTCGTGGGTCCCTACTTCGGCATCGGCAACATTAAAACGAGTCAGAAAGGATCTTATCGTTTCACCCGGGGCTTGTTCTAGCTTATTGAGGGACATAATATCTCAGACTTTCGTTGTCTGAAGGAGGAACTGATCCCGAAAGCATCTTGCTAGTGTGGCCAAATCATCAGTAGACCTGGGAGGCAGCTTGGTGAACCACAATGATGCTACCCCCTCCAGGTACACCTGGAAGTACAAACACTTAAGTTCATCCGTTGCTTGGGCCCCATCCATATGCTGGTCTTATCGGAATAAGAACACGTTGGGGTAACCTGTCCCATTGTAAGCTTGGATTATAGGTGGCTTAAACCTCCGCGGGAAAGTTGTCTTCTTGATTCTTTCCGTGAGAGGGGTTTTGGATGGTGCAAATTCCCATTCAGCTTCATTGTCACTCCGACACTTATCCTCCTTCATGATCTGTCAGACCATTTTTAGAAGACGATCCTTTTCGTTGAGGCTTTCTGCGGGGCGGACGCCTTTGTATTGACCGGAAGCTTGTCTAAGAAAGTCATCGCGGTTGCGACTCAGAGGCCTTGGCCTTTCTCGATTGTAAAGTGCCCCTTTGGCAGAATCAGCAACTCGACGAGATGTAGTCTTCGTATTATGGTTCCAAGAAACTTTCTTTGAACTCTCAAACTTTCCTTTATCGGGATTAGAGATCTCTTGGAAAGACTTCTCCTGATTCAGACTGGAGGAGGTGGAGAGTGCGTCTTCTGCATGAATGGGCTTTGAAGCCACTTTTGCTGTCGCGGTTTGGAGAGCGAAGATTGAATCCAGCCTTGCCATGATGGCTTTGTTGGCTTGCTCCTGCTGTTGCGTAAGCCCCACAACGGTTTGATCAAGCTCGCCTCTCGTAACATTCACGCCACCATTTGACGTCTGACCCACTTCAAATCGATTAACCACGGGGGTTTCATCCCGATTTCCTTCGTTAGATGCTCTAATTCTTGCTTCCTTACTTGCTTTTGGCGGCATTATTTCAGAAAGCAACTTGAACTTTGAGGAGAATTCATCAAAAGGTCCAAATCGCAAGCTGGAGCGAGCTATTCTGAAGGCTTAGCTTGAAGATTTTGAGATCTTCGTGGTGCACTTGATTTCAGAAAGTAGATCAAGCCCCACGGTGGGCGCCAAATTGTTTACACCAAAAATTGGTATAACAACCAAGAGGAATTTCTGAACACGTTACCTGATCAGAGGCGAGATGCTTAGAAAGCACGTCACCTTTTCAGAGGCGGGGCGTTAGAAAACCTTTAGAATTGTATGGGGCTAAGTCTAATTCTGAAGAATCACAAAATGCAAAAAGAAAACGCGAGTTTATAGTGGTTCGACTCTTAATCGAGTCTACGTCCACTTTGAAGATCGGATTTCATTATTCACCCAATTATCTACAATATTTGCTCCTTATACATTCATAAGAGCTCTCTTGACATGCATTTATCTTTACATTTGCTTGGGAATGGTAGAAAGCTTGAAGCGATTATGCCAATCCTTCTATGGAAACCATGATTGTAAGCTTGCTAGATCCTCGATGAGTTGTGGAGAAGAGATGTTGAAACACTTGAAGAAGTTCGAAAAGCAATTTGACAGCACCTCCTCGTTGTTCCAGCCAAGTCCCCCTCAAATGATGGAGGTAGGGTGCTATTTATTGGTGATGGAGTGGCTGAAATCTTTACTTCAGGAGCCTGGTCGGTTTTGTCAGGTATTCACAAAAGTGCCAACGCCAGTTGTCACCAGTCTGCCATACTTTATGTGTTTAGATCGATCAGGAAGCAGAAAAAACGATCAGGAGTTCTAGTTTTTGGGGCGGACCGACCAGGTGAGATGACGCTATCCTTTAGAAAATGCGGACCGACCTGATATTTTGAACATCTGAAGCGACTAGCCATCTTGATCATATGAGAGCGGCCAGTCTTGTGAGAGCGACCAGATTTAGAGCGACCAGGAAGTTTTGAGTATTTGGAGCGACCAGAAGTGTTCTATACCTTGGAGCGACCAGAAGTGTTCTATACCTTGGAGTGACCAAGATTTTCTCACTTTTTGAACGATCAATCATCTTGCAACCCTGGAACGATCATAATCCTTCAAGTTTCTTTTGTCTTTGGAACGACTAAGACCTTAGACATTTCGGAGCGACCGGGAGCCTCTGGCCTCAGGAGCGATCAAGAGTCTTCGGCCTTCAAAACGATCAGCTATCTTGCATTTTAGAGCGACCAGAGCTCTTTAATATTTTGAAGCGATCAAGACAGCAAGGAGATGAGAACGACCAGGAGCCCATTTGCTAAGACCGATCCCTCTTAAGAATTACAAGACCGACCTCTTCTTTTTAAATATCCAAAAACGACCTGTACACGAATCAATCGGGTGGATAACATAAATCAAAATTGAATATTCCATATCATTAATACATAAATGATAATATTTTCAAAACATTAGATTTTGAAATCACTTCCTTTTCGATATTCATTATAAAAATGAATAAAATTGATATAAGTATCGTTCACGTCAAAATAGCGCATATTAAATCAACACGACTTTATAATTTTCAATATTTCGTGTCCATCCAAAATCGGGCATCAAATCAGATTTTAATCCTTTACAGAATATTACTTTAAAATATTCTTTATTTTAAAAGATTCGTTCGTTCTGAATTGGAATCAGATACAATCAATAACCATATAATGTGATTTATATGGATTTCGTACAACACATGTGTATAACAACAATGATAAATAATAAACCATCATCCAGAGTACATTCTACACCGTATAAACATTAAATATAAATAATTAACGCTTACACAGCCTATCAACCAATCGACCGACATACTACTAAAAAATTGGGATTAGTGTACGTCAAATATCATCCCAGCACCCGTGTGGAGTTTCAATCAACAAACACAGATTTTTATTTGTGCAGTTGGGCGATGTGTAAAATTTATCGTCCCAATCAATATCAGTCAAATGGGTGTACATAAACAAATCACTTTTATTTGTAAATGAATATTTACTTTATTCATATACACATTAAAAATTATATTTTTAACGAGAAAATATTTATTCCGTTCATTAATATTTTATACAGTCCATTTCACATCACAATAAATTTCAAATAACACAATCAAACAAACAAGTCGTCCATGGTCTGTGGACGATGGGGAGCAGTTCATATATGAAGTTATGAAATAAATAACTGTATAAGAAATTAGAGTGAGGAGTTCTCACCTTGAAGCTAAACCAAGCGCCGCGACTCTTCATATGTAGAAAAATCTTCGCTGTGTTTCCAACGAGATCTGTTTCACCCGGTATATGTTAAAAATCACATTTTTATAAAGCTACTGTATATAAAAAAAAAATCTTATTTTTAATACGATGATATTTATAAATAAAAATCATATTTTTAAATCAACTCTATAATTAAATATCACATTTTTATAATGCTATTGGTATAATAAATTTCATATTATAAAAACTATACTTTCTAGATAACAATTACGTATTATTTATATTTTTAAATCACATATTATTAATGCAATGCCATAATATATAAAAATCAATTTTTTATTCTTTGTCTGTCATATTATAAAAATATAAAAATAAATCAATGTTATTTACTTTTAAAATTTCAGATTTAAACAAAACTGAAATATATATAAATTTCGGATTTTAAAACAATATAATTGACAATAATTAAGTTGGCCAAATTAGTCATTAAGGTAACCTTGTTTATGTCGTCTTCTTCATTGAAGCCGGTAACCCATCGCGCCGTTCAGAAACCTCACTACCGCACCTCAACAGGAGAGCCGGACCACAATAAGGCGGCGCCACCTGGAGCCCCGCTCGTCCACCTCCCCGCACCCGCAATCCGGGCCCACTCGCCCCCCCTCCCCCGTCCTCTTTGAAATCACTGTCGATCTACAGACTTTGGAGAGTAAATTCGAATGACATACTCAATAAAAATTCCTCATTTTGGTATTGATATGAAGATCTCTCCTTCCACATGAATATTCATTTTAGAAGAATTGGAAATTATTTCTTAAAGTGGAAGAAATTGGGGAGAGAAAGTTTGAATGACGTGGATCGTTCATCCGATGAAGGCGGCTCAGGGAAAAGGGGTTGACCGCGTGAAAATTGCTTTGACTAGGGTTTTACAAAAGCTTGGGTCATATATCATAAATTAAATAATATATTTAATTCGTGAATTTATTGGTTTACTGATTCGAATTCCAAATTAAACCGAACGACTGTCGCTCCTAGCTAATTACCCCCATTCCGAACACAATGGGACATGTTTCGTGGCCAGTTCGGCTGTTACAGTCGGTTATTCTTCGAATTAAAATATAAAACATTCAATTTTAGAATTGAAAGTACATTTTAATTTGCCGGGGTCGCATACTGATTCTAAAAATTCTAGAAAAATAAATCTGGCTATGTT
Source organism: Allium sativum (assembly GCA_030737875.1). Classification (NCBI taxonomy): domain Eukaryota; kingdom Viridiplantae; phylum Streptophyta; class Magnoliopsida; order Asparagales; family Amaryllidaceae; genus Allium; species Allium sativum. Next base: position 14,650,742 of record CM060924.1, read on the forward strand.
GAGACGATACGGTCCCAACAAAACTGATTTCGTAGAATTCTGAGTCTGTTTGAAAAACGTTAGCCTACTTTATGAACTAGGCTACACAATGTTAGAAGATCAAGTGATGATGAATACTCTCTCGACGGTTGGACCGGATCGGATATATATAACCATGACAAAGCGACACGAAGCAGAAAAAGAAGGGAATCAAAAAGAATCAGATTAGTTCGGGGTAGTTAGACCCATTCCCCTTTGCTCAAGCGTCCGATCCGATCCGGGAGCAGTGACGGTTTCACCACCCGATGTCCTGAAGAAGAGAAGCGGTTAAACCACCACTTTGCCCACGTTCTCCTCACGTTCACCGCTTACTTGATGCGCTATCACCATCTGGAGAACTCCGAACCCGCTTTTTGAGCATTGAATGCCACGTGCCCCCGAAGCGAAGCTATTCCGGAGCCATTTTCCACCTATAAATAGACCCCCAAGGGTCATTTGAAAGGATTTTTTAGCAACTTGAGAGCTCTCACTCCATTGTAATCCGAATTTTTCCGACATATTCAGATTATTACTACAATTCCAAATAAAAATCCATCAACATTGAGTGAATCCTTGTATTATATGAGGGAAATTGAGTGAGAATTATTGTTGTATTTGCCTCCAAATCATCAATCCAAAGAGTAGAAAGTGGACATAGGGTCTTTAATGCCGAACCACTATAAATTATGTGTTTTCCTTTTCTTTTTGATTTCATTTCATTAGAATCAGTATTAGTTTGGGTGTTAGATCCACTTTTGGATCTAATATTATGGTGCTTTCACGGAGAATTTTTTGAATTCTCCACTTTTTGGGGTTATCGTTCTACTATTCGGACCTTCAAATTCGAAGAAGTTATTCCCCTATTTCCGAAATTTTCAACTGTTTGCTGATTAATTGCTGAAGAATTGGAAATTATGGCTAAAGGAAAAGGAAAATAAGTACAAGGCGCTCAGGAGAATGAGTCTAGAGACGATCAGCAGGCCATAGTTATGACGAGGTCGCGGGGATAGAGCTCTGGACAGGTCCGATCCGAACCGAGTGCTCCGAACCAGATTGATGACGTGGATCCGAACCGACCCGGAGGTTCTGAAACAGCTCACACCCCCTCCAAACCGAACCGGCTCTGCTGTCCTACTTCGATCCGACCCGAATGCGGCTGAAACTGACACATCTACTCGAGCTCCCCCAAATGCTCTGATGCCGGCCGCGAGGAGTAGTACTCAACCTGCTCCATCTACACAAGTCATGCATGGAGATCTTTCACGCTTCCTATATTTACTAGAGAGTACTAAAAATGCTTTAGAGGCGCACAAACGTGACAGTCTTCGTATGCAAGAAAACATGATCACTATGAGTAGGGAAATCCGTGAACTTCATGGGTAGAAGACACCTTCTCCAACACGCTTCCTTGCGCCAGATTATTCATCTTCTTCAGATGAAGAGCGCCCACGTGAAAGATGGCCGCTTGAACGACCTGAAAACCTTGAACAGTTGACCTCTGGGTCCTTGGGATCCCATGAAGAAGCCGCTCGTGTGCTTGGGCCTAATGACCCAAGCCTGAGAGAGCCTACGCTGCTGCCTATGCGTGGATCTCGCATCTTACCCAGGGATCCTAATATCACTAATCCAACACAAGGACAACTCCTCCAACCCCTTCCTCCCGTGATTGACTGGGAGCATAGGGAATGGAGTAGAGCAGAAGCTGCTAGAAACGGGAGTAATCAGGAGCATAGGGGTAATCCGAACATTAGGGCCAGAGAGCTTGAACCAACTTTAATGAATGCTGATGTAGAGGCAATGGTGCGTCAAATCATGAAGGATAGCTGACGCTATACCAATGAGGACCGAGGCATTGAATGAAGTCATACCCCATTCACCGACGACATTCTGGAATACCAATTTCCCAGGTGATTTAATTTGCCACAAATGGATTGGTATTCTGGGAGGAGTGACCCAGGACAACATCTGATGAGATATGCATGGTTTATGAATGCTGCAGCAGCTCCAGATGCTATAAAATGCTAGGCCTTCCCGATTTATTTAGAAGATGTGGCATTGATGTGGTTCACCTGACTCCCTCTACGATCGATATCAACCTTCAAGGAATTGAGTGAACGCTTCATGAACCAATTTCGAGTTCATGCTCAAAAATATAAAAGCGTCATTGAGCTGTTAAGGATTAAGCAGGCTTCAGGGGAATCTTTGAAATCATACTTAGACCGTTTCAACCTGGCTGTTTCCGAAGTAAGCGACCCTCACGAACCCACTATTCTGATGGCCTTAATAGAAGGAGTAGACCCTGATTCAGAATTCGGGTATTATCTATCTGGAAAACCACCCCCACTAGGGAGTTATTCTACGAAAGGGCCAATATTCGTTTAAGGCGAAAGGAAGCGTATGCAAATGGAAAGAGAAAATCTGAAGGGGCTTCGAAGGAAGATATGCAAAGTAATGTCGCTATGAAACAGTCCGGCGATAGTTCGGGAAAGGTTGAGATGAACGTTGGCAACAAGAATGAAGGTAATAACAAAAGAAATGGAAATGTAACAGGAGGAATAGGAACCAAGGAAATAACTCTAGTAAAAGACCTAGATTCGAAACCTTTGAGAACTATTCGCTATTAAACAATACATTGGAGAATATCTACTTGGATACGTATAATGTCCTTCAATTCAAGTAACCTCCACCCGGGAACTCTACCGAGAAAGAAATTGAGATCAAAAAATTTTGCTTGTTTCATGGAACTCATGGACATACCAAAATGAGTGTCATCACTTAAGGGATGTCATTGAGAAGCTACTCCGGGAAGGAAAGCTTAAAGACCATAAAGCTACCCCGAGAGACAGGGGGCAAGGAGGATAAGCCCCAAATCAAAGTCAACCTGCTCTTAGACCCACAGCTCAACAGAAGGGTAAAGAGATTGTCATTAACACTGTAGTAGGAGGGTCTCATCTAGCTAGCTAGAGTTACAGAGAAATGGACCAATATGTTAATGCATCTAAACACATCAGTGTGGAGGAATGCAATAACCTTGAAGATATCGCTCCGATGAAGCAACAAAAAACAATGTTTGATGATGTTGTATTCCATAGTAGAGACGATGCTGGAGTTCAATCGCCTACTGAAGATCCATTGGTCATCACTACTACTATCGGTCCCGCCACAGTTCATAAGGTACTAGTGGACAATGGATGCTCAGTTAATATTCTTTTCAAGAAAACCTTCTATCAAATGAAACTCGAACAGAAGATTTGAAGCCTTGTGAATGTTGGATTCGCGGCTTCAATGGAGCATCGATAACTCTAATGGGATATATAGAGTTGTCAGTAGCATTAGGACAAGGAGACCGTCGAAGAGTAAGAATTCTTCAGTTCGTAGTCTTGGACATCGGCTCGCCCTATAACACTTTCTTGGGTAGACCAGCTCTGGTTGAATTCAGAGCCTGCATCGCACCCTGTTGCCTATTGCTGAAGTTCCCGATGGAATCCGGGGTTGGAGTAATGAGAGGGGATCAAGTCACCAGACGTGCTTGTTACATGGAAGAGTTGAAGATGCTTCTAAAAGGTCTGAACTTGGGTTCCAAGGACATCCCTTCTCCTGCCAAGGAGAATTCAACATAGTAGCTAAAGGCCATGCCACCTAGGGGATCGCCATACGAAACTCTTGAGGATATCGACCCCAGGGAAGATGAAGTACCAGGAGCTAGAAAGGCGACGCCCAATGAGGTGACTGTGGATATCCCAATCGATAACGACAACCCGACAAAGTTCTTGAAGATTGGGTCCCATTTAGACTCCTTCCAGATGAAGGAGTTGACTGATTTTTTGAAAGCAAACCTCGACGTGTTTTCCTAGGCACACGCAGACATGTGTGGAATCTCTCCGGTAGTTATAAGCCACTCATTAAGTTTGAACCCAAATCACCCTCCGGTCAAGCAAAAGAGTCGTATGCTGGGACCCGAACGATCCGCAGCTTTAAAAGAAGAAGTTGAGAAATTGAAGGATAATGGGTTCATTAGAGATTCAACATATCCCGACTGGATATCAAATCTTGTCTTAGTCAACAAATCAAATAAAAAATAGCGAACATGCATCGACTTTTCCGATCTGAACAAGGCCTGTCTGAAAGATAGCTTCCCTCTCCCCCGGATTGACCAGCTAGTGGACTCAACGGCTGGACATGACCTGCTTTCCTTTATGGACGCATATCAAGGATACAACCAGATCCCTATGCACGTGCCAGATCAAGAACACACGAGCTTCATTATGAACTTGGGATTGTACTGTTATGTAGTGATGACCTTTGGGCTGAAAAATGCCAAGGTCACGTATCAGTGACTGGTGAATCGAATGTATTATGATCAAATCAGAAAACTATAGAGGTTTATGTGGACGACATGCTCGTGAAGTCCAAGCAGTCTTCTGAACATACTTAGGATCTGGCGGAAATGTTCAATATTGTGCGAAAATACGAGATGAAATCGAATCCTTTAAAATGCTCATTCGGGGTTGCATCGGGGAAATTTATTGGTTTCATTGTTAGTTCTCGAGGAATCGAAATTAACGCTGACCAAATAGCAGCAATAATGAACATTGAAGAACCACGGAAAATTAAGGATGTTCAAAGCTTGGCAGGAAAGGTTGCCGCATCAAGTATATTTATTTCCAAAGCCACGGACAAGTGTGTTCTTTTCTTTGATTTAATCAAACGGGGGATGCATAAATTTTAGTGGACTCCCGATTGTGTGGAGGCTTTCCAAAACTTGTTGAACCTATTAGAAATACCCCCGATCTTGTCAAAACCCGTAGATAATGAAGACCTGTTTGTCTATCTGGCGGTGTCATTTCATGCTGTCAACAAAACATTGGTGCGAGAAGAAGACAAGGTCCAGAGGACTGTATATTATGTGAGTAAGAAGTTTCCAGTTGTAACGACCCAGGGATTTTCGGCCCCGAAAATCAACATAATACCTTACCGTACTCATGTCGACCCTCCAAGCACCGAAAACACTGGATAGCTATTAGAAAGAAATTAGAGGGTGAGATAAGAAAGAAAGAAATATTAGAATAGAAGAAGAAGAAGAAACACCACAACACAGAGTCTCACATCGCAGCGGAACAAAATTTAATACAGAAATAAATCTTTACTGAGAACTTTGAAAATACTTACAGTATCAGAGTACACATCTGGACAGTGATAATAACCTGTCCTCATATACATCACAGCGGAATACACATTATATATATAATACGTCTGAACTTCTCCAACTCGTCTCTGGACATCGCAGCATCTGATAACCTGGACCTGCACAACCCGGTCTAACCCGAGCATTACAAATACCGGGTCAGTCTGGTGAACCAGAGTGAGATAAACTCGCACATTATTCAATATAAATCATCCAATCATGATTTTAGAGGTCAAAATATTTTCAAAAGAAAAGGATAATCGTAAGACCAAATCCACACATAAACACGGATGGTTTTTACCTTACGATAACCCAAATCAGTTTTGAAACCAATATCTTGTCTGATATTACAATAATGTCTAAATACAAGTGAACGCTTGCATCTCACGCTCCACATATATAGTATACAAATCAAAACCCGTAGGCGCTTATTGGAGTTTTGATTCTAACACTGACAAGGTATGGGACCACCTGCCGATAGTGTATCTCTAGAGACGAATACACTGGGTTCAACAAGAACGTCTTACAACCCGACCCTCACATGACCGACCACTCATTTCGCTTGAGTGTATCGAATGTATACCACCGACGGTTGGGATCAGCAACCGCCTCCCGATAAGGGACAGCATCGAACATAGATTAAAGAAGCAATAGGAATTTCTCTAGATAGGTGGTTATACACCCGTAATGGGAGCGAGCCACATAGCCATGCTGCCTGCCCGATTTTTGTCATTTCCCGGTTGGTGAGGCTTGAGGTCAGAACACATCTGGTCATCATTCACTTTGGATGCCACATCGCTAGATCCGCCAGATATCACTAATTGATATCCACAAAAATACTCTAGCTGGAAGCTAAGAGATCGGCAATTCCCCGCCAACAACTATAGCACGTTTGAAGAAATCAACGTACGTGATCCTTTGGAAATACTCTGTCAGACATCCGTCCATACAAGTCATCCAGCATCAGGATGAACCGAAGGCACTCTCCTACTGCATCCAATACAGGAATCACCCCATGAATCAGTAGCGAGAAGTCCTTGCAACCCGTCGATTCCAATCACGACAGAATCACAGCTTATCTCTGCTTGCCAGGCAGAGAATTATAGTGGTTCTTCCGTTTATGAAAATCAACGGTCTTCAATGCTCCATCCCGATCATCTTCTGATATCTTCACGTATTTGTTGGTCGGAATGGTTTTCGAATATACATTCGATCCCGGTCTTTCCATACCAACAATCGTATTGGGCGGGTTTGATGGTCGGTGATTTAACCATCAAAATATTCAGTGTTTCACACATGACAAACAGATGGGTTCACTGGTTTTGTATTCGGCATCACTTGGCCTTTGACAAACTGGTTTCCTTTTTGTTACATTAAAAACTTCTAATTCTTTAAATATTCAAAAATACTATATTCGAATAACTCTAATTTGATTTAACTCTAATTGATTAACTAACATTCCACTTAACTCCATTCGCTTGACTCTAGATCGCAGCGATCACAATGGTTACGCCTGATTCCCTCAGGAAACATCCGATCGCCGTAGGTTATCTGCAGCCCTGCGAATCACGCTAGCAGTCGTCCAAAATGACAACTCATCCTTTGTTATTTAAATCGGGAAAATCCATTTGTTTTTAATAAGGAAATTTATAGCACATATGTTATAACAATATCATTATAATTACTATTTACATTTACAAACAACAGTGCTATAATCGCTGTTTAGGTTTACAATCCATTTACTATAGCAACAGTGCTAAAATCGCTATATTTGATTTACAGAACATATATTATAACAACAGCGCTAAAATCGCTGTTTATATTATCAAAACATATTCACTAACGTCTCTTACGATTACCAACTAATACCATCTTCAGATAATCCCGATGTTGTTCAAGTTGGGGTATTTTAATTACCTCTCAGACCTTGATCAAACAACGTTCTTATCCTCAGATGAATATCAGTTGTAATCAAACCACTATTCTATTCCAGTCTCCAAACATTTCGTTATAACTTGGTCTTTGTTATAAGATCCTATGACCCACTTCTTTGACTAGATTCACTTATTTCCAATCTCCCTTTAAATTTATTCGACCATTTCCCACTTTGGAAATCTTATTCCAATTCTCCCCTTTTGTTTGATCTCAAATTTCAAATAAACGTTAATCTAACATCAACGCTCTTACACTTTATTTCTCATTTATATACTCCTGGTTTACTATAACCCTTTTGCTTAATCTCCTTTCACTTAACTCAAATAATTAAGTACCCTTTAATTTAAGTTGTCATATTCGCTTAAAATTCTCTTTATAACTCCATTATAAAAATCTGGGTTTTAAATATAAACTCATCCATAAATTCCTTCGCCATCCCATTGGATCATTTCACTTCGATTACTTTCTTACATTAATTCAATTAAGACTAATTTCTTAAATCACTATTAATTAGGATAAGACTTTTCTTTAATCATTAACAATTATAAAATAGTTAATTCCATTATTACTAAAATAAAGCGTAAATACCTTAAAGAACCTTATTTAAATTTAAACAATATTTATTTAACTATTTTAATCAAACACATTAATTTGGTAATCAAATCCAGTTCACAACAGTCGATTTAATTGACTCAAACCTCGATTATCTTATTAACTGAATTCAATTAATCGACACTTTAAGCTAATTAAAAATATAATTAATTTAAATAATTTCCATTAATTATTTCCTTAAAACAATTAACCAAAGTTTAACCATCCGGTTTATCCCTTATTCTACTACTTACAAATCTGATTTAACATCAGCATTTACCTTGTAAAATAATTTAATAACCAATCAAGGTTTTGAATAACTAAAATATTTATTTATTTTACTTAAATAACTTTGATTCCAAATAACATAATTAAAAATCTAACTCTGGTTATAAAAATAAATTTTATAACCTCAACTCTATCGATTCACCTGACGGTGAATCACTATTTATAACCCAATTGGTTTTAAAGGCCATGCTCTGCCAAATACTTAACCAACACCGCCCACTGGTTTAAACCAAACAGATGTCGAATATCCAATCAAAAATCAACCATCAAATCAAACACATTTAACTGATAACAAATAACGACCATTTAACACCAACCAAATAACAGAACAATTCAAACAATTAAGCACGTTTATAAATAAACGTGACCAATAAGGCGAGTTGCCTCCGTTGGATCCAATCGTTGAAACAACGATTTGGTATTTCACTGAAATTAAACACAGTTTAATTTCATCGGTTAAATCAACAGTCAAATGTATAACTAGCAAAGCAGTCACCCATGGGCAAGCAGAGCATACAAAATAAAAATACCCAATTTATATAAAATATAAAAAGGGTAACTGAGTCAGTTTAACTCACCTTGATTTGCTTGTTGCTAAAGCGGTTCGGTTTCCAGTTAAATTAAATGGAAATGTTTAATTTAACCATACATTCCAGTAGCCTCCAGCTTCCGCCTAATTTGATTTCAAAATGAAGAGTTCGACGATGTGATCGCAGCGCAACTGATTTTGTTCCGTTCTGATAACAGAAGCATAAGTCTTAGCATTAACAATGTAATATGATTAATTAAAATAATTATTCCTCTTAATTATAATTTAAATATCTTAATCATATAAATAACTTTCCTAATCAAGTTTATTATTCTAATTATAAACTAATAAATCCTTCATGACTCTACTATTTAATTATAAATTAATTACAGTTCCTATTTAGACAGATTTGACCCCTTTATCTACGACTGACGGTACCGGTTTAAATGAGTTATTAAACTCCTAATTAATTAAATAATGATACTAGTCACATATTAATTAATTAACTTTCAAGCTAACCAATTTACAATATTATTACGTTTAGAATATCAAGTCAGTCCTATGACACTAGATTTATGTTACTTATTTAATTGAACTCTAGTTACATATATTAACTAACTCAATAAGTTATGTAATAAGTTAACCATTCCACTTGGAAATAAAATTAACCGTGGATTTATACATTTGGGTTTCCAACGTGTGTTACCGCTTCTGCTTCCATCTTCTTTGTTCCGAAATGAAGGCCCACGCTTGCATCAAATTCTCGAATTAGTCAACCATTTCTCTTCCTAATCTTAGTCTTAGTTTAGATTTACATAGTTAACAGATTGACCCCTTTCTTCAAACTTCAGCTCCAACCCATTCCTTGTTGCTGCGCTACCGTCCCCACACCGGAATCCCATCAACAAATGGCGAACTGTGCGCCCTGATCCTTCGAACCATCGGCCCAAACGCCGAGCTGCCTCTCGCCGTTGTTTGCTAGCGGTTGGCCAAAAACTACCGTGACTTGCAGGAGAAATTCTGGTCCCCACAGGACGCTGATGAAAATCACCAACGGTAGATAGCAAAAGCTTGAGGAGGCGCACATATTGGTACTGGAATGATTTAAGTGAAAGTGCATAGATTAGAGGATCAGTTGGGAAAAAGGACGGGGTTCATCTGCCATTGGTTATGTGAAGATGGCGGCTCAAAGAGCGTTGACTAGGCAGAACCAGAAGGTAGGGATTGACTTAACATGTATTTATAAAGGGACTAACGTGGGAGGTACGGTTCCTAGTTTGGCCAGCAAGTAAAGTTTTTGAGCACAGTATCTCAATGGCTTGCAGTGGACGAAAGGAAATGTATATAGGTAGAAATTATATTAAAACATTATATGAAATTTCATCGTGCAATATCGCGTAAAAACTATCTCATACAATCTCCGTCTACTGATAAAAAGGCTATTCTGGATGTAAAACGATATTCCGGACTCAAAGGGACAGCTTTCGTCGCAATCCGAGGTCGTTTGAAAAAATTTCCTTTATGAAACCAGAAATTAACACGCATTTTAATTTACCACGATCACCAGATAAATCAAATCAACTTGAAACTGCGAACATCTACAATAACTTTTCGATACGAAACCAACGGCACTAATTTTGTCGCATTCTGAGACTGTTCCCCCGGTAGGCTGTTTTTACCGCGCACCGCAACACCCTTTTCAATGCCAAATTTTCCGATCTCTAAAAATAACAAGCTATATACCTACCCTGACTATAATCGACGCTACGAACTCCCCAGAACTGGTTTCGTTGCCTAATTCGATCGTCTGTTCAAGTTACACTCCAATATCTCTTTATTTAGTTGAATTAATTTAACTGCACTGAACGAGCGTTTACGGCTACCGTGGTCACATACGACATCGGTTTTCCACGCCACTCACCACCGTACAATAATTTAACGATACGGTTCTAATGAAACTGGTTTCGTCGAAAACTGAGTCCGTTTGCAAAACGGCTATTTTAACGCGTATATTTGTATAACGATTTTCCATAGCGATTATTTCAAAATTTGATTTGGCCATAACTGTTAATATATAACACGGAATCTGAATTTTTCTCTTTCATATGAAAATTATCGTCAATACGGTCCCAGCGTTTCTTGTTTCATAGAATTCTGGTTTATAACGAATCATGTATTCTCGGCAGAAGTTCAAATCAACAAATAGCGAACTGCAGCACCATTACGAGCTCTAATTATATTATATATATATTATATAACGTTCAAACTATGTTCGAATGACGAATTCAATATTAAATTCCAAATAAAATATTTAAATTAAATAAATTAAATTATATATTTGAGTGCTAAAAACACGGGTCGTTACACCAGCTGTAGAATGCAATTATCCAAGAATAGAAAAGCTTGCTTATAGCCTCTTAATTGCCTCCTGGAAACTCCTTCATTACTTCCAAGCTCATCCGATAATAACATACACTGATCAACCGCTAAGACAAGTATTACAAAGACCCGAAGCATCGGGGCGATTACATAAGTGGAATATTGAGTTGAGCCAATTTAATTAGAATTTTCAACCCAGGAGATTGGTAAGGGGGCAAGCTTTGGCTGACTTCATAGCATAATTCACGATTCCCGAAGAAGAAACAGTGGATGATAAAGTTGTTGCTTCAGAACAGGAGCTGAAACTTAATCCATGGAAGTTATATACGGATGGGGCAAAGAACAATCGAAGATCCGGCGCCGGAGTCGTTTTAACCACTCCTAAAGGACGATCCATTTACTACGCCCTCCGATTGGAGTTTTCTTCCACTAATAATGATTCTGAGTATGAGACCCTAATTGCCGAGCTGAAAATCTCTAAGGAGATAGGAGTAAAGACTCTGGACGTATTCTGTGACTCCAATATAGTTGTATGCCAGGTTCGGAAGGAATTTGTGACCAAAGGACCCCGACTCGTTACTTATCTTGAGAAAGTAGAGGAGTTACCGAGCAATTTGGAATGCTACAGTATAACACACATCCCACGGGCGGAAAATCAAAAGGCAGATAGACTGGCCAAGCTGGCAAGCTCTGACAATCCTAAGGAAACTGAAATGGTCCCAATAAAGATATTGGAATCACCTAGCTTCGACCTAATGGAGGTCGAACTGACCTTGGAAACCGAACCAGAGAGGGAGTCATGGATGGCACCGATTAAGAACTTCCTTAAAAGCGGAACTCTCCCATCAAAGAAGAGCGAAAGACGAGTGGTAGTTCGTAAAGCCATGAGATATGTTTTACAGGACGAGACCCTCTACCGCCAAGGCTTTTCCATTCCCTTGCTACGGTGTATAGCACACGATGACATCAAACGTGTACTTCAAGAAATACATGAAGGTGAGTGTGGTGACCACACCGAGGGTCAAACCTTAGCAAAGAAAGTATTACGGCATGGTTATTTTTGGCCTACCATAAACAGAGATGCAACTGATTATTCACGACGCTGCGACAAGTGTCAAAGATTTGCCAGAATTCCTAGGGCACCTCCGACTCAGCTTAAGTCGATGGTCAGCCCGTGACTATTTGCCATGTGGGGGATTGATATCATTGGAGTTCTGCCAATCGCCAAAGGAGGAGCAAAGTAAGCAATCGTAGCAGTGGATTATTTCACGAAATGGGCGGAGGTTGAAGCCCTGACAACAATAACTATGAAAAAAGTGATAAACTTCATAATCAGGAATATCATCTACCCATTTGGGATACCGAGGACCATCGTAACTGACAATGGGACTCAATTTGATAGCGCCAAGGTCAGAAACTTTTGCCAAAAATGTAAGATCGATAATAGATACACGGTGGTAGTTCATCCTCAATCAAATGGATAGGTCGAAGTAATAAACAAGGTCATCAAGTCCATTCTGAAAAGGCGATTGGAGAAAGCAAAAGCAATGTGGGTTGATGAGTTGCCATTAGCTTTGTGGGCATATCGAACGACCTTCAAGACAGCGACAGGTCATACACCATTCTCGCTTTTTTTCGGATCGGAGGTGGTGATTCCAGTGGAGCTTAAAGTTCCTTCTCACCGAACGACTTACTACGATCCGATGACGAATAACGCACTCATTCTTGAATCCCTAGATATGGTCGAGGAAAAGAAGGATGAAGCAGACTTACGAACCTCTAGGCACAGACGCCAGGTGGCACGATACTATGACAGGAGGGTTCGACCTCGAACATTCGAGCCTAGGGACTTAGTACTGAAACGAGTCTTCCCACCTCCAACTCAATTGGGTCTAAAGTGGGAAGGACCATATGCCATCCAATGGAAGCTTGATATGGGAGCCTTCAAGCTAACGACCGTGGATGGTGAAGAGATTCCCAAAGCCTGGAATGCTCAGCACTTGCGACAATATCTGAGTTAGATATGTAGTACTCTCTTTTGTTTTTATAAACTATGTAAAAATGCGTGACTTGCCTTGAAAAGTTTGTTTATATGAATAAAGGATTATAAAGTGGACGTAGGCTACGACTTAGCTGAACCACTATAAAAATATCGTGTGTCATTTACTTTTCCTGCACTGCTTTTATCTTCTGTAGCTGTTCTGAGCTGATTATAGAATGTTAAACATTAAATTAAGATTGAAAAATTGGGGACAATTCACGTGCAAGAGCAAACGAAAAGACCGTTTGTGTAACAAGATAAAAGGAATTGGAAGACGACATTCCTAACTCTAGCTCTCATTGAATGAGAGAGAGTATAAAGGACAGGAAGACAACATCCCTTAGGGCGTGAAGGTGCACCTCGATAAGAGACCGCCTCAACGACACTCTAACCTGGTTATGAGACAAGAGAGTATAAAGATGCTAAGAGAATAAGCATCAACGATAAAGAAATGATGGCCTCGCCAGAGAACCGGGGGCAACTGAACACTAAGTTTAATCAATCTCGAACAAGCCTTAGTCAGGAAGTCCATTCAAGATTGATTGGGGGCATACACATAAACATGTCCCCAGTGTATATATACATACACATACACATGTCCCCAGCGAATATATTGTTTAGTGTTTAGCAATAACAACTTTATCGTATGACTGTGATATGACATGTTATCTATTGATTACATCCTATTCAAATGATGAACTTGCAACTATTTGACACTACAGGGAACAAACTAACTATTTTATTCACAAATGCGTGGACTGATATAAGAAAATTAAACAAAAGGCGCGAGGGCCGCACTTGCCACAACAACAACAGGCCATTGGAAAATCAAGACAAAAGACGAAACCCAGTTTCATTTGGATTTCGGGACGGACTTGGCTTTTTTGGCGGCTTTGAGAGCATCTCTTTCTTCCTTTTCAGCGTCAGATAGAACACGCTTTGGCTTCGTCTTCCCAGAAGTTGGAGGGGTAGGATCGGCATGAGACTTTTGAGCAAGTTCCCCAGTGATTGACCTGGTAGATAGTTCAATAACTACCTTGGATTTGGGGTCAACGATTGCAGAGGGTTTGGCATCATCAAGCTCCACATTTTCATATTTTGCCTTCAGTAGATCCATATCCTGCTTGGCTTTAATCTCAGCCAGGGTCATATTGTCATTATTCCCTGAATCTCCGGTAATAGTGACATCTACATCTTCTTCGTGTCCATCATCACCACTATCGTCTCTCAAAGCAGCTATTTTCTCCCAATCCTGAGGAGTCTCGGTGTTGGGCGGTATAGGATCCTTATTGATAACCTCCTCCTTCTCGCCCTCATCTTTCTTCGTAGGTACTGCAGCAATGACTTCACCCTGTATCTCCATAGTCTCTTCGGTGGACTTCTCACCTGGAGCTTCCTTTGTTTGTGAGGTTCATCAGTCTTCTCAACTGGCTTGGTACCTACAGAAGGAGTAGCGACATTTATTAACTCAGGAGAAAACGTTGGTTCTTCAATTGTTTTGTCCAATGATATGACGAAAGGTTGAAGCAGCTTTGACGAATTGAGGTGAAAAGATAAAAATACCTTCAGTAGACTTTTCAGCTTAGGCAGCAGTACCCTCCAAGGTAGACTCAACTATAGGAGATAAGACAGAAACCCCATGGATTCCCAGTCTCTCAGGGTCGTATTTCTCTACTACAGCAGCCTCAACCGTGGCAGAAGAAGAACCAACTTTGAGGGTATTTTTTCCCTTAGCCTGACGCCTCTCCTCCTCTATAGCAGCGGCAACAAGATTTCACCCTTCTGCTAAGCGAGCTGCCTAGTCACCCTTCAAGTACGTCTCCATCAACTTGTCCCCATCAATTGAATCTACTCCAAGTTCCTCTTTCTCCCATTCGACTAATTGGTCCCATGCATATACAAGGGGGATTGGATAATCCTTGAGCCAAACTAGATTTCGGTGACGGATCAACTGAGCAAAGAATCCAACCATGGTCTCTCCACTTTCATCAATCTCCCTTTGAGCGTCTTTAAGCTGATCATTGACTTTCTTAACTTGCTGCAAAGCCATGTCTGCATTCCCCTCGGCAAGAGCTGCTCTTATTTCAACATCTCGTAGTTTGGCCTCGAGCTCCACATTCTTTTTGAGTAAGTCCGTTTTCTCAAGGACGAGACGAGTGCTCTCAGACTTAGCATCCTCAACCTGCTTCTTTAAGTCTATTCACTCTTGGTTATGGGATTCAAGCTCGGAGTGATAACGCTTTTGCAGTTCCTTAAATTGCTTTTTATAATTGTTCGCATTACATTGTACAAGAGCAAGTTGAGCTTGGATATCGTCTAGTTCCTTCTCCCTATTTTCGATGGCTCTAATACCATATTTGGTAGCGTCTTGCATAGTCTTCACATCTGCTACCAGATCGCTAGATTTTGGAGAGAGTCCGTACATACCTCTTCATCACTCTGTATTGATCATCCAAGAAGTCTACGGTAGCCTTAATGTCAGTTGAGTTTGAGCTTCGAGACGAAGTGCATATGCCCAAAATGATGATCAGGGAATTGTTGCTTTCAAAATTCTAGTCTAGCCTTGTTTTCATCATCAAGAGAGATGGGTCTCGTAGTAGTAATGTTAATGTTACAACGCCTTGTTGGCATAAGAGATTTGCCTTTCTCGGTTTCTTTCACTGACTCCGGTTTCTTTTCTTTAGACGTGAGCGCTTTATTCGAAGATTTATGCTGCGATGTTTTATCTGTGGATACAGAAGAAGACTTGGAGGCATTCTTATCCTGTTCGTGAGAAACTGTCTGGTCCTTGTCCTTATCTGAGTCCCTGCTGTGCGAAGATCTAGAGTGGGAAGATCGATAAGATCTTGGAGGTCGATCCCTCCTACTATCTCTGCCTCGGCCTTCGTGCTGGTCGTGTGCCTCCTCGGGATTTATTGGGGGCATACTCTTACGAACATCCCTTATGTGGTAACTTTGTCTCCTCATTTGTCCAATAAGAAGAAACAAAAGAATATTAGAATCACCATTTATATAATGCTCGAGTGCTTTGACGTGTAGTAATATAGTGCAGCGTGTTTCTTATGCGGTGTTACCCCCAAACAGACCAGAGCTTGGTTTGGTGCTGGTACGTGCAGTCTCTCCGTTCTTGATGGGAGTAATCTCTTCCTTAGAAGTAAAAGCAAGAGGATTTCTGGGGAAGTCTTCTTGAGAATAAAAGATTTCGGGCAAGGGAAGATCTCCCAAGCCTCTAAATGTGGACCTTATCCACTGTGGAAGTATATCCCAGAGGGATGACATGTAGCAACCCTTTTGGGGAGATTGGCCTCTCAGTAGTAACCGTACCCTCGAGAGCAATATATTTATCTCTCTCCTCAGCCGGTATATTCTCTAGTATATCATCTTGAGTTGAGGAAGACATTGGAGAAGGGATCTTTTGAGGTATTGGATGGCCCCTCGAACTTTGCCCCGTCTCAGGGATAACATCAACTGAGGGTATGTACACGTAAGGAACTTTTCCATGACCTATGCTATGGGTGACAGACAATAACCCATGACGATGAAGGTACTCATCCTTAAGGACCTCATCGATGGTCTAGAAAATTTGATCACCAGTAAGTAACTGGTGCAAATGGTCGAAAAACACTTGACCCGTCACTTGTTTTGGATTAGGAACTGTGAACAAAAATAAGAGTTATTTAATGTGCCGGCATAAGTATTTGAAGTTGAAATCCAAAAAGTTGATGCCCTTACTCGACTTGAGCCATCTTCGGGAACAGCCTGGCTGCTATTTGATATAGAACCACTCAGGTTTCGGATCTCCAACCTTGCTGCTATATGGAACAGTGATGAACTTCCCTTTTGGAACGGATTCAACATATGAAAAGGATGGAGTTTCTTTAGTTCGGTGCTTGAAATTATAAAAGAAATGAACGTCATCAAAGGTTAACTCAACTCCTAGAATTTATTTGTAGGCTATGTACAGAGTATACAAATAAGCATATGAGTTGGGATGCAGTTGCATGTGGGCAATTCGCAATTGTCTCAGAAAATCGACGACAAAAGGCAGATAAGGAGGTATTTCCCCAACTGAGCACATCAATCTGGTGATAGCCATATACCCTTCAGCTGGGTTATGGGGACGATTTGTTTTTGAAGGCAACAGACTATCTGCTTTAGGAATTGCATGCTTTAGGCGTATTCATACCAGCCTATCACTATCAATTGTCGACTCCACCAAATCTTTAGGCGAGTCTAAGACCTCAACATTTCCAAACTCATTCGAGGCATGGTTATCTCCTACCCTCCTTCCTCTTCCTCACTAAGAGAGACATCACCTTCAGAAGATACTTCACTATTATGAGTTTCCATGTCATAATATGGGCCTCCACTATCCCAGTTTGAATCAGAAGTAGAAGGTATATCTTCAATAGGTGGGTTTTCGGTTGAACTGGCAACATCCTTTCTTTCTGCTAGTCTAGACGAGCATCTCTCTGCCATGGTTGTTAAGCTATAGAAGAAGCAATGATAGAAGTTAGAGTAATGTTTCCCGTGTCCCCCCATGCAGGTGTGTGAACTAAAGTGCGCAACAGTGTGTGTTTAACAATACAAAGAAAACATATAAGAATGCAATGCAAAGATGAGCAAGTTAGTTATGAACTCGTTCATAGTCTTTGAGTTCAGTTGAAAAGGCACTATCCTAACTGTCCATAAAGCCATCGACCATTGCCAACATTGGTTAAGTTAGCTGAATTGCACATAAGACAAGTGATATACACGTAAATGTGTATATTTTATCCGCTTATTTATCTAGTTTTCTATTTAAAATAACTGATATTGTGTATTTATAACTGTGTTTTCAGATTGTTGATAAAAAGCTTGGTTTAGAGCATTTGATGGATAAAGCATGAAGAATTTGCTTAAAAAGAGTGTAGTTGAAATTACTAATGCTTGAAGAGTTTAAAGCTTGGAGAACAGTTGCAAATAGTGTCCAGTTGGGTAGATTTGACTCACTAAAGACTAGTGTTGCGTTCACATTAGCTCCTTTGCAAGGCTTCTAATTCATGCACTATACGCGTTCACACTGGCTCACTTACAAGGCCTCTTACTCTACAACCCCGTTCACACTAGCTTATGTGCTATTTGGGCTAATTCTTTAGTCCCACATTGTGGAATTTGCCAAGTAGCCTTTGTCATATCAGCTATAAATACACTTTATCTCATTCATTTTAAAATACATTAGGTTTTATTCTGTAATTCTCTTCTTGGAATAAAATCATTCTCTCCCTTTCTTTTTACTTTTTGTTTATTTTATTTATGTTCATGTTATTTATTTTCTTTTTCTCTTCTTCTTTAGCTATGTCTAGCTAATCCCCTTTGATTAGGGGGTGATGACGCTGATAGTATGATTCAATATGAATCACATAGCCAAAAGATGAGGACTGTATACATGTAGATCTGGATCTGAATTAAGGGTTAGATCTGAACCTTCATATTTTGTGTCGTTTAAGAGCTATGCTCCTTCACAGGATATATTCGTGTTCGATCTAACGTTTCTCAGATCTAGATCTAATTTTAGGGTTTTAGAAATCAATTAGTGAATCTGTCCTGATAGTCTATGGTTGTAGAGCTGAGCTCCTACATAGGCTATGCTTGTCGTTATTTACATATTTGTTTCTAAAAACCTATTATCGTTGATTCATGTTTGTGACAGAAACATGTATTAGATCTGGTTAACCTTTTGGCTATTGATGATTATGAATCTGATCTATGTCATTATCCCCTAATTGCTTTCACTTATTGTTAAAACTCTCTTTTATTTAATTTCTGCTATTTTCTTTGTTTTCAACCAATCAAAAGTTAGGGATAACTTGATTGGATTTATTAATAAAATAATTTGGTCCCAGAGTTCGACACCCTCTACAACGATCCTTGTTGTTTAGGAAAGACGAACGAATTTTACAGTTGTTTACAATTGTTTAATTTGTTCGCAAACAAATTTTGGCGCCGTTGCCGGGGAAGAAGATGTCTGGAAAGGAGGAAGGGGACGTGAACGCAAGTGTTGATGGTTATGGCAAATGGAAGAGGGGATTTTTGGGTGATAGTTTGAAGTTTCAAGTGGGCGAGGGATTTTTTTTTTTAAAAAAAAAAATTCGAAACCAGGTACAGCGGTAATTTGAAAAAGGTCTTAAAATATATAGACATTGCTTGTAAAACTGCTGCTGCAGCACAGTCAAACAATTAATTAGGAGGCGACAGACAATTCAGAGGTGGAGCGGTTGCACACCAAGTGGGGTGTGAACGCGCTAGCGCTACCCAATTGCACTGGACGGACTGCCGATCAAAGTGAGTATTTTCTAACTCTACAGGGACTGCTGCTGCAAATAAAAAATATATAGACATTGCTTGTAAAACTCTTCTGCAGGGCATCGGCTTGCTTGTAAAAAAAAATTCTATTTTATTTATTTATTTATTTATTTCTGCAATTGACTATTCTGAGACTGTTCATTCTGTGACTGAAAAAAAAAATTGCATTCATCTTAGTTTTGTTTTATTTTCTAAGGACTTCATTATATGTTGACAATTTGGTTTAGTTCTAACGGATTATTTCTCGGTGTCTAGACTACGGCAGAGTAATAACTGTTTATAAATATTACGGTGATTCGTAAATATTATATCGGTTGTTCCTCTGAAGGTACTTAAACCTTCGGCTGCATTGCTAGGGTGATTCCTGGTGCACCGATAACTCCTGTCCGTTAACTGGCTGAGAAGTTTTTTGTTGAAATAAATCAAACCGTCATTATATAATTCTAGAAATTGTAAATTGCATTAGGTTCATAAAAAAAATCTTTTGTGTCCAATTCTGTTTCTCTAAAAAAAACAAAAAAAAAAAACAAAAAAAATTCAAAACAATTCTCGTTTTGTAAAAAATATTCGCTTCTCAAATTTGTTTTTTTTTTTCTCGTCTTCCCTTATTCTTCTCGCTAGTGCATGCGTCATTGGACTCGTGATCCTTCAGACAACCGTTTAGTTCGAACAAACATTTCTTTAACCATGGCCGAAGAAAATCCCCCTCGATCTCTTATGGATAGATACTTCCCCGATCGGGTTTCTATTCCTTCTTGCATCATATTGCCAGCCCCAACGGGTAACCACTTTGAAATTCATTCGAATCACATAAATACTCTTCCAAAGTTCGGCAATCTAGAATGTGATGATCCTTATATTTTCCTGACCAAATTTGAACAAGTTTGTGCAACAATGAAATTTCAACAATTAAGTGACGATGGAATCAAACTTAGGTTAATTCCATTTGCACTTACCGATTATGCTGAGAAATGGTTGTATAGCTTGCCTTCAAATACGATTGGAACTTGGGGTGAATTTGTAAACATTTTTCTAAAGAAATTTTACCCTCTGGAAAAAACTTCTAAAATTCGAAATGAAATCGTCAATTTTCGTCAATTTGGGGGTGAATCTTTTGCAAAATATTTTGAAAGATTTAAAGAGCTTCTAGTCAAATGTCCACACCATAATTTCGAAAAATGGACTCTTTGTCAAATTTTATACGATGGACTTGAAAATAACTCTCGAACCATGCTCGAATCAATGTGCCAAGGAAATTTTCTAGCCCAAGATCACAATGCCGCTTGGCAGTTTCTCGAAAATTTGGCCGAAAAATCAGCTCAATGGGAAAGATCTAATGAGAAATCGATTTATTCCATATCTAACACTCATTCGGTAGGATCATCAGTGGCCTTATAAGCAAAAATAGACGCGATGATATCCAAATTTGATAATGTCCTTTCATCAACGCAAATAAATCAAGCTCAAGCGTCTCAGACCTCATGTTACAAATGTACCGATCCTAACCACATAGCCGATCAATGCCCACATTCATTGGAACAACTCAACGCATTTAACAAAGCTAGGAACAACGCATTCTCCCCAACATACAATCCAGGTTGGAGAAACCATCCTAACTTCTCTTGGACCCAAAACAATGCAAATCTGAGTGCGGTTCGACCTCCTTTTCAATCATTTTCGAATAATCCTTCGAAACCTCCCTTTCAACAAACTCAATTCCAACATCCTGTGCCCCCTTCTCAAAACCTAACCCAACAATCTTTTGTTCCCCAAGATGATAAACGATTGACATCACTGGAGAAAACTCTCGAAGAATTGACTAAAGCGACGACTCAAAATCTCCAATCAAATACAAATCTTCAAAATTTATTGACTTCGCACATGCAAAACACGAGTCAATCGATTGCTAAACTTGAAATGCAAATGAGTCAGTTAGCCACTTCGGTAAGCGAACGGGAAAGAGGCACTTTCCCGAGTCAACCCATTCCGAACCCCAACCGTCAAAATCCTAACTCCAACCAAATTCACATCATTCAAGACTCAAACGTGAGTCACTTGAATGCGGTCACGGCTCTTAGATCCGGCAAAAAGATTGACAACCATGTGGTCAACCCAAATGCTTTACCGGACGATCTTCCAAACCCAACCGAAAATTCGACCAACTCAGATCAAAACATTAAGCCAATTTCTGACAAGGACCATCCTCAAACTCAAGTAGCCCAACCTACTGAGTTGTCTGTTCCATTTCCTCATAGACTCCGACCTAGGAAAAAGACGGATCAGCTAGAAAAAATCCCTGAAATATTTAAGCAAGTTAAAGTGAACATTCCTCTTTTAGATATTATACAACAAGTTCCACAATACGCAAAATTTCTAAAAGATATGTGCACTCAAAAACGTCATACACATGTACCTAAGAAAGTGTTTCTAGCGGCAACTCTAAGCGTAGTCTTGTCCCAATTGATGCCAATGAAATACAAAGATCCTGGCTGCCCCACAATATCATGTACTATTGGGGACAAGAAAATCGATAGATGCCTGCTAGACTTAGGTGCTAGTGTTAACTTGCTTCCATATTCCGTCTATCGCCAATTAGGGCGAGGAGAACTGAAGCCCACCAAGGTTACCCTTTAGCTTGCTGACCGTTCAATTAAAAAACCTGTGGACGAAATCGAGGATGTGTTGAGCAAAATTGGCGAATTCATCTTTCCAGTTGATTTCATTGTCTTAGAAACTCAACAGGTTAGCAATCCTGCAAACCAGATCCCTTTGATTCTAGGACGACCCTTCTTAGCAACCTCTAATGCGCTTATCAACTGTAGAAATGGGTCTATGAAACTTTCTTTCGGTAACATGACTGTCGAGCTAAACATCTTCAGAACTGAAAACTCTCCTAACTCTTATGTGGACCAGTTTTCTGAAATCCATGTTGTCCATGATAATGAATCTGAGCTCGACCATCTGAATAACGAAATTGAATCATATTACGAAACTTTGTTTCAAGATACTACCGAAAATGTCTCTGATTCGATTCCTGTCGAGCCTCTCACAAATGAGTCTATCCCTCAACCAATTTCTTCGGTTGAGTCGCCCCCAAAATCTGACCTCAAAGTGCTGCCCAGTCATCTTAAGTACGGTTACTTAGGAGACAATGAAACTTTTCCTGTCATTATCGCTTCTGACCTTACTTTAGAGCAGGAACAATTGCTCCTTCCCATCCTTAAGAAAAATAAGGAAGCAATTGGTTGGTCCATGGCTGATGTTAAGGGGATTAGTCCTTCGATTGTCCAACATCGAATCCACCTTATAGATGATGCCAAACCCACTCGGGATCCCCAGCGTCGACTAAACCCTATCATGAAAGAAGCAGTTCGTGCTGAAATCCTTAAATGCCTTGATAATGGAATAATCTACCCGATTTTTGACAGTCAATGGGTTAGTCCGATTCATGTCGTACCTAAGAAATCAGGGATTATCGTGATCCAAAATGAAGCTAACGAGCTTATCCCAACCCGCACCCAGACTGGTTGGCGTGTTTGCATTGACTATAGGAAACTTAACACTGCAACACGTAAGGATCATTTCCCTCTGCCATTTATCGATCAAATGTTAGAACGACTAGCTGGTCATGAGTACTACTGTTTCCTTGATGGGTACTCGGGCAATAATCAAATCCCTATCGCTCCTGAGGACCAAGAGAAAACCACTTTCACTTGTCCGTTTGGTACATTTGCGTACCGACGTATGCATTTTGGTCTCTGTAATGCACCTGCAACCTTTCAGAGGTGCATGATTAGCATTTTTTCTGATATGATCGAGCGATTTTTGGAAATGTTCATGGATGATTTTTCCATATTTGGTGATTCTTACTCTGAGTGTTTACATCATCTCGATCTTGTACTTAATCGCTGTAAAGAGAAACACTTAACGCTTAATTGGGAAAAGTGTCACTTTATGGTTAAACATGGCATTGTTTTGGGACATGTCATCTCTAATAAAGGAATTGAAGTAGACAAAGCCAAAATCGTAGTTATTTCAAATCTTCCCATTCCCAAATCAGTTAAGGACATCCGATCCTTTTTAGGTCATGCTGGTTTTTATCATCGCTTTATAAAAGATTTCAGCAAAATCACTCGACCTTTAACCAATCTTCTTGGTATGGATGTTCCTTTCGACTTCAATTCTGAATGCATTTCATCTTTCGAGCATCTTAAAAATGAACATGTCTCTGCTCCGATCATCTGCTCTCCCAGCTAGAAGCTGCCTTTTGAAATCATGTGTGACGCCTCGAATTTCGCTGTTGGCGCTGTCTTAGGACAACGCATCGATAAAATTCTTCATGTAATTTACTACGCAAGTAAAACACTGAATGACGCTCAAATCAATTATACTACCACTGAAAAGGAACTCTTGGCAGTTGTCTTTGCTCTAGAAAAATTCAGGCCTTATCTAGTTGGCTCACACATCACGGTTTATACCGATCATTGTGCACTTAGGTATCTTTTCTCTAAAAAGGATGCTAAGGCTCGTCTCATTCGTTGGATCCTTCTACTTCAAGAATTTGACCTTACCATTAAGGATAAAAAAGGATCTGACAACGTTATTGCGGACCACTTGTCTCGTCTTCCAAATGCCCCGTCTTCTTCTCTTCCGATCAACGAGAATTTCCCTAATGAACAGCTGTTTTCTCTATCCACTGATCCTTGGTTTGCTGACATTGTCAACTACTTAGTCACTAAGCAGACCCCTTCTTTTCGGTCTAAGCAAGATAAACACAAATTCTTTTCTCAAGTGAAACATTTTTATTGGGATGACCCCTATCTTTTCAAGTATTGTCCCGACCAAATCATTCGAAGATGTGTTCCTTACAATGAAATTCACAGTGTCCTCTCTTTCTGTCATGACCAAGCATGCGGTGGTCACTTCGGTCCCAAAAAGACAGCCGAAAAGGTTCTCCAATCGGGTTTCTACTGGCCCACCCTTTTCAAAGACGCATACGAATTTTGCAAAACTTGTGATCGATGTCAATTCTTAGGGAAAATTTCTAAACGGAATATGATGCCCCTAAACCCCATTCTAGAGGTCGAAATTTTTGATGTGTGGGGTATAGACTTCATGGGACCCTCCCCTAATTCTTTTGGGAACCTTTACATTCTCTTAGTTGTTGATTATGTTTCCAAATGGGTCGAAGCTGTACAATGCAAAACAAACGATAATAAGGTTTTTGTGCGCTTCTTAAAAGAAAACATCTTTTCAATATTTGGCACACCTCGCACAATAATCAGCGACAACGGGACACATTTCTGTAATCGTTCTTTTGAAGCCCTCATGAGAAAGTATTCGATAACCCACAAGTTATCCACTCCTTACCATCCTCAAACTTGTGGGCAAGTTGAAGTATCGAATAGGCAGATTAAACAAATCCTTGAGAAAACTGTGAATCGAAATCGCAAAGATTGGTCCCAAAAGTTAACCGATGCTCTTTGGGCTTACCGCACCGCTTTCAAAACTAACTTGGGTATGTCCCCTTATCGGTTGCTTTTTGGTAAGCCATGTCACTTGCCAGTTGAACTAGAACATAGGGCGTTATGGGCAATAAAAACTTTGAATCTTGATTTAGAGCAAGCAGCTGAACATAGGAAGCTTCAACTTAATGAACTTGATGAAATTCGAAATGATGCCTATGAAAATGAACGAATTTACAAGGACAGAACAAAGGTTTTTCATGATAAATCAATTTTACGTAAAACATTCATGCTAGGTCAAAAAGTTCTGTTGTATGACTCAAAACTGCATCTATTTCTGGGTAAGCTAAAATCTAGATGGACAGGACCTTACACTGTACGGACTGTTTTTCCGTATGGTGTGCTAGAGATTAAGAATCCAACTAATGGATCATCCTTTAAGGTCAATGGTCAACGCCTTAAACCTTACTTGGAACCAATACCCAACCAAGAAGAAGAGCTCATGGTCCTCCATGAGCCACATTACATTCGGTAAGACGCACTAACCCTCTTTTGTATATATGTAAATATTCTCTTATTTGTTTTTCCTTTTCACTAAGATATGTCTGATTAACGACTATGAGGACACAGTCACACTCAAGTGTGGGGGGAATTTACATTACATCAGCAATCAAATTTTATAAGCTAGGTCATTCACTGAACAAGGATTAACTTAAACTCATAAATAACACCTTGGTTTTTGTTTGATAAGTTGAATTTTTGGGTGATGGGAATGAACATTATTTATTCAGTGAATTGTAATGTGTCTTTTTAAGATGCTAGCTTGAGACTGTGCAGACGTTAGTCGTGTTTTGGAGTAAGCGTGTCAACCTTTGTTATACATGTTAGAATGTGCAAGTAAAAATAATCAAAAAAAAAAAAATCATGAAATAAAAGGATTTTGCACCTACATTTGTTGGATTTTATGAGTTCGTTTTCATGCATAATATTTTCTTTTCCACTCAAATTTTCAAAATCGTAAGTTCTAAAATCCACTTGGCCCAATTAAGGAGAAATGACTCATTGTAGCGTTCTTCTTCGAGACCCCACATTATTCAAAACCAAGTTTTAGTCGATTTACATCCATGTGTCGACAAGTTTATCTTATATTGGTATACTCAAGAACCTTTGTTTAAAGGTCAAAAATGTCACTTTTTATACCAATATCACATTACCCACTCCGTACTTGTTTAAAGGTAAGATAACCAATACCACATCTTATTTTATATGGGTTATCTATCTTACGAAACTTTGCTTATCATTCCTTTCAGTTTTTTGTATAACATCAATCCAGACTTGTGTGTTGAATTAAGGTTATAGAAGTAGAGTAACTAGGGCACAAAACTTTCCTTTCATGAAGTGTTGGTAGTAGAGGAGGAATCAAATGAAATCATGTACGTCATCATTCCATCTCCATTCATCATTCATCATGCAAAAGAAAAAAAAAGAAAAAGGAAAAAAAAAGAAGAAAAAAAAGAATAGAAAAAAAAAGGAAAAAAAAGAGAAAAAAGAAATAAAGAGAGAGTCTCTCTAAATAAAATAGTCTTCATCATTCTTGACTATGAAGCATCCATTTCCATTCCATCCACATCCATCATACCGTACTTAGAAGCAAGGATTGTAGTTGAGGAGATGGAAGGAAATATAAATGTTCATATGTGCCTTAGTATTACTTTATCTTTTGTAGCTTGAAGTTCAACTAATACACTTGCCCTCTTATCTATAACATTTTTAGAACTTACAAAATTTTCCTTCATCTATGCATAACTCATATCCAATACATTACAGATTCATTGGTGCGGAATCATTCCAAAAAAAAAAAGAAAAAAAAAGGAATAAAGAAATGATTGGGTGCACATTGTCGATGTGAAGAACTTTGGTTGACACCACGCTCTTAACCTTCAAGACAATTACAGTGTTATCAAGGATTACCATTCAGCTTGAAAATTTTTGTTCATTTTTGCACTAATTATGGGACGAACAATTTGGGGCTAAACCGTTATTATTGAAGTTAGGTGAAATCCTTGGATGTGAAAGACCTTAAATATATTGTTTGATTAATCCACGTACATAAGACGCTTTGGATTTTGTGAGTAGTATCCGCTGAAAACCCTCACGAGACAACACTCGTCCTACTGGGGACACCCAGAGGTTTAACGGCTTGTTGCATACGCTAAATGCAATCGTGTTTCCTACGAAAGTATGACATATCTTAGTTTAGTTTATTCGAGGACGAATAAAAAGATAAGTGTGGGGGTATGAGATATACACGTAAATGTGTATATTTTATCCGCTTATTTATCTAGTTTTCTATTTAAAATAACTGATATTGTGTATTTATAGCTGTGTTTTCAGATTGTTGATAAAAAGCTTGGTTTATAGCATTTGATGGATAAAGCATGAAGAATTTGCTTAAAAAGAGTGAAGTTGAAATTACTAATGCTTGAAGAGTTTAAAGCTTGGAGAACAGTTGCAAATAGAGTCCAGT
This sequence comes from Allium sativum, assembly GCA_030737875.1. NCBI lineage: Eukaryota > Viridiplantae > Streptophyta > Magnoliopsida > Asparagales > Amaryllidaceae > Allium > Allium sativum. The sequence continues at coordinate 14,678,045 of CM060924.1, forward strand.
TGGGTAAATTTGACTCACTAAAGACTAGTGTTGCGTTCACATTAGCTCCTTTGCAAGGCTTCTAATTCATGCACTATACGCGTTCACACTGGCTCACTTACAAGGCCTCTTACTCTACAACCCCGTTCACACTAGCTTATGTGCTATTTGGGCTAATTCTTTAGTCCCACATTGTGGAATTTGCCAAGTAGCCTTTGTCATATCAGCTATAAATACACTTTATCTCATTCATTTTAAAATACATTAGGTTTTATTCTGTAATTCTCTTCTTGGAATAAAATCATTCTCTCCCTTTCTTTTTACTTTTTGTTTATTTTATTTATGTTCATGTTATTTATTTTCTTTTTCTCTTCTTCTTTAGCTATGTCTAGCTAATCCCCTTTGATTAGGGGGTGATGACGCTGATAGTATGATTCAATATGAATCACATAGCCAAAAGATGAGGACTGTATACATGTAGATCTGGATCTGAATTAAGGGTTAGATCTGAACCTTCATATTTTGTGTCGTTTAAGAGCTATGCTCCTTCACAGGATATATTCGTGTTCGATCTAACGTTTCTCAGATCTAGATCTAATTTTAGGGTTTTAGAAATCAATTAGTGAATCTGTCCTGATAGTCTATGGTTGTAGAGCTGAGCTCCTACATAGGCTATGCTTGTCGTTATTTACATATTTGTTTCTAAAAACCTATTATCGTTGATTCATGTTTGTGACAGAAACATGTATTAGATCTGGTTAACCTTTTGGCTATTGATGATTATGAATCTGATCTATGTCATTATCCCCTAATTGCTTTCACTTATTGTTAAAACTCTCTTTTATTTAATTTCTGCTATTTTCTTTGTTTTCAACCAATCAAAAGTTAGGGATAACTTGATTGGATTTATTAATAAAATAATTTGGTCCCAGAGTTTGACACCCTCTACAACGATCCTTGTTGTTTAGGAAAGACGAACGAATTTTACAGTTGTTTACAATTGTTTAATTTGTTCACAAACAACAAGTCATTTTGGATCGGTTGGATAGGTTCGGAAGTTAAGAGGTAATAGCTTCGGATCGGCTCGGGTGTACACGTTGTGATCAGGTTAAATCAAGTCCCCTTCTCCTTGTTAAGACCAGATCGGTTCAGACTTCCTGGGCATTGTGGGATCGGATCGAATGCTCAGGACATCGACAGACAAGCTCAGATATTTCGTTACAATGGATCGGATCAGATGAGTTCAAGGGAAGGTGATTGGGACCGGTTCGGTTGACACCAAACCGAGCCGCCCCTAAAGCCTTAAAGCCTATCCTCCCAATTCAACTTCCCTCTGCAATCACTATCAACCTCTCCGACCCGAACCAGTTCTATCCAATGTCCTTGGCTGCTCCTCCTTATCCCCACAAAGCATTTAACCCGAACCGATCCCATTTCTCCTTTCTTCTTCCTCTCCGCTCCTTTAGCACCACCTAGTCTCTCGTCAACTGCCCAGTCATAATTGAATACCAGCAAGTTGGCATGGCCAACGCTAGACTTGAATCCCGTCCATGACCGCCTCGAGATGGAGACTTGGCTATCGACGACAACGACGAGAGGACAGAGTGCACGACGTTAAGATCAACAGAATATTATGCTAAAATCACTCGAATTCATCATGAACTCGAGTTGGAATTAATCAAAACAGAGTTAATTGGAGTTGTAATCCCACCTACTAATTTGATATAAAGGATTGAAAGGTATTTAGAAATTTGGGGGGCTAGTGTTTGTGCTGAGCGACGGAGAAGGAGACGGAATTAAATAAAAAGAAAAAAGGGTTTCAACAAATTTATATAAGGCGATGGGGCTATTTGCATTCCTCGTGGGCCCCCGGTGACTGGGCCGATCCGTTGGAGAAGAAGCCCGCGTTTCTCCTAGCTTTATGGTGCTGCATGGGTAAATTCGGGGTCGAACCGGATAAATATGATGATTAGAGATAAGATAACACATAAGATCAACTTAAAAGAAGATGTAGCAATCTAATAAATGTGCATTATTAAAGTTTACCTGGAGGAACTACTTGAATGCATACTATAAAGTCTTCAAATTTATTCCAAATAACATAAACAATTTGTGCATTGCATCGCATATTTATAGTCAACGAGAGAGGCGACTTCATGAAACAACGCATCTTTACAAACAAGTGGAAATGAAGCGACCCGAACTTCCCCGGTCTCCGAAGAGAAGAGAAAGAACAAATCCCTTTGAGAACACGACAAAATTGAAGGCAAACAAAAGAACATTTCATTGTTAATTACAACAATTACATCAGAGTACAAGAATATTACAGAGTATGAATAAATATTATACAACAGAGAATATCAGAGATTTAAATACATTACTGCAGCGGAAAAATAATACAAAACATAACTGAAAGAAATACACGGATACAGAGCTTTCCGAATGTCACTTCAGCTACAAACCAGGATCCTGAGAATATAAATCTGCAAAACCCAACTACTAGCTGCCCGTGCGGAAAATAAAGGTACCCAGAGTTTAGGTTAAAACAATAAACTCCAGGTCAGTCATGTGACTGGAGTGAGAACTAAAACAGTTATTAATCTTTATTTTGAAGTTCGGTAAATCAAGGGACCACGCCGTATAACACGGAACGGGTTTTTACCCCAAGAATACTAGTGCATAAACAAATAGCGCAATGCTAAATAAAGAACAATGAAGCTGTTATAGGACCCAGGTCCCATCACACAATGCAACGCAAGCCGAAGGATAGGGTTTTACCTTATAACAACCAAAGAATGCTTGATACGCGAAATTTAATCTTTTATTTTTCTAAATCAGACTCCAACCGTAAATTAGTTAGAGAACGATTCCCTAAGTATTAACCCGAAGGCCGAAATGAACATCAGACCAATACCCAGGAAACCACTCATCTTGGCTCATTTATAGTTAGTTTTTGATTTTATATACAATGATAAATATCAATCATTGACGGCATGGGTACCATATATCATGTCGCCATACTATGCTCTACAAATAAAACTGAGATATCACGTATTGGAAATTAGATTCCATCATTAGTCGAGGCAAGGGGCAAGCTCCTCTCCGATTCGAGACACTCTAGCAAATGTCTCAGGACTCCACTATGATCCTTGGATGCTTCAGGGCCGGCCTCACCTAACTTTGGAGGATTAGTTATTCGTGAACACAAGTTTCCTGGTCCTAACAGACATAAAATCGAGGCGCCTCATTCCAACAACCGCATAAGTGAAAAGTATATAAATGTCAGCCAGTTTAAGCACTGACACCACCCATAGTTAGAAAGAAACGTCATGTTCTCTCTGCACTCCGTATCCCATTTTTGACTCATACCGAGGTGTGAGGCTCGCGAATCCACGCTATACACAAAGCTATGCCACACAGGCCGTGCTTTGAAACCACAAGACTTTGTTTTCAAAAGAAGCTTTGATCAATTGCCACTTAGGCGTGCCACACAGGCAATCCACTCCATGCGACTGATTTCTATCGATATATAACCTCTGAGCTCGTTTGTCTCAGAGAAGGGCGTCAAGCAAAAGAATAAATTCTCCGCCGCCAACAGATATATATTTAATAAAGATCAATCAGCACAGAACAAAATCCAATGTCAGATACACAGTCCATTTACAAGTTCGTTCTGGGTCTAAACGAAACCGAAGGCACTTTCCTCGCATATCCGTCGATCTCCAAGTACGTCTGGACGATCACCAACTGATTCCCTCCTCTTGGGTGCACAACCCAATCAAGATCATCAGTAATCACCCAAATGATGTGAATACCCTCGGTCTTCAACCACCGTCTTCACCTTCGATTTATCGTCGAATCGGTTATTCAGAATGGGTATGAACCCGGTCTTTCCAAATAACCCACGTATATAATAAACAAATGCTACACAAACACAATGTACGCCTCATTCCAATTCATCAGTCACTAACCGTAAATTAGTAAGAGAACAATTCCCCAAATATTAACCCCGAAGGCCGAAACCAACATCAGATCAATACCCAAGAAACCATTCATCTTAACTAATCTACAATTAGTTTCTAAATTTCACATTCTTAGGGAAAGGTTCCCATTAATTTTATCAAAGGTAAATTCTTTGAAATTTATTCTTTAATCTTCCTTTGAATATCACTTCAATCTAGTCGAGATTAGCGAACCACACCGAAGTAATTATTTATTTTAAATCCCAATCCCAACCTATTCATCCCATGGAGCAAAACTGGAAATACTCAATATCTAACACCACGGTGTTATCGGTAAAATTAATTACCTTTTCACGTTTAAATCTAGTCAAAGATTTAACTATCGCTTGGAGAAAAACTGGTGATACTCCATTATCGATCCTTTCAATCTAATTAAAGATTCATTTAAACTCCACTTCATTTTTAATCTTCAACTGGGTTAAAGAACAATGTCATTTAAAACACGGTTCATGATAAACCCAAAATCACATTCCACTTTATCAGTCTCTAACCGTCAATTAGTAAGCGAACAATTCCCTAAATATTAACCCCGAAGGCCGAAACCAACATCAGATCAACATCCAGGAAACCATTCACTTAGCTAATCCCCAGTTAGTTCTAAATTTCACACGGGTTTTAAGAACAGTGTTATTTAAGACATCATTCACGACAAACCCAAACTCCAATTTGATTATTAAATACAAGGCTCTGAATAGAAAATATATCGGCTTATATTCAATATCAAATTCTTCTTATTCTAAAACCATTTCAAATCTAGTTCAAAACTAGTTCATTTCAATAAAAATATATTTTTATCCTTACAAATGTGGAATTTTTCATCCTAGTTCTTTCCAATTCACCTATTATCAATAATTTTATCAAGGCATACACAGTCGATTTCCAATAACGGTCGTCAAACTGCACTTACAACGACCTTTTCAAAATTTGATTTGGACGTGTCTCGAAATCCAACCAGTAGATTTCAAATTTCTAATATTCATTGGAAAGCTCTTTTCGATACGAACCCAATGGTTCTGGTTTTAGCAGAATCCGATGGTCGGATATCCCGTAACGTCTATTCGAAGTCAATGGTCGAAATTCACGAACTGCAGTGGCGCGGCGTGTTCTATTCAGGCCACTTAATATATATAATATATATATTATATATTTTTCGTCAATTTCCATTTAAAACATATTTTATAAATCGTTTTCAATTTGTTTTCAAAACGGTTTCAACTTCATATTCAATTTATAATCAAAATTGAATATTCCATATCATCCACATATATTAATGATAATATTTTCAAAATGTCATATTTTGAAATCACTTCTTTTTTGATATTCGAATAAAATCGATATAAAATATCGTTCGCGTCAAAATGACGCAACTCTAATCAACACGACTTTATATATATTTTTATAATTTCGTTATTCTATTCAACAAATGAATATTTTCTTTGACACATGAATATTTATTCTACTCAACACACGAATATTTTCAACACGTGAATATTCTCAACACATGAGTACTTTGTTTATTTAATATATATATGATAAAATTGTGTTTTAAATCGTTTAATTCTAAATCAAACTCCAACCGTAAATTAGCAAGAGAACAATTCCCTAAGCATTAACCCCGAAGGACAAAACCAACATCAGATCAATACCCAGGACAACACTCATCTTAACTAGTTTCTAGTCAGCTTCTAATTTTATATACATTCAACACATGAATAATTTCAACACATGAATATTCTAAACACATGAGTACTTTCAACACATGAATATTCTCAACACATGAGCATTCTCAACACATGAGTGTTTTATTTATTCAACACATGAATTTATTTTATAATACTCTTTATTTTTCAAATTAGAATGAGGCCTGATCAATTACCATATAATGTTAATTATATGGATTCCACACGACACATGTATATAATAGCCATGATAAATCATCAACCATCATCCAAAGTGCACAACACAACTGTCTGTCAACTTATCGATTGACAAACAACTATACAATTGGGACTAGTGTACGTTAAATATCATCCCAATACCTGTGTGGGGTTTCAATTCACAAACACTAAATATTATTTGTGCAGTTGGGCGATGTGTAAAATTTATCGTCCCAATCCAAATCAGTCGAATGGGTGTACATAAACAAACCGTCTGGTTTGTAAATGAATATTTTATTTTATTCACATACACGTTAAAAATTATATTTTTAACGATAAAATATTTTATTTCAACACATGAATATATTTCAGTTCATTTATTCAATAAAATGCTCTTTTTATTTTTCTAACTTATTTTAGAAAATTTCGGCGGCATAACGGCACTATACTAGAAACGGGATCAGGCCTAGCCTTGTCCCCGGTCTAACAATGGCCCACGCCATACACATATCAGTCAAAACAATTTCATTTCACCAAAGAATGAAATTCAAATCAAATAATCTAACCAACTACACAACCAAACAAACAAGTCCATGGTCTGTGGACGATGGTGTCGGGTGTTACTAAACGCCGTCTGCATCCCAGTATATATTTTTAACTAGAAAAGAAAAGTTAGAGCGAGAAGTTCTCACTGATAGCTAAATCCAAATGCCTTGACTCTTCATAGGTAGAAAATCTTCATCGTCACTCCTTTTGTCACTTTCGTTATCCGTATTCGCTACACATATAAAAATCACATCTTTATTTTCTCCATTATATAAAAATCATATTTTCAGTTCGCTACAACGTTATAAAAATTATATTTTTATAACGCTCCTCTTCTAATAAAGATTATATTTTTATACCGCCACTACATAGAGAAGATTATATTTTTATCGACGCTACTATATAGAAAAGATTATATTTTTATCGACTCAACCATATACAAAAGATTATTTTTTTATCGACTCCACTATATAGAAAAGATTATATTTTTATCGAATCAACTATATAGAAAAGATTATATTTTTACAACGCCACCTTCCATATAAAAATCGAATTTTGATCGCTACTTCATATATATAAAAACCGTATTTTTATATTCTCTACCTTATAAAAATTATATTCTTAATCTGCTGCTTATATAAAAATTATATTTTTATATAATTAAAAATCACACCTTTGCTAGATTAAAAATCAAATCTTTTTCTTATTAAAAATCCAATCTTTCTACTTTATAAAAATTCGATCTTGCTACATCAAAAATCATATTTTTACCATACTAATATACATATAAAAATCGAATCTTCATTTGTTAAAAATTGTATTTTTACTTTGCTAAAATATGTATAAAAATCATATTTTTAATCTTTATATCTAATAAAAATCATATTTTTATTATCATACTAGTATAAAAATTATATTTTTATACTTCACATATAATAAAAATCCAATTTTTCTTTGCTATTCGAATGTATGAAAATTCAGTTTTTATTGTATACTCCACAAAAACTGATTTAAAGGAATGTACATATTTTTAACATCTAAAAACTTCTTAAAATTGAAAGTAAAACTTACATTAATTTGTTTCAAGAGGGAGGGGAGAAGCGAATTGCCGGTGGAGGAAGAGGAGGAGCAGGCGGGGCAGCGGCTGATGGCGTGGCTTTTGGGTAAGTGGGGTTCGGGTTTGAGATGGCCGAAGCCAGGGGGTGCGGTCGGGATGATGTGGAGCTGGGTTTTGGGTCTGATTAGAGGAGGAGAGCGGAGCGAGGGGGAAGAAGAGGGAGAGAGGCGCGGAAGAGGAACAGGAAAGGGGGCGCGGGTTCGATCCCAGGGGGTTAGGGTTCTTCGAGGAAGGGGAGGGGAGATGGAGGAAGGGTGGTCGGTCTTGGTAGAGGCGATGGCGGCGGAAGGGGGGTCTGGCCGGAATTGCGGTGGCGTGGCGCGTTGTGGGGGAGGCGGCGCCTCCGATTAGGTCAAGGCGGTTTTCGATTTTGAAATTAATGAGAAAGAAAAGGGGTCTGAGGGAAGAAAAGGGGTTGGGCCTAATTATATATATATATTATTTAATTTTATTTTATCCCCAAAAAGTAACTTTAAATTTCGATCTCAAAACAGGACCCCCCGCCTGTAGTCTATAGCTAATTATCCCCATTCCGAACATAATGGGATATGTTTCGTAAGACAACTCGGCTATTATGATCAGTTTTCATTGAATTTAAAATATAAATCTTTATATATTCAATTCAAAAGCACATTTCAATTTACCGGGACCCTATATTAATTCTAAAAATTACCGAAAATTTATTTCTAGCTTCGTATTGACGACACGGTCCTAAGAAAACTTATTTTGACAAATTCTGAGAACGTTAGAAAAATGGTCAATTTCCAGTCGATTAAATTCAATTGAGGTTGGTCAAACGCGTTTAAGTGTGCCACGCTCACATATTGATTCTAAAAATTTTGAAAATTTAAAGTTAGCAATAATTTAACATTCCGGTTCCAACCAAAGTGGTTTCGTCGAAAACCGAGGTCGTTTGCAAAATTTCCATTTTTAAGGGCCTTTATATATATAAATTCCACAGTGCTATTTCTAAATTTTAAACTGGACATATCTTTCAACTTCTAAAGAGAAATATCATTTTCTTAACTTCGTTAGAAAGATATAGTTGAGCAGATTCAAATATTTCTTGTTTTGTTCAATTCCGACTTATATTGAATTCTGTATATTCATTTGAAATTGAATTTTCGAACTACCGCGCCATTTCTGGCTTGTTATATAATTAAAATAAATTTATTCGTTTTTAACTTCGTCGAAAATAAATTTTTCGTCGTTATTATTTAAAATAATCCATTTTAAATATTCAAAATTCATTAAAATTGCCAAAATAAAAATTTTAAACTGGCTCAGAATTTCCGGGTTGTTACAATTTGCCCCACTAAAAATCTTTTCGTCCTCAAAAAGGAACGAAGCCGAAAGTTGTTTAATAATCAACTCCACTTTCATTATTTTCGTTATGGCTTAAGTTCTTCAACTTTTCAGTTTCTAAGAACTTTCAAACTTTTCAAAAATTTGGCTAACACCCTAAATTTTCGAAAAATTTCGCCATAACCTCCCCTGCACCGGGAGATTCGGGATATTTCAAATAGCCTCTCATGGTCCTCACCAATCCAATGGTGGTATAAAAAGAAAAAGAAAAAGCCAAGCGGCTAGCTAATCGGCTCATAAAATCATCATCACCCAAACAAAAACAGTAAATGTGTACCTATTTGTATGGCAAACAATTTTATTCCTCTTCTTTAGCCTCCTACCTATGACCTGTTCAATGGATATACATGTATATGCATGTAAATTCAAGCAATTCTCAATACATTTTAATATTCGGTTCAATTTGGCTACATATACCTTACATTCACATAAGGTTTTAAAATTTAAATTAATCAACCAAAAATCAAACAACACAATAAGCAATCAATTAGTGGATTAACGTTTCAATTTCATAATTTTGATATATATACAGAAAATCATGTTTTTGATGCAAATTCACAACAATAAATTTTATTCTAGTTTGGTTTTCACACCAGTCAATGGAAATATATAGATACCCCACCTTCGAAACTCGAAAATAAACACTGATGATGCTGTAGCAATCATAAGAATCATGTCCGGGAGAATAGAGTGTGATTCTATATCTATCCAATATATTAAAATTTCGAATATACGTTTGCAAGGCGTATATGCAAAGTCTTTATATACTCGATTGTCCATATTCATATAAAATAAAATAGTCAAATACGTATAAAATGGTTTAAATTTTCAAAACAAAGTTTGTTTTGAATTTTATTTGAAAAAATATACTCTTCACACTCGTTCTAGGATACTACTGATCCTATCTCTAACGAGTCATCCTCATTGGATATTACTAATCCAATCTCTGATTAATTCTTTCGTTCGGTTCTAATGTGTCTTGTTCTCGAGCTTTGTAAACCAAAGCTCTGATACCAAATGAAGCGACCCAAACTTCCCCGGTTTCCGAAGAGAAGAGAAAGAACGAATTCCTTTGAGAACACGACAAAATAGAACGCAAACAGAAGAACATTTCATTGTTAATTACAACAATTACATCAGAGTACAAGAATATTATAGAGTATGAATAAATATTATACAACAGAGAATATCAGAGATTTAAATACATTACTGCAGCTGAAAAATAATACAAAACCTAACTGAAAGAAATACACGAATACAGAGCTTTCCGAATATCAGTTCAGCTACAACCCAGGATCCTGAGAATATAAATCTGCAAAACCCAACTACTAGCTGCCAGTGTGGAAAATAAGGGCACCCAGAGTTTAGGTTAAAACAATAAACTCCAGGTCAGTCATGTGACTGGTGTGAGAACTAAAACAGTTATTAATCTTTATTTCGAAGTTCGGAAAATTAAGGGACCACGCCGTATAACACGGAACGGGTTTTTACCCCAAGAATACTAGTGCATAAACAAACAGCGCAATGCTAAATAAAGAACAATGAAGCTGTTATAAGACCCTGGTCCCATCACACAATGCAACGCAAGCCGGAGGATAGGGTTTTACCTTATAACAGCCAAAAAATGCTTGATACGCGAAATTTAATCATTTATTTTTCAAAATCAGACTCCAACCGTAAATTAGATAGAGAACGATTCCCTAATTTTTAACCCCGAAGGTCGAAACTAACATCAGACCAATACCCAGGAAACCACTCATCTTGGCTCATTTATAGTTAGTTTCTGATTTTATATACAATCATAAATATCAATCATAGACGGCATGGGTACCATATATCATGTCGCCATACTAGGCTCTACAAATAAAACCGAGATATCACGTATTGGAAATTGGATTCCATCATGAGTCGAGGCAAGGGACAAGCTCCTCTCCGATTCGAGACACTCTAGCAAATGTCTCATGACCCCACTATGATCCTTGGATGCTTCAGGGTCGGTCCTCACCTAACTTTGGAAGATTAGTTATTCCTGAACACACGTTTCCCGGTCCTAACAGACCTAAAATCGAGGCACCTCAATCCAACAACCACACAGGTGAAAAGTATATAAATGTCAGCCAGTTTAAGCACTGACACCACCCATAGCTAGAAAGAAACGTCGTGTTCTCCCTGCAGTCCGTACCCCATTTTTGACTCATACCGAGGTGTGAGGCTCGCGAATCCACGCTATACACAAAACTATGCCACACAGGCCATGCTTTGATCATCAACCACAAGATTTTGTTTTTCAACAGAAGCCTTGATCAATTGCCACTTAGGCGTGCCACACAGGCAATCCACTCCATGCGACTGATTTCTATCGATATATAACCTCTGAGCTCGTACGTCTCAAAGAAGGGCTTTAAGCAAAAGAATAAATTCTCCACCGCCAACAGATATATATATTTAATAGAGATCAATCAGCAAAGAACAAAATCCAATGTCAGACACACAGTCCATTTACAAGTTCGTTCTGGGTCTGAACGAAACCGGAGGCACTTTCCTCGCATATCCATCGACCTCCATGTACGTCTGGACGATCACCAACTGATTCCCTCCTCTTGGGTGTATAGCCCAATCAAGATCATCAGTAATCATCCAAACGATTTGAAGACCCTCGGTCTTTAACCACCGTCTTCACCTTCGACTTATCATCGAATCGGTTATTCAGAATGGGTATAAACCCAGTCTTTCCAAATAACCCACGTATATAATAAACAAATGTTACACAAACACAACGTACGCCTCATTCCAATTCATCAGTCACTAACCATAAATTAGTAAGAGAACAATTCCCCAAATATTAACCCCGAAGGCCGAAACCAACATCAGATCAATACCCAGGAAACCATTCATCTTAACTAGTCTACAATTAGTTTCTAAATTTCACATTCTTAGGGAAAGGTTCCCATTAATTTTATCAAAGATAAAATCTTTGAAATTTATTCTTTAATCTTTTTTTGAATATCACTTCAAACTAGTCGAGATTAGCGAACCACACCGAAGTAATTATTTATTTTAAATCCCAATCCCAACCTATTCATCCCATGGAGAAAAACTGGCAATACTCCATATCTAACACCACGGTGTTATCGGTAAAATTAATTACCTTTTCACATTCAAATCTAGTCAAAGATCTAACTATCGCTTGGAGCTAAACTGGTGATACTCCATTAACGATCCTTTCAATCTAATTAAAGATTCATTAGAACTCCACTTCAGTTTTAATCTTTAACTGGGCTAAAGAACAGTGTCTTTTAAAACACGGTTCACGATAAACCCAAAATCACATTCCATTTTATTAGTTTCTAACCGTCAATTAGTAAGCGAACAATTCCCTAAATATTAACCCCAAAGGCCGAAACCAACATCAGATCAATATCCAGGAAACCATTCACTAAGCTAATCCCCAGTTAGTTCTAAATTTCACATGGGGTTTAAGAACAGTGTTATTTAAGACACCATTCACGACAAACCCAAACTCCAATTTGATTATTAAATACAAGGCTCTGAATAGAAAATATATCGGCTTATATTCAATATCAAATTCTTCTTATTCTAAAACCATTTCAAGTCTAGTTCAAAACTTGTTCATTTCGATAAAAATATATTTTTATCCTTACAAATGTGGAATTTTTCATCCCAGTTCTTTCCAATTCACCTAATATGATTTTAGACAAATTATTGATATTTTTAATAATTTTATCAAGGCCCGTACTGTCGATTTCCAATAACGGTCGTCGAACTGCACTTACAGCGGCCTTTTCTAAATTTGATTTGAACGTATCTCCAAATCCAACCATTAGATTTGAAATTTCTAATATTCATTGGAAAGCTCTATTCGATACGAACCTAACAGTTCCGGTTTTAGTAGAATCCGACGGTCAGATCTCCTGTAACGTCTATTCGAAGTCAATGGTCGAAATTCGCGAACTACCGTGGCGCGACGTGTTCTATTCAGGCCATTTAATACATATAATAAATATATTATATATTTTTCATCGATTTCCATTTAAAACGTATTTTATAAATCGTTTTCAATTCGTTTTCAAAACGGTTTCAACTTCATATTCTATTTCTAATCAAAATTGAATATTCCGTATCATCCACATATATAAATGGTAATATTTTAAAAACGTTATAGTTTTAAATCACTTCTTTTTCGATATTCGAATAGAATAGATATAAAATATCGTTCGCGCCAAAATGGCGCAACTCTAATCAACACGGCTTTATATAGATATTTTTATAATTTCGTTATTCTATTCAACAAATGAATATTTTCTTCAACACATGAATATTTGTTCTACTCAACATACAAATATTTTCAACACGTGAATATTCTCAACACGTGAGTACTTTTTTTATTTAGTATATATGATAAAATTTTATTTTATATCGTTTAATTCTAAATTAGACTCCAACCGTAAATTAGCAAATGAACGATTCCTTAAGCATTAACGCCGAAGGCCGAAACCAACATCAGATCAATACCCAGGAGACCACTCATCTTAACTAATTTCCAGCCAGTTTCTAATTTTATATACATTCAACACATGAATAATTTCAACACATGAATATTCTCAACACATGAGTACTTTCAACACATGAATATTCTCAACACATGAGCATTCTTAACACATGAGTATTTTATTTATTCAACACATGAATTTATTTTATAATAGTCTTTATTTTCCAAATTGGAATGAGGCCTAATCAATTACCATATAATGTTAATTATATGGTGTGACAACCCGCTCTGCACCAACCGTCACCTTTGCCTAGCATGACCAACTGGAACGGAACGAATTGTAGAAAAGACAGAATAGAAGGTGAAGAATCAGTGTAGAATCAGTAATATGTCTCACATCGCATCTGATAAAATATAATAATAACATACTTGACATAACCAGACGAGATAGTGCATAAGCTGAAAACATGAACTAACATCATCAGAGTAGCGGAAAATCAAATACAACTTATTACAACTTCAAATACTGTGTCTAATATAAACAAAATAGGTATGCTACTAATGCCCAAAGTAGATACCGATCACGACACAGGGAGAATAACTATCTATCATACGTGGAGCCTCCTGCTCGTCTTCAGTCCATCTACCAAGCGCACTACCAGCTAGTCCTGTCTCTAGTCTGCTCGTGTGAGCACCCAGAGTAATCAGAAAAAACATAAAACTCTGGGTCAGACATCAGTCTGGTATGAGTGGTAGCAAGCATAAACAGAACAATAACAGGTATACTAAATCATACCTGAACCTGGACCTGCAACCAAAGAGTTAGTACTACACGGTACAATACTCTAAGATGCCTCTAACACAAGGTGTATAAGCATACGGGGGTGGGGATGTGTATGTCAAACAATCAAGCATAGCAACCATTCTCACATCTCTCACTCAGTGCGTAAAGCATACGATATCTACTTCTTTGATCACCATATCCCTTTTATAAAATGACCGAACTCGACTTTGTACGACTATGTACATTCCTACTACCACCAACGCAATACCTATGGGATCACGCCCAACGTTTCCATGACCCCACTCCATTGGTAGGTAGCTCCCTGGTCGCACCATATCCAAAGCCCGAGTTCGTCCTCACACCTCTAATACATGGTGATCCAAAGTCATAGACATCGACAACTCCTTAGCACGCGTACCGCAGCAAAGTCCAATCATGAAGTGAACTTATTACCAACGCTAAGCACAAATCCATTAGTAAGTAGTTCTAACTCCTATTAGGACTACCATTGTATCTCGGGTTATGGATCATCATCATCGGATCGGTTCGGCCTCCTCCTTCATTGCCTCGTGTCGCGCCAGACGGATCGTGATTGCCTTCTCGCCTAGGTTCGGATCGGAGTGACTCACACCGGATCGGTTCGGATGGAACCAGGTCGCGCTAAACATCTCGGTTCGTGGCGCCCTCTCCAGTATGGTTCGGATCGTGACGCCCTCCTTGCTCCGGATCGGATCGGAGGTACCATCGGTTCGTGGTCATACTCCAGGCTCCAATTCCTGGTGGTTCGGATCGTGACTCGTGGCTCATTCTCAGGTCGGATCGTGGTATCCACGTCGCATTTCCAAACTCTGGCACGTGACGCGGTTCGAGGGGGCGGGTCGGGTCGGACCGTGAGCACGTCACGCAAGCGGGTCGGATCGGGATGAAAAGGGGGCGATCTGATCCCTGTAGGAATTCCTGCAACTTTCTAGCGACTGTTTATACGCCTCTCAACGGCGTTTTCGACCATTCTAACTATTGTAATCAATCAAAAAGCATACCAAAGAGTCATAGCAACACATACAAGTGACCTCAAACACCAAAACAACAATACGATAGGTTAAAATGGATCAAACATAGCCAAAACCCCATGTTTTTCCCTTAAGCATATGTGACCATAACTAATGACATGATTAGCAAAACTTAACCAAATTAATTCAAACTCATATCAGAGGTCTAAAACATTATTTATGATTTTATAAATATTTTTCCAGAAATTTTTTTTTTAAAAAACGCTAATTAGCACTAATCACCCCAATTTAGCCATAATTAGTGTAAAAGCAAGCTAATCACTCACCTTGGCCACAATTAAACTAAGATCTGAAATGAAACTTTCATTTGGCACGAATCCTAAGGTGTAGCAGCAGCTCCAATGTTGGTTTGGTGAAGATTTGCCTTAATTTGATGTTGCTGATCTCTTTTCTTCAAGTTTAGAGTGATTTGAGGTGTTTTAGAGAGTGGAGGCCATTACTAGGGTTTACTATTGTGTTTGTGGAGGCTCAAAAGTGGCTAAAGCTTAAAACCCTAACCCTAGCGGCCCTTAAATACTCCAAATTCCGAAATCCCCCAATGGGCCTAGCTGTTAACAACCCAATTAAGCCCGGTTAAGCTGTTTTTCACCTTCTAGACCTTGTTTCAGCCATATCTCCCAAACGGTTAGTCCGTTTTCGACGTGTGACCACTCTACGGAAAGGTAAATCATCATTCGAAGACAATGGAAGTGGTTTTAAGTCAAAATTCCTTTCCAATCAAAAGTTATGGCCAAAACAAACTCAGCTAGGGGCAAAACGGTCATTTAAAAATTGGCAAAAATCATGAACATTGGAAATGACCCTAATAGCCATCCCTCAAGGTTACATGACCATATGACCACAAACGAAGAAGAAATAAATATTCTACGATCCCCCGATGCGTAGAATACGGGTTGTTACATTCTCCCCCCCTTAAGAAATTTCGCCCCCGAAATTCCTTAATCGAAACACACAAACAAAGGATCCCGCATGCCTATCAATCATATACAACAATCAAACATGCAAAACAAGCAAACAAATCTAGCCTAGCATGCGGAAAACTAAATCGCAAAGAAAATCTTACCAAGCAAAGAGTTCTGGATGCGTCTTCCTAATGCTCCCCTCTGTCTCCCAAGTACAGTCATTCTCGTTCTCGCCCCACTGAACCTTGACTGACTTCACCGCCTTCCTTCGAAGTTGCTTCGTATCGTGCTCGACAATACGAATTGGCTTGCGGCTACTAACCGCCTCGGGTTCTACTTCGAAGTCCTCTAACTGATCCGATGAAATAGTCGTATCAGGGTCGTGTACGAACTTCCTTAACTGGGAAACATGAAATACGTTATGAACTCCCGCCATCTTTTCTGGTAAGTCAACTCTATATGCCAAATTCCCAATTTGCTCAAGAACTGGGAATGGACCAACAAATATTGGTGCTAACTTGCCTCTCCTGCCAAATCGAATCACGCTCTTCAACGGAGAAACCTTAACAAACACCAAGTCACCAACAAGGAACTTCAAATCTTTTCGTCTCTTATCAGCATAGCTCTTCTGCCTGTCTTGGGCAGCCTTCATTCGCTGTTGAACAACTTTGATCTTCTCTGAAGTCTCTCTCACCACATCTGGTCCAAGTACAAACTTCTCACCGGTTTCTAACCAACACGACGGTGAGTTGCATGGTCTCCCATACAAAGCTTCAAACGGAGCCATACCAATACTAGACTGGTAACTATTATTATAGGAAAACTCTACTAAATGCAAATGATCATCCCATGATCCACCAAAGTGCAATATGAAAGCTCTCAAGAGATCTTCTAATACTCGATTCACCCTCTCCGTCTGTCCATCGGTTTGAGGATGATATGCGGTACTGAGATGTAATTCTGACCCTAAAGCCTCTTGTAAGCTCTTCCAAAACCCACTAGTAAACAAAGGGTCTCGGTCACTCACTATGCCTTTTGGTACTCCATGAAATCTCACTACCCATTTCATATATAGTTCTGCTAACTTAGCTGCAGTTCTGTTCGACTTAACTGGTATAAATCTTGCACTCTTGGTCAATCGATCCACAATTACCGAAATACTATCGTGGCCCGATCTAGTCCTTGGTAAACCGTCGATGAAATCCATCGATACTTGTTCCCATTTCCATTCTGGAATTTCCAATGGTTGTAACAAACCACTAGGCTTCTTTTGCTCGGCCTTGACTAGCTGACAAGTCATACACTTGGATATAAACTTCCCAACATCTCTTTTCATTCCTTCCCAGTAGAAAGTCTTCTTCATATCTCGATACATCTTATCACCACCGGGATGTATTGTCAGTCTTGAGTGATGACATTCTCTAAGCACTACATTTCTCAATCCATCGACATTAGGTAGAACTAGTCTTCCATTCTTCCGAAGCCATCCATCTCGATCAAGCCCATACTTGTCCATCTCCCCATCAACATTCGTTTCTATCTTGGAGATGACTTCTAACAAATTAGGGTCGTTCCTTTGACTGGAACCAATCCTCTCAATCAAAGTGGGCCTGATCGTCAAGTTCGCTAACATTTCCGGATCCAATTCGCACTTGGGTCTGAAATCATATCCCGCGATATATTCCAGTTGCTTCCACTCAAGAAACATAGCCCCTAAGCTGGCATGTCTCCTACTCAAGGCAACAGCTACTGCATTACCCTTACCAGGTGTATATGCAATATCAAAATCATATGAAGCTAAGAACTCTAACCATCTTTGTTGTCAGAGATTTAAATCCTTCTGGGAGAAGAGGTACTTTAACGACTTCTCGAATCTTTCTCCCAAGAGATAATGTCTCCACATCTTCAATGCGAATACAATCGCTGCTAATTCCAAATCATGGGTAGGGTATCTTTTCTCGTGCGGCTTCAATTGTCGACTAGCATAAGCTACAACCCTACCTCCTTGCATCAAAACTGCACCTAGTCCGGTACCACATGCATCGGTGTATACCGTCATGTCTTCATTCCCCTTAGGAATGACCAACACTGGCGCACGCGTTAACTTTTCCTTTAGAGTCTTGAATGCATTTTCACACACTCCGTCCCAAACGAAGGCTTGATTCTTCTTGGTCAACTGAGTCAAACGGTGCCGCTGTCTTGAAGAAGTCTTGGATAAACTTGCGATAATATCCAGCTAACCCTAAGAAACTTCTTACATCTGTTGCATTCTTGGGCGTAGACCAATCTTGTACCGTAGCCACTTTCGCAGGATCCACTGCGATACCATTTTCTGAAACAACATAGCCCAAGACCCTCACTTCCCTCCTCCAGAAGTGTCACTTAGAAAACTTTGCTTTCAATTGGTGTTTCCTCAACACCTCCATCACTATCCTCAAATGTTCCTTGTGTTCCTCTTCTGTCCTCGAGTAAACAAGGATATCGTCCACGAACACAAGAACAAACTTATTCAGTTGGTCCCTGAATACTCTATTCATAAGATCCATGAAGTATGCTGGTGCATTGGTCAACCCAAATGGCATGACCAACCACTCATAAAATCCAGACGGCGTCCGAAATGCCGTTTTAGGAACACTCTCACCTGCTACTCGAAGCTGATAAAATCCCGTCGCGAGGTCCAACTGGGAGAACACTCTTGCCCCTTCCTGTTGATCAAACAAATCATCAATCCGTGGTAGAGGATACTTATTCTTCCTCGTTACCTTATTCAACTCGCGATAATCCACACACAATCGAAGGGAACCATCTGCCTTAGTGGTAAACACAACTAGTGCTCCCTACTCGGAAACACTTCTTCTAATAAATCCCTTCTTCAAAAGATCGCTAACTTGCACCTCGAGCTCTCGCTGCTCCCTTGGTGCCATACGAAGAAGTGGCATCACTATAGGTCTGGCATCTTTCACTAAATCAATACGGAACTCAATCTCTCGGTGTGGTGGAAGTCCGGTCACTTCCTCGAAGATGTCCGGGTGCTGACCAACCATGGGCAAACCTGACAACTCATCATGCGGGATGTCGAGGGAATTTACAAAACTAGCCAATACCCCATCACTAGGTAAGCTACCAAACACTACCCTCTGCCCATCGTCCGCTCTAACTATCACCAAAAAGCCCTCACAATCTACCACCACCCCGTATCTTTGGAGCCATTCGACTCCCAAAATAATGCCATACCCAGTAAAGCCCAAAACAAAGCAATCACAAACAAACATACATCCATGACTCGATAAGACCACATTACGGCAAATCATACTAAGGCTTGTCGAACCACCAATCGGGTTCGTCACAACCAAAGGTCTATCGACTAACTCGGGTTCCAATCCCAACCTATCTACCAGGTCACTAGATATGAAGGAATGGGAAGCCCCAGTATCAAACAAAACTCTTACAGGAAGATCATAAATGGAAAGCATACCTTGAATGACGACTCCCTTTCCTTTCTCCACCGCAGTTGGGGCATTCGACGAAGAAGGAATAGCATCAAGGGCATAAGCTTTCACAATCTGATTCTCCTTCAAAGGTTGCGGACACTTATCCTTAAAATGTCCCTCCTGGCCATAGTTAAAGCACTTCTTTCCCACTGTCTTGGCCCTACATTTCCTTGCATAATGGCCCTTCTTTCCACACTTGAAGCACTCAACTTCTTTCCTGCTTTTCTTCTGGCCATCCTTAGCTTGATTCTGCTTCCTTTTATTCTGAGAATTATTCTTGCCTCCACCGCTGGCTTGCGGCTTTGGCCCTTCCGCAGATGCAGCAACAACCCCAGTCTTCGGCTTAGGGTAAAGACTCTCTGACCTCAAAGCTTTCCCCACAATTGACTCAAATGTCTCATCGATGTGGTTAATCAGCCTCTCCCCTAAGTATCC
This sequence comes from Allium sativum, assembly GCA_030737875.1. NCBI lineage: Eukaryota > Viridiplantae > Streptophyta > Magnoliopsida > Asparagales > Amaryllidaceae > Allium > Allium sativum. The sequence continues at coordinate 14,698,143 of CM060924.1, forward strand.
ATCCAAACCAGTGATGAACCTCTCATTCTTCTTTTCGGGAGTATCGATAAGAGATAATCCATACTTCGACAAAGTGTCGAACTCAACAACATAATCCGATACTGCCCTTCCATTCTGCTTAAGCTCCAAGAATTTCCGAAACAATTCTAACTTTTGAGCAGCTGGGATAAACTTGTCGCTAAAGCGATCCTTGAACTGATCCCAAGTCACTTGATCTTCTGGAGTGGCTGCCTTAATAGCATTCCACCAATTCATCGCTCGTCCTTGCAGCTGACGAGACGCAAGCCTTCTCTTCATCGCATCCTCGACACCCAAGTCCTCGAAGATACGATCACAGCTATCCAACCAATCCTGAACATCCATGGCCGACTCCGTTCCGTGGAACGGCTTCCCACCAAGATTAGTGTTATCCTTACTCAGCTTGGCGAAATCGACCCTAGGCGCTTACACCGCTACACCACCAGCATTCGCAACATTAGGAGCCGCTCTCTGAATATCCCCGAGCATCTCTCTCATGAGGTCAGTAAACATAGCCCTCATGTCAGGAGCATTCCCATTGGCTCCCCTACCAGCACCTCTTGTTCCTTGGCTCATCGTTCAATCTGTATAGAGAAACGATTAGCCATTTCTATAGTGGTACTAGTGCAATGCAATGCGACTTCACTCCTAGACATACCAGTACTATATATATAGATATAGCTTTTGAAAACCAAAGTAATCACAAATACGCGCTCTCATATACGTACTGTCTCTCCCTAGTGTCTTTCCCTAGGTGAACTACGCAACCTAGAGCTCTGATACCATGTGTGACAACCCGCCCCGCACTAACCGTCACCTTTGCCTAGCATGACCAACTAGCACGGAACGGATTGTAGAAAAGAAAGAATAGAAGGTGAAGAATTAGTGTAAAATCTGTAATATGTCTCACATCGCATCTGATAAAATATAATAATAACATACTTGACATAACCAGACGAGACAGTGCATAAGCTGAAAACTTGAACTAACATCATCAGAGTAGCGGAAAATCAAATACAGCTTATTACAACTTCAAATACTGTCTCTAATATAAACAAAATAGGTATGCTACTAATGCCCAAAGTAGATACCGATCACGACACAGGGAGAATAACTATCTATCATACGTGGAGCCTCCTGCTCGTCTTCAGTCCATCTACCAAGCGCACTACCAGCTAGTCCTGTCTCTAGTCTGCTTGTGTGAGCACCCAGAGTAATAAGAAGAAACACAAAACTCTGGGTCAGACATCAGTCTGGTATGAGTGGTAGCAAGCATAAACAGAACAATAACAGGTATACTAAATCATACCTGAACCTGGACCTGCAACCAAAGAGTTAGTACTACACGGTACAATACTCTAAGATGCCTCTAAAACAAGGTGTATAAGTATACGGGGGTGGGGATGTGTATGTCAAACAATCAAGCATAGCAACCATTCTCACATCTCTCACTCAGTGCCCAAAGCATACGAAATCTACTTCTTCGATCACCATATCCCTTTTATAAAATGACAGAACTCGACTTTGTACGACTATGTACATTCCTACCACCACCAACGCAATACCTATGGGATCACGCCCAACGTTTCCATGACCCCACTCCATTGGTAGGTAGCTCCCTAGTCGCACCATATCCAAAGCCCGAGTTCGTCCTCGCACCTCTAATACATGGTGATCCAAAGTCATAGACATCGACAACTCCTTAGCACACGTCCCGCAGCAAAGTCCAATCATGAAGTGAACTTATTACCAACGCTAAGCACAAATCCATTGGTAAGTAGTTCTAACTCCTATTAGGACTACCTTTGCATCTCGGGTTATGGATCATCATCATCGGATCGGTTCGGCCTCCTCCTTCATTGCCTCGTGTCGCGCTAGACGGATCGTGATTGCCTTCTCGCCTAGGTTCGGATCGGAGTGACTCACACCGGATCGGTTCGGATGGAACCAGGTCGCGCTCAAAGTCTCGGTTCGTGGCGCCCTCTCTAGTATGGTTCGGATCGTGACGCCCTCCCTGCTCCGGATCGGATCGGAGGTACCATCGGTTCGTGGTCATACTCCAGGATCCCATTCCTGGTGGTTCGGATCGTGACTCGTGGCTCATTCTCAGGTCGGATCGTGGTATCCACGTTGCATCTCCAAACTCTGGCACGTGACGCGGTTCGAGGGGGCGGGTCGGGTCGGACCATGAGCACGTCACGCAAGCGGGTCGGATCGGGATGAAAAGGGGGCGATCCGATCCCTGTAGGAATTCCTGCAACTTTCCAACGACTGTTTATACGCCTCTCGACGGCGTTTTCGACCATTCTAACTATTGTAATCAATCACAAACCATACCAAAGAGTCATAGCAACACATACAAGTGACCTCAAATACCAAAACAACAATATGATAGGTTAAAATGGATCAAACATAGCCAAAACCCCATGTTTTTCCCTTGAGCATATGTGAGCATAACTAATGATATGATTAGCAAAACTTAACCAAATTAACCCAAACTCATATCATAGGTCTAAAACATTATTTATGATTTTATAAATATTTTTCCAGAATTTATTTTCGTTTAAAAACGCTAATTTGCACTAATCACCCCAATTTAGCCATAATTAGTGCAAAAGCAAGCTAATCACTCACCTTGTCCACAATTAAACTAAGATCTGAAATGAAACTCTAATTTGGCACAAATCTCAAGGTGTAGCAGCAGCTCCAATGTTGGTTTGGTGAAGATTTGCCTTAATTTGATGTTGTTAATCTCTTTTCTTCAAGTTTAGAGTGATTTGAGGTGTTTTAGAGAGTGGAGGCCATTACTAGGGTTTACTATTGTGTTTGTGGAGGCTCAAAAGTGGCTAAAGCTGAAAACCCTAACCCTAGCAGCCCTTACATACTCCAAATCCCGAAATCCCCCAATGGGCCTAGCTGTTAACAACCCAATTAAGCCCGGTTAAGCTATTTTTCACCTTCTAGACCTTGTTTCAGCCATATCTCCCAAACGGTTAGTCCGTTTTCGACATGTGACCACTCAACGGAAAGGTAAACCATCATTCGAAGACGATGGAAGTGGTTTCAGGTCAAAGTTCCTTTCCAATCAAAAGTTATGGCCAAAACAAACTCAGCTAGGGGCAAAACGGTCATTTAAAAATTGGCAAAAATCATGAACATTGGAAATGACCCTAATAGCCATCCCTCAAGGTTACATGACCATATGACCACAAACGAAGAAGAAATAAATATTCTACGATCCCCCGATGCGTAGAATACGGGTTGTTACATATGGATTCCGCAGAGCACATGTATATAATAGCCACGATAAATCATCAACCATCATCCAAAGTGCGCAACACAACTGTCTGTCAACCTACCGATCGACAAACAACTATACAATTAGGACTAGTGTACGTTAAATTTCATCCCAATACCCGTGTGGGGTTTCAATTCACAAACACTAAATATTATTTGTGCAGTTGGGCGATGTGTAAAATTTATCGTTCCAATCCAAATCAGTCAAATGGGTGTACATAAACAAACCGTCTGGTTTGTAAATGAATATTTTATTTTATTCACATACACATTAAAAAATATATTTTTAACGATAAAATATTTTATTTCAACACATGAATATATTTCAGTTCATTTATTCAATAAAATGCGCTTTTTATTTTTCTAACTTATTTTAGAAAATTTCGATGGCATAACGGCACTATACTAGAAACGGGATCAGGCCTAGCCTTTACCCCAGTCTAATAATGGCCCACGCCATACACATATCAATCAAATCAATTTCATTTCACCAAACAATCAAATTCAAATCAAATAATCTAACCAACTACACAACCAAACAAACAAGTCCATGTTCTATGGATGATGGTGTCGGGTGTTACCAAACACCGTCTGCATCCTAGTATATATTTTTAACTAGAAAAAAAAGTTAGAGTAAGAAGTTCTCACCGATAGCTAAATCCAAACGCTCGACTCTTCATAGGTAGAAAATCTTCATCGTCACTCCTTTTGTCACTTTCGTTGTCCGTATTCGCTACACATACAAAAATCACATCTTTATTTTCTCCATTATATAAAAATCATATTTTTAGTTCATTACTACGTTATAAAAATTATATTAAAGATTATATTTTTGTACCGCTACTATATAGATAAGATTATATTTCTATCGACGCTACTATATAGAAAAGAATATATTTTAATCGACAATACTATATAGAAAAGATTATATTTTTTTATCGACTCTATTATATAGAAAAAATTATATTTTTATCGACTCTACTATATAGAAAAGATTATATTTTTACAACGCCACCTTCCATATAAAAATCGAATTTTTATCGCTACTTCATATATATAAAAACCATATTTTTATATTCTCTACCTTATAAAAATTATATTCTTAATCTGTTGCTTAAATAAAAATTATATTTTTATATAATTAAAAATCACTCCTTTGCTAGATTAAAAATCAAATATTTTTCTTATTAAAAATCCAATCTTTCAACTTTATAAAAATTCGATCTTGCTACATCAAAAATCATATTTTTACCATACTAATATACATATAAAAATCAAATCTTCATTTGTTAAAAATTGTATTTTTACTTTGCTAAAATATGTATAAAAATCATATTTTTAATCTTTACATCTAATAAAAATCATATTTTTATTATCATACTAGTATAAAAATTATATTTTTATACTTCACATATAATGAAAATCCAATTTTTCTTCGCTATACGAATATATGAAAATTCAGTTTTTAATCTATACTCCACTAAAACTGATTTAAAGGAATGTATATATTTTTAACATCTAAAAACTGCTTAAAATTGAAGTAAAACTTACATTGATTTGTTTCAAGAGGGAGGGGAGGAGCGAATCGCTGGACGGTGGAGGAAGAGGCGGAGCAGGCGGGGCAGCGGCGGATGGCGTGGCTTTTGGTTAAGTGGGGTTCAAGTTTGAGATGGCCAAAGCCAGGGGGTGCGGTGGGGATGATGTTGCGCTGGGTTTTGGGTCTGATTAGAGGAGGAGAGCGGAGCGAGGAGGAGGAAGAGGGAGGAGGCACGGAGGAGGAACAGGAAAGGGGGGCGCGGGTTCGATCGCAAGGGGTTAGGGTTCTTCGAGGAAGAGGATGGGAGATGGAGGAAGGGTGGTCGGTCTTGGTGGAGGCGATGGCGGCGGAAGGGCAGGTCTGGCCGGAATCACGGCGGTGTGGCGCGTTGTGGGGGAGGCGGCGCCTCCGATTAGGTCAAGGCGGTTTTCGATTTTGAAATGGACGAGAAAGAAAAGGGGTCTGAGGGATGAAAAGGGGTTGGGCCTAATTATATATATATTATTTAATTTTATTTTATCCCCAAAAAGTAACTTTAACTTTCGATCTCATAACGGGACCCACCACCTATCGACCCCAGCTAATTACCCCCATTCCGAATACAATGGGATATGTTTCGTAAGCCAACTCGGCTATTACGATCAGTTTTCATTGAATTTAAAATATAATTCTTTATACATTCAATTCAAACGCACATTTCAATTTACCGGGGCCACATATTAATTATAAAAATTCCCGAAAAGTTATTTCTAGCTTCGTATTGATGATACGGTCCTAACAAAACTATTTTCATCAAATTCTGAGACCGTTAGAAAAATGGCCAATTTCCGATCGATTAAATTCAACTAAAACTGGTCAAATGCATTTAAGTGTGCCACGCTCACATATTGATTCTAAAAGTTATGAAAATTTAAACTTAGCAATAATTTGACATTTCGGTTCCAACCAAAGTGGTTTCATCGAAAACCGAGGTCATTTGCAAAATTTCCATTTTTAAGGGCCTTTATATATATTAAAATATATATAAATTCCATATCTTTCAACTTCTAAAGTGAAATCTCATTTTCTTAACTTCGTTAGAAAGATATAGTTGAGCAGATTCAAATATTTCTTGTTTCGTTCAATTCCGACTTAAATTGAATTCTGTATATTCATTTGAAATTTGAAATCGAATTTTCGAACTACAGCGCCGTTTCAGGCTCGTTATATAATTAAAATAAATTTATTCGTTTTTAACTTCGTCAAAAATAAATTTTCCATCGTTATTATTTAAATCCATTTTAAATATTCAAAATTCATTAAAATTGCCAAAATAAAAATTTTAAACTAGCTCAGAATTTCCGGGTTGTTACAGGAAGCGATCATTCAGTGATTTTGATTCAGAAACCAATGGATAGATTATTTTGAGGCACACTCTATATTCAATAGAAGCGCACTTCTAGGGGGCAACATGTTAGCCTACTTTATGAACTAGGCTACACAAAGTTAGAAGATCAAGTGATGAAGAATACTCTCTCAACGGTCGTACCGGATTAGATATATTTAACCATGACAAAGTGACACGAAGCAGAAAAAGAAGGGAATCATACAGAACCGAATTGGTTTGGGGTAGTTAGACCCATTCCCCTTTGCTCTAGCGTCTGATCCAATCCGGGAGCAATGACGGTTTCACCACACGATGTCCTGAAGAAGCGAAGCGGTTAAATGACCACTTTGCCCACGTTCTACTCACGTTCACCACTTACTTGATGCGTTGTCACCACCTGGAGAACTCCGAACCCGCTTCTTGAGGATTGAATGCCACGAGCCCCCGAACCGAAGCCGTTCCAGAGCCATTTTCCACCTATGAATAGACCCCCAAGGGTCATTTTAAAGGATTTTTTAGCAACTTGAGAGCTCTCACTCCATTGTAATCCGAATTTTACCAACATATTCAGATTATTACTACAATTCCAAGCAAAAGTCTATTAACATTGAGTGAATCCTTGTATTATATGAGGGAAATTGGGTGAGAATTATTGTTGTATTTGCCTCCAAATCATCAATCAAAGAGTAGAAATTGGACGTAGGCTCTTTAACGACAAACCACTATAAATTGTTTGTTTTCCTTTGCTTTTTGGTTTAATTATATTAGAATCATTATTTGTTTGGGTGTTAGAGCCACTTTTGGATCAATCAAAAAAGGTCATTTTTCAGGCGATTAAATTCAACTGAAATTGGTCAAACGCGTTTAAATGCGCCACGCTCACATATTGATCCGATAAATTATGAAAATTGGAATATATCAATAATTTGACATTCCGATTCCAACAAAAGTGGTTTCATAGAAAACGGGGGTCGTTTGCAAAATGGCTATTTATAAGGGCTATATATTATTTAAAATATATATAAATTTCATAGCGACTATTCTGAAATTTAAACTGGACATATCTTATCATTTATAAAATGAAATCCCAGTTTCTTACATTTGTTAGGAAGATATTTGTAACACCCCGAATTTTCCATTAACACTAAAGTTGCTAAAATAATAATAAGTGTGTAGAAGAGGGGATGTATCTAATATGAATATAAAAATATTAATAAGTATGTAAGAGAGGGGATGTATCTATTATGAATATAAAAATATTAATAAGTATGTAAGAGAGGGGATGTATCTAATATGAATATAAAAATATTAATAAGTGTGTAAGAGAGGGGATGTATCTAATATGTATATAAAAACAATAATAAGTGTGTAAAAAGGGGGGGGATGTATCTAATGTGTACATTGTAGAATATATATATATATATATATATATATATATATATATATATATATATGGGCAGTTAATGCAAACATGAATAGAAGTTTATTAATTTGCTGAGTGTTTGCTGAGTCAACAAGATAAACCCCATCTTGTCTGAACGGCTGCGGTTATTTCTAGGTTAAATCTAATGGCTTAAATGAATTCTAAAATCTATAAATAAGTGGGTAGACCCTAGACCTAAATCAGTTGTAAAATTAGAGAAGCTACCGTCATGCTGCTGCCATGGAGTTCAGCATAGCCGTCACAAACTAAGAAGAGGAAGCCTAATCATCTACAACTAAATCTACACAAATCAAATCAAAAGATCTCTCTTTCTCTAATTCTTTTCTTTTGTTGGTGAGTATGATGATTCTCACAAGACTATTACAAACTAATCTGACTAGTTATGAATGGATCACAAGAAAGTGATGTGATTTGTAATTGTAAATTCTATATATTGTGGATCTCTTATTATGTTATTATGTTGTCGTATGATGTAAATTATATATGCTATGTCATGCTATGTTGTAAATTCTCTTATGCTATGTCGTGCTATGTTGAGAATCATGTCAAGCTATGTTATACTATCATACTATGCCATGTTATAAATCATGCTATATTATGTTGAAAAATCATGATGTTGTTGGATCATGCTTAAAGTTATGTTTTTTTTCTTAATTTAAATGGATCTTGTTTATGGGAATTTGCCTATTAGGTTAGGTGTACCCATAAACTTGAAACTATAATTAAATAAAACTTGATTATGGGAATTTGCCTATTGAGTTAGGTGTACCCATATAAAACCATGTTGTCAAAAAAAAATTAGATGATGTTGATTCACACATGTTCATATGTAAGTTTATGAAAATTGATTGAGATCATATTAGGTGAATTTTGAACAAGTTGACACCTTTAGATCCATGACATGTATAATCTATGCAAGTTGGACATATGCAAGTTTCACCCCTTATTATGATTCATTTGGTCACACATATACATGTTGTTATTATGATAATCTCTTTTATGCTATGAGTTAGGCTATTCGAGTCTAACATATATTTTGCGAATAAACGTTCAAACGTGGGGTAGGGGTAATATTAGGAATTAATAAATTGGGTGCAATTTTGTAAGATTTTGCATACCATGAATGGATGTCCATAATTGAGTCAATTATGGACATTGTTAAAAATTGGAAGTAATTAATAATTCAAGTAGGGAATTATTAAAATTGGGGGAAAGTGGATTATTATTAATAATCAATGCTTAGGACACGAGGTTGGGCCCGTTTGTGATGTAAACCTGCCCGGACCCGCCCGGCAAATCCAGTAGTCACAAATGTCGGCCCAATGTGAGAGGTCCTAGGCCCAAACTAAAGCATAACAGTTGTAAAGACACGAGGTTAGACTCTTTTATGGTGTAAGACTGCCCGGACCCGCCCGGCAAATCCAGCTGCCATAAATGCCAGTTTAATGTGAGAGGTCTTTATGAGGTTATGGCCTTAATGAACTAAGAAACACTTAACCAGATAATCATGTAAGGTGGGACATGGGGGTTAAGTAGGTGCCTTGGGTGGCATGAGGAATCTGGTGGTTGCCTTTAGAGGCATTTGAAATACGATTAGACTTAACCAAACACACATGTAAATGAACATGACTAAGTGGGTTAAGTGGGATGGACTAATGGGGACAAGCTTAAGTGGAATGCTTGTGGTAAATAGTGGGGGCCCATTTCAACCAGTATCCCAAAACGTATCTTTGTGGGCTCGACCCAAGTCGAGGACGGGACACGCATACTGGGTTTGACTATAAGAGGCCAAAACAGGGAGCGGTGGCAACGCAAGTCCAACGGGTTTCATATGCGTGTGTGGACCCGGGCTGGTAGGTAAGACGTTGTTGCATCGTGTAGGTATAAGCCGTGCATGTCCGTTGTATCAGGTTGCCACTTTAGGGGAGTGATACACCCCACTGTGGGGCCAGCACGGGTATCTACGAGTTAGGGAGCCGATCGAATAATGGGAAGTAGGGTACACCTAGTGGAGATAGGGGCAGGCGGCACCTATGTAGTCAGCTAGGGGTACGTAAAGCCATTGGGAAAGTTTCTAAGTGAAGCTAAGTGGGATGAATCTTTAGGGCGACTGGTGTGGTGCAGTATAGTGTTTATCCTTTAGTATTTAGGAGCGCCTATAACGTTGCTTTTAGCGATTGTCTATGTCCTTAATCTGCTCTTCATAGACATTTTCTTGTTTTCCAGCTTATGCCTTAGTCCAGTTATTTTGGTAGTAGTATTGTAGAATTATCATATTCACCAGACATTATGTCTGACCCCCTCTTTTCCATCCTTTTTCTCCCTTCAGGTCCGCAGGTTGGGCCAAGTTCTAGTGGAGTCTAGTTGGATCGCTTATCTTCTGGAAAGCTTGGACTGCTGAAGTAAAGTCCAGCTTGTTATCTTTCTTTTTAATGGCTATTCATGTAATGGGATTATGTACTTGTTTTATCAAGATAGATATTGTACTTGACATTGAATATGGTGTTATGATGTAATCAAACATGTTTTGACTTCTGCTACAATGAAATAAAGTTTTTGAATTTCCAAGTACTATTTTATATCTGTCTTGTTGTAATTTTACTGTTCTATATTCACTTAAAACCTCCATGGAAGTTAATGCATTCCCTTTGTGAGTGACATTAATGGACGTGGGGTGTTACACGTGGTATCAGAGCATAAGGTTACCAGAACAGATAAAATTTTTTTAGAAAAATATTTTTTTTCTAAAGTATTTTTGGAAGAAGTGCTTTCAAAAAAAAAACATGTTATTTAAAGAGAGTTTTTATGAAAAACATAATCCCAAATAGCCACATCCTTATCTTTATCTTTCGAATTCTCCATTTTGAATCTTTCCTTTTTCGTTTCAGCATGGCTGAAGATCTTAATCTCCCAGAAGGTGTGACGATTCTAGGGTGGTTTAGGAGATACTTGGAGGGTAGGGCCACCACTGCAGGCCCAGCGGATACTCCTCCACCCCTAGTTGCACCCATTCCTCCTCCTCCTCCTCCTCATGTTGACACTTTTGCAAAGACGTGCAAGGAATTCAAGGCTATGGGAGGAAAAACTTTTCAAGGGACTGAGACGTTTGTGGAGGCCAGAGATTGGCTAAAGGAGACTGAGGAATTGTTGGATATCTTTGAAGTGGAAGACGGGAGGAAAGTCCGTTTAGCTGCTTGGTTAATGAAGGGAGAGGCCTCGTTTTGGTGGGAGGTCACTAACGGGGAACGTCCAGTTGATTCATGGGCGGATTTCAGACGAAGCTTTGAGGCAAAGTTTCTTTCAAGGGCAGAGGAGAACTTAAATATGGAAAAATTCCTGGCACTAAAGCAAGGGAGCTCATCAGTAAAGGAATATGTCAATAAATTTAATCAGTTAGCAAGGTTTGGCTTGGAGTTGGTGAACACGCCAGAGAAGAAAGCTTTGAGGTTCGTTAGAGGCTTGAATGAACCGTTGCAAGGGTTGGCTATGACCCACATCCCTATGGGAGCCACCTTTGAAAAGCTAGTAGAAATGGCACTTATGCATGAGGATAAGGCAGTTGAAAAGAAAGGGGATCAGAAGAAACCCCAACAGCAAAATAAGAAGGGTGGTAAAAACAATAATGGCAAAGGGAAAAAGAAATGCTTCAATTGTGGGACGCTTGGCCATCTCAGCAAAGATTGTAGAAAGAAAAAGAAGACTGGTTGTTTTCATTGTGGAGATGCGGGACATTTAGTGAAGGACTGTCCAAAGAAGGGGCAGAGGGCAGGGTCTACCTCGGGAGGACAGGTGCAGGCTCTTATGGCACCAGGGCAGGCAAGGGGGCAAGTTCAGGCTATTGCGGCCCCACCGCTGCAAGAAAGAGGTAGAACAATTTCTGTTGAAAGCTTAGTTTTTCTGTTTGATCATCCTGTCCGTACCTTATTCGATTCTGGCGCATCTCATTCGTTTATCTCTGCATCATTAGTTGAATCACTGCACTTGAACACCAGTTTAGTAGAGGATCCCTTGGTCGTTTCAAATCCAATTGGGGGTTCGGCTCATTTGACCATGATATGTTTGGATTTGAAAATCTCTATACTTAGCGTTGAATTTAGATGTGATGCTTATGTATTGGGCTTCACGGGCTATGGGCTAATTTTAGGAATGGATTGGTTGTCTAGAAATAGGGCCATTCTTGATTGTGAAAGGAGAGTAGTTAGGCTTGTGACTCGCCTTGGTAATGCTCTCGACATCTTTTGTAATCCCATAAATTCCGTTATGCTAAGTTATCTTGAATCGCTTGACGCGTCTGTAGAGAACCTGCGATCGGTAGAAGTGGTCCGGGAATATCCGGATGTGTTTGAGGAGGTGAAGGGCTTACCTCCAAAGCGGGAGATAGACTTTCGAATTTATCTTATGGATAATGCTAAACCCGTATCTTTGCCAGTGCGCCACATGGCTCCTCGTGAAAGGAGGGAACTCAATAAGCAAGTAAAGGAGTTGCTTGAGAAGGAGTTCATAAGACGTAGTATATCGGAGTGGGGTGCTCCAGTAGTTTTTGCCACAAAGGCGGATGGGTCTCTTAGACTTTGTATGGACTATAGAGAACTAAACAAGCTTACTAAAAAGAACCGACACCCACTGCCGAGGATTGACGATCTCTTTGATCAGTTAGTTGGCGCCTCAGTGTTTTCGCAGTTGGACTTAGCCACTGGCTTTCATCAACTGAGAGTGGCTGAGGATAGTATAGATAAGACTGCTTTTAGGACTCCTGACGGACTCTATGAATGGCTAGTGATGCCCTTTGGTTTGACAAACGCCCCTGCATATTTTGTTGATTTGATGAGTAGGGTGTTTAGGGAATACCTTAACAAATTCGTGGTAGTCTTTATGGATGACATCTTAGTCTTTTCTAAGAATAAAGAAGAGCACTCCCTACATCTTAGGGAAGTGTTGGAAACCCTTCGAGCGCACAACCTTAAGGCAAAATTTTCTAAGTGTCACTTCTGGAGGAAGGAAGTACGGTTCTTAGGGCACGTGGTTTCCAAAGAAGGGATAGCAGTGGATCCCGCAAAGGTGGTGGCCATCCAAGATTGGAAGGTCCCTAAAAATGCAACCGAAGTAAGAAGTTTCTTGGGGTTGGCTGGCTATTATAGGAAGTTTATCAAAGACTTCGCAAAAATATCAGCTCCATTAACACGGTTAACGAAGAAGAACCTGGTTTTTACGTGGGACAAAGATTGCGATGATGCGTTCCAACGTTTAAAGAGAGCCTTAACTTCAGCCCCAGTCTTAGTGCTGCCAGATGGGAATAAACCGTTTACCATCTATACTGATGCTTGTGGGACGGGACTTGGCGCGGTCCTCATGCAAGAGGGAAGAGTAATAGCCTATGGTGGAAGGCAGTTGAGGGTTCATGAAAAGAATTACCCCACGCATGACTTAGAGCTAGCCGCAATTGTTTTCGCGCTTAAGTCTTGGCGTCACTATCTTCTTGGTGAGAAATTCGAACTGTTCACTGACCACAAATCATTAAAATACTTATTCTCTCAGAAGGATTTGAATTTAAGGCAGCAACGGTGGATGGAATTCTTAGCCTCCTACGATTTTGAAATAGCATATACCCCGGGCAAGGGTAACGTGGTGGCAGACGCCTTAAGTAGGAAAAGGTTGTCCTTGAGTCCGTTGTTTGTTGAACGACAAAGCTTAGAATTCATCTCTATGTTTGACTTTAGACCCTCCGTTGACTTAGTACCCAGTCTGTTAGCATCCTTGGAGGTTAGACCTACACTTCTAGGACGGGTTGGTAAGGCGCAGCGAGACAACCCACAGTTGGTTGAGATAGTAGAAAAGCTCAAAGGGGGGAGTCGTCAAGCCATCTTCGTAGGTATACCCTAGACGATAAGGGTTGGTTACGAAGGGATAATAGACTTTGTGTACCACAAGACGAAGACTTAAGGAAGGCCATTCTTGATGATGCTCATCGCTCAAAAATGACCATTCATCCCGGCGGGGATAAGATGTACAAAGATATGAAGCGGGTTTTCTTTTGGGCCGGTATGAAAAAGGATGTGGCCGAGTACGTCGCTAGATGCTTGGTGTGCCAACGAGTTAAAGCAGAACAAAAGAAACCCGGTGGGTTGCTTCACCCATTAGAAGTTCCACTATGGAAATGGGAAAGCATCTCAATGGATTTTATGGATGGATTACCAAGATCAAGGAAGGGTAACACGGGGATTTGGGTTATAGTAGATAGACTTACTAAAAGCGCCCATTTTATTCCCGTGAAAAGTAAGAAGACTGCTCCGTGGTTGGCTTCTGTATACATTAAGGAGATAGTTCGTTTGCACGGTATTCCTTCTAGTATAATAAGCGACCGTGACCCCATCTTTACTAGCGAATTTTGGAAGAGTTTACAAGAGGCGGTATGGACTCAGCTATGTTTGAGCACCGCATATCATCCTCAGACAGACGGCCAGACCGAGAGGGTGAATCGCGTTCTAGAGGATCTTTTAAGGCTTTGTATCCTAGACTTTGGGGGTACATGGGAAGAGCACCTTCCGTTAGTAGAATTCGCATATAATAATAGCTTTCAGTCTAGTATTGGCATGGCACCTTTCGAAGCTCTTTATGGAAGACCTTGCCGTTCGCCTACATGTTGGTGGGAATCTACCGATAAAATCCTACTTGGGCCCGATATGGTTAGGGAAACCTCGGAGAAGATTGAGTTGATTCGAAGGAGGATGAAAGCAGCACAAGATAGGCAAAAATCGTATGCTGATAAGAGGAGGACAGATCTTGAGTTTGACATTGGGGACATGGTTTTTATCAAAGTATCTCCGTTACAGAATGTTGTTCGCTTTGGGTCCGTGGGGAAATTAGCACCAAGGTTTGTAGGGTCGTTTCCTGTAAAAGACAGGATTGGGAAGATGGCATATAGGGTGGAGTTGCCTGAGAAACTTAGTGGAGTACACGACGTATTCCATGTATCACATTTGAGGAAGTGTTTGCACAAGACCGCGGAGGTGCTAGAGCCGAGCTTGCTTAAAGTGGTGGAAATAGAGCGTGATGCAACAATTAGACGAGCTCCTACATGCATTCTTGGGTCGGAGATCAAAAAGTTGAGGAATCGAGAGGTCGGACTGGTTAAAGTGCAATGGGGAGATGATGAGAGCAACGCAACTTGGGAGACAGAAGAGAAGATGCGTTCGTTGTACCCTTTCCTTTTTGAGGGTATGTCTTTTAATTTCTCCTTTATCGCTTAACTTATCTTATCTTTAGTATGTCCTCTCATTAGTATCTTTGACCTTTAGTTAGGATAATCCTATGGTTGAAACATGTGTTTGAGACATGTTATGTATGATGGATGCAAAATGGATGCAAGTGTTTGCTAGTGGTTGCTCGTGGATGCATATATACACACACTTTAGGCACTAGATCGGCTCAGTCACTACATATTGCATATTGCATATATATATATGGATGTATTTAGTAAAATGGATGAACGATGGTTGTATTATCATGTGGAATGCTGCATTCAGATGATGGTTGTGCACGCATATAGAAGTATTATGTAGCATTAAGAATCTTTTGCATACATAATGGATGCATGGCACGATCATAGTTGCATTAAGGAGGTCAACTGAATCAGTAGACCGCCTGATTTCGCATTAGGTAAGGACATGTACACACACTTGCATATGATCATAAAGCATTAGAAGTCTTTTAAGGACAATGGATGCCTGTGTATGATGGATGAGTAGATGGACGTTTGGATGGTAGGATATACATTCTTCCAGACTTGAAGATTTCGGGGACGAAATCCTAAAAGGAGGGGAGAATGTAACACCCCGAATTTTCTATTAACACTAAAGTTGCTAAAATAATAATAAGTGTGTAGAAGAGGGGATGTATCTAATATGAATATAAAAATATTAATAAGTATGTAAGAGAGGGGATGTATCTATTATGAATATAAAAATATTAATAAGTATGTAAGAGAGGGTATGTATCTAATATGAATATAAAAATATTAATAAGTGTGTAAGAGAGGGGATGTATCTAATATGTATATAAAAACAATAATAAGTGTGTAAAAGGGGGGGGGGGATGTATCTAATGTGTACATTGTAGAATATATATATATATATATATATATATATGGGCAGTTAATGCAAACATGAATAGAAGTTTATTATTTTGCTGAGTGTTTGCTGAGTCAACAAGATAAACCCCATCTTGTCTGAACGGATGCGGTTATTTCTAGGTTAAATCTAATGGCTTAAATGAATTCTAAAATCTATAAATAAGTGGGTAGACCCTAGACCTAAATCACTTGTAAAATTAGAGAAGCTACCGTCATGCTGCTGCCATGGAGTTCAACATAGCCGTCACAAACTAAGAAGAGGAAGCCTAATCATCTACAACTAAATCTACGCAAATCAAATCAAAAGATCTCTCTTTCTCTAATTCTTTTCTTTTGTTGGTGAGTATGATGATTCTCACAAGACTATTACAAACTAATTTGACTCAGTTATGAATGGATCACAAGAAAGTGATGTGATTTGTAATTGTAAATTCTATATATTGTGGATCTCTTATTATGTTATTATGTTGTCGTATGATGTAAATTATATATGCTATGTCATGCTATGTTGTAAATTCTCTTATGCTATGTCGTGCTATGTTGAGAATCATGTCAAGCTATGTTATACTATCATACTATGCCATGTTATAAATCATGCTATATTATGTTGAAAAATCATGATGTTGTTGGATCATGCTTAAAGTTATGTTTTTTTCATAATTTAAATGGATCTTGTTTATGGGAATTTGCCTATTAGGTTAGGTGTACCCATAAACTTGAAACTATAATTAAATAAAACTTGATTATGGGAATTTGCCTATTGAGTTAGGTGTACCCATATAAAACCATGTTGTTAAAAAAAATTAGATGATGTTGATTCACACATGTTCATATGTAAGTTTATGAAAATTGATTGAGATCATATTAGGTGAATTTTGAATAAGTTGACACCTTTAGATCCATGACATGTATAATCTATGCAAGTTGGACATATGCAAGTTTCACCCCTTATTATGATTCATTTGGTCACATATACATGTTGTTATTATGATAATCTCTTTTATGCTATGAGTTAGGCTATTCGAGTCTAACATATATTTTGCGAATAAACGTTCAAACGTGGGGTGGGGGTAATATTAGGAATTAATAAATTGGGTGCAATTTTGTAAGATTTTGCATACCATGAATGGATGTCCATAATTGAGTCAATTATGGACATTGTTAAAAATTGGAAGTAATTAATAATTCAAGTAGGGAATTATTAAAATTGGGGGAAAGTGGATTATTATTAATAATCAATGCTTAGGACACGAGGTTGGACCCGTTTGTGATGTAAACCTGCCCGGACCCGCCCGGCAAATCCAGTAGTCACAAATGTCGGCCCAATGTGAGAGGTCCTAGGCCCAAACTAAAGCATAACAGTTGTAAAGACACGAGGTTAGACTCTTTTATGGTGTAAGACTGCCCGGACCCGCCCGGCAAATCCAGCTACCATAAATGCCAGTCTAATGTGAGAGGTCTTTACGAGGTTATGGCCTTAATGAACTAAGAAATAATTAACCAGATAATCATTTAAGGTGGGACATGGGGGTTAAGTAGGTGCCTTGGGTGGCATGAGGAATCTGGTGGTTGTCTTTAGAGGCATTTGAAATACGATTAGACTTAACCAAACACACATGTAAATGAACATGACTAAGTGGGTTAAGTGGGATGGACTAATGGGGACAAGCTTAGGTGGAATGCTTGTGGTAAATAGTGGGGGCCCATTTCAACCAGTATCCCAAAACGTATCTTTGTGGGCTCGACCCAAGTCGAGGACGGGACACGCATACTGGGTTTGACTATAAGAGGCCAAAACAGGGAGCGGTGGCAACGCAAGTCCAACGGGTTTCATATGCGTGTGTGGACCCGGGCTGGTAGGTAAGACGTTGTTGCATCGTGTAGGTATAAGCCGTGCATGTCCGTTGTATCGGGTTGCCACTTTAGGGGAGTGATACACCCTACTGTGGGGCCAGCAGGGGTATCTACGAGTTAGGGAGCCGATCGAATAATGGGAAGTAGGGTACACCTAGTGGAGATAGGGGCAGGCGGCACCTATGTAGTCAGCTAGGGGTACGTAAAGCCATTGGGAAAGTTTCTAAGTGAAGCTAAGTGGGATGAATCTTTAGGGTGACTGGTGTGGTGCAGTATAGTGTTTATCCTTTAGTATTTAGGAGCGCCTATAACGTTGCCTTTAGCGATTGTCTATGTCCTTAATCTTCTCTTCATAGACATTTTCTTGTTTTCCAGCTTATGCCTTAGTCCAGTTATTTTGGTAGTAGTATTGTAGAATTATCATATTCACCAGACTTTATGTCCGACCCCCTCTTTTCCATCCTTTTTCTCCCTTCAGGTCCGCAGGTTGGGCCAAGTTCTAGTGGAGTCTAGTTGGATCGCTTATCTTCTGGAAAGCTTGGACTACTGAAGTAAAGTCCTGCTTGTTATCTTTCTTTTTAATGGCTATTCATGTAATGGGATTATGTACTTGTTTTATCAAGATAGATATTGTACTTGACATTGAATATGGTGTTATGATGTAATCAAACATGTTTTGACTTCTGCTACAATGAAATAAAGTTTTTGAATTTCCGAATACTATTTTATATCTGTCTTGTTGTAATTTTACTGTTCTATATTCACTTAAAACCTCCATGGAAGTTAATGCATTCCCTTTGTGAGTGACATTAATGGACGTGGGGTGTTACAATATTGCTAATCAGATTCAAATATTTCTTTTTTCGTCCAATTCAGACTTATATTGAATTATGTATGTTCATTTGAAATTAGAAATCGAATTTTCAAACTCCCGCGCCATTTCAGGCTCGTTTTATAATTATAATAAATTTATTCATTCTAATTTCGTCGAAATTAAATTTTTAGTCGTTATTATTTAAAATAAAGCATTTAAAATATTCAAAATCCATTAAATTTGCCAAAATAAAATTTTTAAATTGGTTCTGATTTTCTGGATTGTTACAATAGCCAAGGATAAATAAAATGGAAGTATACACGTGGGTTCATTAATTTTTGGAGAGAAACAATGAAGGGGGAAAATGGAAAGGAGAAACCAAAGGTTGTAAATTTAAGGAATAAATGATTGCATGCAAAAGTTATAAAAGGGAATTTTAAAATGAATGGACAAGTAGTGTATGTATTAACAAAGAATAAATGAATGCGTGAAAATGTTATTAATTCAACTGTTTTACACCGTAAATAAAATTCAAATGTTAACGCCAAATAGGCGCATTTATTTCGCAATTTACTGCTCTCCTTTTTATTATGCGTTCTTTATATAAATAAGGTTCAGATTCTAGTTTGATTATACCGCTTGTATTATAAATAGTCTTGTCATGAAATAAATTTAGTTTACTTAAAAAAATATTATTCACTATTTAAATTAAACTTTAATTTTAAATTGCCAACGATAAAAATTTCGTTTCTTCAAAGTTAAACTACATATAAAGTTAGAACATTCTCTATTAGCAAAACGTAAATATTAAGAATTTAAGTTCACAAAATAATCCATATATATTTAAAGCTAACTTTAGGCAGTAATATTAAAACCAGGAATTCTTATGTTACATCACAACCGCTATATTAATTACTTTGCAGAGAAGTAAGATTTTTGAATGTATTTTATATGTTCATTATTACTTTCATCAAATCTGTGACAAAAACAAATTTGCGTATAAAAAAGGGTAATAAATGGATATATTTTAAAATCAATTAATTGGCATATGTGTCAATTAATGCCCAGTTAATTTCTTACATGCACAATTAAAACTTTGCCATATATAAAATTAAAGACATTTCTATGTATACATATATAAGATAATTTGAATTTGTACTAATTAATTGCAGGATATGCAGTTAACCTTTCGATAGTATATAAAGTTAATAAAATAAAAATCATCCACAAATATCTACTAAGTAGAATATATTGACAATTAATGCACAATTGATTGCTAATCTACGCAATTAATTCTAATTATCAAAAGCATTAAATATAGAATTTGGACCTTACGTATTAGATTCAAAATAAAATTCAATTCTAAGCCGAAATTCCAAATATAAATATTTATTTTGTGATAATCTTTATTTAAATACCATTTTAAATTAAATAATCTAATTTAATAATTTTCCTGAGTTTGTTTGAAATTAAATAGTATATAAAAACTAATTTCAAGGTTATTCTCAAATTTTTTGTTTCGTAAAAATAACCAATTTATACTCCATATTCCTTAAAATAGCTTAAATTAAAATTTAAAATTGGTTCTGAAATTCCGGGTTGTTACAAATAAATCAATAATAAAAATTATTATTTTGATGTTATTAAATAAACATATGATATTAGTTGATATCCATTTCTACTAAAATTATTATTGGGTAGGTGAAATTAGTCTCGATTTCTACTAAAATTCGATCAAAATTCAATTTGGTCTCATTCACCGTGGTAGAATCCATTATAATAGGCTTCCCAAGAGTGCTAGTAATTCTTCTAATAGCATCTTCATTGGAATATAAGTTAAAAAAAATGTCGTAAGAGATATAATAGAAAATGTATAAATGCCATTTACTAGTAATTCACAATATTTATTCAATTGGAGTCTATGCGTTGCATGTAAGGAGATTATTTACAATATCCAAGGAGATTGCACTTTCCCTTTTCATATGTCACAATGTATAATTATTATACACTATAATACACACTACAAAAAATTAATTGATTGATTTTCTATTTGTTTCTAAGCGTTCCGGGATTTATTATATAATGTAATACACGCTACAAATAGTTAATGGACAACAGACCACCTACTAGTCAACTACAAATCAAATACATGAACCTCACTCTCTAGCCTAAAATTTATTTTTCGGTGGTCAATACATTTCAATTACTCTATCGCTTGCTAACTGCTTCGGCTTGGCATTCATTTGTGATTCCTACAATCCATAATTTTATAAATGTTAATAGTTAATTCCCTATGTATATAGTTGCATTAACAACTGAATCACAAAGAAAAAGAAACTAAAATTTATGTGCAAATGAGACTCACATCGTGCACTGCCTCCCTCAACATATGCAACTGCTCCTATTGACACTGTCCTCGCCTGCGTTATTAATTCAAACTTATTTAGCACCAATCTAATTAAACTATAAGATTCATGAACTTTTGTATTTCATCTAGTTGATGCACTTTAATTCTGTTGCACTATATGATAAACATTACTGTGCGTAAACAATAATAAACGCATTTAATAATGATGAAATCTATGATATAACCTCTTCAAAAATGGTTTAAATTTGTTGATCTTGACTGATGATTCTACCCAAATTTCGGAATAATGGAAAATCTTATTAAGATAACTGCATTTTGCAGCAGTTTACATCGACATCGTGCATTTGTGCTGCCTTATATAAGGTCACAAATGATTGTACATATAAATTTTAATTGGATTGCGTGTTCTACCATTTAACTTTGAAGTAATTTTGGAAGAGAAAAGCTATGGTAATGTTTGGTTTATTTTATGTTTTGATTTTTAGTTTTAATACGAAAGTTGGGAAGATTTGAAGTATATCGAAGGTGACGGATCAAAGGCGGAAGGAGTGCGGAGGGGACCGCGGGATGATTGATAAATGAATTTGTTATCATCCTTCCATTGTTTCTTACAATACTGAAAATAATAAAAAGTTGTTTTTGGTTTTGTGTGTTAACTTCGTTTTGTAAAACGGTCGTTTTTCACGATATGTGTGCGCCTTCGGTACTTTTGTATATGCGAAAACTCAAAATTAAAAATGTAAACCAAACGAATCCTACCTTTTTGTTAATGATCCACACAGCACAAGTTCAAGAAGGAGTTGTAAGGGATCCCAAGTATTTATAATACTCGCCACTTCGCTTCTCTTGTTTTTATTATGCCTAACTTCTCTTCACCATCCTTTAACATTTCTATGTATTTCTCCATCTATGGTACAAAATATTAGTAAGTATATACACTATCAATATTTTATAGATGGTCTTTTGTCAGATATCAAATAATTGATTTACTACACATCAAACTAACCCGTCTTAATAGTGGACCAGGCGAGCCAACTTTCTACAGGATGCCAAACATCGCAATCTTGTTGTCGGTGCTCAGATGAACCATGTGCCACTCCAAGTCATAAATGTGCATGTACATGACCATTAACATATATGAGATTGTATTATCGCTTTGTTTCTCACTTTCTTTTCTTGAAAATATTTTGAAAACTGAATTCTAAATTGCTATAGTAATGTTGGAATGAATCTATAGTTTTCTTATTCATTCGATTATTAAAAATGTAGAGAAATAAAACATCCTTCCGTAAAGAAAAAAACTGACAAAATATTGTCACAGAAGTCATCTTCCAGTAGAAAAAAACTACATGAGGACAATCGAACAAATCTAGTTTTATGGTAATAACATAACTTACTTTCTAATTTATTGCCCTACTTTAAATATACCTAAAGTTGAAATTGCTATAATGGTAAACAATTCATAACTACACAAATTTCAAATAGAGTTATCTAATCTAGGTTAATTTTGATAGGTAATTGTATATTACCTACATATGATAATGTTATATGTAGTAAGCTTCATATTGAATAGACAAAATGTTATATACCATTGGGTGCATGCAGAATGGAAATAATAATTTAAATCAAACCCATAACATAATATATCTATCATATTAGGAAGAGATACCATGTGATCCAATTTGCAAATGTGATGCTGTAGAACCTATTCCCGTAGTAAGAATAACAAACATGTTAAGCTACATTAACTGATCAGACTTAAATTTATTCTTTGGACCAACTAATAATATAACAGTCATAAATCAGCTTGTCATTGCTCAAGCAATAGTTCTGATTTTTTTTTTAGAAAAAATGTTACTGCTTGAAATCATTATTGCATAAAGCATTTAGAATTCAAGAGCAGCTAAGAAAGCTATAATTTATATTATGTTTTAGAAATAATATATACGAAGAATATATAGTAATTGCAGTTATTCTAATTCTAATTTTGATATGTATGTATGTATATGTGTGTGTGTGTATATATATAAAGAACGTAAATACTGACTTTGAAAATAATGCTTTTATAAATTCATTAGAATGTTTTATTTACGGAAAGTCATGAAATACTGTTATAATATACAAATATTCCAACATAATATACTGACATAAAGCATACAATCCTTATCAAGTCAGATGTACTAAGACGACTGAATGTTATCAAGCATACATGTAAGCAGAAGACTTAATAAGGCAACATGAAGTTGTCAACCATACCAGGAAAAGAAGGGAAGTGCTATAATGAAACTTGAAAGCAATAAAAAACGTATGGTCTCATGAAATAAGACAGAAGACATGACACAAAATAATGTGCTCCATTATTGTTCATTAAATGGAGTCCTACTTCATTAATCCAACACACAAAATGTGACATATAGTTCTCTTTGATAACCGTTATTTTTATATACCTAAAAGAAAGAAAAATACAAAATAAATCTGATTTTATGTCTAGTTTGTGAGAAAAATGCATGCCTTGTTTGTGTAAAATTGTCCTTGAGTGGAAGTAACAACACTTGCTCCTACCTATTGCATTGAAAGCATTTTTAGCAATGAAGCCTTTAGTACCTACAATAAAAAAGACGTCTATCAAACACGATCCACAAAAATAAGAGGTCAACCACTCTGAACAAAGTGAACTTCTATGTGGTCTTTGTAATCTCAATCCAAACCTATAGCATAATTTTAACTCCTGAACAACATTAGTTTCAAGCATTTCTGCCTGCACATGATCCCCTTCAATCCAACCCCTTGGCCACGCTTCTACTGTAGTTCCCACTGTTACTTCTAGCTATTTGGCCCTACAGTTGTCCAATAATAATGATTGGCTGTAACTGTCAGCGCCCATTTTTTGTAAACATGCATCATCTTGCGTCCACTCGGTAACTAATCGTTATAGTGATGATCTACCAGTAAATATGGATAGAACAATGTAACCAAAAAACGAAGTAAATACATCCAGTCAAACATTATAACAAAAAATGTATGACTTTATGTACTGATTAAGTATTTGTATAGTGATGAAGGCCATAATTTTGTAAACACCATGATTATGCAACAACGATGATGGAATCAAACCATTCAATTATCACTGTAATGACCCGCATTTGCAGAGGTATTATAGTAAATTTATTTAAATATATAAATAGTGATATAGTGAATTAAATGGTGGTTTAATTAAATAATGGCGAATATTTAATTTAAAATGATAAATTAAATAATATATTTAATTCTGAAATAATCACAATTGGCTGGAATGACGATATGGTGTGAACTGGATCATCTGTGATATTTAATTCAGTTTAGAATTTAATTTGAATAACGAATATATTATATAAACGACAGTTTGAACGTAGAATTATAATATAATTAAAATCGAGCTCGAAATGGTGCTGCAGTTCGTAAATTGGCGATTCGAACTTCAACTGAATGTACAGGATTCGTTTAAAGCCGGATTTCTGTGAAACAAGAAACGTGTGCAGCTGGTGGAGTATATCTTTCTAGTGGAAGAGAAAAATCAGGATTTCGTCGTGTAGATTTTGATTTACGTCCAAATCAAATTTCAGAAAAGTCGCTGTGGAATTCCTTTATAATTTATAAAGGAATTAATTATGTTTTAAAAAGGAATTTCATTTTAAATCGAATATCGATTTAATCGCGATTTGAAATATCAAGTTATAAATCCCAGTAGAGCTATATGTTATTCCACTATGAATATATAAGATAATACAAAATTATTTATATTTAATTTAATTATATTTAAATAAATTTATATATTTAAATGGGTCATCCAGAGCTTTAAAAATAGCCAGCTTTGCAAACGAAGTCGGAATTCGACGACACTAATTTTTTTGGATCCGCAATGTCAAATAGTTGTTAGATTTCCAGTTTCGTGATTTTTAGAGTCACTGTGTGGTCGTACGGATTTTTAAAGTGAAAAACAGTCAGTATTTTGACAGTTAAAAATACACTGTGTGAGCAAACGGAGTCTGAATTCGACGAAACCAGTTTCGTTGGGACTGTAATGTCGAACTCAAGCTGCATATCCGTTTTTGTGATTTTTAGGTATCGTATATGGTCATAGGAATTTTTAAAGAACACATATATACAACTGTTGATTATAAATTAATATAATAATCAAAATAAAGAATATCTAAAAATTTCTATAAATACACATATCTTCCTAAACCCTAAGAAAAAGTTTGTGCATCCTCATATTCTCAACCGCCTCAAAAATAACCAAAACGTGAGAAATAAATCAAAGAATAAATCAAAAGAAATTGAAATAAATTTCTATAAATCACCAAAGTTGTATATTTGGATTCAACAACGCAAGAGCTCCATCCTAGTGGTTTCAGAATGTGGTGCGATGGGTTTTGGTGAACATCTACGGTTTCCACCGTGTTATTTTTGAAACTAGGGTTCAAGTTATGGCGAGATTTATACAACGATTGATGGATTCATGTTTGGTTGTGGATTGAGGGTGAAAAATGACAACTTGCGGTGAGTTTTTGTGGATTTCGATGACCAAACTGACGCGTTCACTGTAGTGTTGGAGAACACCGCAACTGGTATCGTGAGCTCGAGTAGAGGGTCAATGGTAGGAGATTGGAGAGGGAGAGACGAGAGGAATTGTAAGTATTTTTGGTGGATTTTAAAAGAAGGAAGGAAGGAGGGGTTGGAGCTTGAATTTGCGGAAATGTCAAGGAGGAAGAGCAGCGTGCATTCTGTTCGGGTTTGGGGAAGAAAGTAAAGGGAGCGGGTTGGGCTTTTGGGTAGAGGACGAGATGGTTATGTTTAAGGGGGTGAGGTCCATTAAAATAAATAATCAAGTTTTATTTTTAATACTAATTAGTGTATAAAATTCTAAATGTAATATCTTACGCATAGAAACTCAGAATCACGAACCGTAAGTTGCGTTGGAACCGTATGGACGGACACTACGCATTGGAACTGACCAGAAGTGGAATGGAGCTCGTTACAAATTATGGAGAAATAAACTGTTTGATCCAAATCAAACAACAGTTTATCGTTATTTAACGATGAACTGCCAATTTAAGTAAATCTCACTAACTCTGAACAGTTTATAATTTCATGTTGTATTTTTAGAACTGTTAGAAATTGTCTGATTAACTGTGTGTTGACTGATTGATTGAACTGCTAGTCAGTTAGTGGAAATTATATATATATATATATAAACCATTAGATATTTAGATATTGATTTTGCTATCAGAATATTTTATACCGAACTGAAAGTGATGTCGATTTTATTGTGTAACATCTCTAGATGCAGGGAAATAGGTTGAAGCGACCCAACAGGGTTCCTCAATATATAAATACTGTTTTGTTTTATATATTGTGTTATACGATGTGATATGAAATCTGTTGATGATTATACATGTGTGAATGATACTGATCATTGTTGTATGGCATGTTAAATACCATAACATACCGGAATGTGGATAAGGGAATTTTCAAAGTGATATTTGAAAATAAATTATTTATAAAATCAAAGGATTTAATAAAAAGGAAATTATTTATAAAATCAAAGTAGATTTTATAGACAGGAATATTTATAAATAGGAAATATTTATAAGAAGGATATTTATAAGTGGAATACTTATAAAGTGAATTATTTATTTAAGATAAATAAATAAGAAATTAAATGGATTAATTATTTGGTGAATAAATTAGATATTACAAAGGGATTATTTACTTTGGAAGATAAACAGGATTAAATCAAAGGAGAATTTAATTAGAAATAAACAAGATTTAAAATGGAATATTTATTTAGAAAATAAATAGAAGTATAAGAGAATTATTTATTTAGAAAATAAATAGACAAATATAGAAAGAGAAATATTTGTAAACCATTTACAAATAGAATAGAGATAAAAAGGAAATATTTGTAGAACATTTACAAACAGATTAAATGGGATTATTTATTTATTTAGGGAATAAATAAAAGAAAAAGGATTTATTTATTTAGGGGATAAATAAAATTAAATGGAATTTATTTATTGATAGAAAATAAATAAAAGAAAAAGGAATATCATTTGATAAATAAATGGAACTAAATCAAAGGAATATTTATTTAATGAATAGAAAATGGATATCTGTTTTAACAGATAAATAGAAAGGGTTAATTTACAAATAACAAATTTATAAATTAAATTAAATATTTATCATTCGATAAATGGGATATATAAGTCTGAACTTATATAGAGAAGAGATATTGGCTTTAACACCGATAGTTTAAATAGAATGCGTACACAACACTTGTATAAGTGAAGAACGTTATTAAAGAGAAACATTTATAAATTGCAGAACCGTTACTAAAAATAAATCTTTTTAAATGAATAAACGTTATCAAATAAGGGTACTCGAATAAAAGAAATCGATTTGAGTTATAATTAATCAGTTAGGGTTGACCAGTTAGAGTTAACCAGTTAGAGTTGATCAGTTAGAGTCGATCAGTTAGAGTTAACGAGTTAGAGTTAATCAGTTAGAGTTAATCGATCGAGTTAAATCGCACTAGAGTTATTCAAATGGAGTTAATCGAATTTAGTTTGTTCGAGTAGAGTTGAAATGAGTTAATCGAATTTAGTTATTCGAAGAAGAGATAATCAAATAGTAGATATTCGAAGTGAGATAATCGAATCAGAGATATTCGAAGTGAGTTGATCGAATCTAGTTATTCGACAGGAGTTAAGTCGAATATGATTTATTCGAAGAAAGAGATTATCGAATATAAGTATTCGAAATTAAGCAAATCGAAAGAGTTATTCGAATTAATTATTCGAATAGAGTTAAATAAATAAGGGTTATTCGAATAGAGTTAAATAAATAAGGGTTATTCGAATTAGTTATTCGAAAGGTGTTATCGATTATAGTTTCATCGAAAGGAGTTATCGGATTAGTTATTCGAAAGGAGTTAAGTAAGGAGTTAAGTAAAAAGAGTTAATCGATTTGGGTTAAATAAATAGAGTTAATCGAATTTAGTTTATTCGAAGAAAGGCTTTCGAATCTAGTTATTCGTAAGAGAAATTATCGAATATAGTTATTCGAAGGGAGGAGTTATCGAATAAAGATTCGTTCGAGAGAGAGTTACGTAAGGAAGTGTTAAAGGGTTAAAGATGAACTTACCCTATTTCGAGATTTGAAATGTTGTTCAATTAAGGTCTGAGAGGTAGTTATACCCCAACTTGATTGACTTCGTTTTTAATTTAGAAATGGGTAAGGTTTGAGGGTGAAAGTGGTTGAGTGATTTAGGTAAATAAGTATAGTGGTTCAAGTTGTCATCGTGACGTTGATTTAAACATCTGTTTAAATCCAAGTAAAGAAGATTTGGAAATGTTTTTTTCAAATAAAATTAGAAACATAATCAAATATTGAAACTGGAAATATGAATTAGAAAAGGAAATGTTTTCCAATGTTAACATAGAAAATAAGTAAATATGAATATATATATATATATATATATATATGATTGATGATTGATTTATAGAATTTCCATTTGGAAATAATATCGTTGTTTGCACACATATTTTTCTTTGATAGTTAACTCATCGACTATCGAAGTTTTTGACCATTTTAACGTTGTTATTATGGAGAGACCGATCGGATTATTATCCAAAGAACCACTCTGTATTGGCGTAAGCGTTGCGAATCATATATGCCAAAGATAATTGAAGACGAAGTAAAGTGCAAGGGCTATTGTATAAGTCTTAGATCACAGTGCCTAAGATGGATGTACTGAATAGTGCCTTTGGTTCATCCTGTTCCTGGATGACTTGTATGGATGAATGTCTGACAGAGTATTTCCAGAAAGGTCACGTACATTGATTTCTTCAACAGTACCAATAGTGGAAGCAGAGAAGAAACTTCTTAGCTAACACATAATGTACTGTTGTAGATGTCAATTAATGATTTTCGCTGCATCTGACAATGTGGCATTCGGAGTGAATCTGATGTGATGATAAAGCGTAGCATCTAGCCTTACATCCGGTAAATGACAGAAATCGGGCAGGCAGCATGACTATGTAGGTCGCACCTATTAGGGTGCATAATCACCTGATCTAGAGTTTCATTTACATCTAAAAATCTATTGTCGATACTGTCCCATTCGGGAAACGGTTGCTGATCCCAACCGTTGGTGATATACATTCGATACACTCAAGCGAAATGAGTGGTCGGTCATGTGTGGCCGGGTTGCAAGATGTTCTTGTTGAACCCAGCGTATTCCTCTCTAGAGGTGCACTAGCGAAATGTGGTTCCATACCTTGTCATAGTTGGAAATCCATTACCCAATACATGCTTGTGGTTTTGATTGTATACTATATATGTAGAACGTGAGATGAAAGCGTTTCTGCTAGAAGATTATTATACTGTGATTGATAGACAATATTATAATATCAAAAGGTTTTTGATATAAAGATATTTTGGATTCTCATAAGGGAAAAACCCGTTCTGTTATACGGCGTGGTCTTATGAGATATCGTTTACTTGTTCAAACTGTTTTAAACTGTTTTACTCATAC
Source organism: Allium sativum (assembly GCA_030737875.1). Lineage (NCBI taxonomy): Eukaryota > Viridiplantae > Streptophyta > Magnoliopsida > Asparagales > Amaryllidaceae > Allium > Allium sativum. The sequence continues at coordinate 14,727,544 of CM060924.1, forward strand.
CAGTCCCATGACTGACCCGGAGTTTATTCTGTTTTGTTTTCCCTAAACTCTAAAGTGCCCAATTTTGTACGGGCCGTCAAGTAGTCGGGATTTTTCAGATACACTAGGGGAGCTTGGAGCAGGAGGCTTCAAGATTTTATAGCTATTGTTTTTCCACTATTGTTGTAAGTGTTGTACTCTGATAAGTGCTATTGTATGCATAACTGTTTTATTTAAAAAGTTATGTTATATTTTATTCGTTCCGCTGTGAGATTCGTGTTTACTCTGATGATGATGTTCTTCTACTTCTTTTATTCTAATAGTTCTATCGTATCTATTCTCACCCTCTAACTTCTTTTATTAACTATTCGGTTATTTTCGATCCTTGGATGTTCGATATGTGTTGTATATCGGATAACCAAGATCAACTTTTTCCGGGTCGTTACAATCACACCCATACCTTTAGATAAATTTGGTTAAATTAAGAACTGATAAATGATAGTGAAAAATAATTAAAAAACTATTATTATAACAGATTCGTAAATTAAAATGGTAGGGTAAAAAAGAAAATAAAAACATTTGAATCATAACTTAGCAAAAAATAAAGTATGAAGAGCTGAGCTTAATAGTGCGAATGCATGAATGCAGTTGAGTCATATTTACTTGTTCAAATGAACACATAAAAATCAAAAAAGTGTGTATTAAAGAACATCAATCAATGAACCACACAGTCTAAACTGAAGGGGAATAGTCATCGAATTTTGGAAAAACTAACTATTTAAGCATATTCCAAGCTCTGAACTAAAGCACAAAGTAATATAAAATTTGTACTTGAGAAACCTTCAACTCCCCTTTTGGACGCGCGGGAAACCAAGGAAGTACCAACAAGTATGAGTCACAACCACATGTAATCCAGTCAAAAAGAATGATTTAGTGCAATACAATTGGTTCTACCCAACAAAATATCACTAGTAAATCTTATAATAAGCAGGAAAGAAGTATATTGAAAAAGTTCAAAGATCTGCAGCAAGTGGTTCGGCCCAAAAAAATGAATTACCGATAATATTGGGAACTCAAAAATGCTTATGCGCATCTAAATTCAAATTAAACTGCTATCACCACCATGATGAGAATTTTTTTTCTTCTGTAACTACAATATACGTGCAGCTGGAAAATCATCTCAAAAGCATTCTAAAATTGTAAAAATATATTTTTAGTTCTTGAGACTATTAGAGTCGTTAAGACACAACACAAGGATACATAAAGTGGTGGTTTAATGATATTTATATTCTTATAAAAGGAAAACTATAGTCATATACTCCTAGCTTGAAAGTTTAGGTTAACAGTTACTGTTCAAGTAGTCTATAAATAAATACTTTCCTTTTTAGTTACAAAAATCAATAAATCCTGCTTACCTTGCCCTGTAGAGTCTCGTTTGCTACTGCCAGGATTCCTGCCTACATGGAAAAAAAATACGTGAAGACAAAATAATTAATCACAATAATCATATGTACTTGAATAGACATAAAAAAGGTCATAATTTAGATAACCCCATGTTTCAAATCTTACATTAGGCTCGCCATTATAACCATGGGCTTCTCCATATCTGTGTGTCAAATTTCTATGGAACTTAAGATCTTATCATAGGAACAAAAAAAAAGAGAATTAATATATGTTTCTAATACCTAGATATTAAAACTTTATATTATAGTAAATATATAGAATAACAAAATATATCAATGATGAAGTGAATATGAATAATACTTGTTGTGGTGAATCACACCAAATGAATTGAATTTCCATACTGCAACCAGTAATTTCATAAATTTAAAATAAAATAATATGCAAACTTAACAAAGATGATGTTCTTTACACTAAGTGATTTAGCTATGTGCATAATCATGCGACAAGATAATATTTTTTCATTGAATTTCTTTGAAATAACACAACTTAACATCCTTTGATATAGCTTTCAAGCAAACTGTACAATGCTAGTATGTAGTTATGAGCTCCTCAAGTATCTCATGTATATAGTAATCAATATGAAGAAATCAATCTAAAATCGGTTTATCAAAAAAAAACTGTGGCATAGGACTAAATCTAATGTGGATTACATTTATATATTTATCAAATATACTCTAAAGTAACTATATCATAGTAGATGCTATGATATCAAATATGCTTTGACGTATATTATAAATATTATCGAGTATACATTTAGAAAAACTATCTGTAATATCCCGCATTTTTAACAATTTAATAATTAATTTGTTTATTTAGAAAAGCGATTTGCTTGTTTATATGGTTTAAATTCAAATATATTTTGAATATTTAAATAATATAAAAGGTAGAATAATAAATTTATTTCCATAATAGTCGGAAATACAAGAATTTGCAATATTGTGTAAATTGGATAATATTTGATATTTAATTGAATTTGAATTCGAGTTATAATAACGAATTTATTATTTGGCACATCGCTCGACACGATCGTATTTTTATTTTTTGTCCATAGCGATTTGTATTTGAGCGAAATTTTACCTAGTCAGGTATACCAAACTTTAGAATATATATATATATATATATATATATATATATATATATATAAAATACCCTAATCTACATTTATATTATCATCCAAGCATGGTACAACCGCCGAGTACATTGCACACAACTAAATAAAATGGGAATTTAGACCTATACCTTCATGTTTAAGATAATCCTATCTTATGCAGTACCAAAGCACAAGCCTAGTTAGCTACCGTGCACCTCATGAAACCACAAAAGGCTTGTCATATTATTATTTTTCTTCTACAAGTACACACAAAACGCAGACCTAATAAAGAGGAAAAGAGAACAGCTACTCTACAAATTTCTACAGATACATCTATATCTCGCAAACATAATGTAATTTCTATTCTGTCAACCGTCCTAACAAGCTATAGATGAGTAGCCTGTATGTGTTCAAGCTAAAAACGTGGGATACAGGGTACTCTCAGCTTTGATCAAATGAAATGACCCAATCTTCCTAGTAAATGCAAGCATGGATTGCTTTGAGAACAATATACATCAGGACACAAACTGAAGAACATTTTATTGCTGATTACAACAATTACATCAGAGTACAAGAATACAACAGAGTATGAATACTTATTACATGAAGAAATACAATAATATCAGAGATTTAAGTTACATTTAAATAGCAGCGGAAAAATAATACAAATATACAACTGAAAAGAATACACCGATACAGAGCTTTCTGAATACCGCTTCAGCGGTAAACCAGGATCCCGTAAATATATCTGCAAAAAGCTACTCGACTGCCCGTGTGGAAAATATGGGCACCCGAGTTTGCCAGCGAAACAAACTACAGGTCAGTCATGGGACTGGTATGAGAAATCTTAGCTAATCTTATCTAATAGGGCCAATCACAGGACCACGCCGCTAATTTTTCAAATAATTCATAAATAAAAAAATTAAAAGGTAACTAGTATAAATTTGTGTGGTAATTATTTACTCACAATTTCTCTATAAATTTACATTAATGTTATTTTTATATTTAGCATATTTCGAATTTACATTATTTATCTTAATTTAATATATATATTTAATATATATTTTTTACGTTCCATTATATAATAAACTATAATAAATTCAAAATATAAAAAAAATCTAAGGAATCAAAAACAAAAATTTTGAAAAATTGGTTTTACTCCATTGGATTGCCAGTGCATAAAATCAAGTAAATCGTTAAACAATCGTAATGCTTTTTAGAAAAATGAAACCATTATAAGACCTAAGTCCCATCACACAATGCAATGCAAACCGGAGGATAGGGTTTTACCTTATAATGGTCGAAAGATGCATGATACGATAAAACGGATTTAATATTAGTGCGTATATGTTTTAATAAAACATTTCAATCATAAATATCAATCATAGACGACATGGGTACCATATATCATGTCGCCATACTAATTCTATATTCAAAACCGCAAGGTCATATTGGAAATTGCATTTCCATTATGAGTCGAGGCTAGGGGCAAGCTCCTCTCAGATTCGAGACACTCTAGCAAATGCCTTAGGATCCCCCGCTGTGAATCCTTGGAGCGGTAGGGCCGGTCCACACCTGTCGAAAGTGGATTGGCAATTCCTGAACACACGTTTCCTGGTTCCTTTGAACCTATAATATGACCACTAACGGCCTATAAATCCGAGGCGCCTCAAAATCCATCATCCACATAAGTAAAATGTCAGTGCTGGTAGGTCCCTTACATCACTCTAGCTAGAAAGAAACGTGTGCACTTCCTACGGTCCATATCCCATTTTTGACTCATACCGGGGTGTGAGGCTCGTGAAGTCACGTTATACACAAAGGTATGCCATAATAGGCTATACTTTGATCATCCCACAAGGCCCTGCTTTTCAACAAAAGCCTTGATCAATTGCATCTTGGCGTGTCACATTGGCAATTCACGCCATGCGATCAATCACTATTAATGTATACCCGGGTGTTAAGAAGGGAATAAATTCTCCACCACCAATCAGATATACTGTAACACCCCGTGTATTCTATAACAGTGAAATTTACGAATTAAAGTATAATTAATTTCAAATCAAAGAATTAAGGGAAACGGGATACGCCATTGCGTTTGTCTCGGAAAAATACGCGAAATAGAGTCCGAGTTTTCGAAAAACGGAGTCCGTATGAAGAAGATATGGCCTCCGGAAGTTTCTTAATTAAGTTTAAAATTCGAACATAAGAAAAACAGCTCAGAAAAACAATTCAAAATTCAAAATCGGGCCCAATTGGCCAGGGCGGGAAAATTCCCGCCTAAGGCACCCAAGTCGACTTGGCAGTCGACCTGGGCTAGCCATGTCGACAGGGCTGTCGACAGGACTGTCGACAGGGCTATCGATCTGGCCCAGAGCCAGGACGAACCCAGCCCACCCTGGCTGGCCTAGTCTATGTTTGGTCGATTTTCAGAAGCTTGCTTTGTCACTAGGGCTAGGTGGCAGCTCCTAATTGGTCTCTCTTTCGAATGAATGGCTACGATTAACCCAAGCTACATCAATGGTCCTAATCAGTTCATAAACTCTATAAAAATGACCCTAGACTCTACCTAATCTATTCATTCAAAAATAAGAACGAGGCCATCATGCTGCTGAGGAACGACTAGGAGTGGCCACCAATTTGAGAGACGATTAGGGGGCAAATTCTAAAGCATAAAGCAACTTAAACAAATCAAATCAACGCCTACGTCAAAGGAGCCGCATCTCCAAATTCCTGAATTGGAGAATTCGCCACACGATTGTAAGTAGAGTATTATTCCGGTGTGAATAAATAACTGTGTTTGGTTTGTACACTTGATTTGTGGTGATAAGTAATTCATATTTGTGCGTTACTATGATTCTTATCGATTTGGAATGTTGTATAACGATTGGATATTCGCAAAGTATGATATTCATTATAAAAACTACATGTTTGCGGTAGTTTTATGCAAGTATACGATTGGATATTCGCAAAGTATGTTATTCATTATAAGAACTACGTGTTTGCGGTAGTTTTATGCAAGTATACGATTGGATATTCGCAAAGTATGTAATTCATGTTGAAGCTACATGTTTGTAGTTGTTTAATTTAGATTCATGCAAGTATGTGGTTTTGCTACTATGCCAACATAATGTATATTTTTGTACAAAAATCACTTTTTGCGTAATTGGATCAGATTGGGGGTTCATATGAAAGTATGTTGGAATTGGCATCATGATTTATGCATAGAACCATACTAGAAACAAAAGTAAGCCTCTTTGTGAACTTATGTTGATTTTATAGATATGACTAGGCCATGTTTTTTATTATGCCTAATTGAAAAACATGTTAGGCCTATATTGTTAACAAGAACTATATGATAATACCATGATTTCATGTTTAGGAGTATTTAGCCATGATTACATGAATAAGTATATTTGTGCCACGGTTATGTGAATAGATTAAAAATCATGATTAAGTTAGAATAATTCTAGTTGAACTATACTTTTGTATTAGTAACAAAAGTAAGCACCTTTGTAAACATGTAGTAATTTTATAAACATGATTTGCTTATGTTGGACATTATGCCTAAGTAAAAATATTGGTTTATGTTGTAGTTAAGACTATGTCGCAATAATGATATCTAATTTAGTTAGGTTCTTAACTTAACTACAAGTTTACATGGCTAAATTGATGTCACTTATGCTTTATGACCAAAGTATATGTTACTACTATGCAAGTACACCAGTTTCTATTTTGTAGTTCCAACGTTATGTTGCAAGTTCATGCATTCACATTCCCCTTTTTGTGTATGTAATCACGCTTTAAGCCTCCCCTTTTTCGCATGGCTAAGTTGGGCTAAAAAGGCTAAGCCCAACATATATTATAATAATCGAACGTATTAAACGGGGGAAAATAGCGTTGGGCCAAACTAATTAATAAATGAAAATATAAAAGTAGACGGGCCCAAACTCAAGAATGGGTTGGGCCCATGATTGGTGTAAACCTTTACACCATTAGCTTAAATTGATTTTGAATAATGGGCCGCAAATATTTACATATAAGAAAATAAAGAAGAAAGACAAAATATGTAAATGTAGAACATACAATGTGTTTAACCCGAGGTTGGATTGAGTTGTGATGTAAACCTACCCGGAACCGCCCGGCTGTCCAGTAGTCACAACAATACCTATCCAATGTGGGAGGTTAAACATGGAGCCCAATAAGGACCCGAGGTTAGACTGAGTTGTGGCGTAAGACTGCACGGAACCAACCGGCAACAGGCAGCCACAACAATACCTGTCTAATGTGAGAGGTCAAGGCTTTAATAAGACAATTAAGGCTGAGTCAGGATTGTTAGGATTAAGTGAACTAAAGACTTAATCAAAATGGAACATGCTAAACTAAACAGACTGATTGGGGGTCAGGTTTATAAAACACTTAACCAACTTAGCATGTTGGCTAGAAATAGAAAACCTAGTAGCGGGGGACCCTTTTCAGCAGTAACCCTATAAGGTGTATCATGATACCCTGAAACTAGGCAGGGTGGGGCACGATTACTGGGCTGACTGTAAGAGGTCAAATCGACGGCGGTGGTGCAGCAGTGCAGGTTCTAACGGGGTGTGGGCGTGCACTCACTCCGGCGCAAAAAATAAGGCACTGGGCACCAGTAGCATACCTGTGCATTCTAAGGTTGTGTCGGGCCGCCGCCATGGGACTTGATACACCCCATGGTGGGACCAGCATTGGTAACTACAACATCGGGGGCAGTAAGACACATGTAACTATGCGAGTAGGAGCCGATCATCATAGAATGGATCACTTCACCCTGATTATGGGGTGCCAGTTGGGAACTAGTTTATATGGGTTCAGAGATTATTATGGGGTACGATAGTATATTCGACCCTAGACAACTTAACTAAGTTTATAGTGCTTTCCCACTTCTTGTTTATATTTATCATACCCAGTTCTTTATTCATAGACTGAATAGTCCTAGACTTACTCAGGCTTTATGTCTGACTCTACTTTTCTTTCGTCTTCTTTTCTTCCGTTGCCCCCCCCCCCCAGGTCCACAGGGAGGGAATACCGCAGCTTGACCAGCATTCATATCCAGCTTGAAGAGAAAGAATGTATTGCTTGGACCTTTTCGTTTTGAACTATGGCTTTGGACAACAACTATGGGACTTTCGCAGTTTATTTATGTTTTCTTTATGCTTCTTTAAATAATGTAATGCAAGACAGTTATGATGATGTTATGTTTTTGGAAGTATGTAAGACAATTGTGGTAATGTTGTTGTAACACGTATTTTCCCTTATGAAATAAAAGTTGTTGTTTTTCCGCTGTTCAAAAATATGCGTTCTTATATCTGTCTTGTATATCTGTGACTTATACTTATAAACCTCCACCAAAATTAGGGCATTCCGTTTGAGAGTGACCCTAACGGAGGTGGGGTATTTCACTTGGTATCAGAGCATAGGTTTACCAGATAAGATAAAAATGTTTTGAAAATTTATTTTCAAAAAAGAACTTTAAAGAAGCATTTTTAAAAGAAAAATATTATTTTATTTTAAACAGGCAAAGTCCCCCCAAAGCCATAGGTACTATCTCTTATCCTTCGTTTTGAATCTATCCTTTTTGTTTCAGCATGTCCGAAGAACTCAACTTGCCAGAGGGTGGACCAATACCTGGTTGGTTTAGACGGTTCTTAGAAGCAAGGGCCACTCAGCCAGGTCCTCCCATTCCTCCTCCCCCAGCTGCAGAAAATCATCCAGCTGCAGCGGCACCTCTTCCTCCACCTCCTCCGCGGGGAAACACGTTTGCTAAGATATGTAAAGATTTTAAAGCTATGGGAGGAAAGGACTTCCATGGAACTGAGTCCTTCGTGGCAGCAAGAAATTGGCTGAAAGAAACCGAGGACTTATTCATCATCTTTGAGGTAGAAGATAGACAGAAAGTACAACTGGCAGTGCGGCTATTAAAGGGCGAGGCTTCCTACTGGTGGGAAGTCACTAATGCAGAAAGACCAGTGGAGACATGGGAGGACTTTAGGGCAAGGTTTGAGACTAAATTTCTCTCAGATGCGGAAAGGAGTTTTCAGTTGGAAAAATTCTTATTTCTTAAGCAAGGGAACAAGACAGTCAGAGAGTATGTTAATCAGTTCGATGAGCTGGCTAGGTTTGGGCTGGACCTAGTCAACACCCCGCACAAGAAGGCTCTCCGTTTTGTCAAAGGGTTGAATGAGCCATTACACAGTTTGGCCATGACCCATATACCCATGGGAGCTACATATGAAAGGTTAGTACAGATGGCATTGCTGAACGAAGAGGATAAGGGCAAGAAGGAGACAAAGGCAGAAAGCTCTCAAGGGACGAAAGAGGGTTTGCAGCCTAAGAAGACAGACTTTAAGAAGGGCGGGAAAGGCAACAAAGAGAAGAGGAAGTGTAAATTCTATGGCAAAGTGGGGCACTTAGTAAAGGACTGCCGGAAAAAGAAGGCCAAGGAGAATGGTGGGTGCTTTTCTTGCGGTGAGACAGGCCACAGGGCTAAGGACTGCCCAAAGAAACGAGGACAGGGGCAGAGGGCTGGATCCACCTCTGGGGCACAAGTTCATGTGCTAGAAGCGCCACCTCTGCAACAGCGAGGTATAAATACTTCTGTAGAAAGTGTAGTTTATCTTTGTGATCACCCCGTTCGCACTTTATTTGATTCTGGCGCATCACACTCCTTTATCTCGTCTGCTTTAGTAGAATCTCTGCACCTAAAAACTAGTATGGTAGAGGACCCCTTAATTGTTTCAAACCCAATTGGGGGCCCAACTCATTTGTCTATGATCTGTTTGGGATTGAAAATTTCTATTCTAAGCGTAGAATTTCAATGTAGTGCCTTTGTTTTGGGCTTTTCGGGATATGGTTGGATTTTGGGCATGGATTGGCTATCCAGTAATGGGGCCATCCTTGATTGTGAGAAAAGGGTTGTTAGGCTCCTAACCCAGCTCGGTAATACTTTGGAAATTTCTTGTAATCCCTCGTATGCGGTTATGCTTAGTTATCTTGAATCGCTAGATGCCTCTGTTGAAAATTTGCAATCAGTTAGAGTGGTCCGGGAATATCCGGATGTCTTCGAAGAGGTAAAGGGCTTGCCTCAGAAGCGGAAAATAGACTTCCGCATAAACCTTGTAGATAATGCAAAGCCCGTTGCATTGCCCATTAGACACATGGCTCCACAGGAAAGGAAAGAGCTCAGTAAACAGATTAAAGAGCTTCTAGAAAAGGGGTTCATTAGGAGGAGCATTTCAGAATGGGGCGCTCCAAAAGTGTTCGCTACAAAGGCGGATGGTTCACTCCGTCTATGCGTTGACTATAGGGAGCTCAACAAGCTAACGAAAAAGAATAGGCACCCTATCCCCAGAATTGACGATTTGTTTGATCAGCTTGTAGGAGCATCTGTTTTCTCCCAACTCGATTTAGCGACCGGTTTTCATCAGCTAAGGGTGGCTGAAGATAGTATCGATAAAACGGCATTCAGAACCCCAAACGGCTTCTTTGAATGGCTTGTCATGCCTTTCGGCTTGACAAACGCACCTGCTTACTTCGTGGACCTGATGAGTAGGGTATTCAGAGATTTCCTCAACAAGTTCGTAGGGGTGTTCATAGATGATATCCTTATCTTCTCAAAGAGTGAAGAGGAACATGCTCAGCACTTAAGGGCAATCATGGAAACTCTGCGAGTCCATCAACTAAAAGACAAATTCTCCAAATGCCACTTTTGGAGAGAAGAAGTGAGGTTCCTTGGGCACATAGTATCCAAACAAGGGTTAGCAGTGGACCCTGCTAAGGTAGTGGCGGTACAGGATTGGAAGACACCAAGGAATGCAACTGAGGTCCAAAGTTTTCTAGGACTAGCAGGTTTCTATCGAAAGTTCATAAGGGATTTTGCGAAAATCTCAGCTCCGCTCACGAAATTGACCAAGAAGAATTTAGTGTTCAATTAGGACTTGGGTTGCGAGTTTGCTTTCCAACGACTAAAAAGGGCTCTTACAACAGCCCCAGTTTTGACGTTGCCAGATGGAAGCAAGATGTTCACTGTTTATACAGATGCATGTGGGACAGGGCTAGGCGCCGTCTTAATGCAAGAAGGAAGGGTAGTAGCTTATGGCGGGAGGCAGTTGAAGGGGCACGAAAAGAACTACCCAACCCACGATCTTGAGTTAGCTGCCATCGTCTTTGCACTCAAGTCTTGGCGCCACTATCTCCTAGGTGAGAAGTTCGAACTTTACATTGACCATAAATCGTTGAAATATCTTTTCTCGCAGAAAGATCTTAACTTGAGGCAACAGAGATGGATGGAGTTTCTTGCCTCGTACGATTTCAAGATCTCCTACACTCCGGGCAAAGGCAACATAGTGGCAGACGCGTTGAGCCCGAAGAAATTGACCCTAAGCCCGCTGTTTGTTGAAAGACAAAGCCTAGAGTTTATAGCCAGCTTCGACTTTAGGCCCTCCTCCGATTTTGTACCAGGCTTGCTAGCATCTCTCGAAGTGCGCCCAACTTTAGTGGACTCAGTGGGGACAGCACAACGCGAAGACCCTCAGCTTGTGGAAACGATTGATAGGCTGATTAGGGGTGAGACTTCAAGTCACCTCAACAGATACTCCATCGACGATAAGGGTTTGCTAAGGCGAGACGGAAGACTATGTGTCCCACAGACAAAAGATTTAGTAAAGAAGGTTCTCGAGGAAGCACATCACTCCAAGATGACGATACACCCAGGCGGAGATAAAATGTACAAAGATATAAAAAGAACTTTCTTCTGGAACGGCATGAAAAAGGACGTGGCAGAATTTGTTTCTAAGTGTATGGTGTGCTAACAGGTTAAGGCGGAACAGAAAAAGCCTGGCGGACCGCTACATCCTCTAGAGGTCCCGCAGTGGAAGTGGGATAGCATCTCAATGGACTTCATCGATGGGCTACCTAGGTCTAGAAGAGGCAACACTAGCATTTGGGTAATAGTGGATAGGCTTACTAAAAGCGCCCACTTTTTACCTGTCAAAAGTAAAAGAACTGCCTCATCCCTAGCATCACTTTACCTCAAGGAAATCGTTCGACTCCATGGAATACCATCCAGCATTGTTAGTGACCGAGACCCTATCTTCACCAGTGAGTTTTGGAGGAGTCTGCAAGAAGCAGTAGGAACGCAGTTATGCTTGAGCACAGCCTATCATCCCCAAACCGACGGCCAAACAGAAAGAGTGAACAGAGTTTTGGAGGACCTTTTAAGACTTTGCGTCCTTGACTTCCGAGGGACATGGGAAGACCACCTTCCTTTGGTGGAATTTGCCTACAACAACAACTATCAAGCAACCATCGGAATGGCGCCCTTCGAAGCTTTATATGGAAGACCGTGCCGATCGCCCACTTGTTGGTGGGAGTCTACAGATAAGCTCATACTTGGACCAGATATGATCCGAGAGACTTCAGAGAAAGTAGACTTAATACGAAGAAGGATGAAGACGGCCCAAGACAGACAAAAGTCCTACGCCGGTAAGAGGAGAACCGACCTTGAAATTGAGGTTGGGGACAGAGTTTTTCTTAAGGTATCTCCGCTAAGGAACGTTGTTCGTTTTGGAACCACAGGAAAGCTAGCACCAAGGTTCGTAGGGCCATTCCCTATCATCGAGAAAATTGGGAAAATGGCCTATAGATTAGAGCTACCCGAGAAGCTGGCCGGAGTTCACAACGTTTTTCATGTTTCACATCTCCGAAAATGTCTACATGAGTCGGCTGAAGTGGTAGAGCCAAATATCCTAGAAGAAGCCGAAGTGGAACGCAAAGCAACCATAAGAAAAGTTCCAACCCGCATATTAGGAACGGAAGTGAAAAAGCTACGCAACCGCGAAGTCAAGCTCGTCAAAGTTCAGTGCAGCGACGCCGAAGGAGATGCAACTTGGGAAACTGAAGCAAGAATATGCGCTGCCTACCCTTTTCTTTTCGAGGGTACATCCTTGATCTTTCTTTTTCCTTAAGTTGCGCTTTTATTTATCTTTTTAGGTATATTTCCTCGACCTTATCTTTTAGGTAGAAACCCTTTTGATGAAAACATGTAGTTGAAACATGTTATGGATGATGGTTGCAAGTGGTTGCAAGTGATTGCTAGTGGTTGCTCGTGGTTGCATATACACACACAATCTAGGTTTTAGATCGGCTCAGTCACTTCATATTGCATATGCATATATGTTTGCATTCGTATATGGTTGAACTTTAATGTGTTGACAAATGGATGTTGCATTTGTATGAATGATTGTGCACTCATGTAGAATCATGAATAGGAAAATTTGCATACATAATGGATTCATGGCACTTACATAATTTGCATTAAGGAGGTCAACTGAATCAGTAGACCGCCTGATTTTGCATTAGATCAGTACATGTACACACACACACACTTCGCATATGATCATGAAGCATTAGAAGTCTTTTAAGGACAATGGATGCTCGTGTTTGATGGATGAGTAGATGGATGATTGGATGTTAGGATATACATTCCTCCTAACTTGAAGATTTCGGGGACGAAATCCTTTTAAGTGGGGGAGAATGTAACACCCCGTGTATTCTATAACAGTGAAATTCAAAAATTAAAGTATAATTAATTTCAAATCAAAGAATTAAGGGAAACGGGATACGACATTGCGTTCGTCTCGGAAAAATATGCGAAATAGAGTCCGGGTTTTCGAAAAACGGAGTCCGTATGAAGAAGATATGGCCTCCGGAAGTTTCTGAATTAAGTTTAAAATTCGAACATAAGAAAAACAGCTCAGAAAACAATTCAAAATTCAAAATCGGGCCCAATTGGCCAGGGCGGGAAAATTCCCGCCTAAGGCACCCAGGTCGACTTGGCAGTCGACCTGGGCTAGCCATGTCGACAGGGCTGTCGACCTGGCCCAGAGCCAGGTCGAACCCATCCCACCCTGGCTGGCCTAGTCTATGTTTGGTCGATTTTGAGAAGCTTACTTTGTCACTAGGGCTAGGTGGCAGCTCCTAATTGGTCTCTCTTTCGAATGAATGGCTACGATTAACCCAAGCTACATCGATGGTCCTAATCAGTTCATAAACTCTATAAAAATGACCCTAGACTCTACCTAATCTATTCATTCAAAAATAAGAACGAGGCCATCATGCTGCTGAGGAACAACTAGGAGTAGCCACCAAATTGAGAGACGATTAGGGGGCAAATTCTAAAGCGTAAATCAACTTAAGCAAATCAAATCAACGCCTACGTCAAAGGAGCCGCATCTCCAAATTCCTGAATTGGAGAATTCGCCACACGATTGTAAGTAGAGTATTATTCCAGTCTGAATAAATAACTGTGTTTGGTTTGTACACTTGATTTGTGGTGATAAGTAATTCATATTTGTGCGTTACTATGATTCTTATCGATTTGGAATGTTGTATAACGATTGGATATTCGCAAAGTATGTTATTCATTATAAAAACTACATGTTTGCGGTAGTTTTATGCAAGTATACGATTGGATATTCGCAAAGTATGTTATTCATTATAAGAACTACGTGTTTGCGGTAGTTTTATGCAAGTATACGATTGGATATTCGCAAAGTATGTAATTCATGTTGAAGCTACATGTTTGTAGTTGTTTAATTTAGATTCATGCAAGTATGTGGTTTTGCTACTATGCCAACATAATGTATATTTTTGTACAAAAATCACTTTTTGCGTAATTGGATCAGATTTGGGGTTCATATGAAAGTATGTTGGAATTGGCATCATGATTTATGCATAGAACCATACTAGAAACAAAAGTAAGCCTCTTTGTGAACTTATGTTGATTTTATAGATATGACTAGGCCATGTTTGTTATTATGCCTAATTGAAAAACATGTTAGGCTTATATTGTTAACAAGAACTATATGATAATACCATGATTTCATGTTTAGGAGTATTTAGCCATGATTACATGAATAAGTATATTTGTGCCATGGTTATGTGAATAGATTAAAAATCATGATTAAGTTAGAATAATTCTAGTTGAACTATACTTTTGTATTAGTAACAAAAGTAAGCACCTTTGTAAACATGTAGTAATTTTATAAACATGATTTGCTTATGTTGGACATTATGCCTAAGTAAAAATATTGGTTTATGTTGTAGTTAAGACTATGTGGCAATAATGATATCTAATTAGTTAGGTTCTTAACTTAACTACAAGTTTACATGGTTAACTTGATGTCACTTATGCTTTATGACCAAAGTATATGTTACTACTATGCAAGCACACCAGTTTCTATTTTGTAGTTCCAACGTTATGTTGCAAGTTCATGCGTTCACATTCCCCTTTTTGTGTATGTAATCACGCTTTAAGCCTCCCCTTTTTCGCATGGCTAAGTTGGGCTAAAAAGGCTAAGCCCAACATATATTATAATAAACGAACGTATTAAACGGGGGAAAATAGCGTTGGGCCAAACTAATTAATAAATGAAAATATAAAAGTAGACGGGCCCAAACTCAAGAATGGGTTGGGCCCATGATTGGTGTAAACCTTTACACCATTAGCCTAAATTGATTTTGAATAATGGGCCGCAAATATTTACATATAAGAAAATAAAGAAGAAAGAAAAAATATGTAAATGTAGAACATACGATGTGTTTAACCCGAGGTTGGATTGAGTTGTGATGTAAACCTGCCCGGAACCGCCCGGCTGTCCAGTAGTCACAACAATACCTATCCAATGTGGGAGGTGAAACATGGAGCCCAATAAGGGCCCGAGGTTAGACTGAGTTGTGGCGTAAGACTGCCCGGAACCAACCGGCAACAGGCAGCCACAACAATACCTGTCTAATGTGAGAGGTCAAGGCATTAATAAGACAATTAAGGCTGCGTCAGGATTGTTAGGATTAAGTGAACTAAAGACTTAATCAAAATGGAACATGCTAAACTAAACAGACTGATTGGGGGTTAGGTTTATAAAACACTTAACCAACTTAGCATGTTGGCTAGAAATAGAAAACCTAGTAGCGGGGGACCCTTTTCAGCAGTAACCCTATAAGGTGTATCATGATACCCTGAAACTAGGCAGGGTGGGGCACGATTACTGGGCTGACTTTAAGAGGTCAAATCGACGGCGGTGGTGCAGCAGTGCAGGTTCTAACGGGGTGTGGGCGTGCACTCACTCCGGCGCAGAAAAATAAGGCACTGGGCACCAGTAGCATACCTGTGCATTCTAAGGTTGTGTCGGGCCGCCGCCATGGGACTTGATACACCCCATGGTGGGACCAGCATTGGTAACTACAACATCGGGGGCCGTAAGACACATGTAACTATGCGAGTAGGAGCCGATCATCATAGAATGGATCACTTCACCCTGATTATGGGGTGCCAGTTGGGAACTAGTTTATATGGGTTCAGAGATTAATATGGGGTACAATAGTATATTCGACCCTAGACAACTTAACTAAGTTTATAGTGCTTTCCCATTTCTTGTTTATACTTATCATACCCAGTTCTTTATTCATAAACTGAATAGTCCTAGACTTACTCAGGCTTTATGTCTGACTCTACTTTTCTTTCGTCTTCTTTTCTTCCGTATCCCCCCCCAAGGTCCACAGGGAGGGAATACCGCAGCTTGACCAGCATTCATATCCAGCTTGAAGAGAAAGAATGTATTGCTTGGACCTTTTCGTTTTGAAGTATGGCTTTGGACAACAACTATGGGACTTTCGCAGTTTATTTATGTTTTCTTTATGCTTCTTTAAATAATGTAATGCAAGACAGTTATGATGATGTTATGTTTTTGGAAGTATGTAAGACAATTGTGGTAATGTTGTTGTAACACGTATTTTCCCTTATGAAATAAAAGTTGATGTTTTCCCGCTGTTCAAAAATATGTGTTCTTATATCTGTCTTGTATATCTGTGACTTATACTTATAAACCTCCACCAAAATTAGGGCATTCGCTTTGAGGGTGACCCTAACGGAGGTGGGGTGTTTCATATACATTAATAACAATCAATTTAATCCGCTTGGAACGAAATCCAATGTCAAACACGCATCCATTTACAAGCTTATGCTCTAGGTCTGAGCGAAAACCAAATCCGAACAATCAACAATAGTCCAGACGGCCACCACTGAAGCCCCTTCAAGGTAGCTACTCCCATCATGGGTCTCAGTAGCAACATATCCATTCGATGTGAAGATCGTCGGTCTTCAATCACAGTCTTCAACTTTGACTCTTCATCGGCGTAGTGATTATTCAGAATGGGTTAAACCCGGTCTTTCCGAATAACTCGCGTAATTTTTATAATTAAAATCAAGCGCTATAAAAACACATCCAACGCCTCATTCCAATTCAGAATATTCTTATAAATAAAATATTCAAATTATTCTTATCAAAGATAAATTCTTTATCTTTATTCTTAATTCTTTCTTTTAAAGATTTATTAAAACGCAAATTGGGTTTTAAATATCACAAATCATTATTCAATGATTATTTAAATTTTAAGAAATTAATCTTATCTTTAACTGGGTTAAAGAACTAATGTTATTTAAAACATAGTTCACGGTAAATCCAAAATCATCTTCCATAAAACATGGAATCTTCATAGAAATCAAATCAATATACAATTAGTATAAATTTCTGTATCCGACCAATAATATAAATGGAATAACAGCAAAGCCTCTTAAATTCCATATGTAGTATCGGTCTTCTTTTACAGAAGTTTATCTCGGTTATCATAAATTCGAATTCCATTCAACTCCAATTTAATATATTAAATTGGAAAACTTGCTTTTGGAAAATTCCCATTTAAATCTTAATAAAAGATTTATAAATTCCAAATCATGTTTTTACTGTCAGTTGGGTTAAAGAACAAATGTCGTTTAGAAACACAATTCACAATAAAGCCAACTCACATTTCATCTCATTCCATTACTAATATAATTGAAAACTTTTTAATAATCTAAATTAAAAGATTATTCTTTTTCATACGGGGTTTAAGAACAGTGTTATTTAAGAAACTATTCACGACAAACCCAAAATCTAAATTATTTAATTAAATTTCAATTAAATATTAAATAATTGGAAAACCTCATTAAATCTTGATTTAATGATTTACTCTATTTTATAACTAGTTCATATCAATAAATATATTTTCTAAAATATATTCTTTTTCTAAAATGTTATTTTTCTAAGATATTCTTTTTCAAGGAATATTCTTGATTGGAATGTGATTCAATCATCAACCATATACTGTATGAAATCAATAATCATGAAGAACAATTATCAAACATCCAAATAATAGCCAAAGTGGATTCTACACTAAATATTGGGACTAGTGTAGGTCAAGTATCGTCCTAACACCGTGTGGGGTTTCATCCAACAATCAAATAATAAATTATTTATGCACTTGGGCGATGTGTAAAAATTATCGACCCAATCACATAAACAAGTCGGATGACTTATGAATGGAAGTGTAATATTTAGTTTGAATATACTAACATTATATTTAACACATCAAATATTTCACATCACATACACATATTTCAATTCTTTTTATTGTGTACAAAATAAAACCATTAACCTTTATTTCAGTTCCTTTTATTGTTAACAAATGACAATAAAATCTTCACTCTTAATTATTGACCCAAAAGTATATTTTTGGTCTCATTCATATTTAATGACAAAATGAATATTTTACTTCATTCTTTTTAATTTGACAAAATATGATAATTTTGTCTAACTCTTCTGTAATGTGCAAAATATGATTATTTAGTCTAGCTTTTTTAAATGCAACAAAATATAATAATTTTGTTAAATCTTTTCAATGCAACAAAATATGATTATTTTGTTTAACCTTTTCAATGCAACAAAATATGATTATTTCATTAATCAAGTTTTGACGAAAATGTTGATTCTATTTTTCACAAATCAATTATTCACAAAAATGTGATTTTATATTTCACAAATCAAGTATTCACAAAAATGTGATTTTATATTCTATAATCTTATTTTCACAAAAATGTGATTTTTATTTCTATAATCATTTCTAAACAAAATGTTTTTTTTTTATCTTTCTAATGTAGATTTTAACAAAATGTTCTTTTTAATCCTTTTTAACATTTCGAACCAAAATGTCCTTTTTATCCGTTCTTCTAAATATGATAAAATTTGTGCTTTTTATTCATTCTTCTAAATATGATAAAAATTGTGCTTTTTATTCATTCTTCTCAAAGTGATATAATGTCCATTTTTAATTTATTCTTTCTAATGCATAAAATATACATTTTCCAATTTATTCTTTCTAATGTATAGAAATATACATTTCCTAATTTATCCTTTCTAATGTATAAAAATATACATTTTCCAATTTATCCTTTCTAATGTATAAAAATATACATTTTCAAATTTATCCTTTCTAATCTAATTTACCAAAATGTTAATCTTGTCCTTTATCATCTAATTTACCAAAATGTTAATCTTGTCCTTTATCGTCTAATTAAAATGTCTCTTTTAACATACTTAACATTTTTAAACAAAAATGTTAATTTTGTTGCACTAATCATGGTTTGACAAAAATTGTGTCTTTTACTTCTGTAAACATATTTGGACAAAAATGTGTCTTTTATTCTAATATTCATATTTGGGAAAAAATATGAATTTTATTCTAGTATTCATATTTGGACGAAAATATGTCTTTTGTTTTGTTCATTTTTATTCAACAAAAATATATCTTTTGTTTTATTCATTTTTATTCAACAAAAATATGTCTTTTGTTTTATTCATTTTTATTCAACAAAAATATGTCTTTTGTTTTATTCATTTTTATTCGACAAAATTATGTCTTTTGTTTTATTCATTTTTATTCGGTAACAAAAATGTGAATTTTTGTTTCATTTTTATTCGCTAACAAAAATGTGGATTTTTGTTCACAAATCATTCTTATTACAAATGTGAAAATGCAATATTTTGTATTGAATTGACAACTAAATCAATTCAAAAAAGAGATAAAATAATTTTTTTATATTAATTCTATTATTCATGATTCACCAAATATTGTCAAAAAGAAAATGAATTAAATCAACAAAATCAGAACTATAATTATTTAACACAACCATAGATCGACCATTATCCAACATATCAGAACAAAGCAGATCAAATTCATTTACGTACAATCATCATAGAGCAAATAATGTAATTAAATTAATTTATTTAATTTAAAAGAAAATAGAAATCTCACCGATGGTTTAATTCTGTAAAGTCCATATCAGAATTTATCCCAAATTCTGATTTGCTCCGTTTCAAATCTAGTCTGCTCTATGTTGTAGCTCTTGTCAACACGATTCCAATGCTTTCAGTTTCATCAAATTCTGATTTGATACGAAGGAGTTATGGCATTTTAAAACTTTAATTACAAAATTGGATAGTTAATTTATAAATTAATTAAATTACACCTCTTCATAACATTTTAAAATGCATGGCCATTGACTTTGACTCCTTCTTCCATCGTTCTGAAGTACTGCTGCTATCGAACCTTATTCAAACCCATTTCTATAAATTAGGGTTCTAATTTGCCTCGGCCTGGAGTGATCGTTCACCGATTTGGAATCCATGCCAGCTTCCTCCTCTTGGCATCGCGTTCAGCTCGACGGCCAGAAGGGCCACGAAATCCGATGCAAACGACGGCTCTTCCAGGTCTCGGTTCCTGCTGGTTGCACCACCATACTCGATCAAATCCGTACGATTGTGAGGCTCTTACTTTGTTCTTGAATTCTGCGTTAGGGATTTGTTTTAATTCGGAGTATGTTGGGAAGGATTTGCTGATTTGTTTGGTGCGATATAGGCCATTGAAAATGTAACGACCCGGAAATCTGAGCCAATTTAAATTTTTTATTTTAGCGAATTTAATGGATTCTGAATATTTAAAATGAATTATTTTAAATAATAATGACGAAAAATTCATTTGAATCGAAAATAAAATATATAATTTATTTTATATTATATAACGAGCCTGAAATGGCGCGACAGTTTGAAAATTCGACTTTGAATTTCAACTGAATATATAGAATTCATTTTAAATCAGAATGGGGACGACCCAAAAATATATAACTCGGTTTAACAGTATCTTCCCAACGGATGTGAAAAACTGAAATTTCATAACATAAATTAGAAGTTATGGCCCGTTGAAAATTGAAAATAGTCGCTATGGAATATATATATATTTATTTATATAGTTTATATATATATGTAGCATTTAAAAATAGAGATATTGCAAACGACCTCGGATTTCGACGAAACAACTTTTGTTGGATCCGGAATGTCGATTTATTGCAGGGAGCAAATTTGCAGAATTTTCTGAACCAATATGTGAGCGTGGCACGCTTAAACGCTTTTGAACAATTTCAATTGAATTTAATCGACTGGAAAAAGCCCATTTTTCAAACGGGCTTAGAATTCGACGAAACCAGTTTTGTTGGGACCGTATCGTCCCAACATAGCTAGGTTTATTTTTCCAGAATTTTCTAAATCAATATGTGAGCGTGGCGAATTAAAACGTGTTTGGTCGATTTCATTTGAAATGGATCGACCAGAAAATGGCCATTTTTCAAACGGTCTCAGAATTTGACGAAATTAGTTTTGTTAGGACCGTATCGTCAATACGAAGCTAGAAATAATTTTTCTGTAATTTTCCGAGTTCGTATGTGACCCCGGTAATTTGAAATATGCGTTAAAATTAAATATATACTGATTTATAATTTGATTTTGGGAAAAACCTATCGAAATTGCCGAACTGGCTTGCGATACATATCCCATTGTGTTCGGAATGGGGGTAATATGCTAGGGACGACAGTCGTCGGGTTGGATTTCGAGTTCAAATAAAAGGTTAACCTTTATAGAAATAATAAACAATTAAATATATATATTATAATATAAATTCCTTTACTTAAGCCCCTAACCCTTTCTTCCTCAGTCAAACCAAATCGAACAAAACAAAAAAAAACCCTGCGTTGACTGCTCAACCCACGAACCCCCCTCGCCAGCGCGCGCTCCACCGCCGGATTCCTCCACCCACCGCCCCTCAGGCGCCCTCCACCTCCGACCTTCCTCCCTTCTTCAGCACCTCGAGCTCCGCCAGGAAACCCCCCCTCTATTGCGAAACCCTATTCCCCCAAATCCACAAAACGCCGTCGCTCTTCGAGGAGCCACCACCCACCTGCGACGATCGCAGTCGCCACCTCTGCCTCCAGTCCCCACTTCGACCCTCCAACACCTCGACGGCACCTCCTCCTTCCTCCATTCGACATTTGAAGCCCCGAACCCATAACAACAGTCGCGCCCCGGCCAAGGCAGCCCCGTTTCAGCCACCACCGTGAACTCCGACATCTCCTCCCCTTCAAACAACAAAGTGAGTTGTTAATTTATTATGTATAGTTAAAAATTCGATTTTTATTTATTAGCGTTGATTTTTATTTTTATGAAAACAAGAGTTTCGTGAGGTTAAAGGTACGATTTTTAAAATATGAACAACGCTATAAAATTTGAGATTTTTAACTTTGAAAGGATTAGAAATAAAAAGATTATATGTTTAGAAATAAAAAGAATATATTTTTAATATATAAAAAGACTATGTTTTTATAATAGAGGAGGTTATATTTTTTTTACAAAGGAAAACGAGATTTTTTTTATAATAAAAGGTATGATTTTTTTCGAAGCAAGGAAGTGATTTTTATTTAGGTAGTAGCAAAATAAAGATTTTTATACATAGAAAAAGATTTCATTTTTATCATTGAAAGATTTCCTTTTTAACATCGAAGGGATTAGATCATTGAAAATATAAAGATTAGTCCTTTGAAAATAAAAAGATAAGATTTTTATAATTAAAAAGATTTGATTTTTCATAGAAGAAAAATTAGATTTTTCATTGTAGAAAAAAATTCGATTTTATATATTGAATAACAGAATAAAAATTCGATTTTTATATATAGGAAGTGACGATAAAAATTCGAATTTTCAATATAAGAATGTGAAGTAAAAATTCGATTTTTATATATGTAGTAAATACGGACGACGAAAGTGACAAAAGAAGAAGCGGCGAAGATTTCCTACATGCGAAGAATCGAGGCGTTTGGATTAGCTTTGGTGAGAACTTCTCACTCAAATTTTATTTTCTAGTTAAATAAATATACTAGGATGCAGACGGCGTTTAGTAGCACCCGACACCATCGTCCACCGACCATGGACTTGTTTGTTTGGTTGTTTGGTGATTGATTAGAATATTGGTTGAAATTTTGTGGTGTGAATAACGAATTGATAATGTGGTTTGTGGTGTGAAAAATCGGATCGATAAATTGGTTAGGATTAGACGTGCTCCATTATAAGGCGAAGGAGTAAGGCTAGATTAGACCCTGCTCCAAATTTTGTGGTTTGAATAACGAAAATGGTTTGATTGATATGGGTATGGCGGTGGCCATTATTAGACCGGGGACAAGGCTGGGCCTTATCCCGTTTCTAGTATAGCGCCGTTATGCCGTCGAAATTTTCTAAAATATGTTAGAAAAATAAAAATATCATTTTTATTAGAAATAAATAAAATTGAATATTCATTTAACAAATCAAAACGATTTGTAAATGTACACCTATTTGACTGATATGGATTGGGACGATAAAATTTACACATCGCCCAACTGCACAAATAAAATTCGTGTTTGATTGATTGAAACCCCACACGGGTGTTGGGATAATATTTGACGTACACTAATCCCAACAGTTTAGTTGTATGTCAATCGATTGATTGACAGGCTGTTATAAGCGTTGATTATTTACATTCAATGCTTATGCAGTTGTGTAATGCACTCTGGATGATGGATGATTGTTTGTTATTATTGTTATACACATGTGTTGTGTGAAATCCATATAATTAACATTATATGGTAAGTGATTAGGCCTCATTCCAGTTTGGAAAATATAGAATATTTTGAAATAACGATATATTTTCGAATAACGAATATTTTCAGATAATATTCTGTAAAGGATTAAAACTGATTTTGATGTCCGGTTTTTGATGGACACGAAATATTGAAATGAATGAAGCCGTGTTGGTTAGTTATCCGCTATTTGAATGTGAACGATATTTTTATCGATTTTATTCGTTTTTATAACGAATAGCAAAAAGGAAGTAATTTCAAAATCAAATATTTTGAAAATATAATCATTTATATATAATGATGTGAAATATTCAATTTTGATTTAAAATTGAAATGGAAGTTGGAATCGTTTTGAATCGAATTTACAGAATACGTTTTATATGGAAATATATATATATATATATTATATATATATAATGGTTTGAATAGAACGCGCCGCGCAGCGACCGTTCGCGAATTTCGACCATGGACTTCGTATTGACATTACGGGAGATCCGACCGTCAGATTCTCCTAAAACCGGAACCGTTGGGTTCATATCGAAAAGAGGTTTTGAACGAATATAACTGATTTGAAATTTAACGGTTGGATTTGGAGTTATGTCCAAATCAAATTTGGAGAAGGTCGCTATGGATGCAGTTCGATGGCCGTTGTTGGAAATCGACTGTACGGGCCTTGATAAAATTATTAAAAATATTAATAATTTGTGTAAAATCAAAATAAATGATTTGCAAAGAGTTGGGATGAAAAATTCCATATTTGAAAGATAAAAATAGATTTTTATCGAAATGAACTAGTTATAAACTAGAATATAAATCCAGGGGTTTAAACAAAGAAATTGGAATGGGATGGAATTCGATTCGGTTATAATCGAAGTGAGCTTCTGTGGAAGAAGACCGTTAATACATATGGAATTTAAAAGGCTTTGCCGTTATTCCATTTATATTATTGGTTGGATATGGAAGTTCATATCGACTATATATATCGATTTGTTTTCCGTGAAGAATCCATAATTAATGGAATGGGATTTTGGATTTACCGTGAACTGTGTTTTAAAGGACACTAGTTCTTTAACCCAGTGAAAAGCAGAAAGTGATTTTGAGGATTAAAACTGAATTGAAGTTTTAATGGATCTTTAATTAGATTGAAATGATATCCAAAGGAAGATTAAAGAATAAATTTAAAAGAATTTATCTTTGATAAAATTAATGGGAACCTTCCCCAAATGATGTGAATATTTGAATAAAAGAATATTCTGAATTGGAATGAGGCATATGTTGTGTTTGTGTAACACTTGTTTATTATATACGCGAGTTATTCAGAAAGGCTGGGTTATACCCATTCTGAATGACAGTTTTGGCGATAAGTCGAAGATGAAGATGGTGGTGGAAGACCGGAGGTCTTCACATCGTTTGGATAATTACTGATGATCTTGATTGGGCCGTACACCCAAGAGGAGAGAAACAGTCGGTGGTCGTCTAGACGTACTTGGAGATCGATGGATACGCGAGGAATACGATTCCTCCGGTTTCGTTCAGACCCAGAACGGACTTGTAAATGGACTGCGTGTCTGACATTGGATATCATTCTGTGTGATTGATTGATATCGGTTGCATGGAATGGTTTGCCTGTGTGGCATGCTAAGATGCAAATGATCAAGGCTTCTGTTGAAAAGCAGAGTCTTGTGGTTGATGATACAAGCACGACCTTGTGTGGCATAACTTTGTGTAGCGTTGATTCACGAGCCTCACACCCCGGTATTAACCAGAAACGGGAGAAAGGACTCAGGGAGGACATGCGTCTCTTTCTAGTTAGAAGTAGTGTCAGTGCTTGAACTGGTTGCATTGCTTATGTGGATGTTGGAATGCGAGGCGCCTCGGTTGTGGAGTCATTTAGCTCATTTACGCCCCATAGGGTGGGGAGACGTATTGTTCAGGATTTCGTCTAATTCACATCGGTGGACCGGCCCTGATGATCCAAAGGTCAATGCGCTCTGGCTCTGAGACATGGTAGACTGGATTGTCTCGAATATGGTAAGGATCTTGCCCCTAGCCTTGGTTCATGATGGAAATCCAAACTTCCAATACGACATCTTGCGGTTTTACTTGTAGAGCCTAGTATGGCGACATGATATATGGTACCCATGCCGTCTATGATTGATACTTATGATTGGAATTGTTTTTGAAACGCTATTCACTTATAGTATATCAAAATGATTTGTTTTAAACGTACCAAGCATTCTTTGGCTATTATAAGGCAAAACCCTATCCTCTGGCTAATGTTGCATTGTGTGATGGGACCTGAGTCTTATAATAGCTTCATTTTCCTTTATTTAGCATTGTGCTGTTTGTATTATGCACTGCTATTCTTGGGGGGAAACCAGTTCTGTGTTATACGGCGTGGTCCCTTGAATTACTCTGATTTAAAGTAAAGTTTTAAATAACTGTTTAGTTCTCACACCAGTCACATGACTGACCTGGAGTTTATTGTTTTAACCTAAACTCTGGGTGCCCCTATTTTCCGCACGGGCAGCTAGTAGTTTTGGTTTTGCAGATTTATATTCCACAGGGTCCTGACTTACAGCTGGAACCATACTC